>JASAOG010000003.1:2560000-3195000 GCA_030265305.1 Biomphalaria pfeifferi | reverse complement strand
AAAATAAAATAAATACATTTATCTCAATTAAAGAACGAAACTTTTTAACAATCGGGTAAACCCGATGTCACAGTATTTTTATTATCTATGTAATGTACTTACATTTCTTCAATCACGAAGCTAAGCTATTTGCTATGGTCGGAACGACGTCACCGACACATTATTCCCCCCCACCCCCTTTCCATGTAGCTGATGTCTCGAAAGGAACTGCAAGTATATATATATATATATATATATGGGCCTACATTTTATATATATAATTTTAAAGTAAGAAGAGAAAGAGAGAGAAACCAACGAGCTAGAGAAGAAGAAAATATACTGGAAAAAAAAAGACAGCAGAAAGAAATTAAATTCGGTGTGTTTAAAAAAACGTCCGTCAGAAAACAGCAATCAATAAAATAGAAAGAAAAAAAAGACCGGGAGGGTTACAGTTCGAATTCGATTTACCTCTAATGACGCAAGTAGTGCGCCTTACGCTGAAACAAGCCTGTCTCTGATTGGTCAATTTGTACTCGGCCGTTCTGTATTGACGTCATCAAAATAGACACTGTCAATCGTTCTGCTACCTTCCCTATCCCACATCTTCTTGTATACATATCTGACTTGAATTTACTTTACGACATCGGCCACCCATCTCCTACATTAGAACATCTTGGATTTTCCCGACTTGAATTCACTGCTATAAAGTCTCGGACTCTCCTAGCTCCTTGGATTAGTCTATTTAAGACCCGGTCTTACATTTAATGCACTATTTTTAACCTAGAAACTCCACAAGTTTGTGTTTTAATAGTTTACAACTAATTTCAATGTCTTTGACAGAACGAGACAGTGGTGTATGTACAAGAAGAGCGGTGGGGGTTTTGGTGTATTGTTTGGGGCAAAATATAAAAAAAAATTTTAAATACTTAAAAAAAAAAAAAGAAAGCTTAAATATTGAGTGACATTGCATCACTTATTTTGAATCTATCATACAATAAATTTTCTATGTACAGATTTAGATTAATAATAATAAATTTGTACGATTGAAAGTACTTTTAATATTGCTTTTTACACAGCTGTCTGGTAAAAAGTTTGGACACATCATTTCTCCCACACCTAGTCTAGCAGCAAGTTAAAAGTTTGCACAATTATTTCTTTTACCTGACAAAACAAGAATCTATGAAAAATAATCAGTTAGTTAATTAACTATTGATAATTAATTATTTTGTTAGGTATCGAACAAGGGAAAGAAATCGTACTTGACAGATGTGGTGGTATAAGTAGATAAGCAGAATTAGTCCACGTGAGGAGGCTTGAGCCAAGAGTGAACACGTTTTTTTTTAAACGCATTTAAAAAGCAGTCCCGGTTACATTAACACAGATACCCCAATCTTCTCACCAGTGGCGTCACTAGGTAGGTTCCGGGGGTGCGGTCGCACTGGGTGTCACCCACCAGGGGGGTGTCACCCAAGTGGAAAAGGATTGTACAATGGAAAAAGATACAACTTTAAAGAAAATAAGTGATTAGCTAGATACCTTGATCTATATATTTTAATTTACTTTATTTTTGTAGGCCTACAAATGTCTAAAATGCTAAGTGTTAAAAATGTGGTGCAAAGGCACAAAAAGTCGGCTGTATTTGCATTACAATTCTTTCATATTTTATTATTAATCAATTAAAAACGGCGTTATTGCCAAAATTTAAAAAATAAATTATTATGACTAGAACCTTCCCCATTAACTACAATATTGATTCTAATAAGATTGTTCAATGCGTCTACAACAACGCTATCTGAAAGTCTTCTACCTTTATTATGGCAGAACTGATAAATTTCTCCTGACTGACGTAGCCTACAATCGTACTATCGAAGTATTTTGTGTGAACAGAACAGTCCTGCTACAAGCCCTTTTGCTAAACACGAATATGATGAAATGACGGTATTTTTGTGGATTAAGCCTATTAAAAACTTGCATGTTATACTGAAGTGTTTCAAACACTGGCGGATCCATGGGGGGGCGGTAGGGGCAATCGCCCCCCCCCCCACTCGGCCGACCCCCCCCCCCTTCGGCGGATGAATTTTAGTATAGAATTCACACAATTTGTATACGAAATAATACGAATTTATTACTTAAGTTAATAATATATACTAATTATTTGTATCTCAACTTATATTTAGATTATTTCTCCCCCCCCTCTAGTATGTTGGCCGATTTGGTGGGGTCGGGAGGGGGCGATTATATCAATCCCGCCCCCCCCATACACTTTCGAGTTGGGGGGGGCGGTCCAATTTATTTGTAGAAATCACAGCTTGCTAACAGAATCAATTAAATATCTATATGATTAAAACTTGTTATTGATATTTTAACCGATCTTTATATTATGTCGTTCCCTGTTTGCCAATGGGGGGGGGGGGGGGGGGAGGGGGCGAATACCTCTACTGCCCTTCCCACCTAAGCCCTTTGAGTGCGGTCCTACTTTTATGGAGAAATCATAGTTTGTGAACAAAATTAGTTGAATTAATGTATAAATTTTATATTATGTCGCTCCCCTTCTAGCATCTTGGCCAATTTGGTGGGGTTGGGGGGGAGGGCGATTGCATGTACTGCCCTCCCCACTCTAGCTCTCTGAGTGGGGGAGGGCAGTCCTATTTTTATGGAAAATCATAGTTTGTGAACAAAAATAGTTGAATATCTATATAATATAAACTACGTATTGATATGTGAACCCATTGTATATTATGTCGTACCACACTCTAATCTTTTATTTTATCATTAGTAAATTTAAATGGAAAAGGGTTGTACCAGGTGGGAGGGGTGATACATGCAATCGCATTTCCCCCTTCAGACAAACCAATACTTTTTCTTTTTGTATTATAATTAAGAAATTGCAAAATTAAAAAAAAATGTGTCACTAATATTATTTATATATACTATAAATTAAATTCTTATATCGAGTCGCTCCACCCATATTCTTTAATGCCAAATGCAATCTTTAACAGAAATTATTAAAGAAGCGAGGATTAATCATTTTCACTCTACCGCCCTTCCCATCTCCAGACAGACTTTATGTAATTTCACATGAATATTTTTTTTTCGGCGGCGATCCTCAAAGCCAAAATCTAAATATGTGGGGTATCTTATCTTTTCAAGGAACAAATCGGTTTTGTTTGCAATGTATTAACCTATAAATTCATATTAGAATATTTTTAAGTACAACATTATTCAAAAGGTATTTTTTTAATAGGATGAATAATGATCTTTAGGTAAGGAGAATGCGTTTCTTCAGTGAAGAATGCAAGAAAACGCTTTTAGCGTCGGGGCTTCGCCCCAAACCTCACTGATGAATAATGAGCTGTACTTGTCAGGAGAATGCTTTTCTTCAGTGAAGAATGCAAGAAAACGCTTTTGGCGTCGGGTTCATCCCGAACCTCAATTCTCATATATATATATATATATATATATATATGCTGTACGCACGTTTATGAATAGGGTTAGGGTTTACTGGGCGTTAGGGTTAGGGTTTGGAAAAAAAGTCGCCCCCCCCCACTCCAAAGTTCTGGATCCGCTAGTGGTTTCAAACTGGGGGGAATGATAAATCTGGAGGGGGCGAAACCTTTCAAATTATTTTTCAAGGGTAAAATTCAAAAGTTGTATTTTTGTTGAAGTCATTAATCAACGTTCTAATATGAATCCAGTCAAATGTCTTTCTTAAGCCAGACATCCTCACAACTGTTGAAGTAATTTGACGACTTTTGTGTGACACAAAATAAAAGTTCCGAAGCGTAAGTTTTTACAGAACAAGAAAATAATCTTAAGACCATCACTCACAATACAGTCATACGTTCCTCGAATATCCCTAGTACAACAGTTTTGACCAATCCTTCTTTATTAGACTTTACTTTTTAAAATTTGGATGAATAGCGTCTTCTGATTGCAAGAAAATAATTCAATATTGGAACGTATTTGCCTGTTAATCATTTTGTACACGATCTCTGCATACTACGAGAAACAAAGCGCTGTGTAGACGCCAGAAAAAAAAAGTGGGGGGTGGGAACTGATTCCTCTCTTATGCTATTTCCTGCAAGAAAGAATTATCTACAAATCAACATTTACGAAACCAAAGGCTTAACGGACTAGCTTTTAATTAACATTCACTTCGTACATTTTGATTCCAAACATAAAATAAATATTTATAAAAAATTAAACCGGAAAATTTTATCATAATTATATATCTTTTCTTTTTCATTACATTCTTAAAAGTCACCCAAAATCAATTGTTAGAGCTTTCATAGGTTTTCCCTTTTAGGTACCTAGCTGGGGTGCGATAAAACAAAATGTCTAGGAAAAAACCAGAGGAAAAAGTTTAAGGGGCACTGTTCATTTGCCTTGAATGTTTCTCACACTTCAAATTCGGCAGGTCCACCTCTTCTAAATTTATTTTCTTTAACCGGCGATTTCTTACTAGGAGAAATCTAAAACCAAAGAAAATTAGTTTCTGAAGTACAGAAACACTGAAAAAAGTTGGACCAATAAATTACTAAGGGGGCGGCGAATATTTTTTGGTCTAGATTCTAAAATATTTTAGATGGTAGTAAAAGTTTGAATAAGGTTAACGTGATGATTAACAGTTTCCGTAATGTGTAAAAGAATTTAAAGTCTAAGAAGAAAAACATGCTCAGTTAATGTAAAGTGTATTTCTTATTTAATAGACATAGATTTTAATATGTGTAGTAGACATGGATAAAATGTCATAATCATTCACATTTAAAAATAGAATAGATACTCATTTTAAATTTGTGTAACAATATAGTGAAATTTTTGGAGAATGTTGTTGGGGAGGGGGGGGGGGTGACACCCTGAGCCTATCGCACCGGGTGACACCGACCCTAGCGACGCCACTGCTTCTCACCCTCCTGATTCAGACAAGTGATCATATTGCATTTAGAAAGCTTAAATCATAAAATTGAGCTAAACAAAAACGGTAAAAATATTTTGAATGGCATAAATTTATTAATGTTAGTCTAGATCTATTAGGCCTACAAATTTAATCACATGACTGATCCAAGCTAATTGATACAATTACAATTAATATGAGCTTTTTTTTTTTATAAAAAAAATCTTTTTAAAATTATTTCTCTTGATTTTTTTAACACAGTTTTGGGCTTTCATGCTTTTAGCTATAGTCCAATCACATTAGTTGTTTTTTTTTTTTTGGGGGGGGGGGGGGAGTTGGGAGTGAGGCGGACGGGATATTTAAAAGATTTTCCAGCTGCCATTTCAAATTCAAAGTTGCTGAGTCTGAAATCGAGCTTGGGCCTCCATGATGAAGAGCCTACACGCTAACCACAAGTATTTACAAAAAATCAAAGGTTTTATGGCTATCCCGGTTTCTTTTGTTAGCTTCATACTTTTAGCTAACTATCTAATTCTCCACACAAAGCTTAGTTCCCTTTAGATAGTACTGATTCTATATATATGTATATATTATTAATTACGACTAATTGATAAAATAATTGGTCATTTTTTTCGATTGATGCATATGTTTTCGTCAATATTTAGTTGTAAAAAGTTTCGACTTCATCTGCGGTTACTTTGGGAAGTGGGAGAAATAAGATTTTAACCAAAGGGAGTTGATAAAAAAAAAAAGTTATTACCTGTGCTTATATTGCTAAATAATGGAAATAGTAGGTAAGTCTTATTTCAGTAATATAGACCTACCTAGACTTTGTTAAACGTCCTGAGTGTGCCAAGCACATGTTGTGGACAATATAGGCTATGCATATATTAATGTCGTTAATAGGTTGGAACGAATATAGTTTCCAAATGTATCTTCCTCAACATCTTCCACTCTCAACTTCTACCTCCAATCACAAGTCACCAGGATAAGCTTCTACTTTCAGACACTGCTATCAGCCTCATCTTCCACTCTCAACATCTACCTCCAATCACAAGTCACCAGGATAAGCTTCTACTTCCAGACACTGCAATCAGCCTCATTTACCACCTCCAATAACAAGTCACAAGGATAAGCTTCTACTTCCAGACACTGCTATCAGCCTCATCTTCCACTCTCAACTTCTACCTCCAATTACAAGTGACCAGGATAAGCTTCTACTTCCAGACACTGCTATCAGCCTCATCTTCCACCCCCAATCATAAGTCACCAAGATAAGCTTCTACTTCCAGACACTGCTATCAGCTACTACTTGCAAAGCCCCTCACTCAAACCAGCCTCAGCATTCACTAAATTTAGCTTGAAAGAAATGTGCATAGTTTATATAGATTATTTCTGATATTTTTGGTGACCAAATTTACTTTTAACTAAACATTTCTTTATTTTTGGGCTAATTGGGCTTTCTTTTTTTTTCACAACGTCGAGTACAAGTTACCATTTACAGTAACCTTTAATGCTGTAGTTGGCGTTGAAGACCATGGCAATATTCTGTTGTACATCCAATAATGCCAGTTTTAATGTTAACAGTCATATCAATCAAACAATTTTATTATTATTTTTTTTTGGCTGTGTTAAAATAACATTATTAGTAGTTAGGATCCTTGCTTACACTATTTCAATGATCACTATGTATTATTGAACACAAAACAGACTGGTGACAGACTAATAGATTTTTCAGTCAATTAAATAAAAGTGAAGACAAAAGGATAAGCTAACTATAATTCGTCTTGTGACCAAATGCTACCTAAGCACAGCTTAGTGACAACTTAACAGAAATCCAAACGTACATTTCCACTCTACTGTATGAGCAATGACATTATTAGCCAACACTGAGTCTGCTCTGGTGTGTGTATGAACATTTATGTTAAAAATATGAATTGAAGATTAAAATTGCATAATTACATGAACAATTATACATTAAGTTTATCATATCAAGGGAAGTAAGTGACTTAAAATAATAAAAAAATGCATTTTATCTGAAATGATCTACCATTTGATAAGCAAGCAATACAAACTTCCTTGGGATAAAAATGTCAGCACATTAAGTGTTTTGAGTAATTACAAGCGTTTTAAAAATGTAGATATGAAATATTAACATACAGAAAAAAACACTCCTAACAATAGCTAACATTTTCAATTTTTTTTTTTTCATAGTTTGCTCTTGTCTAGAATAGTTTGGAACCTGACTTATTAAGTCAGAAATCTATTCTAGTCAGACTAAAAGTTCAACAGGAGAGGACATATAATGAGACAGGACTTTAACTGCATGTCATTGATGTGTTCATAGGAAAAAATTTAAGAAAACTTTCACTATGTGTAGCATTTGTCTGTGTTTTGATGATCTGACATTAATGTAACATCAACATTTAAAACATTAAAAAAGGTTTTGGAATTTTTTAAAAATGAAAATAAAACAACATATAAACCAAAAAAAAAAAAACACACAAGAATACTGAAATACACAAAAGTGTATTAAATATCATCTTAATCTCCAGACAAAAGTGTACTTTTTACATACTTCAAACAACAGAATCATTTATCAATTTAATTTGATGTCTTAGCACAAATATATCATTTCAATAGTGATCAAATCATAATGAAGCTGTAGCCTTATCAGTCTGTTTTTGTAAGATACTGGACATTTCAGGGAACCCATTTAAGTAAACGGCTAGAAATCTGTCAAAAGCCACAGGGTCATAGTCCACTATCTTAGATTTCTCTAAAAGTGGATCTTTCAACCACGGTTGTGGATGTGTTTCAGAATACAGGTCAGATCTATCTGCTGTCCAGATGAAATTTTTGATGCCACTGTCTGATTCAAAATCTAATGTATTCAACTGTGAACATACATTATTGCAGAGCAATTAAATTAAAGCCAACATATTTAATGTCTAAAACCTTTATGTATTAAGTAAGAAGTTTAAATGTAATAAAACATGAAACCCTAACCCATTGACATTTAATAAGAAAACAAATGTAATACACTCCTCTAGATGCCTAAAAATAATAACTAGAAATGCACTGCTTAAGAAACAGGTTTTAACTAGTAATGCACTGCTTTAGATGCAAGGAAAATAACTAATAATGCACTACTTTAGAAGCAGGTTTTAACTAGTAATGCACTGCCTTAGATGCAGAGAACTTTTAACTAGTAATGCACTGCTTTAGAAATAGGGAACTTTTAACTAACTAGTAATGAACTGCCTAATATGGTACTTAAAACTAGTAATGCCTAGTCGAAATGCTATCTGAAAACTGTTTCTAAACAAAGCCACCAACTCTTGTTTAACCTATCTCTACCTAACTGAACAAAAGTGTTCATATGAAACTATTTCGACCCAACCAGCTCACTAAATAAAAACCTTTATTAGCACACTGACCTGAAAAAATGCAAAGAGAAATTTCCCTTGTTCAACTGAAACATGTTGGACACAGATAGGTTTTGGCAGGATTTTGACATGTTCCTTAAATGAAAAACAAGAAAAATGTAAATAAAAAAATTAGTTTTAAAAACTTATCTAAGGAAAATAATCTAAAAAATCACTGCTATATATATCAATACTGCAGCAACAAGTTTCCTTTTATTCTTATTAACAAATATAATTACCACTAATTGATTAACTTAGTGGTTAGATTTTTTTAATTGATTGATGTATTATTATCAAATATGAATAATTATGAAAAATTCAACTGGATCTGAGGATTGGTATTGGCTGAAAAAAGTGTACAAAACATAAGGGGAATAACTCCAGATATACAGCCACATATCTCAATGAGTGCCATAATCAACCTAGAACCAACCTTGCAGCAAAATGATTTGCTTAGCTGGATCAGTGACATCTAGTTTTATAAAAAGTTGGTACTTTATTTACAAGGTATACAGACACTTAAAATATTTTACCACATTTTGAAAGAATTCAGATTTTTCTTTCATAGCATTCTTTGCAGAGTCAGCAAGGAAAGCTTCAGCATACATTCTATTACTATTCCCAAAAGCTTAAAGATTTTTTGAACAGACAATCCTAACTAGTCGCTGAATTTGTTTCTAATTTAAAAGTCTGCTGAATATAGATACTGGTTTTAATGCTTCTTTTGTGTGCATAATAAAAAGCTTTTCTTTGGTGAACAATTTCAGCCTTGAATGTCCCTGATTTCAATCTTTGAATTTAGGTTTTTATAAGTAATGGAACCTAGCTATGCCACTAGTGACTATAGCAATAGCTTTAGATCTACCACAGAAGCTACATTCTGTAATTTTAAATCAGGGAACATCAGTTTAATTCCCCTTGTCATGCTAAGAAAATTAAGCTCAACCACCATTTCTACAAAAACCTCTGCCCTTCTCACTTTTATCCCTTAAGAACTCTCTCCTGAATTTGGTGGTTTACAAAAAATTGAATCTAGAGGCAGCTTCACTGATTTTGAATGTGCATATTTGGGGAAGCTACCACCTTCTACCAAGCTTGTCCCAAGGAGGCGGATAAGAAAGGACCCATAGATGTAAGAGTTAGCTGTGAATACCAAATAAACAGTTGTGGACCAACTGGTTTGCAGTCATGGAGGATGAGGTGGGGTATTTCCAGTGGTTAGGATATTCACTATAACATCTCAGAATGCTAGGGAAATGATTGTAAAAGCAAGTATAGGGTACTCTAAACCCGGGTAGATGCTCATTAGCTAGGGATAGCAGCTCATCAAGGAGATACAACTCCAAAAATAAACACCTGCTGCCGTACAGATGATCTTGGATGATTAAAGGCTATGGCAGCACACCCTAATAAAAAAGCAGGCTTAAGTCAGAGTCATTAGGCCTCTGGAGCATAACATGTTGACATGCAACCTCATCTACGTCAGAGTTCAGTAAGGAAGGGGGACAGGCTCTTAGTCTGAACAAGCAAGATGGTGGTTCTTCTATCTCTGCCTGTGGAGCCAGGAGCAGAGACCAGAAAGTACAAAGTACTGGCCAACACTCCAAAACTAAAAATCCTTCAATGGAACGCAGAGGGCATCCAAAAGAAAAAAAGAAGTTTTAAAAATACTTCTTCACCGGAAAGAAATAGATGTAGCTTGTATCAAGAAACTCACTTAAGTGGCAACCTCCATTAAAGGCTACACCTGTTTCAGACAAGACAGCGAAAACAGACCCGAAGGAGGATTTCCTCACTCTTATAAAAAATGACATCCCAACAACAAGGCATAACTTTGCCCAATTCATCAGAAATAATGGGCACCAAGCTGATTCTTCCAGAAGAAAATCATAATATCTTACACTGCTACTTACCACCAGACAAGGAAATTGAAATTAACCACATACCTGTCTTGTTTTATGTGATATGTATAGTCACTTTCAGACCTCAAGCCATGGGAGAAAAAAATCGAAGTTAGCAAGCAGAAAACATTTGTATCTTGCTAAATAAACCTGAGGTTGAACCTTCTTCCCAAGAGCCTGGTTAACATCAACCACTCATGTCTTTGCAACCAACATGTTGAAAAAGTGTACAAGAGATGTTACAGATCAACTAGCCACTAGTGACCAGAGGCACATACTCTACAAAACATCAGAAAACTTCACCATTCCCAGATGAAACTCAAAAAGCTAACTGGAATTTATTCTCAAAACTCACATACCTATATACCACATCAATAAACTGCTAATCAAATCAGGTTAACAAGTCACACTCAGCTTTAGTCAAATGAGTGCTCTTAGCAGTTAAGGAATCTCTTCCTAGAGGAGCAGGAAAAGGGTATATATATTCCCAACTGGTCTGCCTGCCTATAACAACTCTACAATGCCACTATTAGAGTAGAAAATAAGCCTAGTATACAAAATAATATAAATTTAACAGCAGAGAAGACAGTTTTTAGGAGAATTACCTTTCTACTAAGAGGAATCAATAGTTGGCATGAAAAAACTGAAAAAAATAAATGTAGATAACAAACCAGCTTACTCTTTGGGAATGATTGCAAACCTATCAAGCAATAAAAAAAAAAGGATACTTTTTAAAAACAGCTCATCTAAGGGAAAGAACCGCTGATTACTGCCGTTTACTGATAATTACAGGAAATATGCTATATAAAACAAATTATTTAATTAGAACTAAGTAATTAACTAATTGTTTTGTTTTTTTATTCCTGTATTGTCATCAACTATGAATAATTATGCAAAATTTCAACTTGATCAGAGAATGGGAAATGGGAAAAAAAAATCAAAACATAATAATACATCCATAATACCATATATACATCCACATCTCTCATTAAGTAGCATTTATTCCCTTTATTTTAATATCAAACATTGGATAATTTATTTGATTCATTCCTGTTTTATCAGGGTTAATGAATGATTGGCAAATTTTAAACTTGATCTTAGAATGTGAAATGGAGAAAAAACATGTTTAAACATTCATACCAGACAGAGTGAGTTGATATAAGATTTGTAAAAATGAAAGAATTAGATGAAGCCCTAACAGTCCTCAAACCAAAACAAGCCTAGGAACAGATAAAATTTCCATTAAAAAAAAACAAAACAAAAAAAATGCTACAAATCTTTAATGCAAGCTGGAAATCAGACCCAAACATAAAAAGGCATTATGATCTCTATACTAAAGCATGGCAAACAAAGAAATAAACTGGACAGGTTCAATAGCCATACAAGCAAACTTATGGAAAGAGTGGTGAATAACAGACTCACATGGATCATTTTAGTCAAATAATCTACTTACTGCAGCTTAAGAGATAGAAGAAGCTTTCAAAAAAAAAAACCAGTTGGAAAAAGCAAATTCGCAAAAAGCATTTGACAAAGTCTGGGAACAAGGCCTCTTACTCTAGCTAATCCACCACCACAAAGCCCACAGAATGTACAACTGGATAAAGGAATATGATTTAAAAAAAAATATATTTTATAACTAAATAATCGAAAAGCTTTAGTTTACATGCAAAAGCAAAGAAGTCACACAGTGGGTATAAAAAATGGTGGCATCCCACAAGGAGGAGTCCTATCCCCAACACTCTTCTTAATATTCATAAATGATCTTAACCAAAACCTACCAAGAAAAGCATGCATGCATGCAGATGACCTCACCTTTATTAGCACATAAGATTATGTAGGAACTAGATAAACTCAATAAATGGTCCAAATATTGGGGCATGAAAATCAACACAAAAAGACAACATATACCATCTTTTTACTGTCAACAAAACAACAAAGAATATAATTAACATTAGATAACGAAGCTTTAGAAGAAAAAAAAGGCAGTGCTGCATATCTTGGATTCACCTATGACCCAAGATTAACTTGAAAAATCATATAGAAAAAACAGATGAAAACATTAGCTGCACAGACTTGGGTGCAAATCACAACATTCTGAAAAAGACCTATACCAGTTACATAGGACCTGTTCTAGAATATGGTGCCACAGCATGGGGCTCAGCAGTACAAACCAAGCTAAGGAAAATAGGCAAGGTTCAAAATATCAAGAATAATGACAGGAACAAAAAAAAAAAAAAAAAGAACACCCATTAGAGCTATGAAAACTGCTGAATGAAAGAAGAGAAATAAAAATACTTTTCCAATTCACTAAAATGAAAACCTTGGAGAGGCCCCCCTCAAAACAAAAAAAACACAAAACTGGCACAGAAAAAAAACATCTCAAAAGGACTAATTATATACAGGAATCTCAGAATCTGAAAAAGAAGCAAGTTGAAAAAATTACTCTGGAATCCACTAAACTAGACTTTCTCATGCTTTTTGACCAGGTGACCCATTGAAATAGTTGAAACTTGCCCATGGGCCCCAAAGTGAAAATGCTACATAAATGCAGAGTAAATAAAAAAGTTACAAATAAAAAAACATTTTGTTGAAGGAGTGTTTATTGAGGCTTTCGTTTCAAATAACATTTTTAAAAATTGGATGAGGTTGATGTCTGTAAGTAGCAACTAAATATTTCAACGTTTTTTCTATATTTTGGATGAAGTTCATTATGGTACTGAATCCACGTTGTATCAAATAACAAGCAGGAATGCAGTCAACAACTTCGGTACAATTACCCTTTATGCAAACTATAAAATTGGGATTCTAGTTCAGATATTGCTTGAAGTTCCTCATTTTTGGATATTCCAAAAAGCCTCTCCTGCAATTAGTATGGACTCCTCTGTGATTGAGATCTGAATTTGTTCAGGTGCTAAAGAAGTGTTCACTAGCCAGTGGGGAATATCCAGTTGAAGAATAACTTGAAATCTTTAGTTTAGGCTTATACTAATAGACATAGTACAGTGGCGATTGGATTATTAATAAAATTGTTCGATTGGATAAACTGGCTTTAGGCAAAGAGGTTATTTTAAATATATATAATTTTTTATCTTTCTGCGGACCCCTATGTGCGTCTTGTGGACCACTAGGGGTCTGCGGACCACAGTTTGAGAACCACTGCACTAAACAACACAGTGAATATCCAACCTGGGAACAACGTTTCTTCCTTCTGTAAGAGACTATTGAAAATACAACAAAAAAAATCTGACTACATTCTAACAGGGGAAATAGTGAACTCTTTTCTACAAACTCATTACCCTAACAATTAGTTTAAATGGATGTTCAACTTATGAAGTCACTATATATTGAGGAGCTGGAATATTCATTGAATTGCCTGAAGGAGAAAAATTAGAAAATCCATTGCAACTGGAGATTCTCCGTCAGCCACAGAGAAGAAAGGAAAGCACTAGAAATAGCAGCTACCATGTTAAAAAAATTCTTTAAAAAAAAAAAATAATAAAGATTATAAGAAGTGTAATTGTATCAATTAGTTTGGATCAGTCATGTAATTAAATCTAGACCAACAACAATAAATCTGTGCGATTAGAAATATTTTACCAATTGTATATGTTTAGCGCTATTTCATGCTTTTAGATTTCTTAATACCCTATGATCCTATTACTTATCTCTGTACGAGTTGGGACAATGGGGGAGGGGGGAAGAAAGAAAGGGATATCTAGGTGAATTTTACAGGAATTGGTTTTTAAAGACATTTACAAACAAGGAATAGAAAAAAGAATATGTTTTAAAACCAAAGCTAATCTAAGTGGAAATAACCATTCATTACTACCATTCATCTGAAAAATACAGGGTTTAGCTCCCTTTCTGCTAGAGAAATTTTTGTTTAACTATTACTAAAAGATTAACAAATTGGTTAATTTTTAGATTGATTCATGTATTGTTACCGACAATGAATAATTATGCACAATTTCAACTTGATCCGAGAATGGGAAGTGAGAGAAAAAAAATGTTGCTACGTAATAAGGGGACTAAATCCATATATGGATATATATATATATTATAACCTTTCGCCTCAGAGCTGGAATGTTCCTGAAACTAAAAATTTGAACCAGCAAAAACTGCCCTTGTGGAGTGTCACTGGCCACAAAATACCCCCATTGAAAGAAAGCTATATAGAGATTTGGAAACCACTGCACAAGTCATCTCATATATTGGTCTAGTATCTGAACGCTCTTACATAACAAAGAGAACAAGGAATAGTAAGTAGAAAATGTGCATTGGCCATTTAAAGGTATTTTAACAATGCCACGGAATTGCAGCCCCTAACTCCCTTTGTCCTGAATGTGAAATATGCCTACTAGTTCTAGTACTCTATACAGATTTAACTGACAATTTTGCCCTTTTATTACAAACCTTATATCAAGGCACTTTGTCTGTATTTGGATTTTTGGCACATCGCACAATTTAGGCCATGTCATGCTCATAATCAAGAAGGAGTTACACTACTGAGTAAAAATTTTAAGAAACTAATAAAAATCTGTTGTAAATATTTATATATTTTTAAGTACTTTGCCCCATCTCAACTCACTTAAATGTTTGTAGTCAACCCCATCTCCCGGATAATTCCCAGGATCAACGCGTTCAAACAGTGTTTTGAGTTTGTCTGTTCTAAAATATTTCCCTCTAATATCCTGGTATATGAGGCCATCAAAGAGGATATGCTCACAGTGGGATCTCCTTTACCCTTAGCTTGTTGTCAGCCTCAGCGTCCCACCGATCCTGCCACCTTTCCGAAGTGGAAGAGGTTATACTCTATATATCTTCTTATCTTATATCTTATATAATACAGACGTTACTTCAAAAAAGAAGATGATTACGTCCTACGCGTCATGCATTTAGTCATGCATATTAACCAATGACTTAAATTCTGCCAAGTCACTGGTTTTTCTGGCTAGCTCAGGCAACCCATTCCATGCTCTAATAGCACTAGGGAAGAAGGAGTATTTGTACAAATTTGTCCTAGCATATGGGACGAGGAATGTGTCTTTATTTTTGTGTCTCTCAGAGTATTTTATTAAATTTTGTTTTTGTATTTGAAGATTATGGTTCAGTGTTTTATGTATAATTGCTACTTTACTTTTGAGTCTTCTGTCCTGAAGGCTTTCTAAATTTAGTGATTTTACTAATGGTGTTACTCTAGTCAAATGTGAATATTCGTTTGTTATGAATTTCACTGCTCTATTTTGTGTTTGTTCCAGTTTCTTTATGTTTTCTTGAGTTGAGGGGTCCCAAACGGTGGATGCATATTCTATTATTGGCCTAACCAAGGTTAAATAACATTTTAGTTTTATGATTTATAGAAATTTCTTTAATAAACCCTAATGCTTTGTTGGATTTTTTTATAGTTTCATCAATATGTGGATTCCATGACAGTTTTTCATGTATTATAACACCTAGGTATTTTGCGTTTTTAGTCTGTGTTACTGGTTTGCCATGGATAAGATAAGTGGAATTAATTTGTTTTAGTTTTTTTGTTACTCTTAACAACTGACATTTTTCTGGGTGGAAAGACATGCTCCAATTTGATTCCCATTTCTGTAATTCATCTAATTCTCTTTGTAAAATATCTGTGTCTTGTGTTGTTTTTATTGTTCTATATATTATGCAATCGTCTGCAAATAATCTGACTTTTGTTCCTGAACTAATGCAATTTGGTAAATCATTTATGTAAATTAAAAATAGTAGTGGACCCAAGACTGTTCCTTGAGGTACACCTGAGTTTACTGTTATTGGTGTTGATTTAGAGCCATTTATTATTACAGTTTGTTCTCTCCCTATCAGAAAATCTTTAATCCAATGATGCAGTGGACCATTAATGCCGAAATATTTTAATTTTTTAAGCAAACTATGGTGGTGAACTTTGTCAAAAGCCTTGGAAAAATCTAGTAAGATAGCATCTATTTGTTCACTATTATCTAAACCTTTTGAAAAATCATCAATTAGTCCTATTAGTTGTGTTTCACATGATCTATATTTCCTAAAGCCATGTTGGTATGGGGTGAGGATATTATGTTTGTCTAAGTGGTTTATGATGTTGCTACATATTATGTGTTCTAGGATTTTACATGTGATGCTGGTAAGTGATACTGGTCTGTAGTTTCCTGGGTCAGATTTTTCTCCTTTTTTAAATAGGGGGGTGACATTAGCTTCTTTCCAGTCCTTTGGTACTCTGTGATGCCTGAATTAGTATTTTGAACACTAAGGCTAGCTTAGCTGGAATACCATCAGGTCCAGACGCTTTATTTGGTTTGGTGTTGGATAATAGTTTTTGAATTCCATTTTCTTGTACTACTTTATCTTCTATGTTGTCTACTTGGTTCAAATTCAGTAATATGTCTTTTTCTCCTGGGGCTGAGAATGCTGATGCAAAGTATTTGTTTAGGATGTTTGCTTTAGTTTCATTATCATTATGTATTATGTTATGTTCATCTTTTAATGGCGCTATGCCTGTTGTTTCCATTTTCTTAGATTTAATGTATGACCATAGGTTTTTGTTGTTATCTTTAGATATTACATTGTTTATGTATTTACTCTGCAGCTGTCTGCTTACTTTTTGGGTTAAGTGTTTAATTTTTATATACTTTTTGTAAACTCTTTCTGCCTTAGTTTCCTTAAATTTTCTATATAGGTTTTCCTTCTGTTTACAAAGCTTCTTTAGTCTATTATTAAACCAGCATTTATTTATTTTGTTTGATGTGTATTTAGTTGGTATATGATTTTCTATGATGCTTTTAAGATGGTTTTTAATGAAATTCCAGAGGTCATCGACTGGTTGGTTAATGTCTTTTTCTAATAAGAATGTTTGTTGAAAGTTTAATGCAGCTTGCTGTAGTTGTGTTAGGTTACATTTATTCCAGAGTAAGATTTTTTTTTTGTGTTTTGTATTGGCTACTGCTTTTATCTGACTGTGTATTTTTATGATCTCATGGTCTGATAGACCAGGGATAATATCATAATCAACTACTAATCCAGGTCTGTTGGTTAAGAAGAGATCTAATGTGTTGTTTAATCTAGTTGGCTTTTTAATGATTTGATCTAAACTTAGGTTGTGTAAAGTTTCTATGAAAAGCTCATTTATGTCCTTAAGGTTTTGGTGTTTATCTATGGTTAGTGTTTTCCAATTTATATCAGGTAGGTTGAAATCACCCATAATCCAAAAAACTGCATTTTTATTAGTCTCTTAGTGTGGTAATCTGATTACATAGTTCCTGCATGTATTCTAAACTAGAATTTGGTGGTCTGTAAATGCTGCCTATTATTAGGGATGTTGAGGTGGTATTAATTTTACAAAATGTAGATTCTATATTTTTTGAGTTAGGTAAGGTAATTTCTTCTGCTATAAGAGTGTTTTTTATTGCTAAAAGAACTCCTCCATGATTATCAGCCCTATCTTTTCTAAAAATTTCATAATTACTATTGAAAATTTCTGCATTATAAATTTCAGGATGTAGCCAAGTTTCTGTTCCTGCAATTATGTCTGGTTTCTCACATTCTAATAAAATTTCTAAGTCTGCTGTTTTGTTCCTAATGCTTTGAAAATTTATTATTAAGGTTTTAAGGTATTTTGGTATTACTTCTTTAGTAGGTTTGTTTAGTGAGGCTGTTGTATTAATTTTAGTAGATTTAGATTTAACAGGAGTGGATCTGGCTAGTGGTTGGTGAGTTTGTTTTGGGATGGTGTTTAGGATGTTGTATGGGTTAGAAGTGTCCGCATCAAAGGAATCAAACAGTCCTGATGTAAACTGAGGTAACCCACACGGTACACAGTGCCATGATGCATCTTTGTTGCCTAAGGCATAATACACAGGTGTATTCATATGGAGACATGATGCATGGTACCATTCATCGCAGGTGTCACATTGAATGGCTTTCTGTTTCATGGTGCATACTTTTTTGCAGATGTTGCATCTATCTTTAGATCTAGGCCCTGGATTTGACTCTACATCTCCTGCTATTAATATTAACAGTGATAGGTATTTATTTCTACTGTGTCTGATTGAGAACTTTCATTTGTGATGGGTAATCTTCTTTAATGTTATGGATGTGTATGTTAGGTTATTTCTGAAGTTGCATTGATCTAAAGTATGATGATTGATTATGACTATTTTTTCCTTTATAAGTTTAGTGTTGACTGAGGTAGATCTAGTTCAGCTAGTGTGTATTTAGTAATTATTAGGATAAATAGCCAGAGCAATTTCATGATGACTGTTGTTGATTTTAGTTTTTAAAGGTCTAGTCTAAATCTAGTTTAAGGTTAAAAATGCCTAAGACGGCCTAAGTTAAGTCTAAGTCTAAAGTGAAAGCTAATTTACAATGACAATCAAATGGTTTATTCAAAATATAGACCTAGACTAGATCCAGATCTAATTCTAGATCAATATATTTATGTGTTTAACTAACTATATAGAATATTACTATTAGTTATTATTAGTAGTATTAGTAGATGATTAGTAGATCTAAATCCTTAATTAAAGTCTAAGTCTAAGACTATATAGTAGAATGTAAGGAGTAAGTATGTATGTCCTTTATAGAAATCAAAACTATTTGACCGATCTTAATGGTACTTGGCATGAACATTCCTTAGATAATAATGGTGATCTTTGGATATGCTAAGACAAGAGAGTTTGCTAGATTTAGGTTAATAAGGCTTCTCGACTTTAATTTTAACTATTAAAGCAGCATAGATGCCTTTTATGATCAAAACAAAAAAATATACAAAAATAACCAAGCAAAGCTGAGTAAAAACAAAGCTAATATATACGATTAATATTTTAGTTTCATTTGTTTTAAAATAGGGGTTTATAAGCTATCCTTAAACATGATGCACAAATACAATAGTAAAAGCTGCTTCAAGAACAATAGTACACAATAGTCTAAAATACAAAAAAAATAACTGAATATTTGGCTTAGTACCACATCTGTTTACCACTTGCTTTCTTTCTCCTTTTTATGAAATGAAATAATAGATTTTAGGAAACACAAAGGCCATCTAGCAGAAATTCAGATAAACAGCCAAACCATAGAACAAGTCCTAGGTACAACCATCAACAAAAAACTGAAATGGAGTGAACACTGTCAAAGCCTTTACACCAAAAATCACCAAGGTCTCTTCTATCATAGAAAGCTAAGGAAATTTAACATTGATAAAACAATAATTAAACTATTTTTTATACAGCAACCATCAGCGGTCTAATTAACTTTGCCATCACCTGCTGGTATGGTAATACTTTAATGGCACAAAGAGTTAGGCCAAGCTTTTTCATGAAAGATGTCTTTTTAAAACACTCACAATTCTTAACGATAACCTGCACCCATTAAACCACTGTTACATAAGATCTCAACGAAGTGGTCGTCTTCTTTTCATTAGGACTAAAACAGAAATCTCCTTCATCCCACTTCCGGGTCAGAGTGTTACAAGATTATCTGTACTCATCGAGAAGTACATAGAAGTCTATTTATAAAGCGCTGGTTATGAGTGTGTATGAGTTTCGTGTGTGAATATTATTTGCATCTATATTGTTATTGTACAGTAGTTACGCTGAGGTTGTCAATTGTAGTCGAACTGAATTTCCATTTGACTGGATCAATAAAAATTATCTATCTTATCTTATAATTTTTTTTACTATACCAAAATTTCTAAAAGGACTTAAGCTGAACTGAATTTATTTTTATTTCTTTATTAGGTTCCTTCTTTGGAGAGCATACCAAGCAACCAGGCAGCCACCCATTGCAGACCATTCCATTCCATGTTAGACTTTCTCCATTAATTAAAATTAATTAATTAAATTACAAATCTAGAATTTCAAGTTTGGCTCCTATTGAAAACCGAGGTCACAGAAAGGTCATCTTTAAACAAGCTTTAAATGAGTATCTGACAATTTTTAGAAGTTTAAGATTAAGACAATAGGTTTTATTAAACAAGAATGACAAACAGTTCATAACAGCACAGCAGTAAAAAAACATTTCGCAACACACAAGGTAAATACACAACAACAATAGGCTTTATTCTGGCTTTAGACACACTCATTAAATTGTAGTCACTAAATTTAGAAAGCCTTCAGGACAGAAGACTGAAAAGTAAAGTAGCAATTATACATAAAACACTGAACCATAATCTTCAAATACAAAAACAAAATTTAATAAAATACTCTGAAAGACACAAAGATAAAGGCACATTCCTCATCCCATATGCTAGGACAACTTTGTACAAATACTCCTTCTTCCCTAGTGCTATTAGGGCATGGAATGGGTTGCCTGAACTAGCCAGGAAAACCAGTGACTTGGCAGAATTTAAGTCATTGGCTAATATGCATGACTAAATGCATGACGCGTAGGACGTAATCATCTTCTTTTTTGAAGTAACATCTGTATTATATAAGTTAAGATAAGATGGTCACAGAAATAGGTGAACAGTTTAATGAATCTCTAGAAAGACATTTCATTGAAATATATACAATAATTATTAATAATTCAGTGGTTATTGCTTCAAGTTCCACGAGCCTGCCTCAAGTCCATTGCATGCTCTAACTGATTAGAGCTGCTGTTCACAATACATATGACCAATTTATTTCAAACTTCAAATAGATTTGAAGTGTAAATTGGACCTAGCAACCAGCACAAAATTTCCTACTTGCAAGATTTGCAAATTGTATATTTGATCTAATGACTTACCCCAAACCTCTTCCTGGCAAGAGCTGCAGTATACATTAGACAAGACATAATCTGTGCTGCTTGGTAATGTTTAACTTCCCAATGAGTTTTTCTTGGAAACTGTATGATAGTATGTGGACAGGTCAGTTTCATATCACTGGAAAACCCTAAACAAGAAAACATTTTCAAGTTATAAAAGATTGTTCCATTAAGTTGCTTGTATCATATCAGCTTATCTAAATGACTATAGTTGTAAAGATAATTATAAGTTCACTGTTTACATCCAACTTTACTTGTGAAGATAACAATATGTGCACTGTTCACTTAAGATGAACGTGTAGGATGGAATCATCTTCTTTTTTGAAGTATTGTTTTGCATTTCATAAGATAATATGATAGATTAACATTATGAATACAGATCTTTTCAAGTCTATTGATGTTAAATAGCTAAGTGTGAAACTGATTATACTGTTCATAGTTTAAAGATAAATAGCTCATAGCTTATCACAAGCTTTTCATTCAATTCTTCTGATATTTCTAGATATTATATATATATATATATATATATATATATATATATTACATTTTCTATGAAAATACAATCAATAATTAAAAACTTATGAACCAACATTAAAATATTGAAACAGGGTGTTTTTACACAAACTCAGAGGTGAACCTAACATGGGTGTGCTGTTTTAAAAGTGGTGATAGTGATATTTACAGCACAAATATTAGAAGCTATGAACTCTATAAACAATCAAATTCCTACCTCCCTTCACACAAAATGATTTACAACTCAAACCAATAATATATTGTTCTCACTAGTAGCAAATATAAAATTGTAGTTTAAGCAATTATACTTTTTACCTGTATTACTAAGTATCTCATAGTTGTTAGTCTTGAGGAAATCCACTGTTGGAAATATAGGCCACATGTCAGGTATCTTGTAGAGTACACTAGCATCTACAGCATTCTCATCAGCAAAGGGAGGTAAGTCTTGATCAGAAGTTAGTAATATATCCAAAGGTTCTTTCATTATGATTGCTTTACCTGGGAAAAAATAACACATCAACTAATTAATTTTACTGATAGCACATTAAATAGGACAAATGTATCAGTGCAGTTAGCAGTGACAAATAAACTATTCACATCTAAATAATCCTAATAGAATAAAGCAGTATATTCTAGTGTAGAACTCACAGTTTACCTTACCTGTGTACATAATGTGTGAATAAATGGGAACATCTAATATATACTTTCTACTAGTGAATGAAGGAAATTGTGCAGTCTGGATCTGGCATAACCTCAATAGATTTCTTACTAAGATTTGTCTAGAACATGGATAAAAAAAAACTTTAAATGGTTGTAAAATACAGAACAGAGAGTAATGAAATTATGTATTCCATAAACATGTTGAGAAAAATCTGTAAATTGACATACATCATATAAAGAAGTGTAAAAAAATGTTTGTTAAGTGTAAGGTTAAAGAAGATGAAATATTTTTGGCCCACATTATTATGTTTTATTCAAAAATTGATATTTTAACATTTTTAATCAGCAATAATACATAGACACATCTTTGAATTTAAGCTAGTTTCATCTTTAAGTATTTAATTTCAGGAGCAGAATCACAGTTATTTAAAAAGGGAGTTTTTTAATTAAAGGATTTAATTAAAGGATTGGCAAGAAAATAAAAGTAATGTGGTTATTTTCATTTTCAAAACAAAATCTGGAACATTCTTTTTTATCAATAAAAAGTATTTTTTTCATGTTTCAGCCAGAAAATTAATTGTAAAATAATCAACAATCGTTTGTAGTAAACAACTTTTGTCTTAAAATCCTGAACAACTTATTGTCATATTTTTCTTAAGTCATTTGACAAATTTAGTTGAAAATTCAGAATAATTTGATATAGATAATTAAATTTTTTCTATTAATAAAACAATATCCAGAACAACTTTGTAGGTAATGACATATATTTAAAAAATAATAATTTGCATTTAGCGTTTATATGTTATTCATTTTTTAAATCCTGAACAACTTATTTCTTATCATGAGCTTTTGCGCATTTAAGGAAGAAAATTAAATGTGATATGTTAGAAGAGCATTTTAAAAAGGTTCTAATTCACTCTCCATTTAAAATTATTGCAATGTTTTGGAAGGAAAAATAAAGTTTTAAATAAGATTCTCAAAAGCCCTTATTATTACACTAAAATGAATAAATAAATAAAATATGATTAATCAGAAATTTTGAGGGGACTAATTAGTACAATGTGGCCACATTAGTGCACGAAAGTCACTTCATAAAAAGTCAATTTTTTAAAATGTGTTTAACATTTACAGAGAAAGTGCATTTTTAACCTTTATAAACAAACATAAATGTTTTCTTTTAATCTTAGTAGCTAGTGTACCAGAAAAAAACACAATTAATATTTATATTTGTTGTGAACATTTTTTGTACATTTACAGATTTTTGTGAATAAGTGATGCAGGAAAGACACAAAAATTATCTTTCTTCATTAACATATTGTTAAAAAATCTCCCTTGTTTTAGAAGTGGTGCATTTTAATGAAAAATCGCTTGCATAATTAATTTTAAAAACAAAATGGTTTGCTTTTAGAAAACAAAAGGTAGCCATTGCATTTAAACTTTGCAAGCAACAACGCATGGAGAGATAGGATTTATTTCAATTCTAGTTTTTTAGATCTAAGTGTGACAGACAGACATTTTACACAAACCTAACAGCAGCTTTTCCCCTTACATGGGCCTCTCAAAAATCAATAGTTAAATGAAAATACCAAAAAATAAATAAAGCCTAAGTGAATTCTCAATAAAAAAAATTAATTTCATTAAAAATGAAAGCGCCAAGAATTTGCAATCAAAGGATCATTTTTCATTAAACCAACATAGTAACTAAAATAAACATTTTCTTTCAAAGTCTACTGGGTAACTATTAAAGAAGTACATATTCAAATATGAATAGAGTAAAGCCAACTTACGTTGATTTGACATGTGTAATACCAACTTGTTTAACCCATTTCCATCTGGGTTTGTCAGGATGTGGAGGAGGCTTTGGTAAGTTATCTTCATCTGTGTTCCACACCTGAGACTGCATAATATATCTTTGTAGAATCATGTCCTGTGCAATAAAAATAGGAAAAAATATAGACCTTTTTCTTTTTAATTTCTTTAGTATAGCACATCTTTCATGTTATAGCTAGCATGCTTCAATCTATTTTGTGGGGATTTCTGAGAGAAGGTTTTCTTGCTCCCTTTAAGCACCCGATAAACACAACTTGAGTTGGGATTCAAACTTAACAACCCCCCCCCCTTCCCACCTTTTGAAAGGCAGCCAAGAAGTTTATTCAACTCAGCCACACATTTCATTAAACAACAATGTAACCTAGCCATTAAAAACATGCAATTAGAAATGAGTTCTTTAATAAATGTATTTTTTCTTACTATTATAAAAGATCTTTTTTTTAAAAAAAGGGAATAATCAATAGTACCTTATAGTTATTAAAACTTACTCTATCAGGAACATCCAAGGCACCTATTAATTTATCAACACTAGGTGGAAAGCCTTCAAATGGTTGAGCTTTAGCAATAAGACAAACTTGTTTGATTCCTGGTAAAAAAAAAATATATATTGTACATACATTATCATGGATAAAAAGATATATATGTAGGTATTGTAATTTTATTTGACTACAAAATTTAATATTTTCTCCAAAATATATGTTTTTAAGAAAAAAACAGTTTTCATTCCAGAAATTTATCCAAAAAGTGTTAGGTATTCAATTTACATAAGTCAAAGTATCAAATAAAGAACAACCCCAGCATTTTTTTTTGGTTGCTGATTTTGTTTTTGATTTTGCTTTTGTTAGGTCAACATTTATTGAGAAGAGGTTTGTTTTGGGCATTTTTTGTGGAGCTGTCTTGCCGCAAAGATCATGTCAATTGTTCCACACTCCATTCTGAAGCCGAAAAGGCTTTTTGGTAGTTGTCCATGTTCTAGATGGTACACAAACTGATTTAGTAGGATATGCGTGAGGAATTTTTCCAGCAATAGAGAGAATTCCTCTTTTGTTGTCACAGATTTGTTGGTTTCCTTAGAGCTTGTATACATGAACAATTGTGGCATATTTAAGTAAGTAAGACTCATGAAGTCTTTCAATCAGGACTTTTCCACCTTTTTGTAGACCTCTGCAGGAATGGAGTCACCACCTGGGGCTTTTCCACTTGTGAACAATTGAAATGCAAGATCTGCTTCCTTCAGCATAGGTTAGTCATCCATTTTCTCATTTATTGGTAATGCTGTAGCCTATTTAAGGCCTCATCATTTAAAATGGAGAGTGAATTAGAACCTTTTTAAAATGCTCAGCCCAGCATTTCAGGATATCTTTCTTATCTGTCAATAGTTTTGTCCCATCAGAACTTTATAGAGGGGACGAGCTTGACTTTGTGGGTACACAGACCTCATTTATAGCAACGAAGAAGTTGTTCATATTGTGTCAGTGAATTCCTGTAATGTTTCCACTTTTTTGCTGAACAAGGTATCATGCATTTGGCATACTTATTTTTTGCACATATTTACTTACTTTGGTTTATGCATCTTTGATAGACTGGGAGTTTGGGTTGTTCTAATACAATTTATGAAGCTTGTGTAGTTCTCTGATCTCAGTACTGTTATCACCAAACTAGTCCTGACGCTTTCTCTCCATAGATCAGAGTATGCTTAGTGCTGTGCTATGGACGGCTTCTTTAAAATATGCCCAGCTTTTGTCTGTCTACATTGGATTCAACCAAAGGAGTAAACTTGAGAAGTTCTCTATTGTATCTGTAAGCAACTTTTCACCTTTGTCATCTGCTAGTCTGGCCATGTTTAGTCTTTTTGAAGGTTAAGATTTCTGCGGACATCTCTATGATTGTATCAGAATGTTGAAGTTTTGTAATGATAAAGAGTAGTAATAGTCAGTTGCTGTTGCACTGACATATCCTGTGCTTAAGACTCCTTTCCAAATAGCAAAAGATCATAGTTGCAATCCGTGCTACAGTATGTATGGGTGTGAATGACTTTTTTTTTAGATCCATCCATCCATGATGAGATAAAGCTGGTACCACCTTTTTAGCATGGTTGCTGCCATGAGACTTTATGACATTTTTGCCAGAGAAAAATGTGGTTTGTTGTGCGCAGTTCATGAGAGCTAAAGAACACTAGTAGCCTTTGACCATTGCCATTTATCTTGCCAACACCATAAAGACACAGACATTTTGGCCATGCTTTATTATCAGCAGATATAGAAGAGTGTAAATCATCAGTAGCATATTATGGACATAGATTTAGTTGATTCTATTATTACGAGAGTATGTGTTTAGTATTATTACACAGTAAAGTTTGTACAATTTTTAGCGGCCCCCAAAAGAGGAAAAGACACTATTAGTTTTGTGTGGCCTGTCTGTCCATCCGCCCTGTTTAGATCTTGAACTAGAAAAGATAGTGAAAATCCAACATTACAACATTTTAGACCATTCAAAGTTCTGATGCAAAGGCTACTTTTTTCTTCTCTGAAAGCGAAAATCTTATTTTTTAAATCACTTATACAAGCAGTTTTTTCATAAAAATACACCACTTTTACTATTCATTATTCACTATTAATAGTAACAAACACTTTATTAGGGGAGGCGACTATTTACCATATTTTTAACACATTTATGCAAACGGTTGTAGATTTTTTGTCCAAGTTAAGTTATGTAAGTTCTGTTATACTAAGTACTATCCTGACTGATTCTTGTTTATATACCCTTTTAAAATTATCTCCTCCAACATAGAAGAAGGAATGAGAACTCTATTTCTGTCTTGTCTGTATGGTAAAAAGTTTGTACATGTTATTTCTCCCAGACCCAATCTCTGATTAAGCTGAAATTCTGCACAATTATTTCTTTTACCTAACAACACAAGAATAAATTTAAAAAATATAACAATTAGTTTACTAGTAATGAATTATTTTGTTTGGTACCATGAACAAGGGAAACAATCATACTTGACAAGATGTGGTGGTATAAGTTGAATTAAGTCTCCTTGAGCCCTGATTGAACATTTTTTATTTGTTTAAAAAGTGATATTGTAAACATTCACCAAGATAGCCGCTTCTTCCCTCCCCCTTTCTCAACTGGTCCAGACAAGTGACAGGATCATACCGCATTGAGAAAACTAAAAGCTAAAGAACAACAATTAGTAATTGGAAATTCTTCTCGAAATGAAGTAAACATCTTGTTTATAAATCAGACTTTGGTATGTACATTACATGACAATTCCTTTACATAATGCTCACAAGAAATAAATCATAATTAATTAGCACTTACCTTCAAACAAGCGGACATTATCATGGTGGACATACACTGGCTCTGGTTTCCAGTCCTCTTGTTTTTCTGGAGGAATGGGTTCAGCGAAACGTGGATCATCAGAAACTGGTGGAACCCACTTTGTATAGATTGGTTTAATATCATTCACCTTAATGACTGGAATACCTGTAAGATAACAATTAGAAAACAACATTTAGCATAATACTAATGATAAAAGGAAAAAAAAATTCTTTTACCATTATTTTAATAAAAATAATGATTTGCAATGTGTATAAACCGAGCTATAGCATTAAGCAGCATGACAAAGGAGTTTGTGCTTAACACACACAAACTCGAAGGCCACCATGTGGGTCAGTTGTACTCACACATCATGATCCCATTCATAACAGTTATGACACTTTAAAGAATAAGAGACCATTGTTATCATTACCCAGGTTTGAAAGGAAAAAGTAGAATATTTGTAAACTTATTTATAAAAAAAAACATTTGGTTTGGGTATTATGAGACTTGTGGATCTATCAATAGCATTATAGAATAGTATAAACTACCTACATAATCTAGTTTTACAAATGGTTCATACATGTGTGCATACAATATGCATACTTATTTTTTAAATTAAAAAGGTTTAAGCAGCCTCTATACCTATCATCTTATTTTTAATAGAAAAGGATAGAATTTACTCATATTTACAACAGTGCAAAATATATAAGAGATAAGACCATGTTTAACATGAAAAGCCTTTTACATTATTATGTATAAAATTAGCATATTGAAAACAATTCTTGAGTATTATTTTACATGACCATAAATATAGCACCTGTATTGAACATCATAAAAAAATTAAAATTTCAAAGGCTTATTATATATAGTCAAATAACTTTTTATATTAATGTAATAATGGCTGTATACTTTATTTAAATAACAAAACATCATATTTAAGAAAATCAAAATTAGTCATAGTACCTATTTTAAGCATAGTGAAAGGAGTAGGAAAATTTAACTTTCAATAGTGCTTTAAGTTTGTGAGATATGAATAAAACTTACAAACAGTCAGGACTGATACAATAGCTACAATGAAGCATGTAGTTTGAGTTTGAGTTTATGCACATCAGCACAATTTAGGCCATGTCGTGCCTGTAATCCTTTATCTCCCTTTATATCACAAGGGCTACATTGCCATTTAATTACAGCTGTTGTGGCGGGTGGAGTCGTTCTATCTGACACCATGTAATAGACACACTAAAGCAACAAGTGTCTCAAATAATACGTTGAATTTATTAGCCTTCTTTACTCCAGCAACTTGTTCTGAATCTGACCTTCCTTTACACACAGTCCTCACTTACATACCTTCTTTGCTGTTCACTGTTCACTCAACCATGTACAATGAAGGTCAACTGGTCATTTCATACACAGGCGCACACACACAGCACTACTAGCCACATAAAACACACACACTTACTATCACACCCAGCAGTAACCCCAATAGATACCCCAATAGTAACGAACCATGCTGAGAATTACTCCCTTAGAGCATGGAAGAGGAAGCGGGCAGCGAGTTGTAAGGTCGCCTAATCCCCGTACAAGGACAGACCTTTTTGCCACACATGGACCAGTATTCTCTCTCTCAATTCCTTGGCTTGGCATTCATGAAGAATGTGCTCTATTGTCTCGTCGTCCTCGACCCAGTGGTGGCACCATGTGTCGTGGTTCTCCTTTCACCATCCAAAGTACACACCTATTGGACAGTGCCCGACTCGGAACTGGGCTAGGACAGCCTGCTCCGCTTGGCAGAGCTCCCACCATGCATCCTTTTGGTCTGGTCTATTTATCTGCCTGTGTAGCTCTTGGCCCTTATCGGAAGCGTCCCAACTGTAGTACCAAAGTGCCAACATATGGTTGTCGGCTAGGGATCGTACACTCGCAAGAGTGCATGGTTCATCATCTATGGTGCACATTGTCGCCGCAAAACTTGGCTAAAAAGTCAGCTTTCTGATGACTGACCAGACCACATTGGAATGGCACCCTCAGTATAAAACTATTTACATTGAGCTGCAGACAGCGCTCCACCACCGTGAGGAACGCTTCTTCCATCCCCACACCTGCATGCTGCCCTTCAAGAGCCTCAAGGGCAGAGATCGAATCGGTGAAAATGACCAAGTCCGCAGGGGTCGTGGATCCATTTTCGACTCTTTTCACAATCCAATCCAATGCTATGAGCATTGCTTCCAACTCAGCTTTTGTGCTGCTTTTCCCATGGCAAGGTCAGTTCAGCTCCACACTTTCGGGATTGCCAGTGAGTCAGACCACCACCCCAAACCCAGCTCTCACAGTGCCTTCGAGCATCTGCACAGAACCGTCCGTGTAGATGGTGGACACTCCAGCCGGATATGAAGCAATGGTTTCTCTGGCTGCTTGTAGTATCCGTGTAGGATCGCACTACTTTGTCACCTCTGGATCAAGTAGGTTCTTCTGTACGTCTGTACCATTGGCATGCCAATAGCTTTGTCAGGGGGGAAGGAACCCGGACAGGGAAAGAGCAGCCTGCTCCACAGGTAGATTCATCTCTCTAACCAGCCCCACATGCATAAAGCAGGGCCGGTTTTTGAGACGCCTCTCGCCCTCCCAGTTGTCGGCCAGACTTCTGAGCAGACATCCCTCCTTCAGCCGCCCGTACATTGGCCATAATCTCGCCGGCAGCAATTGGCTTGTGCAAAACGTACCACAGATGAGTCTGATGGCTTGATTCTGAACAGCGTCTAGCTTCGCTAGAAACGTTTGCCAAGCTCAGACCTGAACAGATAATCCATATGAGACTGAACTGCATCCATGTTCAGTGATCTCAGCACACCCGCCTTTGCTCCCCATTTCGTTCCAGCTAGCTTTTTACGATGTTTTGCCTCTCGGAGGCTGTTTCACATACATGCTGGATATGTTCGCACAAGGTCAATTTCTGATCAAGGATGACCCCAAGATACTTGGGCTTTTTGTCCCATGCCGTCCATCCAACTGGTTACTTCACTATATCACCCCAGCAGTAACAGCCATGGACAGAGAAAGGGGACTGTATAATATATATATAGCCTGTGGGTTAAACAAGTTTTTACAAATGAATGGTGGCTGTGCAGGGATGGCAGGGTATATATATATAAATGTGCGGGGTTTATAAAATAATTTATTTTACTCATATACATAGCATAACTATAAAAACATAAAACAGAATTTATGGAAATACCAATGGGTCTTTATTATCATAATTATGTACATCCTATAGCTTTGTGGTTGTGAAATGTACATTGGAAAGCTTTATAAGCATCTCATTATAAACCTCAGGAAAACAAATAGTAGAGACTTACCAATGATAGTACATTATGTACTAGTAGAAAGTAGTTTATTAAATAAATGACAAGTCTCGCTTTACACATGCAGGTATATAAAGGTGCGGGGTTACATATGTACTATTTTGTATTTTACTTATTTTGTAATTTCTGAGGGGTATAGACTATAGCAGGTATACATCTCACATCTATGCAGGGTATAGTACATATGCGCAAGAATACGATATATATATATATATATCTAGACCCTAGATCTACATCTAGAAAATTCTATATAATAAATAGTATATATTTCTAAGTACATATATTATATATATATATAGAAATATCATTATAATTATTTTTTTTATCTACCTTTTGACGCCAGCGCTTCTGGTATTGTATATGGTTGATCAAAATACTTTCCTCGACATTTCCAAACTTTTTTCCAATTGCGTACTGTGCAATCACGGAGTCCAGCTAGTAATGTGCATGTTAGCCTCATTATTTTTATTTTATTAGACTATAAAATTTACTAATTTATTTTTTAGATCAAGATCTATAATTATTACTATTTGAGTATTAGATCTAGATGATTTAGATCAGGATATGGGATCTAATCTATGTAATTGAGTTTATATCTTTAGATCTAGATAAGTTATAAGTATATAGATCTATTTCAGCCCTTAGTAATATTAATAGATCTAGATTCTAATTTCTAGATTTGTTTTTTATGGAGGTCAAAGAAATAGTGGATGTCGCCATCTTTAAAAGGAGTAATTATATATTTTTTTAAAATTAAGAAGTAATATTATATACAGATCTAAATCTTAATAATATCAATTTTAATTAATATAAATACCAATTCATTTCTGATTAGTTAATTTAAATTTCGATCAATTTTTGTTTTGCCTAAATATTGTAAAAAAATAAATGAATTTATACAATTCTGACTCCCTGACAAGAATATTATGGATCTTTCCACAGACCTATATTATTATATATTTAACTGCTGCGTCTGCAACATCTTTCCAACCATTGTTAATGCACATGGTTCAATCAAAGCCATAGAAGTCGTATGAAAAAGGGCTATACGAGATGAACCATAGTCTTTCTACGACTAAAGGAGGCCAACAACATCTTATAATAATAATAATCTTTATTATCCATTACAAAATTTGTTTTACAATTTGTCCAATACAACAAACAAAACATTATAAATATAGAAAACAAAGTACGCTATAGGTTGTACATGGCATTCACATATCACACCAGATTCGTTACAAAGTTGCATGTAAAATGTCTATATCAGATAGATACCTCGTGTATCTTGATTGCTAGGGTAACATAGATTATCTAGGCTTTATTTTTACATTTAAATTATTTCAAATTTAGATTCTAGATCTAGTAGGCCTATACATAGGGATATATTATAGGCCTATATCTTAAAAGTGCTAAATCAGAAGTTTATATCTACATCTTTATTCTAGTCCATTGAAAGGAAAATGCCAATAGCTTTGTGAGTAACTGTGCTGGAACATCAAGCAGACGTTGCTGAAGTACAAGCTCGAAATCCGCTCTGGCTGAGCGGTAAAGCGCTAGGGTAAAGCGGGGTCCCGGTTTCGAATCCTGGTGAAGACTGGAATTTTAATTTCGGGATCTTCTGGCGTCTCTGAGTCCACTCAGCTCTAATGAGTACCTGGCATTAGTTGGGGAAAAGTAAAGGCGGTTATGGTTGTTGTGTTGGCCACATGACACCCTCGTAAACCGTAGGGAAGAAATAAATGACCTTTACATCATCTGCCCTATAGACCACAATGTCTGAAAGGGGAACTATTATTTAAAAAAAAACAATGCCAAAAGACTATCTAAAATCATTCGTCCTACTAGGAAGTAGATTATCTTCAACTTCGAAGGAACATCCGAAACATTTTTGAAACATTATTACTTTGGACTTCAAAAAACAAAATCATGTTTTGAATATTTCTTGCCAATAGGCGGATCTGATAAGGATCCCACTGGGCCGCCTCTGAGTTTGTGTGATAACACCAACTCTCTTTGTAATCTTGTTACTAATTTTTTTTTCTTGTTTCTATATGCATTTTACTTTCAAACTTAATGTATGCATATTTGTTCTAACTCGAACAGGTAGGTGTCCGGGTCTTCACATTCTTCAGTTACTTCTTCTCGGAGGCGTGCTTGCAAGGCTTCCTTGTTTTCGATTGCCTTCAGCCCTCGATCACTGAGTTCTCGCCTTAGTTCTTTCGATTCAAGTTCGTAAAGCAGTTTCAGATGAGCCATAGTAGATCCGATCCCACTTCTTGACGCTAGTTGTAACGTTCTCCACTATCCAGGCTCTCTGCATACTCCACCACACGACACAAGAACTTAAAGAACCTCACAACTCGGGCCTCAAAGTAACAGTAACAGTTGAATTTCAAACACATCACAAATACTGTACAGTTGGTAACAACATTACACTGACTGTCCAAAAACCTAGCCTATGCTCCGGACTGACTTCACACACTGTGCTGGTTCTGACGTCGCCTGGTACTGGTCACATTGCGAGGTAACGTGAAGTGTCTTGATTCTGACACATACGCTCTTATATAGGGTCCCTACATGCCTTTTAGGACCGGATGGAACGTTGCTTGACCGCTTTGGTGGATTACATTCGCCGTGACTAGCGTGCGTAATATTTACAACACTGGTATTTGCCAAACTGGCGTGTACTGTCACTCGTCAAATTTCAGGAGAGATTTCCCCCCCCCCCCCCCCCCCCCCCCAAAAAAAAAAAAAAAAAAAAACAAAAACAATTCACTCTTTGATCTGGAATCGAGAAATAAAGTAAATCTAAGAGAATTCAATTCACCGCTAAAAATAATTAGAGCAAACTACTACACCAAAAAAAAACATTTCACACATTTATCTGTTTTTCTGCCAGTCGCTGGGCTCCATTTATAAAGATAGGTGAATAGCAGATTTGATATATGACCTGAAATTTGGAAGAATAACCGGATATCGCACTGTAGACACTTTAGAAAATGCATTTTTAAATTCAAATAAAGGAAATAATGCTATGCACCGAGATTTCAACCCAGACCCCACTGAGAGAGCTTTAGCTTACAAGAGAATGATCAAAATATTATTACATAATGGCTCGTGCAGTGTCGTGCCTTCCGTGTACTTAGGGGCCTAAGTTAGTCTTCAAAAAGTCTAACAATAATCTGTACTCTTTGTTGTTGTTTGTAAACGTTCCTGGTAAGATGAAAAGCCGGCTATTAGTTTCGTATTTTTTTGTCTGTCCATTTGTCACCTATCTGTCGAAAAAAACTAGAAAAGCTGATTAAAAGCACATTATCGATAATATGTTAATCAGTTTGTTTTCAAAGGAAAAGAAAACGCCAAACGATTATCTGAAATCACTCTTCCTAGTCGTTTTCAATTTCAAAAAAAGATTCTTTGCAACTTTATTAATTTATACAATCGAAACAAGACCATAACATAAGTACCCCTTGACGTAGGCGAAATCCGGTGGCGTAGCAAGGGTATATGATGCCCAGTGCGGCAGCCTCATGTGATCCCCCCCTTTCTTAAAAAAAAACGAAATAAGACAGTGAAAAGACTTTTTAATATGGTTATTATTTCTTGAACTATTCCGACCAAGGAAGAATAGATTTCCATCCTTAACTCTTCCTTGTGTGTTACTACAGAATCTTCGCCTTTTGTCTGGTATCTTGTGGCTAACACGTCTTTGAGGTTCTGAGCTACTCACTAAAATCTGAGCACATACATTCTGTAAAGGTAACACACTGGCTTCAGCGATGTTCCCCCGTCTAGTACTTCAGAATATTTTACATCTTTTACGTTTAGGTGCGCAGTCTCGACAATCTCTTGTTTTTGAAGGTAGACTTACGCGTCCTTAATTCAGTTAATACAGGGGCCAAAAACCCAAGGTAGGTGAAAAAAAGAAAATAGCATAGCAACTAACAATCCGCCTGTTTCAGGTCTAGTAGAGTTTTCATCTGTTCTAGTCAATGTCTCTAGAGTTTCTATAATTTTTAAAATGAATTCATAACTATCTTAACGACTGGCGCTCCAGCGCGTTTTAACCAAGCGCTTAAGGCTAGTTTCAGTTATTTTATTGAGGACGTCCTAGCTTTGTGCTGAAGTCGATAAAAAGGTTAGGGTTAACTGCCAGTGTACCGAAATATGTTACTGAATACATTTCAGCTTCAGCCCGAATTCCAGCCAAACTCAGGGAATGGTTCGAGCAGAAAATGAATTAAGATGATGTCAATGAAAGACTACAGAATTTGTACCCCGTCATTATCCATGACAACGTAACCTCAACATTTGAAAAAAATTGATCCAGTTTTGTGATGTTAGATGAACTGTCAAAAAAAAAGAAAAATATTTGACTCATTATCACCAAATATTACAATATATAAGTATTTGTGGAGACGTAATATTTGGTCTGGAACTAATCTTGGTTCGGAGCAGGAGTAGATTGAAATTGGATAGTAATTTCACAAACTCCGAGAAATGACCTAGATTTTGTCTTTGTCATTCTTCTTCAACTTGTTCGCTATGCCCATTAAGTGCCAGATTCTGTTATTTTTGTGTATAAGGCATTTATTTATAAGCTCCAAATTTAGATGAAACCAGCGTACTGAAAAATGGAGTAACTATATGTGCCCCAGAAGAGAGTGGGCGTGTAAAAGTGCGTTGAGATTTAAACTAATCTAGCAAACTTGATTCAACCTGGTTAACAGCTTACATTTAATTTAAAAAAGAACAAAAGTAGCAAAGTAAATTAATTTCTAGTTAACATTTCAAATTCAGTAGTTTGTCTTTGTTCATGTATGTACAATGAATGGATTTTATTGAGAAAATTTATCCTTTGTTTGATGCCCCCCAGCACTTGATGCCCCATGCGGCCCGCACCACTCGCACATGGCTAGCTACGCCTGTGGGGCCAACTCTGAGTTGCTGTGATACCAAACTCTCTTTGTAATCTTGTTTTTCTATGTATATAATTCTCTTCATGGCTCAAGAGTTTGGACACGCAAGAAGAAGTAAAGGAAAGATCACTCTTTTATTTCTGCAAGTCGGACGAACTAGAGTGACCCTACGAAAAAAAAAGAGGAGGGGGGAGAATAAGTAGTATTCACCCGTCACTAAGTAGCAGACTCAACTGATGTGACCAAAAAGTCATGAAAATATCACTCTTTTGTATTTCTACCCCACGTAGTTTTAGAGGTCTGCGAAAAAAAGAGGGGAGGGGGGAGGAGAACAAGTAATCTACTCTGTATTCACCAGTCACTAAATAGCTGGGCCGGACTTAACCATTGTGAGGCCCTATGCGAAACGGATTTCGCGGGGCTAAGTTTGGGTAGGGATACGGATAATAAGTGAAATTTAAGAGTTTGTTTTAGAAAATAAATTCGTCTTTGCATTTTATTCATTCTTTACTAAGTACAGAACTACTTTACGAGCCTTGCGTGTAGCTAAGTCATACAGTATATCATCAAATTTTAATTTCTATATAGATCACGCTCAATAGCAAGAATTACCAAATGTTTCAATCTATCTACGAAAATTGTTGACCTCAAGTATGTCTTCGTTAGTTTGAGGCGCGACAGGCTTCTTTCACTAGATTCCACAATTACGGGTATTGCATAATGCCGTTTTTTTTATCTCGCGTAGGATTGGTGTTTTCCATATTGAATGACACCCAAATTTTTGTCTATATGTTTCAGGAGATTAGTATGAGTTTTCAAAAGATTTTAATAATTTCTGAATATTTCCAGGACTTTTTCGTATATTTTGCAATCTCAATTCCAGGAGCTCCTGGTAAATCGACAGGAGGCCGCAGGAAATCTGTTATAAGTTATAAAATGGTTTAATTTAATAATTTATACACCTCGAATTAGCGCGGGTCCTATGAAAGTGCAGGGGCCCTCTGCGGTCGCATAGGTTGCAGTGGCCTAAGGCAGCCCTGCAAAATAGCGACGTATGCTACGCCTCCGGTCGACTAGTATTACATATTTACTTAAAGCTAAGGTTTATTCTAAATGTACATATTCTGTGGATTGTCTTCCATCTATTAATGAAATTGATCACATAAATCTAAATATCTCCAATTAGATAATAAATATTAAGGCTGCCCGGTAAGTTCGCCATAAAAAATACATTGTAATCGATCCTCTGGTGTTCAGTATACAAGGTGAAAAAAGGATTTAACAATTAGTTCTTAGTACAATTTTATTTCTAGGTAGTTTCATGCAAATTATGTTGTCTTAATTCATTTCTGTTGTCTACGTAGCCATATATATGTAAGTGGTTTTCTAAGTACGTCTGAGTTCATGTTTCCCATTCTCCAGTAACAAATCTTCATTCGTCTAATGGTAACTTCCTCGGCAAGTCAACTGTGGAAGTTGTGGCTTTCTGTCCGGATTTCTCCACATCTGGCTGGATATATTGCGGAAAAAAAGTGGATGGACAGGACGGTATCTAGAGCTGATGTCTGATGGTGTGGGCTGTTGCTGACCATTCTGATATATTCTCTGCTCACACTTGAAGGTCATCCTGAAAGTGTAATCGGAAGTGTCAATAATATCTATAAATTACGGACGAGCGATTCCATTTCCCTCGGCCTCAACGTGACGCCCTAGTTCTTTAGTAGAGGCGGATAGGGAAACAAAGGGTAGTGAAACAAGGGTTACTCTCGGAATCTGGGAATCAAGGCATTCAATGTAACGTCCGAGGGGTTGAACCTAAAAGATCCGATAGCCCAGTTATAACAAGCCACCCCACCAGTGTCCCGTGGTTGTGAAGTCCACACGGAATGTGGCGCTGACATAATAGAGAAATGACATTTCCCGTGGTGTACGGCTACAACTAGATACTAGGTAGAAGAAAAAAGTTTTTCGTATTCCTCCTACAAAATACCAAAGGTAATCGCGAAAAGACCGCCATCGCTACATACGACGTCCGTGAACAAAGATGTAGCGGGTAAGTCAAATGATGTGGATGACTATACATACAAGAACCTTAAAGTCTAACGGGTGTATGTATAAGTTGTACTTGATGTATTTATACAGCACCTTGTTAATCCTAGATGCTTGGGTATCTTGCAGAGTGTATTACTGATGCGAGTTCTATTGCTAAGACATACATCACGTCACAAAAAGTAACCAACAGGATCAATGCCAAGTTCTTCATCTTCTTCTTCGTTCTCATTGTTATGTTGGAGCGTTCAGATGACTAGACCAATACATGAGATGAACTGCGCAGTGGTTTCCAAATCAGGGAGCTCTCCATATAGTTTTCTTCTATTGGGGTGTTTTGGGTCCAGTGTCTTATACGGGCCTCTAGCTAAAGAGAGCAGTTTTGGAGGACGTGGTCGGCATTCTCTGGTGATACTCCACATGGGCAGATTTCACTGGTTCCAATTTTGAGCTTCCGGTACATGTGTTGTCGCATTCTGTTATGTCCGGTCCTAAGTCGAAAGATTAGACGTTGGTCTTGTCGGGAGAGCTTATAGTAAGCGTCATCTTTCATGTGATTTGGATGAGAGCTCGTCCATTTCTCATTTATTTTATTTAAAATTAATTTCTTCATTTCTTCTGGATAGAGTGCTGAGTTTATTAGTGAGTTAGTTCTCCCACTCTTGGCGAGTGTGTCAGCCTTCTGTTGTTGTTGAGCTTTGTAAGTGCTGTTGAGTTGAGTTGAGTCTTGAGGTTTTCAATATAAGAGGAATCAGAGTTTTGCAAGCTTTGGAGGGTTGTTTTCACATCGGTCAGAAAGACAATCTGACTGTGTGGGGAACTTGGATGATTTGCTAGCATGGTAGCAGCTAGTGCTATTGCTCCCCTTTCTGCTCGTTGGATGTCAGAGAGCTCTCCAGTTGCAATGGATTTTTCTAGTTTTCCTCCATCTGGCCATTCGATGAGTATTCCAGCTCCTCTATTTGTGGTGGCTTTATGGGATGTGCCATCCGTGTAAACTCTGATCCACTGATTGCTAGGATAATTGGTTTGTAGAAAACAGTTCACTATTTCCTTGAGCTCTGTTGGTCTGTAGTCAGATTTTCTTTTTATGTTTTCAATATGGTCACTTATAGTAGGAAGAGGGCCTTCGTAACAGGGTGGAGATTCATTATGGTGTTATTTTTTCAAGTTATTGTGTTTTTTTTAGGTTTAGAGATTCCTGTATGAAATTGGTCCTTTTGAGACGTTTTTTGTGCCAGTTTTGTGGATTTTTGTTCTGAGTGGGTGCTTCTCCAAGGTTTCCAATTTAGTGAATTGGGAAAGGATTTGTATTTCCCTTCTTTCAACCAGAGAGATCAGGGCAGCGGTTTCCTCCATAGCTCTTATGGGTATTGTTTTGATTGCTCCTGTCATTATCCTTAGACCAATATTTTGAATCTTGTCTATTTTTCTTAGGTTGGTTTGGGCTGCTGAGTCCCATGCTGTGGCACCATATTCTAGAACAGGTCCTATGTAACTGGTATAGGTCTTTTTCAGGGTGTGATTAGCTCCCCAATCTGTGCCAGCTTATTTTTTCAAGAGAGATAGTCTCTGGATGCCTTTACTCTGTGTTTTATCTGTCTTTTCCAGGTTAGTCTCGGGTCACAGGCGACTCCAAGATATGTAGGGCTGTCATTTTTTTCTAACGCTTCCTTATCTAATGTTAATTTTATTGTTTGTTGTTTTGTTGACAGTGAGAATATGGTACATGTTGTCTTTTTTGTGTTGATGGACATGCCCCAGTCTTTGGACCAATTATTGAGTATATCGAGAGCATCTTGTAATTGAAATTTCGATGTTCCTACATATTCTTCTGTGCTAATTAAGGCAAGGTCATCTGCATACATGCTGCTTTTAACATTTCTTGGTACGTTTTGATTTTGATCGTTTATGAATATTAAGAAAAGTGTTGGGGATAGGACTCCTCCTTGGGGGACGCCATTTTTTATACCCACTGTGTGGCTTCTTTGTCCTTGCATGCAAACAAAGGCTTTTCTATTATTTAGATATTTCTTTATCCAGTTGTACATTCTGTGGGATATGTGATGCTGGATTAGCTTGAGTAAGAGACCTTGTTCCCAGACTTTGTCAAATGCTTTTTCCAAGTCGACCCACACAATCGTTGTTGGTTTCTTTTCTTGAAAGCCGTCTTCTATTTCTTGTGTGATGAAGGCGATTTGATCTTCTGTTGATCTGCCTTTTCTAAAGCCAGCCTGGGCTTCAGTGAGTAGGTTATTTGACTCAAGAATCCAAGTGAGTCTGCTATTTATCACTCTTTCCATCAGTTTGCAAGTACAGCTAGTGAGGCTGATCGGACGGTAGCTATCCAGTTTATTTCTTGGTTTGCCGTGCTTTAGTATAGGGATCATAATGGCTTTTTTCCAGATGTTAGGAATTATGCCTGATTTCCAGCTAGCATTAAATATTTGTAGCAGTTTTCTTTTGGCTTGAGAACCCAAGTGAAGAAGCATGTCATTAGATATTTTGTCTGGGCCCAGGGCTTGTTTTGGTTTGAGGACTTTTAGTTTCATCTAGTTCCCTCATTTTAAGATTTGTGGTCATTCCCAAGGAGTAAGCTGGATTGTTTTCTTTAATTTTATCTTGGATTTCTGAGTTTACATCTTTATTTCTAATTTCATTGATTTGTATTTGTCTTACGCTTTGGAAAAACTTAATGAATTCATTAGCCGCTTCTTGGCCTTTCAGGGGTTTGTTGTCCTTTCCTATTACTATAGGAGTTAATCTGTTTTCTTCCTGGTTGAGACATTTAGCTATATGCCAGAGTTTGTGGCCGTCTCTATTTACGTTTAGTTGTTCTGTTTTTTTTATGCCAACTTTTCCTCATAGCGGAAAGATAATTTTTCCTGAAAACTGCATTTGCTGCTTTTAGCTTTATTTTATTTCCTATACAAGGGTTATTTTCTACTGTGTTTCTGGCTTCAATAGTGGCATTGTGGAGTTTAAGGTGATCAGACCAGTTGGGGATATAATTTTTTCTTGCTCCTCTAAGAATTGATTACTCAGCTGCTAGAAGGATTGCTTTGGAGAAAGCTGAGTATGACTTATTAACCTGATTTTATTTACAGTTTATTGAAGTGGTATATAGTGTCATACGCATCTTCTTTTGGTGTTTTCCTTGGTGTACCATAAGAGATTGTGAGTTTTGGTTTCTAGGAACGCGCTTTTGTTGATGTCATTTTGCTTCCTTGCTTTGCTTCTGTTGTGTGATGAGGGTGGATCTCTTGTGAGAGTTGCCTTTCTGTGTTAGCATTAATATCGTTCACCTTGAACAGCTGTTGGTATTCACTAAATGTTCAGTTGAATAACTTTTATTCAATGGGTGTATTTTACATGCTATTACCTTTATGTTCTTGCGTTACTCTGTTAAGGTTGGGGATACGGGATCATAATACCATACCCTAGCTAATCTGAAATCCCACCCTGACATATAGGTCTGTGAGCTTTGAGATTAGGTGCCAGTTGGCTTTTTTTGCAGTTCCATCTTAGGATGGTGGAGTTTTCTGATATTTTGAATGAGGTATCGATACTGATCAATATGGGTCTGTGGTCACTGGTGACTAGCTGGTCTGCAACTTCTCTAGTGCACTTTTCGGATATGTTGTCAGTTGCAAAGGCTAGATCTGGAGTGGTTGATGTTAGCCAGGCTCTTGAGAAAAAGGTTGGTTTATCCTCAGGTTTATTGAGCAAGATAAGTCTGTTCTCTGCTTGCCATTCTTCAATTTCTGGGTATCCCCAGCTCTGAGAGTGACCATATCTCTTAAAATTAGACATTCTTTATGGTCAGGTATTTCTATGTGGTCAATCTCTATTTCCATGTCTGGTGGGAAGTAGCAGATAAATAGATTAATATTTCCATCTGGGAGAATTAGCTTAGTTCCCATTATTTCTGATTCTGAGAAGTTGGGCAGAGTTATGTCTGTGGTAGGGATGCCATTTTTAATAAGGGTGAGGAATCCTCCTTTGGGTCTGCTTTCTCTATCTTGTCTGATAAAGGTGTCGCCTCTAATGGAGAAACATAGATTACTGTTTAAATGAGTTTCTTGGATGCAACCTACATCAATCTCTTTCTCATGCCGAAATATTTTGAGATCTTCTTTTTTCTTTTGGATACCCACTGCGTTTCATTGTAAGATTTTTAGACTTTTGGTCTTAGAGTGTTGACCAGTAGTATTTACTTTCTCGTCCCTGCTCCTGGCTCCACAGGCAGAGATAGAAAAACCACCAGCTCGCTTGTGTGGGCTCCTTCGAGGCGGAGAGCAGGCAGGACGCCACATCTATTAGAATCGTTACTGAACTCCAACATAGATGAGGTTGCGTGTCAATGTGTTATGTGCCAGGTGGCCCATTGACTCCGACTTCAGCCTGCTTTTCTTTCTGGGTGTGCTCCCATAGCCTTTGATCATCCAAGATCATCTGCAAGGCAGCAGGTATTTATTTATGCAGTTTTCTCTCCTAGATGAACTGCTATCCCTAGCTAACGAGCTTCATCTACCCGGGCTTAGAGTTAGAGTGCCCTATACTCGTTTTTTGCAATCATTTCCCTGGATTTCTGAGATGTTTTTAGTAAATATTCTAACCACTGCAATACCTTACCTCATCCTTCATGACTGCAAACTAGTTGGTCCGCGGCTGTTTATTTGCTATTCACAGCTAACCCTTATATCTAAGGGTTTTTCCCTATCCGACACCTGGGGACGCGCTTGGTAGAAGTAGAAGGTGGTAGCTCCCCCAAGCAATGCCAAGTAACCAAGTTCAATCGAGAAGAAATAGAATAACGAACTTTATTACTGAATGGGCCATAGTCGAATCAGTAACTAAAACGATGTTATCCCTTTAAGAGCCTAGCAGTAACTGTCTTAAAAGTCTACAATAATAATCTCTTAACTCAATGCCTATGTCGTCACTAGAAAATGTCGCGTTCAAAGTCAGTCTACTACAGTGCGTTCCTAAACTAAAAACGCTCTACAATCTCCGGTTCAATTTGAAATAGATAGGTCTCCATACCTTCTTCTTCATCCAACAGGGCTTGCCTAAGACAAGCTGTAAGCGTCTCCTTGCTACCATCAGGCTTTATACCTCGGTAACGAAGTTCCTGTTTTAGCTCTTTAATTAAGAGTAGGTCTATTTGTTTCAAACATGCCAATCGAATCCTACCTCCTCTGGCTGTCGTCCATAATCCCACTTCTGACACCTATGTAACAGTCTAATGGAGACAACTCAACGAATGCAGGTCTTTATTAACATGACATCATAAACACAAAACATAGAACAGTGTCTTTAGCAAAGCTTCTGCATCAGCTCCAGACTTGGGCGGAACTCCATTGCTTCTTCTTTAATGTCAACATTCATCTCTACTTCTTAGCATTACTTTTTTTTTTGTAGAATGCCTGCTTTTAATATAAAAAAACAACTCCTATTCCCGAAAACATATTAGATAAATCAACAGAATAATCCCTTACATTCTGAGGAAGAAAAGTGGCACCACTAGAAGCGTTGAGTTCATGGAGAGCAAGGGACATATTATTATTATTATTATTTTATAGCTTTTATATAGCGCTACTTTCAAGCTTATGGCACGCTCAGAGCGCTTTGGTCCTATCTCATTTGTGGACAAGTGGGGGGGGGGGGGAGGGGGTATCTAGGAGTTGGTTTTCCGTGCTGCCTTCGAGCCCCCTTCTAGGTAGACAAGACAAGCCAAGTTCGACCACGCTTCCCACGTATGGAGTGATCAGTTTGCTAAGGTACAAAAGCATTTCTTTAATGATTGAAAGGTTGAGAATCACGCGAATCCCTTAGCAAGTTGAAGAGATCTCTTGATCAGTCAGTCAGCGGTAAATAGGAAATAAATAAGACTACCAGTACACACCGGCTAAGCCCGTTGATTTGTTCCCAGTCTATTTGGTCGAACACTTTATTCTTTTTTTTTTTATTTCATTAACTGGCCATATTTTAAACTATCAACCTAACATACTTTTTTTTAGACCGTGAATTAATGTTTTACAATGAAATTCTTTGACCGCCCTCTCTTTCTCTCTCATTTTCCTCTCTGGAACCCACATTTTTGTTTAAGCTGAGCATCGTAATTTCTCCAACATAGACTTTTCACTTGATTTGGAAAGACCCGCTTCATAATGCGCCCCGGACATATACTCGCACTCCTATTTTGGGCCCGTTAATTCTAATATCACTTTTATTATCCACTTCATCACCCCCCCCCCACCTCCAACAACAACAATTTGTCCTCTGTACACTCTATGACTTTTCTTCGGCCTCTCAATTCACTCTATTTTATATATTTATATTTTGACCGTGAATCCCCCCCCCCCCCCTTTTTGGTTAGTTTTTTGTGTGCAACTTTTAATTTTAAAACAAGAAATGGAATTAGACACCGGATACATTTCTTCATATATCCAGATTCAGACCTAGAGAAAAAAAAAATTTCCGAAGGCCCCTGCCACATTTCCGTTCCCCATTTAAATGTATTTTTTATAATTTGGTTGTATTAATTGTAATCGTTTATTTGACCCCTTTTGAATGTAGCGAAATAAAAATAGATCTAGGCTTATCTTTTTATTGCTATTAGGATTAGTTTTTTTTTTAAATCAGCGTTTAAATGGATCCTTCGATTGATAACCACACACGTTTCAAATTTTGAATCTAAATATCTAGCTTCTATGGTTAGTTTTAAACTGTTTATCTACATTCTTTAATCATAAGAACAAGAATTAAGAAATTAATTTTGTTTTTTTTTTAGACCGCATCTAAAAGGAAGCGGAATGGACCTAATGCATATTAAAACTAAATAGACTTAGTAAAAAAGAAAAAAAAGCTTTAAAAAATACGGAATTTGTGTGAAATTTTTCTAAATATTTTAATATTTTTAAAGTCCTGTATAGACAGCGACCTTTTGGGAAAATACCAAAAATTAAATAATAATAATTTAAATGTTAAGAGCAATGTTAACAAACATAATGTAGGCTCAAGGCACTGTGATAAAATTACAAACATAGAAATGAGAATTGAAATGACAAACTAATTAAAAAGGTTTTGAACAGATGTTATAGAACTTAATGTTTTTCTTGCAGGTAGTGTAGCATGCTGTCTGTCAGAGATCAATGGGGAGTGAAATCTAGAGATTTTTATCGCAAATAGATGTGATCAAGCTGCAAAAATGTCAAAACGGTTCTTAGAAAGCGCCTCAGTGTAAAAAGGAATCTGCTTACGAAATCCCATGCTAATCAGTACGACAGTTAAAGAGATCTTTGGATCATTGAGTTACTCATTCATATAATATTGATACTGCTCGCCTTATTCATGCTTAGTTTTGAAAACGAAATGATATACTTTCGAGAGACTACTGTGCATCTATGAATATATTTTAAACATGTTGAAGGCGATAGTGGACAATTGCATGGAAGACCAAAAGTAGACGTTGAGACAATAGCGAGGTAGACCAAAAGTAGACGTTGAGACAATCGCGAGGTAGACCAAAAGTAGACGTTGAGACAATCGCGAGGTAGACCAAAAGTAGATGTTGAGACAGTCGCGAGGAAGACCAAAAGTAGACGTTGAGACAATCGCGAGGTAGACCAAAAGTAGACGTTGAGACAATTGCGTCAACGATAAAATTCGACGTTAAATTTAAATATTTTCTAGTCAATAGTATTTAAGATTTAAAAGTGACACACCAGAATAATTAGACAGTTTTCATGACAGTTGCGACTAGTGTGTCCATTGACGTATTTGCAGGGAATTAAGAAGACATATACAAACAAGAAAAACATTTAACATATTTTTTTAAAAAGACAATACCTCTTTTATTTATTGAGCGATTGTTTTTCTCTTAAAAATTAATGAATGTTAGATTTAAAAACATTTTCTACCCCGCACCCTTCCCTTTTCTCCCCCGAGAAAGAATCTTGGTTTTAAAGTATAGACCTAGTACACCTTTTAAAAGACTTAGAAGACAATGCACAGAATTTTCCTGAACATTACTTTACCCTTGAATCAATAAAGCATTACCAATACACTGGTCATTCATTGCACCCCAAACCAGCTCCAGTTGTCTGGACTCTGTTCTGCCACTGGATCCAGCTGGTAAGGGGCTAGAGAGTGAGGCTGATGCAGCGAAAATCTCCCTCACTTTAATAAATTTTCATCGTGCAAGCCACATTTTCATTACACTATATTCATCAATCAAAAAGCCCTGCGGTGATAGGCAAGTGGCGAAGTGGCAGGTGTGGATACACTGGCAGTCATAGCTACAAACCTACACGTAGGCGGCTCAGACCATGTGGTGCCAGTGACTGGGACAGAACTGGAATTCGGCAGCCGTCTGAGAGTCTAAGCAGCCCTTTTTTAGGAATGCACTGCTTATCCTCTAAGCACGAGGAACGGGCTAGAAAAGGTGCCTTAAACATTGCCTGTTCCCCATGACCCTGGCCAGTCTCCCGCGACTGGCGGGGATCCCACTAATGCCGGAGAAACAAATCAAACACAAACCTCAAGCAAAAACATATCAAAACACATGAACTCACACTCGGTGCATGGAATGTCCGCACTCTACTTGACAGTGCGTAAGCTGGAACGCCAGGGACCACTCTTGACGGTAGGAGGGGCTTTTTAGCCTCACTGGATAGCTACTGCCTGCCTTAAGCCTAGCAGCCCTCGGACAATAAAGTGCTATCCCGCCACAGCTTGCCTCACCACTGGGTGCTTGGTGCTAAGACAAAATCAAAAAGCAAGCTGCTCACCCGCACCTGCAAATACAACCAAAAGAAAACCCTCAACATTAATGCGTTTAGCAAGCTGGAACATACGGACAATGTGTCCTGGCTTCAATACTGACCCTGAACTCGTCACCGACATGCGACATACAGCTAACATCGACAGAGAACTCAGCAGACTAAACATTGATGTGGCCTGCCTGCAAGAAACCAGACTGGCAGACAGTGGATCTCTTACAGAAAGCAACTATACATTCTACTGGCAAGGAAAACCAGAACAAAGCCCTAGAATACATGGCGTCGGCTTCGCAATAAGAAACAGTCTCGTCCCCTGCATCGCGATGTTTCCCATTGGCAATGAAAGAGTAGCACACATAAAATTTGCATCACCGCAAGGTATAGCTAATATAATCTGTGCTTACTCACCAACCCTTGCTGCACCGGAAGAGGACAAAGACAGATTCTTTCAAGCTCTAGGGGACGTAATTAAAAGTATTCCAAAATCCGAGCACCTCTATATAAATGGAGACTTTAATGCCCGTGTTGGTGATGGAAATGATGCATGGACACAATGCTTGGGACCTCATGGTGTTGGCAAAATCAATGACAATGGCCAAAGGCTACTCGAGTTCTGTAGCTCTCATGAACTGTGTGTAACAAATACATTCTTCTCTGGCAAGGAAGGCCATAAAGTCTCTTGGCAGCACCCACGCTCAAAAAGGTGGCACCAGCTTGACCTCTGCATCACCCAAAGGATGGATCTGAAAAGTGTCATCCACACCCGTTCATACCATAGTGCGGACTGCAACTCAGACCATTCACTAGTGCTAAGCAAAATCAAACTACTTCTCAAGAAGGCTTATACTTCCACTCAACCCAGAACTAGGCGAATTAACGTCAATCATGTAGGTGACCCAGAGAAGTGTGCACTCTTTGGCGAGCTCCTGAACAGTTCAATCCCCTCGTTAATCCATCTCTATCAGATGGGAGAAATTAAGAGATGTAATCTACAGTTCAGCAATCACAGCCTTTGAGCCTCAAAACACAAAAATGTAGACTGGTTTGAGGCGAATCTAGCACATATGGAACCTTGCATCGAGAAAAAGCGATCTGCACACCTCGCTCACAAGACAAAGCCAAGTGGAGGCCTTCAAAAGTGCTAATAAAGAGGCGAAACAAATGGCTAGAAAATGTGCTAACAACTTTTGGAGGGATACCTGCAACAGAATCCAAGACAGTCTCCACTCAGGAAAGAGCTAAGCTCTATTTGATGGCATTAAAGCGGCCCTGGGCCCAACAGTGTCTAAGCCTGACCCCCTTCTATCCAAATCAGGAGAAAAAATTACAGATCAAACCAAGCAGCTAGAACGATGGACAGAACACTACCTCGAAGTCTATGCCACACAGAATACATTAAACGATGTCGCCCTGGCTTCTCTACCAGATCTTCCAGTACTGGTATGCATAGATGATCTTCCGAGCCTCAGTGACCTTAAAAAAGCAATTAACTGCATAAAAAAAAAAGAAAATCTCCTGGGAGTGATGGTATCCCAGTTAAAGTAGTGAAAGTCAACGAATCACTCCTGCTCCCTGAACTCTATATTCTCCTCTGCCGCTGTTGGGAAACAGGTCATGTCCCACAGGACATGCGTGACGCAACTATAGTCACAATATACAAGAACAAAGGGAATCGGAGTGACTGCAACAATGACAGGGGTATCTCTCTCCTCAGTATAGTGGGCAAGATCTTTGCTAGAGTGGCACTATCCAGGCTGCAAGTGATAGCTTCTAGAGTCTACCCAAAGTCTCAGTGTGGATTCAGGAGTGGTAGATCCACTATAGACATGATATCTTCTCTACGACTACTGCAGGAGAAATTCAGAGAGAGAGAGACAGACCCCTTTACATGGTTTTTGTTGATCTGACTAAAGCTTTTGACATGGTCAGCAGAAGTGGCCTTTTCAAACTCCTGAGGAAAATAGGTTGCCCTCCCAAACTACTGCAGTTCATTGAGTGTTTTCACGAGAAAACTAAATGCACTGTCAAATTCAATAGAGCCCAATCAGCACCTTTTGAGGTTTGCAGTGGTGTCAAGCAGGGATGTGTGCTCGCACCTACTCTGTTTGGCATATTCTTCTCCTGTCTACTGCATTATGCGTACAACGACATAAACGAAGGTGTGTTTCTCCATACAAGATCCTCTGCAAAAATATTTAATGTATCAAGGCTGCGGGCAAAAACCAAGGTTAGGAAGCTACTCGTCAGGGAACTTCTGTATGCTGATGATGCAGCTATTGTGGCTGATTCTGATATTCAGCTACAGTGCCTGGTTGACAAACTATCTGCTGCTTGCCAGAAGTTCGGCTTAAACATCAGTCAAAGCAAGACTAAGATACTTGTCCAAAACACAAACACTGCACCTCAAGTAAGCATTAATGGCCGACCACTAGAAACTGTTGATCACTTTTGTTACCTTGGCACCATCGTATCCAACAACACTATACGGTCGCAGTTGACACCACCTTGGATGGAATGCAAGTCAATCTTTCTCCCCCCCCCCCCCCCATCTCCTACGTCTCTCTTTGATCAAAGAGATTACTCGGGTCAACACGCCTCGTGACACTCCAAGGTGCGAGAGATAATCTTTGGCCTATCGCATTTCCTGCTTCCGCACATCTCTCCCGGACCTTTATAAGGTAGACTAAGTCAAACCAGACCCGCTCATTTCTCTCTCGCTGGCAATCGAGTCTGGACTATTTCATACATTCTTACTCTTAGAGGAATACCTGGTGGTAAGCCGAACTTAATCACAGTTCCATCTTAATTACTTTGTGCATATTTCTCACTGGATATTATCATGTGTATTTTATTATTTCATTTATATTTAATTAGTGCATTGTGTATTTCTCACTGTGGTAAGTAGAAAACATAAACATGGCATATGTATATATTTATGTATTGCATTATTCTATTAATGCTACGTTGCTCAATTGATCGTTGATGCAACCATGTATAAATTTATACATCTTATTTTAATTCCTTTATCTCGGCTGACCGCATTGATAATTTTACTAGCGCACTAATTCTGCGCTTAGAAAAGATATATGAATTATCTCCCCTTTTCTAATTCTAATTTGACGAGAGTTGCGCCCCTTGAACGGACGCTCTCTCCATTCAAGCTCGCTCCTTTGTTTGTGGCCGACGGCCATGTGTAGACAATAGCGTCTTGGTCGCCGACCACCGCCCAATCCGCCCCCCTTCCTTTTTCTCTTTCCACTTGTGTTGTTTATTTGAGATTATTATTTTCCCTTTTATGTACATTTTATATTGCTACTATCAGCCATCTATTTTTCCAGTCCCATTTGTCATCATCTCCCCATTGTACTCAAAAGCAATTTTACCAATCTGACGAATGCACCTCAGTCTAGGGCATCAATTAGAAGCATGAGAGGTGTCTGCCTATTGCCTTCGTACTTAGTGCTATTCAGCACTGCACTATTGCCTATTTATTTGCTATTGAGAATCACCTACTGCCTATTCATCGGTTCACTGCGCTATTTGCTATTGAGTATCATCTCCTGCCTACGTGAATCTACTCAACTCTTCTACTTGGAGCTATGGGCTCTACTTGCCTGCCTATTTGACAGTCCACTTGTCAACCCATTAGGCACGACGTCCCTATAGACGTGCGAGACGTCATAGCTCCGCCCGAACTCCGCAACTCACTGGACTTCTCCTGCTAACTACGCACGGCAGATCCGCTCTGCCCGCAGTGCACTTGTGCCCACGGTAGCCGGCCACCCGCCCTACTGTGCCCACTACAGATATCAGAACTTTGGATTGAGACTCCACAAGAACTGTATCACCGATGTCCCTCTACCCGCTAGAGCGCCACCTCCAGCTGCAGAACCTCAAGCCAGGACACAGCCAGCTGCGACATCAACAGGACAACCAGCTAAGTTCAGAAGACAAAGTGACATACTCTCTTATTAAGTGCAAGAGTGATGATTAAATATATTATTGATTAGAGATAGATGCAAACCCTCCCCCTTTTTATTCTTCTATGTAAATATTTATGTAAATAAATATTCTTCATATTTTAACTTTGTATCTCTCTTCCATTGCTTGTCTCGTTGCGTGCCTGCTCCCGATTTATATGCTGACGGGTTGTTGTGTGATAATCTAAAAATTAATAATCCCCTAGACATTAAACACGCCAAACACACGTCACTTTCGCTAACCTGTCATAGCGACTTCAATGCCAGAGTAGGCTCTGACTGGAAAACCTGGAGTAATGTTCTGGGCAGACACAGAATTGGTCACTGCAACAGCAATGGTGCATTGTTACTAGAATTGTGCTCAACCCACAAGCTGACAATAACAAATACTCTTTTCCAGCTACCTCACAGAAAAAAATCATGGATGCATCCCAGGTCCAAGCACTGGCATCAAATAGACTTCATCATTGTCAGACAGTCTGATAGACAAGACGTCAAAGTCACCAAAACATTATGCGGAGCTGACTGTTGGACTGATCATCGCTTAAGTTTATCAAAGCTAAAAATATGCATGAAACCACCTATAATACAATCATGCAAAGCGCCTAGATGTTGGTAGGCTCACAAACCCAGATATCAAGCAAGAGCTCATCAACAAACTAGACAGTGAAATTAAAACCCTGCACATGAACAAGGATGTGGAAAACAGCTGGAATAAATTAAGGGATTCTGTGTACTCTCTGGCTAGCAGCGTCCTCGGTCAGCCAAAACGCAAGCACAAAGATTGGTTTGATTAAAACAATTGTGCAAATTGAACAGCTGCTAACACACAAGCGACATTGCTTTAAGGCCTTTCTGCGTAATCCAGCTTGTCCCCAAATCAGAGAACGCTACACTGTTGCCAAAGGAGAGGTCCAGCGGAACCTGAGACTCATGAAGGAGTCATGGTATAACAAAAAAGCAGAAGATCCAGCTCTATGCCGACAGTAAAAATGCGAAATTCTTCTCCAATTCAAAGCTTTTTATGGCCCTCAGCAAAATGGCTCATTCCCCATATTCAGTGCTGATGGAAACAAACTTCTCACAGACAAGGAGGATATACTTGTTCGCTGGACTGAACACTTTAGTACAGCCCTTAACTGTCCATCAAGCATTAGCGCCGAAGCCATCGCAAGCCTGGAACAAGTCCCAATAATCCATTCACTCGCTGACCCTCCTCGGCTCAATGAAGTAATGACTGCAATATCCAACCTCTCAACTGGTAAGGCACCGGGACTAGACTCAATCCCTGCTGAAATATACTCAATTGGCAGTTCAGAGCTGACAGCTAAACTAACTGAGATCTACCAGATAATTTGGGAACAAAAGAAACTACCTAAAGAGTTCAAAGACGCCTCCATCATTCCCCTCACAAGAGAAAGGGAGATAGGCAGTTATGCGGTAACCATCGTGGCATATCTCTCCTAAGCATGGCTGTTACGATTCTGGCTAGGGTGCTATTAAACAGACTACAACACCACCTAGAAACTGGCCTACTTCCGGAGAGTCAATGCGGCTTCAGGCAGGGTAGAGGCACGGTTGACATGATCTTTGCAGTCCGCCAGCTCCAAGAGAAATGTAGAGAGCAAAATTCAAATCTCTATACTGCATTCATAAATTTGACTAAAGCTTTTGATAATGTCAGTCGTGAAGGCCTCTGGCAAATCATGTCCAAATTTGGCTGCCCTATCAATTCATAACAATGGTGCGCCTATTCCATGATAACATGCAAGCAAGAGTCCAAGACAACGGAGACTACTCCAAACCTTTTCCTGTCTCAAATGGCGTGAAGCAGGGCCGTGTGATGGCTCCAGCGCTTTTCAGCATAATGTTCACCGCCATGCTGAAAGATGCCTTTTGCACAGAAAGCATAGGAGTTGGCATGCGATATCGCACCTATACAAGTTTATTTAATGCTCAGAGACTCAATGCAAAGACCAAGGTAAACTACGACTGCATTAGAGACCTGCTATTTGCAGATGACTGTGCCCTAAACGCCGCAAAAGAAGAAGACCTTCAAAAGAGCCTGTCCCTCTTCGCTAATGCCTGCAAAAATTTTGGCCTCACCATTAATGTAAAAAAGACAAAAGTGCTGCACCAACCTCCTCCAAATAAAGCTGTCACAGAACCAGACATTTTCATAGATGGCCAGAAATTAGCAAACGCAAAAAGTTTGTCTATCTGGGAAGCACCACATCAGCAAACGCCAATCTAGATGATGAGGTTGACTTCCGTATTGCTCGTGCCAGTGCTGCTTTTGGCAGACCTCAAGAACAAGTGTGGCAACGGAGAGGACTCAGCATATCCACAAAACTGAAAGTCTACAGTGCTATAGTTCTCCCGTCACTCCTATATGCATCAGAGTCCTGGACCCTATACTCCGCCACACCAAAAAGCTAAACTCCTTCCATCTACGCTGTCTAATGAGTATTCATAAGGTGCGTTGGTCCGACCACATACCAGACACAGAAATCTTAAAGCTATCGAACATGCACAGTATCAATGCGATAGTAAAAAGGTCCCAACTTTGATGGGCGGGACATGTAGTCCGCATGCCAGACAATCGCCTTCCCAAGCGACTTCTGTACGGGGAGTTGAGTGCAGGAAAGCGCTCCCAAGGAGGTCAATACAAGCGCTACAAAGACACTCTCAAGAGCTCCTTCAAGGAATGCGATATCGACAATCAAGGCTGGGAAGCACAAGCTCTCGATCGCTCCTCATGGTGTGAAGCTGTGAGTCTCGGAGTCTCAAGATTTGAAGCAAGAAGTGTGGCCAGGGCGAAAGAGCGCCGAACCAACAAAAAGCTAAGAGAAGAAGCAGGCCTATCTGCAACTGACCTAACCCACCCATGCCACATATACGGCCGGATTTTTAAAGCGAGGATTGAACTTTACAGTCACGTTCGAGTCCATAGGAAATGAGAAATGTGCTCATCTTCGACCACGAAGGAGGAGCTATATATATATATATATATATATATATATATATATATATACACACACATTCGAACATTCCCGAATGCGATAGTCCTTTCAAAACCGATGTAGGATCTAGACCTAGATTTAGTCTCTAGCAAATTTACATTTATTTTTTTTTTACTTAGAAAAATTATAACTGTCAAACTAGAGTTTTTTTCCCAAGTGGCCAACAAGCTAGTTATTGTTTTCTTAGCGATACATCTCAACTGTTAAATTCATAGAAAAATCGTTAGAACTGTATTCGAGATCAGCGTCCAGCCTCCATGAAGGAGTGACTTGAATAGAAGTATTGTAATAAAAGATTTATATGACATATAAGAAACATTCTTATACAAGTTAGAAATCTTCTAACATTATTAGGAATAGACATTTACCTCCTAATCTAGACAGGCCAGAAAAATATTGTCACCTTCAGGTGGTCACACAAAACTATTTTAGTAATTGAATTGCTCCTGCTGTTTCACTTAGTTATCGACATGAACATGTCTATTGGGTGCATTCCGTAGGGCGTAGGTAACAAAAAGAAAAACTTGTGGACAGAGACACTACATTATTTACACGTCTCAGCGGAAACAAATATAGGAAAAGGGAGAGCACTACACACAAATATTATTCTTATTTTTCAAGGAAAAAAATACGATCTAATTGACAAGGAAATGAAGGAAACGAAATATTTGTCTAAACCAGGGATTCTCAACCTGTGGGTTGCCAGGGGTGCCTAAGAGCGTCGGAAAATTGTTGTTTTACTATGACTAGTTGTCATCGGAAGTCTTTGTAACGTTTTTAACGTGTTGTACAAAACAGATTTGCACATAGTATTATAGTTGAGGAACATTAGTTAGATTACTTTATTACTACACAAATTATGAAACGATCCACAAACATCAATAAAATAAAACTAAAAAGTGGGGTGACTAATGCTTCATTTGTAATTAAGTTCTCTCTGCCATATGTATGAGGGCGAACAAACCTCCGAACTTTGTTGATAAGGACATCCATTATTTTAGTTTTGAAGGCGGATAAAGTCAAGATATTCCGACGTGACTCGGTTGACAAGTAACTTGATTAAAACATAGCAGCCCTAGAGGCTTTTTATTTGGTGGCTATCAGAATCGTCAGGAAAAAAATGGATATGTCTGCTGATATTATCAATCAGGTAACTATGATATCTTCCTCCACATCCAATATTTAGCATCCCAATGGATGAATCCACAGACGTAGTAAATTGTTCACAATGACTGGTTTTCTTGAGATATATACATCATAACGATTATAAAGATTAGTTTCTATGCAAACTTCTTGAAATGACCTCTGCAGCACTTGATGTAATTGACAAAGTTAGTCAGTTTTTGGAAAAGTAAAAGATCTATTGGAAAAATATTTGTGGTGTCTGCACAGATGCTGCTGAATTTAAATGTCTGGTAAAGAATGAATGACCATAAGAATACATTGTAACTCGCTGTATATTAAAAACAAAGATACTGCCACAAGCATAACACCAATAGAAAGGCAGCTAAGTATGATTTGTCTTCAATGTCAGCTACAGAATTCTGATCTATTGTTTACAGTCATTCTGTTATATTTAAGATGTTTTCACGACATCCTCTTCCATTAGCAAAAACATAACTTTGTGAAACATGTTTTTTTCAGTTTGTTCGTTATCAATCCTAAATACTAAAATAAACTTAATGCAGAAGATGTGAATTCCTAATCTAGTGAAATAAAAACAAGCTCAACCTTCGCAATAACTTTTGCGTGTTTGAAAATAGGCCTACTATGGCAACAATAGTATAGCTGAAGTTTACCGTGTCAAAGACAAACTTTGCAATATTTTAAAAATAATCATTTACGGATGCAATGTGAATTTTATAAATACGCAATAAAAAAATAAATAAATGAAAGTTATTACAGATGCACTTTTTTGTAATTGAAGCATACATTTATTTTACACTAAATAAAGCATTTGCTATGTTCGGTCTCTAACAATGGAATTAACATCAGTGATCTACATTTGGATAACGATTTCATAACATTAGCTACATCACATGTACCTAGGCTTATGAACGAAAATTTATGGCCGCCAAGTGAAAAATTTTATTAGGTGGTCACGGAGCTAAAAAGGTTGAGAACCGCTGGTCTAAACTGTTTTTATCTTTACTTCACAAGAACGTTGTCAAGTTGTCCTTTATTATTTAAACTAGCCCTGAGTGCAGGTCAACAAAGCAATGCAAGTTTTCAATATAATGAAAAGTATTCAAATTTAATGGAATGTAACACAGCGCACAGGCCTAGTTAACTGCACATTAAACATGACGTTTGTCTCCATTCGCTTTCCAATGGCTGACTGGTCGTATGGTATGGTATGTGCTTTGAATTGTCTTCAAGATGGGGCAAAGTTCGAACCAAACCCGTCACCATCTGGGTCATCTTGCAGGAGGTCTGGACTAGTCTTAGCCTTAGGCCCTCCCGTGTCATCTTGCAGGAGGTCTGGACTAGACTTAGCCTTAGGTCTTCCCGTGGTTTTGAGCATTGGGTGACAATATCTCTCCAAAGAAATCGGTTATTGGCGACTTCCAAAGCCTCATCCCATCTGGTGCCCACGGATATTAATCTAGTTATTCTAAGAAGGTACAAGCGCCTTGTTTAGCCGGTGCCGGAAATAATTTTTCGAATGATGACATGATCTTCATCTCCTGTTCTTACTCAGCCATCGCTACTAAGCCATGGTTAGCCTTTTTTTCAAGCTTTATGGATGGCTGCCATGTATCGTAAAGCGTAGGTGGCTGTTGGAACTAAGATTAAGGAGGGGGATCTTGGTCTCTAGGTTGATTGATTTGTTAGCACAGGTCGTAGTTTTTGGAAGACGTCTTCATTTATTTGATGTACTCATTATATTTCCCAGACTTGCCCGCCCCCCACAAGTAGTTATAGTTCGTTTTGTGTGTAAGTAAAAATTCTTTCTATTGAGTTTGCTTTGTTTGCTATTACTATATATATATATATATGTGTGTGTGTGTGTGTGTAATTAATCTTTTTTACATTTTGACTCTTCATTCTTTTGGAAGACGTTTATTATACCCTGGAATAAGTTCTTCCTGGAGTTATTGGAAAATTTGTTGACTCCCCGCCCTTGACAGCAATGGGGTCTGAATGAAGCCCCGCCGCCGAGCACTATTTTCGGTATTGAAAGCCTAAAAAATGCATATTCTGAGGTATCAACAGTGCATTATTCTGCTATTTAAAAAGTTCAATTTAAAAAACTGTGCTATTCTTACTGTCTTAGATCTTCCCGCGCCGTTCGGCTCATTGGGCGTCAAGCTGTTTCCACAAAAATCTGCCACATGCAATGTCTAAAGCCTCTACCCACCTGCTCTGAGGACCTCTATGAAAGTGTGGCTTGAAGGTGTACTAGGATGTTCCTGTTTGCGATTTCCTGGTAATGGCTTCCATGTCATTGCAACTCTTATTATGCGTAATTCATTTTGTCGGAATACATGTCCCCAAACCTCATGCGACGCTCTGTCACAACCTTATCTGGAGGTCGACTCCCTATTCGGCATAGCATTTCCTTGATTGAGACCCGATCTCTATAACTGACTCCTAAAATCCGTCTTAGCCATCTTTGTTGAGCCACATTTAGTCTTTTTCTATTTCGGCAGATGACTATCCACTGCACTTAATTAATAAAGTCCAGCCACTGATAGAAATTTTGTAACCGCTCTTGGCTACGCTCTTGGAATTAGGTGACTGTAGTTTGGTATAGATTTTATATCGAAAAAGGAAGTTTTATCGTCAAAATTATCTGTTGTGGGGTTTCAAACTAAAAAATCTCAGATTTTTTTTAACAAATTCAAAACCCCATTTAGGTACGCTCATAGAATTTGGTCAGTTTAGTTTGCTTTAGAGTAATATTGAAGAGGGGGTTTTCAACCTCAAAACTCTCTGTAGGGGGCTTTTAAACTCAAAACCATCTGGAGGGGTTTTAAACTAAAAAAAAAAGCCATCTGGAGGAGGGGGTTTAAACTCAAAACTCCCGTTTGGCTTGGCTAAGCTCAAAGAATTTAAGTGTGTAATTTACATTTTTTTATATTGAAGAGGTATTTTTTAGCATCAAGATTTTTGAGTGTGTAATTTGCTTTTTATATATTGAAGAAGGGGTTTTATAGTAAATTTAGAAGGGGATTTTAAAATCAAAATCTTCCTTAGCTATGCTCTTGGAATTTGGGGATTGTCGTTTGCATTATTTTTTGTTTGTTTTGTTTTATAGAAGAGTGGAATTTAACTGCAAAACCCCTGGTACGGGTTTTAAACTCAAAACCCCATTGGCTGCGCTGGGACAAGTGATGGTTTAGTAATAAATTCTCACCTAAAATAAACAAAATCAAAGCCAAAAATCAGTCACTTAGGTACGTCTCCCCCCCCCCCGCTCCCCCTACCCCGTAGGGGGGATTCCATTTGGGGGGGGGTGGAACCCCAAACCCCCCTGGCTACGCCTATGATATATATATATTTATATATATATATATATATATAATGTGAAATGATTTCCATATCTCCATCAACTAAAGTGATACAATATTAGATCTTCCTATCAATACAAAGCAAGCTAAGATAAATATAGAAGATAGAGAATGTATATACCTTGCTGCTATTGGCTTAGCTTTACGAAACACAACTTTAGAACCATCAAAATGTCTGTTTTTTATGTTGTACAAGTCAGATCTAAATAGTTCAGTGCATGCCGATGTCACGTTGGCATTTGGTACAGTCATTTGAGTTGCTTTCTGTGGAGAAATGTGATAACACAGATATGGCAACGAATGGACTCTTAAATTGTCTATTTCACTAACTACCAATGTGTTAGACTTGTTCACATTGACTAGTGCCAGAATTTGAGCATTTTGAACTGGAAATGTTCTCAATCACTTGCTTTATGAAGTCTGGATTTGGGGGGGGGGGGGGATTGTCTATTGAACATTGGGGCTGAAAATGTCACAGAAACTAGAATGCACGTGTTAAAAAGTATGTTAGAATGGGAATAGTATAGCAGGTGGCTAAGGTTAGGGGTTTAAACCCCTAAACAAGATGACAATACAATAATTTAAAAAAACAACAACAAACAAACCCGAAGCTCGTGTTCTGTATACTGGCACTTGACTCCATGCCTCGCACAGTTTATGTCGTTAGTGTTCAGTGGGAAAAGTCGGTAGTTTTGTTCATAGGTCAGTACATATGGATTCTGTTGCTGTTGAGAGGAGAGTATGTCAAAGTTAATGACATTTACAGTTTGACTACATTTTAATTGCTTTTTTTTTTTTTGGCTAGCACAAGAGGAAGGAAGGTCTATAATTATTTCGATCTTTAGTTTTAGAGTTTTATATTTATAATTAAATTGTAATTTCAAACACTTAACCGAAGCAATAGGCTTCTTAATTGAGGCTTGAAAGAGAGATTGGTACTTTCAAAACCATCTGAAATTCTAGATCGAGATTTTGTTATAATTCTAGACTACATTATATTTATTCTAGATCTATTTAGAGTTTAAGATCTAGAGTCTTTGTTAGGCTATAGAGTCAGAGTTTTATATGAAGATTTAGAGTAGATCTAGTTAAAGATCTAGATCTTGATCTTCAATTAATTCTTGGCTCTTTCTTCGCGATACTCAATTATCAGTAAAAAATGGCCATTAATAATTCAAATTATTACATCGTAGCCCAAACCTCAGCATGAATGGGGTCGGGTAAGGTTTTAATAGGAGACGCTTAGAAGACAACGTGGAGCGCATACCACAGGACCAGACGCCATCATTAAGGAATATTCTTTGTATTCCAAGCTAGATCTCTAATGTAGGAAAGAAAAAACCTTCTTCATTTTCATTAGAAAATAATTTAGATTCAAAACAAAAGAAGCTCTGAGTTTCTATTATAAAGAAAAGCCAGAACAGTATCCCCATACAAAAACACAAACTTAAAAGCGACTCCAATGTCCGCCCATGGATCTCGTTTATCAGACAGTTAGACTGTGACCAAAAAAAAAAACAGCTCGTTTAAAAGCATAAAAAAAAGAGAGTCCTTCTTTTCTTGTGAGGTAGAAATAAAAAAAAAGTGATATTTCTTGGTTACAACGGTCTGGCCCTACTATTTTGTGACTACGTGTTCTCTCCCCCCCCCCCTCTCTTTTTATCTCGTGGAGTATCCACTGAAATAAGAGAGTGATCTTTCCTTTACTTCTTCTTCTCGTTTAAACTGTTGAGGGAAGAAGAGTATTATTAAACTGTTGAGGGAAGAAGAGAATTATATTTAATATTAACAATATATGTTACTATCCAGTGTGTCAAGAGCAGGGGTGTGTAAGATGTGAGATTGTGTGTGTGTTTATTTTAATAGTTGATTTCTGAATTGTTTTTAACACGGGATTTTCAAGGAGGGGGGGGGGGGGACAATAAGGTTTTCTAGCGGTCAGTCTAGCAGTTGGAGAGCTGACCTGATCTGAGTAGGGTGCTTGTGATTATTTATCAGTTTTTATGCCTAGCTAAGGAGAGGTTTTATTATCATTCTTGCTATGTGTGTGAACGGACTATTCGGGGGTAATACTATGTGTGGCATTGATGGCCTATGTTAATTGAATCTAGTCTAAGCGCCCTGTAGTATTTAATTTGGGCACATTTAGTATTTTTAGTTATTGATGATTGTGTATTCAATATTACATGTGTAACTTGCTGTTGGCAGTAAATAAATACAAATTCTATACTCCTTCGTTGAGTGTATTGTATAATACTTGTACATGTAAATGTCTGCATGTGAGAATCATACCCCTGTAACCTACGACACTCCAAAGAAATAACCCAAGTCCTTTACACTGTGAACGATATGTCTGTGAACAATTTGTGTTTTGAACAAATTGTCAATGAACGATTTTCTGGTGAACGAAATGTCAGTGAACGAATTGTCGTGGTCCCCCCGCCCCCACTCAAAAGGTTTGGCTGGAGAAGGACAGTAATGCAATTGTCCTCCCTTATTTCAAACTGACTCGGCCAACCTATCAGGAGGAGAGTGTTAGCTTAAATAATAATACACTTATAAGCTTAATATTACACTAGAACACTGAATTCAATAAGCGACTCCAACACTAGATACTAGGTACATCATATTCTTTAATCACACACTCTCACACAGGTTACACACAACAATGTAAACTTTTTTACCAAGAGAAATAACTCTACATTCTAACAACAAACGCACAAGCACGAACACAATGTCAACAGAGAGCGGCATAAAATAAAATTCATATTATATAAATATTCAGCTAACTTTGTTCACAAATTATGTTTTTGCATAAAATTCGACCGACTTCCATTTTAAGCGTTTGGGTGGGGAGGGAAGTAGATGTAATCGCCCCCCCCCAACCCCACCTCACCAAATCATCCAACATAGTAGAGGGGGCTTCATAGTATAAAAAAATTGTTACAATATAAATAATGAGTAGTATGTTATTAACATCAGTCAAACATTTGTATAGAAATTATGTTATTTCTCTATTAAAATTTGGCCGTCCCGCCGCCTCTTGAGAGAGAGGGGGGGGGGGTCAGTCGAGTGGATTTACTGGATCCACCAGTGACATTGACTAACCTGATCTATCTGATTTCCAACAGAACACACCAAAAGGTGTTTGTTCGACACATTAAGTAACCGACTACTACCAGATGTGCTGTGACAACAGCCGCGGTGGCTATTGCTGTTATTGTCCGACATACCTGGATAACAGAATTTCATTAGACAAGCCTCTGAAGTCGTGAAGGTATAACAATATTATTTATAATATTATTTGATTTATAATTTACGAGTTTTTATGTAATTGGTGTAGGTACTAAAAATTAACTTTAGAAAAGTTATACTTTAATTTACAATAGTTAAAGTACAGGATAACAACCTAGGTTTACCAAAGGCAAATTATAATTGGTAAAATAAAACACTAGCATTGCCTACCCCACCCCCAACCCACTAAGTTATTCCCAAGCAACATAGACATATTTATTTTGTCTACACCCTTCCCTTTTTTAAACATATAATAGAAAGTCCTGAAAGTTAATCCCCATACATACCTTTGGCCCTTGAATTCTAGTATCTGTTACGTTGAATTTGAACGCCCCCCCCCTCCTTTTCATAACCCCTTAAAAATATAAAATAAGGCACGCGGTGGCTGAGTGACTTCCGAATCTGGTTGTTCTGTGTTCGAATCTCTGTAAAGACTGGGATTTTGAATTTCGGGATTTTTAGGCGCTTCTAACGTAAGTCGGGGATAGTAAAGGCGGTTGGTAGTTGTGCTGGCCACATAACATCCTGCTCGTTAAGCGTTGGCCAAAGAAACAGAAGACCATCCCTACAGATCACAACGTCTGAAAAGGGAACTTTACTACTTACTTTTTTATATCTAGGAGTTGGTTTTCCGTGCTGCCTTTAGGCGCTCAGTAAACACTACTCTGCCCGAGTCGGGTGTCGAACCTCGACCACGCTTCTGTTTATATTGTCATACTTCTCTCCTAGTAATTCTAGTATCTATTGACTTCCCATACAACACGCAAAAATAGTGTTACATCCATTTCATTTCATATACAGTTTATAACTCTTTACACACACACACAAACACACAAGCATGAAGCTACTTCCAATTTATGGAAAAAGAAAGAAAAAGGCTTTAAAAAGATAGAAATGTATTTTGATATATTTGTCCCTTTAGTATTTAAATTTAAATACATAGACTGTGGACATTTTGATGAAATAACGAAAAAATAAATACAAAGATATTATATAAAGCTTTTGATTGTTCACGGATTGCTGCGCTTAGACTGCGTGCGAATTAAGATTGTAAAAGTGCCTCTTGCTCTTTGTCATAAGTCTATGACAAAAATAGAGAGAGGGAATACAAGGGAGAGTGATACACAACGAAAAAGAGAAACGAACGAGAAAGACAGGGGAAATTTTAAAAAGAGAGGAACGAGAGAAAGAAGAGAGGAACGAGAGAGGGAAAGAGAACTCCAGAAGTACTTCTGGCGTCATTCAATCTGTCAGCTGCGCAGCCAGAATAAGGTTCATGAGAGTTTCAAAAGTGTCTTCTATTCAACCTATAGCAAAAGCCTACATAGGTCTCTCTGCGCTTAAGGGGGGCTCTACGAAACGTTCTCTGATATTTCTGTTAGTTCACACTGGACCACCAGCACGTCTATCAGTGCTGCATAGTCGTACCGCTGTTGAAAGGGGAGTTTAATACAGGCCACGTAGACCTTGTTTCGGAGGCATTGGGCTAGCCTGAAGCATAATTTCTGTAAAAGAGTGCCGCCTTCTCAAATCTAGTAAGGAAGTTTTCAACGCTTTCACTTCTTTCGTCCAAGTGCTCTATAGGAATGTGGCTTAGGACTTAAAGAAGTGGGCTTAGTGTGGCGCGATTCGGCTGAGATACGCACCTTCTCACGTTCTAGAGTTCTCTTTCCCTCTCTCGTTCCTCTCTTCTTTCTCTCGTTCCTCTCTTCTTTCTCTCGTTCCTCTCTTTTTAAAATTTCCCCTGTCTTTCTCGTTCGTTTCTCTTTTTCGTTGTGTATCTCTCTCCCTTTTATTCCCTCTATTTTTTTCAAGAGCCCGTGCTTCTCCTTCCCTTACTGCCAAGATTTCTTTTATGTAGATCTATTCTAGACAACTTCAGATCCTATCTTTCATGAATTGTCTCTAAATTTTATGATTACCAAGCTTATCTCAACTCACTCCGTCTGTCTGCCTGGTCAACATATTTTAGACTTTATTTCTCACACTTTCTATTCTCGGATCAAGTTGAGACTGCACAATTATTCATTGTCGATGACAACACATAAGTCCATCAAAAAAAGTTATTCAATTAGCCTTGTCAAGGCTAATGTAGAGAATTTGGTCGTTCGCTAAAAACTGTGAACTAATAATACACTAATAAAACCTTTTATTTTTATTAGAACTCATATTGTATGGTAATATGTTAATATTATCCTTACCCTGCAGTTCTGAAAAAAAAAAATTATTAATTGTTGTTTAAGTTATATGCATACTAAATAGAATTTTTCCTGTAAAAAAAAGGAAACATTTTTTTTGTATATGTAGTAATTAGTATGACAGTACTTACATAACTTAGCAATACAAATATAAAAAAAGAATTTTTTGGACAAATAATCTATAACCGTTATCATAAATGTGTCAAAAATTATTACGTAGATATTTCACCTATTAAGGAGCCTTTAGTGTTTGTTACTATTAATAGTGAATAGTTGTAAAAGTGTAGTATTTTTATGAAAAAAAACTGCTTGCATAATTGATTTTAAAAATTAGATTTTTGCTTTCAGAAAAGAAAAAGTAGCCATTGCATCAGTACTTAGAATGGTCTAAAATATTATGATGTCAGATTTTCACTATCTTTTCTAGTTTACAAGATCTAAACGGGACGGACGGACAGACATTTCACATAAAACTAATAGCGTCTTTTCCCCTTTCGGGGGTCGCTAAAACTATTTCCAAAACATATTTATTACTAGCCATATATTACCCGATGCGGATAATAAGTGAAATTTAAGAGTTTGTATTAGAAAAGATATTCGTCGATTCATTTTATTCATTCTTTATCTCGTACAGAATTACTTTACGAGCCTTGCATGTTGCAAAGTCATAGAGTATATCATAATAATTCTGTTTCCTACATAGATCACGCTCAATAGCAGGAATTACCAAACGTTTCAATCTATCTTTGAGAATTGTTGACCTCAAGTAATTCTTCATTAGTTTGAGGCGCGAGAAGCTTCTTTGACCAGATTACACAATTAATGCTAATGCATAATGCCGTTTTTATTTATCGCGCGTAGGATTTGCAGTTTCCATATTGAATGACACCCCAAAATGACAATTTTTGTCTATATATTTCCATATATTTTAAGGAGTTTTTCTTATATTTTGTAATTTCGGGAGATTTCCAGGAGCTCCTGGTAAATTGACCTTAGGGCGCGGGAAAGTTATAAAATGGTTTAATTTAATAATTTATACACCTAGAATTAGCGCGGGTCCTATGAAAGTGCGGGGCCAAATACGGTCGCATAGGTTGCTGTGCACTAAGACCGGACCTGCAAAATATAGCGGCTCATGCTACGCCGGCGGTCGACTAGTAGGTAAAATCAGATCTAGATTTCTGCTCTGCGCACGCGTGACCTTTCGGTCTTGTCGCATGTACACATGGCTATATGACCTAGATCAATGAAATTGTAATGCTTTCATAGAATTGGGCAACATTTGTTTGTTTGAGGGTCTTCAGTTTGTTGACACTGTTGTAGGACTACTTTATATGTTTTTTTTCCCCTTTAGTATCCAAAGAACATTTATGACAAGTTTGTCAAGAGTTGTTAATCGGTTTTGATTATTATTCAGAACATACTTGCATACATAGATGCATATGCCTAACTTTCTGCCTTCCGGTTGTGGGTGTGACATTAAAAATACACTATGGTGTCCGCCATGATCTAAGAAATATTTTCTCCAAATTTTATCAAGATTGTTTGAATGGTTTTGATTTCTATGAGGGACATAGATACATAGGCCTACTCCTTACATTCTACTTTATATATTAGATTATTAGTCTATATCTATTCAAAAATTAATTAGGCCTACATGACTGACTGAAAATATTTAATAATTCAATTTCACTCAATATAAGCTAGGATTTCTTAAAAAGTATTTTTATGTTTAACGTGTTTAACTAATAGTTTTTCTGTAGGCCTAGGCCCAAGTCAAATGTGAATACTCGTTGATTACACATCTTTCGGCTCTGTTGCATCTGTTCTAGTCTATATAAAAATGTTTGATTAGATTGGTCTTAAACTGAGAATGCATTTAAATATATACTATAGACACTATAGTAGGCACTTGATCTAGATCTATTTATATTCATATTGATATTGTATTATAATTATTGGTCTAACCATGGTTAGATCTAAATAGCCTTTTGGCTTTATGTTTTAATTTGATTAAACATTTCTTTTCATAAACCTAACCCCAATCTGATGACCGCAATTACCTCAGAATGACTTTGACCTAATTCTTGAATCAAGCAGCAGAAAACAAATCTCCTAGACCTAGATCTAGTTCTATGGATACACCATAGGCTTCACAAAGTAATCACAGATTTCATCGGTGCTAAATTGTGCCAATACATATTGAGATAAACTCATATACGTTTTTCTTGTGTGTGAATATAGACTAAGAATTGAAACACATTAATGTGCATATATGGTGGACAAGCTAATCGCATTTTTTTCTTCTATGCTGTCAGTGTAGAAAAACGTGTATTAACAATTTTTTCTTAGAACTCTAGATGAAGCTCTCTATGAAAATAGAATTAATCGCATGATTAGAGATGCCAAAGCTCGTCATATTCGAAAAAAAAATCGAAACCTCTAATTCTTTGCAGTATTGCCAAGTTTCTTCTTCAAAAGCTATGGGGCTTTTCTGTACACGGACGTAAGGTTTGGAACTTACTTCCCATTGATCTCAGACAGACAATATGTTGCACTACATTCAAGAAGAACATTAAGACCTATCTGTTAAAATCTTTTTAGATTAGTTTCTCATTTCAGCTCTTGAAATTATTAGAAACTATAATTATTGGACTTCGGGGCACGACATGGTCTAAATAGTGCCGATGTGCCAAAACCCAAAACCCTTTTGCACTTCATCTACAACAGCTTCGAGTTTATTCATACATTCACAGGAAATGGCATCGTGCTTATAGCTTATATTACCCATGGTTTATATATTCAACTATAAAGAGGATGGGATGGGAGGTGGCGATAGCATCATTCCAACTCCCCCCCCCCTACCTTCACCATCGTAAACTTTCGAATGGGTGGGGGCGGTCCAATTTATTTTTAGAAATCACAGCTTGTTAACAGAATCAATTAAATATGTATGTTCCGAATAGAAATCAAAATCGTTTGACCAATCTTGATAAAACTGTGCACAAATGTTCCTTGCGTACTAACTGGAACCTTGAGGTATGTATAGTAGCCCTAAAACAAGCTAAAAACCCTCAACAAAAAAAGTTGCCCAACTCTATAAACTTATTAGTATACAAAAGCGATATGAATCTCTTCAAAATCGACACTGGCAACTGGGAAGAGATGGCACTGGACAGATCCTCATGGAGAGAGAGCATAAAGGAAAGGTCAAAGATTGCAGATGTCATACACAACAGAAGCAGAAAGAAGGGTGAAAATGCAACGGCGCCTGGTGATTATATATGCCCAACCTGCGATCGCAGCTGTGTATCAAGGATTGGCCTCTTTAGTCACACAAGAAGTTGCAAAGGGAAAAGATCGTCTCTCGAGACGTAAAATGCCACAGAGAAGGCCATGTTTACCATGTTTAGATCGAAAGGATCTACATCTAGATCTAGTTTTTAAAACTACACTTTGCGCAGATAGTTCTTTACTTTGACACATGAAAATACAAAATATAGTCTATTGATTTCATTATTTAATAAAATTAACCTTCAAATTTGTGTTTCAAAAGCATTTTTACATAAATTCGTTCCATATATCTGCGAATTTAGAAGTCCTGGCTATAGCTGCTAAGTCGTATTGACATACATTTTAATAGTTCCATTCATGATTCCGTACATCTAATAAAAAAGGTCACGCATACACAAAGCGAAGCTTCCACGAACTCGCAGAAAGAACTCTATCCAAGCCAATATTGAACTCTAGATTAGTCTAAATCTAGGCTATCTCTAACTCTAGATCTAATTAAAGATGATAGATCTACCTTATGAACACATGAACTTTCAAAATAAAGTCTATTCATTTCAAATTTTAAACAATTATATGTAGGCATACAAGAAAATGTTTTTATTTGAAAAAATGGATTTAGGTTGATTAGTTGATTTGCTCCATTCATACTATTTTTACATTCACGCATTCGCTCTACTTATAACATTATTATTTCATTTAATTGTTTACAAAACACTCTCAGTGACTATATCGACATTGATACGCAAATTAAGACCCGCGGGCCGCTATGGCTAGTATATAATTACACTTTTATTGATATTGTTATAACTCTGCCATGCGCATCGCCATTTAGGCTAGTGCAGAAGGTGCGCACTTCTAGAAACCAAATTGACAAGGATGTCAACATTGGGAAGAGAGAACGATTTCCGCGAAGTCGAGAGCCGAAGTGAAAAGACTGTGATAGAGATAGATGTTGTTATAATGAATTTGTGATGTCCTGTGAATAAACATCCTTGCCTCCATGAGTTGCCTCCATAAAGTTATTACATTGGTGTCAGAAGTGAGATTGGGCGACTCAACGGAGGGCTCAGATAGGAGCTTATTTAAAATGACATCTATAAAACTGAAAGTAGAGCTCGAGTGGAGGCGTCTGAAACACTTTGAAAAGAATAAAGACATTCTTAGAGCACGTCTTTGGCAGGCTCTGACTGATGAAGGAGAGGATCCGGAAACATATTTGTTTTTAGGTGGATCCAGTCTATCCAGATATCGGCGAGTTTCTGAAAACTATGAAATCGCAACAAGACACATACGACTCGATGCGTGAAGAAATGAAAATGATGGTGAACATGAACGGGAACAAGGTGGATGAGATTGTATTGAAAAAGGAAAGCCAAATAGATCAATTGATAAAATGATGTCGCAATCGAAAGAAGGAATAGATTCGTTAATGAAGGAGCAGTGGCTGCACGAACAGTGGTGATGGAGGCGCTGGGAATTGTAGCGCCGTCTGTGACTGTGTTGTGGGCAAGTCTTGCGGGGGTGACTTTCAAGACAAGAAACTTGAGAACGATTGCTGCGACGATCTCAGCGGGATGTTTCGAAACGAAAGAAACAAATGAAGAAACTAGGGAAGACTGCTATGTGCCTGAAGATTTTTTGTTCCTTATGTATCTGCAACAAGTACCTCAATGAGCCGATCAAAACAACGTTGGGTCTGCGTCCAAGCTTGCTGCTGTGGACTTTAAAGACCTTTCTTTATCTGTCAGCACCTTTGATGAGAACTGAAACCACGAAAGTCTCAAGACCGTTTCTGATTTCTTGCCTTGGATGTCGTCGGGTGAAATTGCGAATACGGGCCCCACCATTGTCCGAGACAGAAAGAACGAATTTGACTTTGCCAGCGGCATAAGAGAGAACTCGATGCTTGGCAACTACATCCAGGCGATTGACATGGACTGTATATGCGGCGCCCTGCGGGGACAGTGTCCATGCCAAGAAACCCAGCTACAAGATCTGAACTTAACAGAAATTTGTACTTCTGCCCGCATCAGTGAGAGTGACTTGAACGGTGGCGAATTAATTCCAGCGAAACCTGATGCAGTGGTGGATGAACATTACAAGGATGTTTCATGGGCATACCTTACAGATGAGGCTGAGAAAGACTATGTGCTTGAAACCATGGCTACCTGTGGGCCTACAACTGTATCACGAGACGTCCATGGAAAAGGTCCGCTGACTCAGCGTCTTAGAACAACAACCCTGGAATCTACAGTGATCGCCACAGCCCCCATTTGTGTTAAGTGGCTGGCAATTCTAACCTCCAGTAACTCTCCCTGTGTCAGCTGGCTGGCATCAACCAATATCTTCATGAGTTCGAAGCAGCGACCACGATATCGTCTCAAGCGTAGACTGGAAGAAGAGAAAGCGACGAGCGCGGAAAACTGTGCAGATGGCTTCGTGGGCCACAGGCACCCTACCGTCTGTGGTTCCCACCGTTAGACCTCCACCTGAACTGTCAAACCTCCACGGCACTGTTTCTTTTCGGGACGAAAAGCTCTAAGAAGGGGGCAATGTTATAATTCTGCCGTGCGAATCGCAATCCAGGCGAGTGCAGAAGGTGCCACTTCTAGAAACCAAACTGAGAAGGATGTCAACATTGGGAAGAGAGAACGATTTCCGCTCAAGTCGAGGGCCCCAAGTGAAAAGACTGTGCTAGAGATATATGGTGTTTTAATTTATGTTGTTCCCCCGAAGCCGATTGGGTGGGGAGGGGGCAAATACATCTACTGCCCTTCCCACATATGATTTTTGAGTGAGGGTGGGGTTCCTACTTTTATCTAGAAATCATAGTTTGTGAACAAAATTAGTTGAATCACTATATAGTTTTTATCTTATGTCGCTACACTTCTGGAATCTTAGTCGATTCGGTGAGATGGAGGGGGGGGGGGGGCGATCGCGTCTACTGCCCTCCCTACTCTAGCCCTCTGTGTGTGTGGGGGGGGGGCGGTCCTATTTTTATGGAGAAATCATAGTTTGTGAACAAAATTTGTTGAATATCTATATAATATAAGCGACATATTGATGTTTTAACCCATGTGTATATTATGTCTCACATACACTCTGATCTCAAATTTTATAATTAGTAAATATAAAATGAAACAGGGTTGTACCAGGTGGGAGGGCAATACATGCAATCGCCTTCCGCCTATCGGACAAACCAATACTTTTTTCTTTTTGTATTACAAAATTTTTTAAAAATTGTCACTTATATAATTTATATATGCTATAAATTAAATTCTTATATCAAAGAATTCGCTAATGACAAATGCAATCATTAGCAAAAATTATAAAAGGGAGAGAGGATTAACATTTTCACTTTACCGCCCTCTCCCCTTTCCGACGATAACATAACGTTTGAAAACAGAATAGTCAAATATGGCTACAGAGTTTATGTAATTGCACACGAATTTATCTTTGTTTTGGAAAATTTAGAATTCATACGAATTTTTTCATTATAAGAGTAACAATGGTGATGAGTTCTGAACCCAAATATTGAATCCTAAAAATGCAAAAAATATAGAGTATAATCTAATTGGTCCACTTAATTTCTCCTCCCACTTCCGAAATTTTTTGTTTATTGCTTTGAATTATAGTTCTGTAACAAAACAAAGTTACAAATATACCCATTGAACAAAATGTGTCACTTACAAATTAACTTTTTTTTTAAATATTATTTTTCGAGTTTTATTTTCTGCGGCGATCCTCAAAGTCTTAATTTAACTACTTGAGGTATCTTATCTTTTCAAGGAACTAATCCATTGAATTTGCATTGTTGTAAGGGCCTGTAAATTCATATTTGAATATTTTTCAAGTAAAACGTTTTTCAAAAGGTCTTTTTTAAATATGATGAATAATGAGCTGTAGATGTCAGGAGAATGCATTTCTGCAGTGAAGAATGCAAGTAAACACTTTTGGCGTCGGGGCTTCGCCCCGGACCCCACTGCCCCACTGGAGGAGCTTGCAGTGCTCCCCAGACCTCCTAGCTGTCAAGAGAAAGGCTTCAATATGGCTGTGTTTGTTTGTTTTTTTTTGTTGCTTTTTTTTCGAATATTTGTTTTTTGGCGCGATCATCAAAGCCTTAATCTAAATATGTGGGGCATGTTATCTTTTCAAGGAACAAATCGGTTGTATTTGCAATTTAGTAAGGACCTGTAAATTCACATTAGAATATTTTTCAAGTAATAATATTCTTCAAAAGTTCCTTTTTAATAGGATGAATAATGAGCTATAGATGTCAGGAGAATGCGTTTCTGCTGTGAAGAATTCAAAAATTCAGCGCTCACCCATATCCCTTAGCTGTCAAAAGAAAGTCCTCAATTTAGACCATTCAATGTTCTGATGCTACGACTACTTTTTTCTTTTCTGAAAGCGAAAAATCTAATTTTTTAAATCACTTATGCAAGCAGTTTTTTCATAAAAATACACCACTTTTATAACTATTCACTATTAATAGTAACAAACACTGTAGGCTCTTTAGAAGGGGAATGACTGTTTATCATATATGTAACATATTTATGCAAATAGTTTTAGATTTTTTAAATTACATATGTATTGCTAAGTTAAGTAAGTTCTGTCATATCAACTACTACATTGACCTGAAAAACATTTTTTTTTAAGAGAAAAAATCTATTTAGTATGCATATAAGTCGGTCACAATTTAAAACAACAATTAATAAGTAGTTTTTCATATTATCACGTGAACTGCAGTTTTTCATATAAAAATAGTACCTATACTAAAGGAATTTTTTTAAAAATGTTTTTTTTCTTGAGGATTTGAATAAGAGATTGACCCTTTATAAAACATTAGATCAATTAGATATTCATTATAAGGTATCAGTTAGGCCAGGTTCACATCTAACTTCACATTCACTTTCACATATCCTTTGGTCTGCTGGACCGCTAGGGCACCACACAAGATCTGTCAACCTTCTTTCTCCATCCTTTCTGTCATTTGTCTTTGATATAATTTCATTCTGATGTTCTTTCTGAAAATATTGAAACCTGCCTTTTTACCTCCCTGGGTAGACCACTTCGGGGGCCGATTTTGAGTTTGTGTTTCCACACAAACTGTATTTGTAACATTGTTTAATTCTAATCTAAATGCTGTACGCGCGTTTATGATTAGGGTTAGGGTTAAAGGGGCGTTAGGGTTAGAGTTTGGAAAATAATCGCCATCCCCCAACTCCAAAGTTCTGGATCCGCTAGTGTAGATTATACTTCTATATGCTTTTATACAAGCATATAATATTAAATCTACTAGACCTACTTACTAGTCTAGATCTAGATTTTTGATTTCTAGTTACGATTTATTTAGGTAGGTGCTGATTTACTACTACATACCAAGTATTAGAGTTTAGAAAAACCCAAGTTCGTTTCTATTAGCTAACACCGCATATCATATCTCCATTAGTATATTTAGATCTATAATAAAATTCTAGTCTAGATCTCTATATTAAAAAAGCGAATAGATCTAGTAATAGTATAGATTCTTTCTTCAGACTAAATTGCCGAGTCTAGCCTTTGCTATGCCTATAGTCAGTTTTTATTAGAATAAATTCTAAATTCTAGATCTGGATCTAGTCTAGGTCTATATTTTGAATAAACCATTTGATTGTCATTGTAAATTAGCTATCACTTTAGACTTAGCTTAGGCCATCTTAGGCATTTTTAACCTTAAACTAGATTTAGACTAGACCTTTTAAAACTAAAATCAACAACAGTCATCATGAAATTGCTCTGGCTGTTTATCCTAATAATTACTAAATACACACTAGCTGAACACAGAACTAGATCTACCTCAGTCAACACTAAACTTAAAAAGGAAACAACAGTCATAATCAATCATCACACTTTAGATCAATGCAACTTAAAAAATAACCTAACATACACATCCATAACATTAAAGAAGATTACCCATCACAAATGGAAGTTCTCAATCAGACACAGTAGAAATAAATACCTTTCACTGTTAATATTAATAGCAGGGGATGTAGAGTCAAATCCAGGGCCTAGATCTAAAGATAGATGCAACATCTGCAAAAAAGTATGCACCATGAAACAGAAAGCCATTCAATGTGACACCTGCGATGAATGGTACCATGCATCATGTCTCCATATGAATACACCTGTGTATTATGCCTTAGGCAACAAAGATGCATCATGGCACTGTGTACCGTGTGGGTTACCTCAGTTTACATCAGGACTGTTTGATTCCTTTGATGCGGACACTTCTAACCCATTCAACATCCTAAACACCATCCCAAAACCAACTCACCAACCACTAGCCAGATCCACTCCTGTTAAACCTAAATCTACTAAAATTAATACAACAGCCTCACTAAACAAACCTACCAAAGAAGTAATACCAAAATACCTTAAAACCTTAGTAATAAATTTTCAAAGCATTAGGAACAAAACAGCAGACTTAGAAATTTTATTAGAATGTGAGAAACCAGACATAATTGCAGGAACAGAAACTTGGCTACATCCTGAAATTTATAATGCAGAAATTTTCAATAGTAATTATGAAATTTTTAGAAAAGATAGGGCTGATAATCATGGAGGAGTTCTTTTAGCAATAAAAAACACTCTTATAGCAGAAGAAATTACCTTACCTAGCTCAAAAAACATAGAATCTACATTTTGTAAAATTAATACCACCTCAACATCCCTTATAATAGGCAGCATTTACAGACCACCAAATTCTAGTTTAGAATACATGCAGGAACTATGTAATCAGATTACTACACTTAAAGAGACAAATAAAAATGCAGTTTTTTGGATTATGGGTGACTTCAACCTACCTGATATAAATTGGAAAACACTAACCATAGATAAACACCAAAACCTTAAGGACATAAATGAGCTTTTCATAGAAACTTTACACAACCTAAGTTTAGATCAAATCATTAAAAAGCCAACTAGATTAAACAACACATTAGATCTCTTCTTAACCAACAGACCTGGATTAGTAGTTGATTATGATATTATTCCTGGTCTATCAGACCATGAGATCATAAAAATACACAGTCAGATAAAAGCAGTAGCCAATACAAAAACCAAAAGAAAAATCTTACTCTGGAATAAATGTAACCTAACACAACTACACCAAGCTGCATTAAACTTTCAACAAACATTCTTATTAGAAAAAGACATTAACCAACCAGTCGATGACCTCTGGAATTTCATTAAAAACCATCTTAAAAGCATTATAGAAAATCATATACCAAATAAATACACATCAAACAAAATAAATAAATGCTGGTTTAATAATAGACTAAAGAAGCTTTGTAAACAGAAGGAAAACCTATATAGAAAATTTAAAGCAACCAAGGCCGAAAGAGTTTACAAAAAGTATATAAAAATTAAACACCTAACCCAAAAAGTAAGCAGACAGCTGCAGAGTGAATACATCAACAATGTAATATCTAAAGATAACAACAAAAACCTATGGTCATACATTAAGTCTAAGAAAATGGAAACAACAGGCATAGCGCCATTAAAAGATGAACATAACATAATACATAATGATAATGAAACTAAAGCAAACATCCTAAACAAATACTTTGCATCAGCATTCTCAGCCCCAGGAGACAAAGACATATTTCTTAATTTGAACCAAGTAGACAACATAGAAGATTTAGTAGTACAAGAAAATGGAATTAAAAAACTATTAGCCAACACCAAACCAAATAAAGCGTCTGGACCTGATGGTATTCCAGCTAGATTACTCAAAGAACTAAGCAATGAGCTAGCCCCAGTGTTCAAAATACTCTTTCAAGCATCGCTTAACCAGGGCAGAGTACCAAAGGACTGGAAAGAAGCTAATGTCACCCCCCTATTTAAAAAAGGAGAAAAATCTGATCCAGGAAACTACAGACCAGTATCACTTACCAGCATCACATGTAAAATACTAGAACACATAATATGTAGCAATATCATAAACCACTTAGACAAACATAATGTCCTCACCCCATACCAACATGGCTTTAGGAAATATAGATCATGTGAAACACAACTAATAGGACTAATTGATGATTTTTCAAAAGGTTTAGATAATAGTGAACAAATAGATGCTATCTTACTAGATTTTTCCAAGGCTTTTGACAAAGTTCACCACCATAGTTTGCTTAAAAAATTAAAATATTTCGGCATTAACGGTCCACTGCATCAGTGGATTAAAGATTTTCTGATAGGGAGAGAACAAACTGTAATAATAAATGGCTCTAAATCAACACCAATAACAGTAAACTCAGGTGTACCTCAAGGAACAGTTTTGGGTCCACTACTATTTTTAATTTACATAAATGATTTACCAAATTGCATTAGTTCAGGAACAAAAGTCAGATTATTTGCAGACGATTGCATAATATATAGAACAATAAAAACAAAACAAGACACAGATATTTTACAAAGAGAATTAGATGAATTACAGAAATGGGAATCAAATTGGAGCATGTCTTTCCACCCAGAAAAATGTCAGTTGTTAAGAGTAACAAAAAAACTAAAACAAATTAATTCCACTTATCTTATTCATGGCAAACCAGTAACACAGACTAAAAACTCAAAATACCTAGGTGTTATAATAAATGAAAAACTGTCATGGAATCCACATATTGATGAAACTATAAAAAAATCCAACAAAGCATTAGGGTTTATTAAAAGAAATTTCTATAAATCAAATAAGAACATAAAACTAAAATGTTATTTAACCTTGGTTAGGCCAATAATAGAATATGCATCCACCGTGTGGGACCCCTCAACTCAAGAAAACATTAAGAAACTGGAACAAACACAAAATAGAGCAGTGAGATTCATAACAAACGAATATTCACATTTGACTAGGGTAACACCATTAGTAAAATCACTAAATTTAGAAAGCCTTCAGGACAGAAGACTCAAAAGTAAAGTAGCAATTATACATAAAACACTGAACCATAATCTTCAAATACAAAAACAAAATTTAATAAAATACTCTGAAAGACACAAAAATAAAGGCACATTCCTCGTCCCATATGCTAGGACAAATTTGTACAAATACTCCTTCTTCCCTAGTGCTATTAGAGCATGGAATGGGTTGCCTGAGCTAGCCAGAAAAACCAGTGACTTGGCAGAATTTAAGTCATTGGTTAATATGCATGACTAAATGCATGACGCGTAGGACGTAATCATCTTCTTTTTTGAAGTAACGTCTGTATTATATAAGATAAGAAGAAGATAAGATTCTAGATATTACTAAAGACTAAAGTTTATTAATTAATAGATTATTAGAAATAGACATATGACATAGATTTAATAATACTGTAATACATTTACCATACTCTATACTTAATCAACTAAACTAGAGATCTAAATATAGATCTATCTATCATCTAGTCAATCTAGATCTATACAATATTCATTATATAGGCCTACTTCTACTTATTTATAAAGTTAGTAGGCTTACTTAGATTTAGATGATTAGATCTATTATAGTTTATTGATAGATTTACTTTTCAATGCCTAGACCTAATAATAAAATTGCTATTGGTATCTAATGACAGATTTTTTAAAATTGTAATAGGCCTACTAGATCTAGGTCTAGATTCTACTTAAATTTAGTCTAAAATAATGACCGTCTAAGACTCTAGATGATTGAGACTTTCACATATAGGTGTTGTTATTAATACGTCTTGTCGGCTGAAAGTAAGAAGTATACAAAGTATACATATATAAAGTGATTTTGTTTTGTAAAAAAAAATAGGTGCAGGTACTCAGTGACAGATTGCCTAACTTTCAACTAATAATAAATTAACAATTAACGTTGAAATACAAGAAAAGTAATAATTTTTCCCAACATTGAAAAAAGGTGCCGGTACCCCGTACCGATGAGTACCGTAACAAAAATATATCTCAATCTTCTTTCATTTAACTTTTTTTTTTTTTTGCGGAGTTATTGTTACTTAATACATTGATACCGGATCGATTCATATAGAGCCTAAGTATACAAGCAGGATCTCGAGCATTGGATACATTTATTTTCGAAATACAAAGTTTTATGGAAGAGGCAATATATTAGTTGTTTGAAGTTTGTAACTTCTTAAATTCAGGCTAAAAATAACGAAGCCTACATTTTTACACTAATTTCTACACAATTAGAAGAGATGGACTGACTCATAGCGTACCTAGTGTACATTTGCAAAAACACAAACTCTCTTTGTAATATTATCAGTGAGACTTTCAAAACTATTAAAAATATATCTATTTATTATTCCTTTTTAGAATAAGGAAATAAACAAAAATTTGCCACGTGACTTTGTCTAACAGAAAAAAAATGAAACTTAAGTCTACTAATACAGTTATTTTTAGTTACCTAGTAATATAAAATATATTGAACTAACACGTACATTCATCATAATGCAGCCATGCGATTTTTCGTTAATGAACATAGCATTATTTAGGACCAATATTTTAGGAAGGCTGCTTGGAGAAATCAGGTATACCCATTAGGAGAATAACCCTTTTCTCAAGAAAAATTTAAGAAACTAGAACAGACACAAAATAGACAGTGACATTTATAACAAAATAATATTCAAAATTGATTAGAGTAACACATTTTTAACTAATCATTTAAAGTTTAAAATCACTACAATTTTTTTCAACTATTATTTTGTGTATGAAATTGTGTATCGAAAAATGCCGGGTACTTGAAATAAGCTAGTCCTAAAAAAACAACACAGATCTTGGGTAAAATACTCATCAAATAAAGTACTCTAAATGTGTAGTTTAACGCGCTAGTTTCAGGTCTTTTCTTTTTATAGTCTCTATCGGGTTTGATCCCAACTACCCGTATTTTTGTGCAGAATTTTTTTCTCTATCAGGTACACTTAAAATTATAGCATAATAATGTCAGTTTAATTTAAAGAGAGAACTGAAAAATGCAAAGATATATAAGAAAAAAAGCCACTTCCGGCCCAATACTTTTATTAAAAGAAATGAAACGGACTAGTCCAACAAACCCTAGTGGCTTTTGTGTGTGAAATTGTGCATTTGGAAATGCCGGTCCTTGAAATAAGCTAGTCCTAAAATATACACAGATCTTGGAGGCTCGTCAAATGAAGTTCTTTAAATGTGCAGTTTCACATGCCTTGTTTCAGGTCTTTTCTTTTTATAGCCTGTATCGGGTTTGATCCCTGCTCCCCGATTTTTTTGATTTTTTTTGCAGAATTTTGTTCTCTGTCAGTTACACTTAAATTCACACTAATGTCAGTTTAATTTAAAATGAGAACTTAAAAATGCAAAAGATCTATAAGGAGAAAGTTTCTTCCGGCCCAATTTAGTTTGGATCAAAGAAACGAAATGCTTCTAGCCTATAGATAGATATAGACATATAGACATATAGACATATAGACATATAGACATATAGACATATAGACATATAGACATATAGACATATAGACATATAGACATATAGACATATAGACATATAGACATATAGACATATAGACATATAGACGTATAGACGTATAGACGTATAGACGTATAGACATATAGACATATAGACATATAGACATATAGACATATAGACATATAGACATATAGACATATAGACATATAGACGTATAGACATATAGACATATAGACATATAGACATATAGACATATAGACATATAGACGTATAGACGTATAGACGTATAGACGTATAGACGTATAGACATATAGACATATAGACATATAGACATATAGACATATAGACATATAGACATATAGACATATAGACATATAGACATATAGACATATAGACATATAGACATATAGACGTATAGACGTATAGACATATAGACATATAGACATATAGACATATAGACATATAGACATATAGACATATAGACATATAGACATATAGACGTATAGACATATAGACATATAGACATATAGACATATAGACATATAGACATATAGACGTATAGACGTATAGACGTATAGACGTATAGACGTATAGACGTATAGACATATAGACATATAGACATATAGACATATAGACATATAGACATATAGACATATAGACATATAGACATATAGACATATAGACATATAGACATATAGACATATAGACATATAGACATATAGACATATAGACGTATAGACGTATAGACGTATAGACGTATAGACATATAGACATATAGACATATAGACATATAGACGTATAGACGTATAGACGTATAGACGTATAGACGTATAGACGTATAGACGTATAGACATATAGACATATAGACATATAGACATATAGACATATAGACATATAGACATATAGACGTATAGACGTATAGACGTATAGACGTATAGACATATAGACATATAGACATATAGACGTATAGACGTATAGACGTATAGACGTATAGACGTATAGACGTATAGACATATAGACATATAGACATATAGACATATAGACATATAGACATATAGACATATAGACATATAGACGTATAGACGTATAGACGTATAGACGTATAGACGTATAGACGTATAGACGTATAGACATATAGACATATAGACATATAGACATATAGACATATAGACATATAGACATATAGACGTATAGACGTATAGACGTATAGACGTATAGACATATAGACATATAGACATATAGACATATAGACATATAGACATATAGACATATAGACATATAGACATATAGACATATAGACATATAGACGTATAGACGTATAGACGTATAGACGTATAGACGTATAGACGTATAGACGTATAGACATATAGACATATAGACATATAGACATATAGACATATAGACGTATAGACGTATAGACGTATAGACGTATAGACGTATAGACGTATAGACGTATAGACATATAGACATATAGACATATAGACATATAGACATATAGACATATAGACATATAGACGTATAGACGTATAGACGTATAGACATATAGACATATAGACATATAGACATATAGACATATAGACATATAGACCAATAGACATATAGACCAATAGACATATAGACATATAGACATATAGACATATAGACATATAGATAGATATCGACCAACATTAGAACTATGGCTTTGGGAACAGAACCAATTTTAATAGCAAGGGCTGAGTATATTGGTGGCCTCTTAATTGAGGGTGGTGTTTATTGAACCCTTTTAATTAAGGTTCTGTCAGGAAAAATTATGTCCAGACCTGGTGCAATTATGTTGTACAAGATTAATAGATAATAAATATGAGAACACTGTGTAAGTGTATGTTGTACAGCAAATAAATTTGTGTAATCTTAGATACGCTAGACTGCGACAAGAATGATTTTTTTTAAAGAATGGCTAGAAAGTACTAAGCACTTCAAATTTCTGACTGGCTGCACATAAACACACAAGGCAAACTTGGCCTGATCACATCTTAAGATTGTCAAGCCTGACACTAGTTCATGCAGAACACAGCAACAAGCAAACACAAAACTGATGTGAATTTGTTTCGTTTTCAAAAGACAAAAATATCCAATGATAGTTATTTCCCATATTATAAAATGGCGCTGGTCTAAGCTGCCACACACTAACTTAGTAACTACAGTAAGAGCCTATATTGTTGAGTCTTTTTAAAACATACCGTATTATGAGATCTATATTAATTTACTTACAATATTGTCAGTCATATTTTTTTTTGCTTTTTACAAAAAGTTTCTTTGTATAATAAATAAAATTACAAACTATAATCTAATCTAGAATAGTTTATAGGTTAGATCTAATTAGACTCGACTCTGTCACTCTAGACTCTAGATCCTAGACAATTTAATTTCTTGAAAAATTCTTACAACAAAACAACCAAAATAATAATACTATATTGTCAATATATCTCCAATATGTACAAAGTTAGATTGTCAAGAAAGTTATGAACATTTGGACTGCTCTTATCATGGTAGGAATAAAAATATCTCAATTCAATAAAATCAGCTTTTTTTTAGATCGCAATCAAAACTCAAACAAAAATGCAGAGAACAATATTCTAAGTACAGAACATAGCAGTTTAAGCTCCATAGATGGCTGGGTCTATCCTTTAGACTCCAACTATCAATCTGAAAGAAATAGCATTAACTCTGATCAAGACTATGATATCTCAACTAATCAGGCAAGCCTTGATACTAACAAGGCTATTTCGGACGCATATGACTATACTGTCCCTGACATAGAACAAAGAAAAATACACTGTACGTTTCAATGTAAGGATGAATATTACACTTCAAATGAAAATAACATAAGCATTCAACAAAAGCGTCTCATGTATGAAGCAAGAATCCCAGAGACTGAACAAAGTAACATACTATCTGAGCGGTTAATCTCGATTTCTGAATATGTTAACTCAATCACTTTGCAGAGTAAGGCGATGGCCGAACAAATAAACCTAATGCCCGAGCAAGATAACGTAATGCCTGAGCAAGTAAGTCATGTGTTAGTAGAAAACAGTTGTCCAGAAGTTGATCACATATCCTCACCCAATCGGCCCTGTCTTCATCCAAGAAAGAGCATTAGTTCAGAGCAGGTCTCTTCGCGAAGAATTTCCAGGACCTCATCACTTCCTACTGTTTTGACTCCCAGACCTACTAGCATATCAATGACTCCACTTGGGCTTAGCATGTTCTCTCATATTTTGTCAGTGGCTCAACAATTTCTATTTTATTTCCTGAGAGGTGGACTGAGTTCTGTCATGTTTATCTCGGACCTTTTCATCAACTTTATCATCTTTGTCCTCGCAGGCATAATGCATATCCCAGGTGAGCGAACATGTCATGTGATATACTGTTTGATGATTTTTTTTTCATTCAGTAATTTGTTTTTAAATCTATGAATAAAAACGATTAGTTAATGGTATTGTTTGACATCCTGTTATGTCAGTGATGCTATATAGAGTAGCAGAAACGTTTGCATCATTTGCCCAAAGGATCGCAAGATCTGAAAGGGTAACTAAGAGAGGTATTGAATTATATCAGATTCTTTACCTTCATGTAAGTGAGGTTATTCTGATAGAATGTTAGAACAATTAAATACCTTAAGTTATAAACTTATGTAACACGCAAGCATTATAAATCATCTATTATATAAGCCTATATATTCAAATAAAGCATTATGTATTATATATTTTATAAACCTATATAATTGAAACAAGCATTGTAATTTATATATTATATAAGCCTGTATATTTGAACCATGCAATTCTAAATTATATATTATTTTATCACATGTTTTCGAACTTGTACAAAAGAAATGTAGCTTATTAAGTAACATTTTAAAATAAAAATATAATTTTCTTCTTCATCAAGACAAAGCCCTTTTGCTGATCCCCATTGACATAGACCAAGGATGAAGGCGGGTTAACGAGGGGTGCGTAAGCGAGTCTATGCTAGTATGCGACTGTACCCGTTGTAATAATAAATTACTTCATCGATGAAAATTTTGATAACCTCTAACCTTTCCATCTCTGATCTAGGCGCCGCAACTCTAGGGGCCTTTGCTAAAAGTGTAATATTCTTGACTCAAATGCTGTTGTGGCTAGTCGTGTCGGCTGTGGAACTGTTTTTCTACACCCCAACGTACCTACAACTTCCCTACCTCCTGGCCATTGCACTAGTCTACTACATCACACCAAACGTCGTCAAAGAATGCATCAATGCATTGGTATGGGCGTTTTTCAAATTCTTTAGTCTGGTCAAGAAAGCATTTTTAGCTTCTGCTATTGACTAGAGTCCATCAGACCAAATAAAGAGTCTCCCATCGACATACCAACAGGACTATTTCCAAGGACTTACATTATGTTCAAGTACAGAAAATATCACCAAACTCTAACATTGTATTCATGAACATTGAATATCGCCAAGCACTTTCTTTGTATGTCAATCTAAAAGATCACTAAGTCCTCCTGTATGTCAGGATATAATATGTGCACCTTCGCGTGTAGTACACCGCTTCCTAGTCTGACATCAATTGCAGTGATGATGTAATTAAAACCTTAGCGAATCGTTCATGTTGGAAGTTTGTTGAAAGACAAACCAACAGAGTTAACATTGAATTTTAACTATTCACTAATTAATTAGTTATGTGATTTCTATTCAAACGTATGTCGCCACCCGTTTCTTAGAATTTGGGCAGAGTGTCCCACCCGCTGTCTTGTCTGAAGCCGGAACTATCTCGGTTTAAATAGGAACTTTATAGGATCATGCATTTAGAAGTCGTATGAAAAGGAAATGTGAATTTATGCAACTGAGATGTGAACTTATGCAACTGAGATGTGAACTAATGCAATTGAGATGTGAACTTATGCAACTGAGATGTGAATTTATGCAACTGAGATGTTATTTTTGAAACAAAAAGCTCATAAATAAATATTACTGTTTATAAGTAGAAATGCTTATTGATATTGACTACTATAAGAACTTCCATTCAGTAACAATTTTTCAATGCGTCAAATAAAAACAATACATGGCAATGAATAAAGATATTTGGCTTTGTGGTAAGTAAGATCAACACGGCAATCTTTAAATATCAGCAATACATTTTTTTGTGTTAGTAGCACTTAGGTGGATTGATTGTTCATTTAAGTACTAAATAAGTAAATACATATATAAAATAAGACTTTTTTATCTGAAGACAATGGATGCATACAAAGAGTCAGTTCTATCCCCTGAAGTCGCGACATGTATCCTTTAGTTTGACTGGACGTCACTAGGTGCTGGATTTAGAATCTAGGTCGGAGGTGACCCAGTAGGAGGTGACCCAGATGAAGGTGGCCCAGTTGGAAGTGGCCCAGTTAGAGGTATCTAAAAAAAAGTTGAAGCTTATCCACACTGACACTTATGGCAATAAGAGGCGCGGTGGCTGAGAGGTAAAGAGCTTGGCTTCCGAACCGAGGGTCCCGGGTTTGAATCCTGGTGAAGACTGGGATTTGTAATATCGGGATCTTTTTGCGCCTCTGAATCCACCCAACTCTAATGGATACCTGACGTTAGTTGGGGAAAAGTAAAGGCGGTTGGTCGTTGTGCTGGCCAGATGACACCCTCATTAACCGTAGGCCACAGAAACAGATGACCTTTACATCATCTGCCATATAGACCATAAGGTCTGAAAGGGGAACTTTACTTTTTTTTTTACTAATGGCAATAGCAGCAAATACTGAGCTGTACTCTCCAGTGAGCCCAAAATACGACCCGCGTCTTACATCCGGCCCATGATGTGGTCACATCCGGCCGGCTTAAACGTCGGCACAGAGTGAAGAAAATTCTCTTTCCACACAAAAAAAGTTTGAAAAATTCTTATAACGCTTAATACTTTTGGTATTTATTCGCTTTACAAAACAGAAGTTTTGAAATCAGAGACGTTATTACTATTAGGAGCATACATGAGAAAAACAAAGGGCGAGGTCCCGTCAATGAAGTTTTAACCATCACAGAGGATTGTTCTCTTTCATGGCAGAAATGTTTTGGAGTAACTACTGATGGTGCCAGAAGTATGGTTGACAGCAAGAGTTATTAGAAAATTTGTTGAGCCTCTGTGGCTTCATGCAATTATTAACCAAATGTGGCAAGGTGTTCAGTCTGAACCATGTGATGATTATCGTGTGCAGATTTCTCAATGTTAATCGTTTCGAAAATCCATCTGCGGCCAATATGTCAAGTGCCCGGAAAAAGCTGCAACTGGAACTGGTTGACTTAAAAAGCCATCTATCCCTGCTTGACAAATTTCAAGCGATTCAGACAATTGATGTTTACTCCGTGTTGCTTGCAGAAACTTTTCTAAATCTCCGAAAACTAGCGTTACAGATGTTGACAGTTATTACACGCACAAATTTGTGAGGACAAATCCAAAATACAAGTTACGTGATCAGCTCATTTTTAGATGTAGTGTTTTAACCTGGCGTTCTCCTCTATGCTACCGGATATTTAAACGTTGGTTTAGGATAAACTTCTCATGAATTAATGTAAGTACTAGATTCACGAGTTTCTAGTTTCTAGTGAAACTGTTATATCGTTTATTTTCTTTTTTTTTATTGTGGGGGAGGGGGCGCGATCGCTGAGTATTTAAGCGCTTGGCCCCCGAACCGGGGGTCCTGGGTTCGAATATCGATGAAGACTTTTAGGGTGCATCTGAGTCCAATCAACTATAATGAGTACCCAACTCTAGTTGGGGAAAGTAAAGGTAGTTGATCGTTGTGCTAACCAAAAAAAAAAAAAAAAAAACACCAGATGATTTAAACATCATCTACCCTATAGATGGCCATACGAGTGTCGGAAGTTAAACAGTCCGCAGGCCGAATAACGTTGAACTTCACTGAGTATTTATAAGTAGCAAACACGTCATACCGAGGGAAGTAGCCTGACACTAATTTGTGAAACAGAATTATCCTGAACTCGTAATCATTGTTTGGTAGGGGAGGTAATGTAGTGTACACTACTACAGCAGACTGAGGTCATTAAGTACGTCTCAGGGCTTAATTATTAAGAGGTATATGAGTTCAGATGTATATGTAATGTTTCTATAGCATAGCATAGCAACTCAAACTAGAAAATGATCAAGTGGTAAAGCTTTGTAGTGACATATGAGAGTATCTCACAAGTTGCCAAAAATTAAAAACTAAAATAGACTGTTTCAAGAAGAAAAACTCATGGTCAAGATAAAGAGAATGTAAAATTGGTATTGATTTTATATTTAAAATTTGAACATAAACACCATATGTAATTTTAACGTGAATACACTGAGCTTTGCTAAATATGCATGTTATTTTATTGAGCAATACCTAAACTGTTCACAAAATTAAATTATAATTAGTTTTGAAATCAAAATTGTGATGTATTTCCATACAAATAATAGGTCACGTATGCAGATTATTAAGTGTCGTATACACTGGCTATATAAAGAGTCACTGCAAAATTCATGTGAGATGTGTTTTTATTGTGATGCCCCATTGTAATTGTTTCCGAAGAAAATTCAAAAACGATGCAGCAAGTTTACACAATATATAATTCCCAAAATTCCCACATGTGTCTCTATCTATCTATCTATCTATCTATCTATCTATCTCTCTATCTATCTCTCTATCTATCTATCTCTCTATCTATCTCTCTATCTATCCTTCTATCTCTCTCTCTCTCTCTCTCTATATATATATATATATATATATATATATATATATATATATACACATAGTTCGTCCATCGTGGTTCGACGATGACCACTTTGTCATCCAGGGGGCTGAGGGCTTTGCACTGCGGTTTTATGCCTCCTCATGTGGCTGGTGAGACCTATGTGAGCCCGAAATGTTCGGCCGCACACTGGGCAGGTTACTCCAGCTGGAGCTAGTGTCGTTTGCCTTGCTTTTCTTCTCTGGCGTTTTTCGTCTACCAGCGTTGTTCTTTTTTCCTCAGCAACCTGAGCGCCAGTTTTCACAGCGCGACGCCATGATGCTCTGTCCTGTGCCTCTGTCTCCCAGGTGCCTGGGTCTATGCTAAACGCCTTCAGAGAAGCTTTGAGGGTGTCCCTAAAGCGCTTTCTTTGACCACCTTGCGAGCGCTTTCCTTCGCTGAGTTGGCCATACAAGAGCTCCCAGAGCTATTTTTATATGTATTTTTATATTATTTAGTACTTTTATAGGCTAGAGCTATTTTTATGTATCCTTCCATTTTTTAAAGGCTAGTGACAACATTATTATTTGTACTTCCGCCTATGCTTATATGGGTTAGGGCGGGGTAGTATATATAGTTATGTCCATGTTGTTTCCTGGACAGTTGACCAGTGTGCAGTCAGTACAGTATCTCGGTCAGTGTGACAGGTGATGATCTTTATGATCCTGCATGTAATTATTTTCAATATCCTGTAACTGGGATTGCCTGCTGTTGTTATTGCTATAACTGTTTCAGTTTTGTTAATGCTGCCTTTGTCTGTTCATAATAGATATTGTTAGGACTTAATTTGCGCACTTTCATTAGGTGCGAGACTGTGCACCATGAGACACAGGTCAGGGATACGAGAGACTAGAGGAAGTAAGATGGCCGATGATTAGAAATGAAAACAAGGACGCTTGTGATGTGATTAGTGTTTGCTCTAGATATAGTTTCTTTTTGATTATTAAACATTCTATTTTATTATTTTATAATCCTTTCGTTGGGTTATTTGGCTAAGTTACAGCAATTGGTGTCAGGAAGTGGGGTCCTCAACGAAAGGGGAGAAGAAGGCCTATGTATAGGACATTGAACGACTCCATTGTCGGGTAAATCAACATGTTTTGGTTGTAGTTGATCAACGTTTTGACTACTGGATGGCGTTTAAGAAAACACTTAGTCAACTGTCATTACAGGAACTTAGACAGGAACTCGGAGGGAGCTTCTTTCTTCTTCTTCTTCGTTCTCATTGTTATGTTGGAGTGTTCAGATGACTAGACCAATACATGAGATGAATTGCGCAGTGGTTTCCAGATCAGGGAGCTCTCCATATAGTTTCCTTTCTAGTGGGGTGATTTGGGGCCAATGTCTTATACGGGCCTCTTGGTATAGAGAGCAGTTTTGGAGGACGTGGTCTGTATTCTCTGGTGATTCTCCACATGGGCAGATTTCACTGGTTCCAATTTTGAGCTTCCGGTACATGTGTTGTCGCATTCTGTTGTGTCCGGTCCTGAGTCGAAAGATTAGATGTTGGTCTTTTCGGGATAGCTTATAGTAAGCGTCATCTTTCATGTGATTTGGATGAGAGCTCGTCCATTTCTCATTTATTTTATTTACTATTAATTTCTTCAATTCTTCTGGATAGAGTGCAGAGTTTATTAGTGTGTTAGTTCTCCCACTCTTGGCGATTGTGTCAGCCTTCTCATTTCCTTCTAGTTCTATATCAGCTGGGATCCATTGAATTACAGTTTTTTTTGCTGTTGTTGTTGAGCTTAGTAAGTGCTGTTTTGAGGTTATTAATATATGAGGAATCAGAGTTTTGCAGGCTTTGGAGGGTTGTTTTTGCATCGGTTAGTAAGACAATCTGACTGTGTGGGGAATTTGGATGATTTGCTAGGATGGTAGCAGCTAGTGCTTCCCTTTCTGCTCTGTGACTGTCAGAGAGCTCTCCAGTTGCAATAGCTTTTTCTAGTTTTCCTCCATCTGGCCATTCGATAAGTATTCCAGCTCCTCCATTTGTGGTGGCTTTATGGGTTGAGCCATCTGTGTAAACACTGATCCACTGATTGGTAGGATAATTGGTATGTAGAAAACAGTTCACTATTTTCTTGAGCTCTGTTGGTCTGTAATCAGATTTTCTTTTAATGCTTTCAATATGGTCCCTTATGGTAGGAAGAGGGCTTTCGTCCCAGGGTGGAGATTCATTATAGTGTATCGAGGATTCCAGGGTAATTTTTTCAAGTTGGTGTTTCTTTTTTAGGTTTAGAGATTCGTGTATGAAATTGGTCCTTTTGAGGCGTTTTTTGGTGCCAGTTTTATGGATTTTTGTTCTGAGTGGGTGCCTCTCCATGGTTTCCAATTTAGTGAATTGGGAAAGGATTTTTATTTCTCTTCTTTCATCCAGAGAGATCAGGGCAGCGGTTTCCTCCATAGCTCTTATGGGTGTTGTTTTGATTGCTCCTGTCATTATCCTTAGACCAATATTTTGAACCTTGTCTATTTTTCTTAGGTTGGTTTGGGCTGCTGAGCCCCATGCTGTGGCACCATATTCTAATACAGGTCTCACGTAACTGGTATAGGTCTTTTTCAGGATGTTGTGATTTGCTCCCCAATTTTTGATTTTCTCCCCACGGAGGGAGCTGAATGTGAGCGGCAACAAGGAGGCACTTATGGAGCGTCTTAGGCTAAACATGCTAGAGGAAGAACAGGACCTGGAGACCTATGTGTTTGAAATAGAACCGACTATGATGGAGCTTTGGAAAATGATACAAGAACAATGCAAAACAAATACTGACATAGGAAACTTAATGAAGAAAGACATGAAATCATTAAAGGATGAACTTAAAAAAGAAATGGGTAATGAACTGGGCTCTATAAAATCTTTCATGACTGAATTGAAGAAGGATATAGACGACTCCAAACAGCGATTAAGAAATGATGTCACTGAGCTAAGGTCCCAAATGGTAGAAGATTTCAATTCTAAAATGCAACTACTACGTAGTGAAATGAAGACGGAGCTAAAAAAGAAACTAGATCTAGAGCCACACTAATCACATCACAAGCGTCCTTGTTTTCATCTCTAATCATCGGCCATCTTACTTTCTCTATTCTCTCGTATCCCTGTCCTGTGTCTCATGGTGCACAGTCTCGCACCTAATGAAAGTGACTTCCTCTTTTACATTTAGGAGAGGCAGTGAAGGCCGAACTTCGTTATCACCCTCAGTCAACGAGGGCATGTCCGGATGCCAGGTACGAGTTCTACGCTCGACTTATGGGGAGAGGCGGAGCATCAACTGCCTCATTGGGCAGCTGTTTAAAATTAGCCAGCACCCAGATGAGTCTGTCCGCACTTACTCACATCGTCTGCTTCGGGCATTTGGAGCACTCACTGACAGGCAGAGAGCTCTATCTGTAACTCCCATCAGCGAGTCGATCCTGAGGGACCAGTTTGTAGAAAACCTCAGTGACAGGACCCTAAGGAGAGATATGTGAGAGAGACTGTATGATAGCCAGAAACAGAATTCCTGGCGATTAGACACATGGCCATTAGGTGGGCACAGGACGAGGATGTCGCACCGCAAGTCAACATCACATGCAGTGAGATAAAGATTGAAGGCCAGTTAGCTGCTCTCTCCAAGAAAATAAACCGCACCCTTAGCAAGAAAAGGCCCCGATGAAGAACAGAAAATGTTACAATTGTGGTAAACCTGGTCATCTGGCAAGAAATTGCCTGGTGAAAACCAAGTTCCAAGGCAGACAGTCACAGCAAAAGAATCCTAAGGGTCGCTCTACTACCGAGATTTCAAGTGTAGCAACTGTGGAGGCCAGAACCACCACACACGGGCTTGTCCAAATGGTAGTGTGGAAGTGAGCAATATTCAGGTTGCCTCAAACAAGACCACAGGCAAACCATGAAAAACTGCAACAACTCCCATGTCAACATAATCGTTGGTTGAGATCCCTCAATGTCCTTGAGGATCCAACAGAGTCGTTGGTCCGCACAAGCCAACCCGCAGTGGCAGAAATGATGTCAATTCAAACAGAGGTAGCCTCTCCTGACACTACCCGAAATCATGCAGAAGCATAGAATCCTTTCCTACAGTTACGTCCTGTTCAGCCTGAATCCACATTGCTTTCCAAGGATGTTCCTAAGTGGCAGAGGAAAAGGAACGACCTTGTGACCGTTGGAAGCAGAGTTCTAGTTAAACGTAGAGTGAGAGGCCAAGGCAGAATGTTTGGGCAATATGAGCCCACCTGTCATGTAATTACTGCCGTACCTTGATATGCGTCCGGATGGTATATGGTAGAGTTGTAAGATGGCAGTACCTACAGATATGTACGTGAGGAGGTATATGGTAGAGTTGTAAGATGGCAGTACCTACAGATATGTACGTGAGGAGGTAATGAAGTTTGTCTCCTGGCCTTATTAGCGTGATTCTTGTATATGAAATTTTTTTATGTAATATGCTGCTATATTTCTATGTATTATGATGCATTGTTATTGAGCATCTATATGGGTACATGTTGTCTAAATGTGTTGTTTTTTTAAGTGTTTTTTTTATAGCTTTTCAGTTGCTGTACTTCAGAATGTACAGAATCAATAGTACATTTTTTGTTTTTCGTTCAAAGTAGGGCTGCACCGGATAGTACTATTCGGCCTGAGCTGGATATGACCGGATATTAAAATATAATGTTCGACCGACATGACTTTTAAATGGCTCATGTTACTAAACATTTTGCAATCTTTAAATAACATACCTGTATCCTTATTAATTTATTCTTATTACTTTTATTTACCTTATTGTTTTAAACTCTATGAAACTAAATGATGAATTAAAGTTTAACAGCATTTATTAACAGCTAGGTCTATAACAATTGGTCATGAAGCTTGTTTTTTTTCAAATGCTATCTCAGACTGTCTCTGGTCCTGGCATCAAGGTCTTGTTTAATGACTGCTAGCTTACAATTAGAGCCTGAATTGTTATAGGTCAACATTAAGTTATTTAGATTAATTCATTTGCGACAAACGATATTTCATTAAAAGCAGTAACGTGCAATTATACCTACTTGAATGTTTTTCATAAAATATCGTTTGTCGCAAAGGAATGAATCTAAACAACTAAATATAGCGAGAAATGAAGCCATTTTCTGACGCGTAAAAAAAAGTATTCTTTCAGATATACCATTAATTATTGTAAGTACAGTAAGTACAGTAAGTACAGTAAGTACAGTAAGTACAGTAAGTACTTTGGTTCTAGTCCAATTGTTTTAGATCTATTTCTGTTCGTTTTTTTTTTTTTACCTTTTCTGTCCTATGGCCGCAGGTTGAATAAGGTAGGCATCGCTGTCGTCAAAAGTTTTTGGAGAGGTTTTAAACTCAGAATCCCCCTTCGATACGCTCATGGAATTCGGTGACTGTCGTTTACATTATTTTTTTTTCTTTTATAAAAGTGGGGGCTTTTAACATCAAAACCAAAAAAAAAAAAACCACTTGGCAGCGCTGGGCAAGTGATGGTTTAACATTAAAATCTCATCTACAATAAAAAAAAGATTAAAGCAAATAAATATTTAGTTCGAATGAAATATGGGATATATATATATATATGGTAATTTGTTGTTAGAAAATACATTATGTGAATTGCAAGGAAGAAAATATGGGAATTAGTTTGAACTAAGGGTGCACCGTGTTGTGCGCATCTAGAGTTGCTTCTTGCTGGGTGTTTTCTTTTATGCCCCATAATGGGTGTTGCGCTCTAGTTCCTAAGGTCGCGCTTTGTTGATGTCATTGCCTCTTTGCCTCTGTTGTGGTTGTGCTGATGGCGGATCTTTTGCTGGAGTTTTCTTTGGAGTTTTCTTCCCCAGTGTTGGGTAAGTTAGTTTATTTTTGCGTTATTCTTTGCGGGGTAGTTTTGAAATCGTTATTAATATAATATTGTAATGGCGGCCTCAAGGAATGCGTATTTTCTTTCTTAGGGACTCAGGCTTGGGACTCTGTTATAGCCAGCCTGATTTGTTTTGGTGTGGTCCGTGCATCCATGGCATTGTGAATGTTTGTGTGTGGGTTTTGCGAGGCCTTGATCAAATTGTGTCACAGAATTTAAGGTGTGACATATCTCATTTGAATAATATGTTCAATTTGTGTTTGCCTTGTAAATACCACTAATATTTATTCATCATTCATGTCAAAATATTCATTCATTCATTAAATTGTTGAACATACACTCTTGTTGTTAACTAATGTAAGTTAACTTCTCGTTATCATTAATAGTGTTCGTGTCGAACAATTACTGTTTAGTTGAATGTCATTTAGTCTATATTTAGTAAGCCATAGTTTTACATATTATTTCTCTTTGCATCGGTTTACATTGATCAGGAGGGGAAGCCCGGGCAAATACATCATACCTTAGATGATCCCGAATCCCCCCCCCCCCCCCCGGACACACCGGATAGTAGCTCCGGCTGAATATAAGGCCATTTTTAACTATCTGGTCATATTCGGCTTCGGCCGAATATCACTGCAGGATAGTTGACCGGATAGTACATCTTGAGCCTAAATTGCTATTAGTGTGTATAGACTGAACATCGTTCCATTAATATCTATTATGAAATTTATTAAAGTTTATATTTAAGACATATATGTGCTTAAAAATATATGAATATTCAATAAACATATTTCATGTTAATATTACATTATAAATGTGCCTTAAATACAGAGCAGCACATTTTTAAAATCTTCTCTTGACCTTTGAGTTGGTTAGTTAAAATGGAGGGTGTGGATTTTTTTTCCTTTTAGTTCTTTTACAGTTGTTTTTCCTAATGCTCTTAGATATATATATAACTGTAGATCATGCAAGTACACCTATTTATAGCTTCAACCTTAGATAGTGCCAAAGTATAGATTTCATTGTAGTCAGTATTCCTATGATTATGATCTATGTTTAGATCTTATTGCTATCTAGCTAACGACTCATTTTCATCTTTTTTTTTGTCGTAAATATTCCCATCGATCCTCCAATTTCTAGGCGTAGTTTAAAAATCTTTTGTTATTTTTCAACATTTTTTGGGGGGAAAGGGGGGATTTTCTACTGTTTATTCCCACGTTTCGGCGGGCTGGATGGAACCACGTCATCTGGCCCGCGGGCCGTATTTTGGGCATCAGTGGTTTACCATAAAACCCCCTCTTCAATGTAACCAAGCGTGGCCAAGAGGAGCTTTGAGTTTAAAAAGCCTCTCCAGAGGACTTTAGGTTAAGCCCCCCTCCACAGAGCTATTTATTTAAAATCCCCTTTCAATTGGATTTGAAGCTAAAAACCACCTATTCAATGTAAGATTTAAGCAAACTACAGTCACAAAATTTCTATGAGCGTAGCCAATGGAGGTTTTGAGTTTATCCCCTCCCCCCAAAAGGGCTTTAAGTTAAAAACAAAAAAAAACACCTCCAGATGGATTTCAGTTGAAAACCCCTACAGATAGTTTTGAGGTTAAAACCCCCTCTTAAATATTATTCTAAAGTCAGAAATTTTCAGTCACAAAATTAAGGGATTTTTCAGTTGTTGTTTTTTAAACCTCCAGAGATTTTTTAGTTTAACCCCTTCCCCCAATAGATAATTTTGACGATAAAATTTTCCTTTTCGATATTAAATCTAAAATAAAACTAACACCAAATTCCATGATCGTGCGCAGGAAGGGTTACACATTTCTACCAGTCGCTGAGCTCCATTAATAAAGTGCAGTGAATAGCAGATTTGGTTTTTGATTTTATAGCTGGATAATGCACAGTACATACCTCAGAAAATGTTGTTTTTTTTTTTAAATACCGGAAATAGTGCTTGGCGCCGGGGCTCCTCCCTGAACCACGCTGGTGAAGCTCCCAGCACTTCACCAGACCGCTGGCTGGCAAGGACGGACTGTCTACAGCAGTGATGTCAAAAATACTGCCAGAGGGCCAGATCTGACCCTCGTCCTGGTTCCATCCGGCCAGCCGAAAGAGTAGAAATCCCTCTTCCAAACGAAAAAAAAGGTTTAAATAATGTATATGTACCTACTTTTGGGCCCCTCGCTTTTTCTCTGATGGATTGGTACCATGATCTTTAACATTTGTGTGTTTAGCAAATGGGACTTTGAATGTAGAATCTACCAGGAAAAGTAAAAATATCTTTTTTGTTGAAAATGATATTAAACCAACATATTTATTTTTTAAAGAAATTATGGTTGTCCAATAAAAACAACAACATAAAAACGGCATTATAAGATAAATATGGCGGCATTCTTGGTTTGTGTTCGAATAAAAAATTGTCAAGCTACGCCTAGAGGTTGGAGGATCCATGGGCATATTTACCAAAAAAGACTACAAAATGAGTCGTTGGTAAAGCTACATAATGTTGCCTACGATTTAGGTATCGTAAAAAAATATAATTGTCAAATAACCTATCAATTAAGTATTAAATCCACAGGTTTCTTCTAAAATAGTTTTAGAACAATTTCATTTCGTTTCTGTAACTTTTCGGTCATGAGGCCCGCAAGACGAGTTAGGTTAGGCATCACTGTACAGTATTTCTACTAACTCCAGGAACAACATATTCTAGGGCACAATAAACATCTTCCGAAAGAATGAATGGTCGGGGACAAACATACATATATATTGTTATAAACCTGGTGGTGACATGGGGACAGTTTTATGTGTGTTTTTAGCCGACGCAAATAGCCCCAGGTCAGCGCAAGACGAGTTGTCAACCGAGACGAGTGACAGTACAAGCTAGTTCGGGATGTACCTGTGTTGTGAATAGTACGCAAGCAAGTCACGTCGAATGTAGTCATGTGATCAACCAGAATGGTCAAGCCACGTTCCATCTGGTTCTAACCTTGATAATCCGATAATTATAAGCTCTTATATTTCTATGAACAACAAAATGATTATAATTTTGGAGGCTAGTGCAGACTGAAGAAGTAACTTCATACATGTAGTAATACAAACATACAGGTGGGTATCAAAATCGGTCGTGGCATTTGCATCGATCTGAAACACAAATCGCGTTCCGTGTCATGAGAGTCCATTCTTACCTGTCCTCATATTATGCAAAGTTTAATAATGCATCGAATATTGAAAACTTGTAGCTAGGCTTGCATAAACTAGTGTATTTGTACATGGAGTTCTGGTGGTATCTGGTACGTTATAAGAAAATATACTCTACGCACAACCTTAATTAATTGAATTAAAAACGTGTTTGTATAATTTGTATATTTTTAGATGTCACCAAATGATTAAAACGTCTTTAACAACAAGCAGGAATAAAAATTTCTTGTATTCTTTCCATATTTCAATATGCCAAAACTTCTTTCACAAACCACTTGGCAGACTAATTACAAAGCTAACCTGATTATATAAAACATATGTGTCAAAACTAATTGTACTTTTTCTTTAATTTTGTAACAGCTATTGGACAATTATTCCATGACAAACACACTATTTTTTGTATCCAACATCATTGTAAATAGACATCCTGACTTATTGCGCAGTTAAATAAAAAAAAAAAACTTATGTAAGTATTTAATGGTAACTCCACTTCATTAGGGTGAGTAGGCCAAAACTAAAACGAGTGAGTCTGTATTTATCATTATCTCTACAAAAAGGCTTTCTAATGCTGTTCAATCATGACGCTACTTGGGGGCCATGACTTTACAGTCACTTAAAGCGACCCATTTAGTGAAAACTCACTGGCCCATTGAGTGCAGCCTCACCGGACATTAGCCCAAATGCCCATGTAGCCATTCTACCCCTAATCCATAAGAAACAGCCTAAGATGTAGTCTAGTGTTCGTGTTTTAACATTAAAAGTTATGTGAATACACTCTTCACATACTCACGACTCACTGATAACAAACTCTTCACATACTCACGACTCACTGATAACACACTCTTGACTTGCTCACGACTCACTGATAACACACTCTTGACTTGCTCACGACTCACTGATAACACACTCTTGACATACTCACGACTCACTAATAACACACTCTTGACTTGCTCACGACTTACTGATAACACACTCTTGACATACTGACGACTCACTGATAACACACTCTTGACATACTGACGACTCACTGATAACACACTCTTGACATAAATACGACTCACTGTTAACATACAACATAACGTGAATCAGCCACTAAGTCAAAGCTAGAAATATATTAGCAAGAATATATTATACTTTCCGTGAGCAAATAGATCTCTATTGTGTTCATTTTGTCTACAACAAATCTGTTTTATTCGGCAAAAATAAATGTATTATCTGTCTTTCTTTTGTTCTGATAGTACCCACTCATCCCTCCTCAACTTATTTTTTATCTGGTGACCGGTCATTTCATCCCCAGACATTTCATCCCTGGTCATTTCATTCACATTAAAATATTTTAGCGGCCCCCGAAAGGGGAAAAGACGCTATTAGTTTTGTTCGAAATGTCTGTCCGTCTGTCCCGTTTAGATATTGAAAAGATATTGAAAATCCGACATCACAATATTTTAGACCATTCAAAGTTCTGATGCAACGGCTATTTTTTTTTCTGAAAGCGAAAAATCTAGTTTTTAAAATCAGTTATGCAAGCAGTTTTTTAAAGAGAAAAAGCTAATTAGTATGCATTATAAGTTGGACCTAATTTAAAACGAATAGTAATCTTGTAAACTTTATTTTCCTAATTGTCGTTTCTGCAGCACTAATGTGCATGGATTCGAATAAGACCGGTGTCGGCAACCTTCGGCTCTTTAGTTCCATACGCAGAAATTAAAATAACCTTTCTAAATCGATTATATCTTTCATCCTTTTGTACTCGCTTAATACCGCACCCCATCCTCGTGACACGCCTTGTCACTGTCGTCAGTCTGTGAAAGCTCTCTAATGACGGTTTTAATTTACTTAATAACATAATAAGTAATTATTCAATAATTCCACATATCATGGGCGTAGCCGGGGGGGGGGGGGTTCAAACACCCCGAAATGAAATCCCCCCCACGGGGGGGGGTCGGAGTTTAGTGACTGATCTTTTGCTTTAATTTTGTTTATTTTAGGTGAAATTACCAGGGGTTTTGAGTTTGAAAACCCCTACCAAACCCCCTACAGGGGGTCTTGAGTTTGAAACCCACTACCAAGATGTTTTGCATTTAAATCCCCCTCTTCTACAAAACAAAAAAAAATGCAAACGACAATCCCAAAATTCCAAGAGCACATCTAAGGAAGATTTTGATTTTAAACCCCTCTCCAAAATTTACGATAAACCCCTCTTCAATATAAAAAAGCAAATTACACACTCAAAATTGTATGAGCTTAGCCAAAGAGGTTTTGAGTTTAAACCACTCTTCAGCTGGGTTTGAAGCTAAAAAATAAATCTTCAAAATAAAAAAAACAAACAAATTTCGCTATTAAAATGTTATGAGCGTAGCCAAGCCTATTGGGTGTTTTGAGTTTAAATTTCCCTTCAGAGGAGTTTGAAGGTAAAAAATACCTCTTCAATATAAAAAAAAAGCAAATTACACACTAAAATTCTTTTTAGCGTAGCCAAGCCAATGGGGGGTTTTGAGTTTCAACCCCTCTCCTCCAGATGGCTTTTTTTTAAAGTTTAAAACCCCTCAGGATAGTTTTGAGTTTAAAATCCCCTTACAGAGCGTTTTAAGGTTGAAAACCTCTCTCTTCAATATTATTTCTATAGCTAACTACAGTCACCAAATTATATGACCGTAGCTAAATGTTGTTTTGAATTTTAAAAAAAAACAACTCCAGATATATTTTAGTTTAATCCCCCACCCCCCAAAGGGATGATTCTGACAAGTCAGTTATAGAGATCGGGTCTAAATCAAGGAAATCTTATGCCGAAATGGGAGTCGACCCCTTAGTAAGGTTGTGACAGAGCGTCGCAAAAGGTTTGCGGGATATGTTCTCAGACAAAATGAATTACGCATAATAAGAGTTGCGATGACATCCTAGTACAACTTGGCGCCACACTTTCATGGAGGTCCTCAGAGCATGTGGGAAGAGGCTTCAGACATTGCCAGTGACAGATTTTTGTGGAAATAGCTTGCTAGCAAATGCGCCGAAATAGTGCTTGGCGGCGCGGGCCCCGCCCCGCGCTGGGGGAGCTCTCAGTGCTCCCCCAGACCCCTTGCTGTCAAGGGCGGGGAGTCTACAGTTTTTTCTCTAACACCAGGAAGAACCTATTCTAGGGCACAATAAACGTTTTCCAAAAGAATGAAGCGTCAGAATGTAATAGAGATTGAATATGTACACACACATTCATCCATATAAACATATATCCTGGCTATGCCCATGCCATATATATATATATATTGTTATAAACCTGGTGGTGGCACAGATGGGGGTAGTGGTGTGAGTGTAGTAAGCCGACGCAAAGCGCCACAGGCTAGCGCTAGACGATGGTTCGGGAAGGATCGACGTCGTGAACAGAGCTCTGGAGCGTCACGAGGATTGTAGTCATCTGACCACCCAGAATGGTCCAGCGACGTTCTGCCCGGTTCTAGAAGGCCAGCAGGGACCCTATATAAAGAGTGGAGGTGACACAGTCAAGATGGTTCACGAGAGAAGGTTCACGACAGGGGCTCAGAACACGGTCAACTACAGCACAGTTCAACGGTGTGGTTCTGTACGGAGCATTACGACGGTTCAGTGCGGAGTACTGTCAAGTACAGTTGAGTCGACTGGCGTCTTGATCTTGGTCTGCGATCGAGTCCGGCACAACGAGCCTAGTGTGTGAAGTCAGTCCTGAACTGTTGAACCCAGTGCAAGCCGGAACGAGACGGAGAGGCCAGTGCAAGAGTTGATACGGCTGAACGGTGTTATCGGAGAGATATTTGTACAGTGTACAAGTTGCCAATTGTACAGTATTGGCTGTTATTTATTGAACTATTAAAGTGTTACGTTACTTTGGAGCCCTGAGTTGTCAAGTTCTTTAAGTTGGTGGTGTATGGTGCAGTTTACAGAGAGCCTGGAAATTGAGATTTCGTAACAATATATATATATATATATATATATTATTTAATTTGTTGTGAAAACGCTATTTATATATAAATAAATAAAGATTTTTTTAATGAATAAATAGATTAGTTTTTAAAATAAAAACTTCATTTATGCGAGTACTTTTTTTTGTTGGCAGAAAAAAAATGTTGTGGCTCTTTAAAAACTTCGAAATTTTTTAAATTGTAATTTTTGGCTCTTCCGACTGAAAAGGTTGCCGACCCCTGGAATAAGAGATTGAGCCTTTTCAAAACAATTAGATCAATTATAAGACATCAGTTAGGCCAGGGGAGGCGCGGTGGCTGAACAGTAAAGCGCTTGGCTTCCGAACCCTGGTCCCGGGTTCGAATCCTGGTGAAGACTGGGATTTTCAACTTTGGAATCTTTGGGCGCCTCTGAGTCCACTCAGCTCTAATGGGTACATGACATTAGTTCTGGAAAAGTAAAAGTAAAGGCGGTTGGTCGTTGTGCTGGCTACATGACACCCTCGTTAACCGTAGGCCACAAAAACAGATGAACTTTACATCATCCGCCCTATAGACCACAAGGTCTGAAAGGGGAACTAGCTAGGCCAGGTTCACATCTAACTTTACATTTACTTTCACCTATCCTTTGATCTGCGGGACCGTTGGGGCACCACACAAGATCTGCCAACCTTCTTTCTCCATTCTTATCTCTCATTTGTCTTTGATATAATTTCATTCGGATGCTCTTTCTGAAAATATTGAAGCCTGCCTAGGTGGACCACTTCGGGGGCCGATTTTCAGTTTGTGTTTCCACACAAACTGTCTTTTGTAACCTTGTTTATAAATCATTATGTATTTGTGTTGGGGTTAGGGCTTAACATTTAAGCCATCATTTCATCTTATATATAACTATGTTTATTTAGAATGCTTTTTGATATTTCTGACATGTTATTATAGTGTTCTCACTCCTCATTTCATATTTGTTGAGATTTGAAATAATATATGTAAATAAGCAAATTAAATTCTGAATTTATTTAATTTTTTTTTAAAGTGTACATTAAAAAAAAAGGCATCGCAAGTCAAAGTAGGACACCTAGTGCAGCACGATCTCTGTTGGTTTCACTCAGCTAGATTGTCCAGTTATCTGCTGTCTAACTCGTTCCGACAGTAAGTTGTGAACTCCTCGTAGCAGACGCAGCAGTGTTCGATAGCCGTGCCGAAAACCATGCCACAGGACATGCATGTGGACTCGAGTCGGAATGTCAACACCTCTGGGGGGATCTCCCTTGTGTTGCATGGCTTGCAGTGGGTCACTGGCGACCTGTGGTTGAAAGCGTGAGCTTGTGGTGGTGTGCACATCACGGCGCCAACGAGGAGAACTAAAACATAGAACGTGGAGACTTCTTTGGGAATGGACATTTTCAATCTGGAAATACATAGAAAAAAACATTTTTGTTAAAGTGTTAAAATAGTTGTGAACACACAAAGAGAACAAAGGAACGTGACCGCTGAGAGTGAAGTCTCACAGACAGGAAGGTGTCAGATCGTCGAGTTTAAATGTTCAAGTCATCGTTATATTCTCTAACCAAATCGCTTCTTATTGGGAATCGTTCACATTAATCACAGAAATAGGCTCACTGTCATTTTCAAGATCCCTTACACGTTAAGCAATAAAAGAAAAGACACAACTATATAAAGAAATGTGATGGCGTTACCAGGAAGCCTATAGAAAAGCATAAAATGGTAAAAGAGCAAGATCTGGATGGATCTTACAAAATATAGTTAAAATAAACAATGTGAACGCCATATTGAAAGATCAATGTTATCAACTAAATATTAAACATTCCTTACATTTCTTTGTGCTCCAAGAAAAACAAAAAAGCTGAAAAATTGGATTTCATCACAAGTGCACAAAAGGTAGGATTTGGTTGATTCAAATACTTCACTTAGAAATACAGTTGTTTTTACAACCTATATATATATGTTCTACATCAGATACGAAAACAAATGCGCTGAAAATAATTCATCGTCAATGATGAGTCATCAGTGGCATATCAACAGCGCAAAGGTAGTAAATTTACTTTTTTTCTTTTGACCCAGCCTTTACCTTAACAAACTTTATATTCTTAATACATATTATATTCTTAACAAGCATTATATTCATATCAAACATTGTTTTCTTAACAAATATTATATTCTTGTATAAATAGATTTGAAGCTATAATCACGCGCTAGTTTACTTTCTCGGCTTGGGAGAGAGTGGGGTAGTGAGCCCCTCTCCCCCCTGCGTTTTCGAGAAACATCACGTATATGCTTATATATTGTATGAATATAAAATACAAAATGACAATAAAATACAAATGACAATAGAAAGTAGTACCTAAGTAAAATATCTACAATATGAATGCATTACCAATAGTAACTACCTAACTTAGCTTCTACCAAATACTATACTGTTTTCCAAGCTAAGAAATCCAAACAAACAAGAAACATACAAAAAGCTACAGAGTGAAGTAATAGAATGGTTGTACACAGTGCTTTGTTGTGTTTCAGATTGAAGTATTACTGTTATGTTTAAATCGATTTTTACAAAGCTTATATCAACTCACGCTGTTTGTATGGTCAAAGTTATTTCTCCGGCACCCAATCTCGGATAAAGCTGAAATTTTGCATAATTTTTTATTTATTTTCCTATTAACACAAGAATCAATTTAAAAAAAAACAACCAATTAGTTAATTAACTATTAGTAATTAATTATTTTGTTTGATATCTCGAACATCGAAATCGTACTTGACAGAATTGTTGGTATAAGTTGAATTAGTCCCCTTGAGAAATCCTGAGCCCTGAGTAAACATTTTTTTAATGCATTTAGAAAACGATCATGTAAACATTCACCAAAATACCCCCTTCTTCCCTCCCCATATCCCAACTGGTCCAGACAAGTGATAGGATCATAGCACATTGAGAAAGCTAAAGTAAAACAAATGGTAAATATATTTCTAGGTCTATAGTGAATACATGACTGCTCCAAACTGATCATTACGATTACACTTAACTTAAGAAGCTTTGCTTTTTTTAAAATATATTTTTGTTTTATTCAATCCAGGTACAAATAGAGCGGCAAAATTTATAACAAATATTAACCTGCATAAAGTATATATATATATATATATATATATATATATATATATATATATATATATATATATATATTCTTATCTTATACAATCATCTGTTGGGTTCAGACCTTGTCGATGACTTTCTGCTTGCAGGGGTCCATCAACTGCTGCATCAGGTTTTGTTGCATTCTTCCGAACACCATTAGGACTTCTCTCTCTGGTCTAGGCAGCTGGATAAACGTCTGCTTGGTGCAGACCTTGCCGATGGGTTCCTTGGAGTTTGCATTCTCCCTGCAAAGTTCGCATTCTCCCTGCAAAGTTCTTGCCAAACTTCTGTGTGCAGCCATCAAGAGTTGAGTTCCTCCCATCAACACTGACAAATTGACATATGTCTTTGATGTCTTCAGCTACAGGCTTGGGGTAAGACACAACGTTGTTTTGATCTATCTGGCCAGCTGAAGTACTCATCAGGTACGCAAAAGCGTTGGTTGAACTATTTTTCTCTTCTCTTGTTTCTTCACTGGTCTCTTTCTGCAAGTCACCCTTGATCATATTCTCAAAGTCAGCCAACACTTGTTCTTGAAAGGCGATCAATAGCTAAACAACAACGGGTTTTAACTCGAACAGGTAGTTTCCGGATCTTCGCCTTCTTCAGTTAGTTCTTCTCGAAGGCGTGCTTGCAAGGTTTCCTTGTTTCCGCTTGCCTTCAGCCCTTACTCACGGATCTCTCGCCTCAGTTCTTTCAATTCAAGTTCGTACTGCAGTTTCAGACGAGCGTTGGTAGATCCGATCCCACTTCTGACACCAGTTGTTACGTTTTTCACTATAATATCCAGGCTCTATGCAAACTGCACCACACGACACAACCAATCTAAAGAACTTCACAACCTAGTGCCCCAAAGTAACAGTAACAGTTTAATTTCAAATACATCACAGCCAAACTGCACAATCGGCAACAACATTAACACTGACTGTACGAAACCTTCCCTCTAATCCGTAATGACTTCATACACCGTGCTGGTTTTGACTTCTTCTCGTACTGATCACAGTGCGCGGTAACGTAAAGTTACTTGACTCTGATACATTTGCTCTTATATAGGGTCCCTTAAAGCCTTCTAGAATCGGATGGAACGTTGCTTGACCCCAAAAAATGGTATGCAATTTTCTAAGAAGCCACTATGTGTGTGTCACGTACGCTTTGTCTATATTTAGCTCAAGGCTTGTCGGCAAGTTTTCAGCTAGCTCGGGGGATCCCAAGCATGCAGCAACCTTCTGTTTTGGAATAAATGTGATTGGTTAGAAATATTAATTATTGTACGTTAATCTGTATATTATTGGTCAATTGATTAACCAAGCGACTAGAAGAGATTAGTCATGGGATAACGCCCAAAGATCTAAAAAGATTCTAGATGTTACCGCCAGTCTCGTGTTGGAACTCAAAGGAAGATGACATGATCATATTATTGTGTAGATCATTTAATTTAGTAGAAATATACATATTCTGTTTTATTCAATTACATTTATTGTAATTATTGTGAATAGCTTTTCCAAGTTCCAAGTATTTGTATTTGACGAAGAGAAGTTTCTTCATTGATTATAATAATAACATACTTAGATCGTCTTATTGACTGGCAACTTCTAGATGATCCTATTATCAACTGGCAACTTCTAGATGATCATCTTATCAACTAGCAACTTCTTTTCAATTTCTAGTTCCTCGGCAACCACGATCATTGATTGTGCTGTTTAGATCAAGATAGTCTTCAACGTGACATCTAGCACTACATAAAAGATCGTGACAGTGTGGTTTGTTTGGTGTCTAGGGAATGATTGTTTGAATGTGCAACACACTGGGTCATCAAAGAAATATCGGAAGCAGGCACGCAACAAACAGACAATGGAGAAAGATTCAATAGTTAATAATATACAATTTTTTTTTACATAAAATGTGAAGAATAATTAAGTGGAGGGGATGTATCATATCTCTTAGTAATATTTGATCATCACCTTTAGCACATATATGAGAGAGAGTGTGTCACTTTGTCCTCGAACTTATCTGAGTGTCCTGTCGACCATGTAGCGAGCTGGACTCAAGAGTGGAGATCCTGGAGCTGGCGCTCTAGCGGGTAGTTGTGCAGTCTCAATCCTAAGTTACTGGGGTCGGTTGTGGGCACAGTAGAGCGGGTGGTAGGCTACTGCGGACACGAAGAGTTTTGCAGGCAGAGTTGATCTACCATTGGCAGTGTTATCAACAGGAGCAGTAAGTTGCGAATTATTGTATCAAGGGTAAGTACTAGGAAGTGGCATCAAGTACTCAGAAATAGGCATCAAGTACTAGAAAGTAATAATGCTCTCGAGTAGACAGGCAGACACCTGAAGGAGGCATCAGGTATGAAATAAGAGAATAAATCCGGGCTCGACTGTCAGCATTTGGAGAAATAACGAAGTGTGTCAATTTCTGAATTAGTCGGGTTTATAACAATGCTCTATGAAGAAATGACGATTCGCACTAAAATATTCCTGTAAAATTCAGAAACTGCGGTCGAAAACGAAATTATTTTTAGCTTTTCCATCTACATACATGGTCAAATTGGATTTAATATTTAAGCAAAACTACAATTATTCAACACGAAATAATATTAACAGAAGACAAAGCTGCAGAAGACCATATCCTCTACCAAGTCACTACAGAGATTTTCATTAACAAGAAATACATCAACTACTTGATCAAGGCTAAAACATTCCAAATCAACATATGCAGCACCAATAGTACTTGTAAAACACAGCAAAATTCACCTCCAAGAATATGTGTTGATTTTAGGCAATAAAATAAAATTACTCGCCTTGATTCCTATCCCATACGCAACCCAGAAGATCGTATGTCATACTTTTCTGAAGCGAAGTTCTTCCCCAAGCTGGATTTATCTAGATGATACTATCAAATACGCATGGAAGAAGAATCCAAGCCTTACATTGCCTTGACTACAGCATTGGACTATTCCAGCTCATATATTTGCCATTTGAACTAGTCAATGCCAGTAGCAACAGTAACAGGGCAATTCATTGATTATTTGGACACAGTTACCTACATTAATGATATTTGTGTATTCCATAGGACTTGAAAGAGCATCTGACAGGACTAAAAGAAGTCTTCAGCATACTTAATGTACATGGCTTTACAGTCAAACCCAGTAAAGATAAGTTAGCCATGAAAGAAGTGACTTTCTTAGGAAATAGAGTCAGCTGTAACTCATTGAAACCACAGGACAATATCATCAAGTGAATCCTAGAAATTTAAAGTGCCTAATAGCAGTAGTACTAACACGAAGAAAGTCAAAAGTATTTTGGGCTTTTGCAATTTTTATAGGTGCTACATAGCAAAATATACGGCACTTACTTCAGCACTAACCAACCTCACCAAGAAAGGACAACCTAATAAGATAACATGGTCTAAGGAATTGCAAAAGACAATCGGAAAGATCAAAGACAATATTCTTAAGCTTCCAAATAGACCAGACCATTTCATCTTGCTATAGATGCTTCTTCGACGGCCATAGGGGCATGTGTCATGCAAGAAGTCAAGAAACGTTACATCTTGTATTTTTTATTAGCAAAAAAACTTACATCGAGACTAGATACTCCACAATAGAGCGAAAATGTCTTACCATTGTTTGGGCTATTTCACGATTGCTGTGAGCTCACTTCACTCTACTCATTGACCATTTTTGTGCACCATTTTGTGCACCATTAGCATTCTTAAATGCACGAAAAATGGCTGTAACTGACGCCCTTCAAGGTCGTATTGGAAAAAAAAAAGCTTGTGTTTTATTTCACTGGTTTGTTTGAACCAAATAATTGCAAGGTCACAGTTGACGAATTTCAGTCAGCATTAGTTATAGCTTAGAACAGTGGCGGGGGGTGGCCAACCCATGACGCATTCGCCAAAAGGGGCGCATTTCACCCCGAGAAAAATAACAAGAAAGGCCTATGAAAGGCATGCTAGTTTTAAAAAATGATAACGACCGAGTTCTAGAAAAAAAGGTCCCCGGGAATTTAATTTACTAACCATTAAGACTCTCCAATTGACAGAAATGTTTCTACAACAAACCAGAACAGAAAACAAAGAACACGCTGGTTTAACATAATTGTAAACAGTGGATCCCATATGTTATAATGTATGCACTTTCTTTTTGTAAGCCTTAAACATTTTATGTTAAGCTTTTCAATATTAGAAAAAAAAATGATGATAATTTCAACATTTGTAATGAACATATTGGCAGTCTCTCAAAGAAAATAATCATATGGTCGGACATAATTGAGTAAGCAAGTCATGTCAAGGAAATCATCAATTAAATAATGTAAGCTATAGAGTAAACTAAGCCATCAACGGCTGGTAGAATTACTGGAACTGTAATCATGCATAAAAGAACTTTAGATTGTTATGCCTATCAGATACTGATGCGAGCAAGCATTTTCTTTTATATAAAAATTATTTAAAAACAAAACGAGGTCACGATATTAAATCCTAAATTACAGATTTGGTAAAAGTAAAGTCAATTGAAATATATTGCCTCCTTTAATCTGAATTTCTTTTTTTTAAAACTGCTAACAGTGTTCATATATTATAATTAGTCAATAGGTCGTATAGGTCATACAGAGATAATTCCTATAAATTATTATGCGAAACTAAACATGTTAACTAAGTAATTATTTTAAAATACCCTCATCTATTATACATAAATAAGTATAACATATTTTTTACAAACCAAATCTTTATATTTTATTCTCTTAATGGCTCAACTATTTAGAAATAATATAAAGGAAAGATAACTCTTTTATTTCTACAAGTCGGACTAGAGTAACCCCACGTAACTTTAGCTGCAAAAAAAAAGGGGGGGGGGGCGCATTTTGCAGGACCGGCCTTTGGCCACTGCAACGTATGCGATTGCAGTGGGCCCCGCACTTTCATAGGACCCGTGCTAATTCTAGGTATATAAATTATTAAATTAAAGCATTTTATAACTTATAACAGATTTCGCGTTGCCTACTGTCGATTTACCAGGAGCTCCTGGAAATCTCCTGAAATTGCAATATATACCTGGAAATATCCAAAAATTATTAAAATCTTTTGAAAACTCACATAAAATTCCTGAAATATATAGACAAAAATTGTCATTTTGGGGTGACATCAGGGCCGGTATAGGGCACTGCAACCTATGTGGCCGCAGTGGGCCCCGCACTTTCATAGGCCCAGCGCTAACTCTAGATGTAAAATTAAAATTAACTTATAACTTATAACTTACCGCGATCTTCTGATTTTCCAGGAGCTCCTGGAACTTTCATAAAATTGCAAAGTATACGAAAAAAAGTCATGAATATTCTCCTGAAATTATGAAAATTATCCTGAAAACTCAAATAAAAAGTTCTGAAAAACAGAAAAAAATGTAATTTCGGGTGTCTTTCAATTCGCGCCTCAAAATAATGAAGAATTACTTGAGGTCAACAATTCTCGTAGATAGATGGAACCATTGGCAATTCTTGTTATTGAGCGTGATCTATGTAGGAAACAGAATTCTTATGATATACTGTATGACTTCGCTACACGCAAGGCTCGTTAGTAATTCTGTGCGTAGTAAAGAATGAATAAAATGCAGAGACGAATATATTTTCTAATACTAACTCTTAATTTTCACTTATCATCCGTATTCCTAAACAAACCGGGCCCCACGAAATCTATTTTGCATTGGGCCCCACAATGGTTAAGTCCGGCCCTGCTATTTAGTGACGGGTGAATACTACTTGTTCTCTCCCTCCTTTTTGTTTCGCCTCTAAAATTACGTGGGGTAACTCTAGTCCGTCCGACTTGCAGAAATAAAACATTGATCTTTCCACTACATGGTGTCCAAACTCTTGAGCTATGAAGAGAATTATATATTTAGATTGTACCTTTATAAAGGGTGTATGGCTGTATATTATCACAGTGACTCCACGTTCTAGAGTAAATGTTTTATATTTATTTTAAAAGTATTTCAGTTTAAATTTATACTTTAAAGTAGTATCTCTGGAATCACAACATTGTGTGGGTGTTCTGAGATTGCTTAAGAAGGGAAATGTGCCAAACCAGACTCATCCTGTTTACAGATTGGGCTATATCAGACTCATCTTGTTTACAAATGTGCCCAACCAGACTCATCTTGTTTACAAATGTACCCAACCAGACTCATCTTGTTTACAAATGTGCCCAACCAGACTCATCTTGTTTACAAATGTGCCCAACCAGACTCATCTTGTTTACAAATGTGCCAGACCAGACTTCAAACAGTAACTGCCTAAAGTCTGGGTGTAATTCTAGCTATTCCTGGTCACAAATGCCAACTGGTCAAATAAAACTGTCCAATGGTCAGTGCTTAAAAGACAATAAGTTACTTCCGAAGTGTAAACATTAACGAGCCACCTTTTGCGCATGATCAGAATGGAAGACTTTTTTTCTCTAATACGAGATTGTATCTACTGTTTGGTAAAGGAACATTTTTTTTATTGATCCCCGTAGGAGAAAGCCTTTAAATTTGTGTAGTCTGTCTGTCTGTCTACCATAATAACTATGAAAGATTTTGAAAATCTGATTTCACAGTATTTAGTGGCTAGCAAAGTTTAGGTAAAATTTTTTTAAGCAGACTTTTTCTTTTGAAGGGAAACAGTTTCATTTTAAAAATAATAATTGTGTTGAAAAATTAGTTATTGAAATTATAAATAAAATAAAAATAAAATGGAAAAAAATGAATGACTTGAGTGAACGAGGTAAAATGTGTCAAGTTTTATGAACATTCATCTTAATGTTTGTAAGCTGTTAGCATCTTCACGAGCGCTATTTTCTGTTATGAACATCTAATGTTTGTGACTAGTTAGAAACCCCACGAGGACTATTTTCTAAGTTAATACTGAATACACGTTCAGCTGTTGTACTAAATAGGCAGTCGGGAAAACAGTCAACAACTTCTGTCCAATAACTCATAATGAAGGTAATACGATTGGGATCTACTTTTGTAACTAGAATTTATGGTATCTTTGTTCGAACTTTGGTATAAGTTTTTACTATGTGGCTATTTCAATAAATTGCTACTGTGTAAGTATGGATTCAATAGTGTTTGTGATCTGAGTTTGTCCACGCACAAAGAGTTCAACGTTCTGTCGGGTATATCAAAGTGAAGAATGTTTATTTTTTTTTATTTTTGATACAGGTCTGCAGGAAGAGACGTTAAGTGTTGACAGTAAGCAACGCGAATGTTCATCTCTGTTTTGTCATTTCAAAAGATTTGAATACAGAATGTTTTCCACATGCCATGTTTTTTTTTTAAAGAAAATGTTTAGCATCAAAAGCAGACTTTTAGTATTGAATTTCATTGGTCACCTTGAAGTTTCAAATTAGTTTCGTTAAAATGGCCACTAAATCAATCGTACAGGTTTTGTCAGTTTTACTCTAACCATTGTTGTTACTTTTCAGGAATTTCTAACTCCAAATTAAAGAGATAAATGGAGTGAAACTTGCACTTTCAGGTAATCAACGAGTGAACCATCTTAATTTTAAAAATAAAGTTAAGCAAATAATCTCTCATTGAAGGCATTCCTTTGATTTTTTAAAAACTGCTCCAATGAAGTAATCTGGTGATTTGAGCAGCCTCAGTAGCAACAGAAACGATATTAGTAATTGCCAGGGTATGGCTTTTAAATCGAAAAATCATTTTTTACTTCAGTGAGTAACGATTCACCTTTTTCGGTTTCCAATTATTTAGTAAATAACAATTTTTAACATAATTGTCTTCTTTTAACTTTTCCAAATGTTACATGAGCTAATAGTAAAGTTTCGTTTCCTGGTGACTTGTCATTCTGTACAGAGAATTCGGATATCTTTAAGTATTTACATCAAGAATTTTCTATGCACTGAACCGGTTTGGAAATCCTTCTTTGTATTTCATTATTGCTCAGTGAAATCTGTGTGTAATGTCGGAAGCTAGTTTGTGTAACACGGTGCGTATGACCTCCCTTACAGCTGGTAAATCAGTTCTTTACAAATTGTAAACGAGTTTAAGTCTACATGTAGAAAGTCCTGCAATGTTTACGTTAGCTGTATTCAAACTGACGACTAGCAAGGGCGCCCGCATTGGGTTTGAGTGACTGCGGCAATCCTGCTTTAACTAACTTTAATGTATGCAAAGAAATAGGGTTGTGGAACTTGCGCTTTCTGATAGCTTTTAAATTTGTAGCTAAAAATTTTGAACATTGCCTATCTGCATTTCGGTTCAATGGTCGTACAGCGGGGAGAAAGGGGTGGGCCATCAGAGTTTGAAGGACAACGGAAACTTTCTTGTTTTAAAGATTCATGAGAAATGGAAATAAGAAAACAGAAAAACTTAATGAGAGGAAAGAATTAATGAGAAATAATGAGAGCATTTACCCAAAATAAAAATCCATCCAGCAATGGTTAGTTTTAGACACGGGAATGGCGCTGCATTAACCAGTTTGGAGACAGTTAATTGAGATATAAATGTATTTGTGAGTTATAGTCTTGTCGATAATTAATTTATTTTTAAATAGTTATTTTATTATGGTTTAATTTTTTAATGCTCTTTAAAGACTTTATTGTCTAATTTTTGTTTTAAATTAATTAATCTAAATCTGTATTTATGTACTTTTGTTAGTATTCAACATAGACGCAAAAGCTAAAAGGAGACTAGTACCTATGTTCTTGTTGTAGTTTTCTATTTTACTATTACTACCCAGGCAGCTCCAAGTCTTTTTTTTTTGTTACGATCATGTTGATTACATTCAAATAGTCAAACTTCTCCACTATTGCGCCTAGTGACCATAATGAAATGTGAATTATGGTGAGTAGTCAAGCTTTTTATTGTCTATAATATCTCTAGAATAATTAGAGCCACTTTTAGAGCATAATTTTCAGAAAATGGTCTACAAAACATTTGTGTGTGTGTGTGTGCTGAATATCCAACAGCTCATTTTAATGACTGAAAATGTCCTGAATAAAATGACCATTTAAAATAAAACGTATTTGAGCTATTAAACACGAGAATACAAACGTAGAAATAAGGAGTATCAAGTAACAAGTAATAGGCTGCTAAATATAAAATCATAAAATGGTCACGTTCAGTGTTATTGGAAAGATAGTTGCCATTGATTTGGATGTTTTTTTCCAGCACACTAGACAATAAGCTTTATTTCAGTGACGAGTATATTAGTCTTATTTGTTTTGATCAATTTTTTTTTTTGGGGGGGGGGGGGGAGGGGAAGGGGGGGAAAGGAGGCAACAAAATACAAATTTGTTTAATCATGTATAATATTTCGTTTTTTAGTAGCCACAGAAGAAAGCGGAAATGACGTGAGGCATATTAAAAATAACATAAATAACACACTGTTTCGGCCACGAATTAGTGTATCTGTTAGAACAATCAAAATTAACGTCTCTGTCTCTCTTTGTGGTACCCACATTATCCTGCACATCGTAATTTCTCTGACATAGAAGTCTGAGTTGATTTAGAATGACCCGCTTTACACCCCCTCCCCCCAGAGTCAAGACACACATACGCACATATCCTTCTTGCCCATGATTTCTAGTATCACTTTTTCTTATCTGCTCCACCTCCCTCCTAGCCACAACAAAAAATTTTCCTACGTACAATCTCTGATATATATAAATAATTTCTGATAAATATAAATATATATATATCATGGGCGTAGCTATGAATTTTTTCTGATGGGGGGGGGGGGGTTGGGGAGGGCAAACGCGAATATTTTTTTTTATATTTATGTATGTGTGTGTCTGTTTACATAATCTTTATTACATTCTGACCCATCATTCTTTCCGAAGATTTTGATTGTGCCCTAGAATAGGTTCTGCCTGGAGTTAGTGGAAAAATTGTAGACTCCCCACCATTGCCAGCTAAAGGGGTCTGGAGAAGTGCTAGGAGCTCCCCCAGCATGGGGCTAAGCCCCGTCGCCAATTTCTGGTATTGAAAGCCAGCTAAATGCATATTCTGAAATATCTACAATGCATTTTCCAGCTATAAAAAGTTTTTTGTTTTTTTTAATTTTATTTATGTGCTATTCTTATTGTCTTAGACCCTCACGAGCCGTTCGGCGCATTAGCCGGCAAGCTGTTTCCACAAAATTTTGTCACTGGTAATGTCTGAAGCTTCTTCCCACCTGCTCTGAGGACCTCCAAGAATGTGTGGCGCCATGTTGTACTAGGATGTCATCGCAACTCTTATTATGCGTAATTCATTTAGTCGGAGAACATATCCCGCAAACCTCATGCGACTCTCTGTCACAATCTTACTAAGGGGTCGACTACCAGTTCGGCATAAGATTTCCTTGATTTAGACCCGATCTCTATAACTGACTCCTAAAATCTGACTTAGCCATCTTTGATGAGCCACATTAAGTGTTTTTCAATTTCGGCAGATGACTATTCACTGCATTTTATTAATGGAGCTCCGCCACTGGTAGAAATGTGTAACCTCTCTTGAATACGCTCTTGGAATTAGGTGACTGTAGTTTGCTTTAAGTTTTATATCGAAAATGGAAGTTTTATCGTCAAAATCATCTGTTGGGGGTTTAAAATAAAAAAATCTCTGGAGTTTTTTTTTTAAATCAAAACTCCATTAAGCTACGGTCATAGAATTTGGTAACTGTAATTTGCTTTAGAATAATATTGAAGATAGAGGTTTTCCACCTCAAAACGCTCTGTAGGGGGATTTTAAACTCCAAACCATCTGGAGGGGTTTTATACTAAAAAAAGCCATCTGTAGGAGAGGGGTTTAAACTCAAAAGTCCTAATTGGCTTGGCTACGCTCAAATAATTTTAGTGTGTAATTTGCTTTTTTTTATATTGAAGAGGTATGTTTTAGAATCAAACCCCTCTAAAGGAGGGTTTAAACTCAAAACCTCATTTGGCAACGCTCATAGCATTTTGAGTGCGTAATTTTTTTATTTTTTTTTTTCTCGCGGGGGGGGGGGGGGAGTTAACTCAAAAGCTCTTTGGCTACGCTAATAGATTTTACAGCAGCGGTTATCAACCTTTAAAGCTCGGCGATCCCTTTCTACAATTCCTCACTTTGCCGCGACCCCACCCCTTTCACACACACAGCAATAGAAGAGTAGACAATAACAATCCATATTTTCGATGGTCTTTGGCGACCCCTGGCAAATCCTCAATCGACCCCCAAAGAGGTCGCGACCCACAGGTTGAGAACCCCTGTTTTAGAGTGTGTAATTTGCTTTTTTATATTGAAGAGGTATTTTTTAGCTCCAAACTCCACTGGTATGGGATTTTAAACTCAAAACCCCCTGGTGAGGGTTTTAAACTCAAAACCTCCTGGTAGGGGGTTTTAAACTCAAAACCCTCTTGGCTGTGCTGGGGCAAGTGATGATTTAGTATTTAAATCTCACCTAAAACAAACAAAATGAAAGCAAAAAAATCAGTCACTAAATTCCGACCCCGCTGGGGGGGAGGGAAATTTCATTTCAGGGGGAGGTTGAAACCCAAATCCCCCTGACTAAACCCATGATATATATATATGTGTGTGTGTGTGTGTGTTTGTATGTATGTGTGTGTGTGTTTGTATGTATGTGTGTGTGTGTGTTGCTCTGACAGTTCTTCATCTTCCTAATATTTAATATTCCCTTTGTTGCGTGTCGACCATAACCCTTCCCACACACATTAACACACTCTTTCGCACTTTTCGGCCTGTTATTATTACGAAGATAACCCATAACTTTGTTTTAGCATCCTCCGATGGATCGAACATTTACCATACACTTGTCAACTTAACTTTTAAATGTATATATAGCATCTATGAAATGTTTTAACCATTTCTATCATCCCTTAATCCTAAGAAAACGAATCTATAACAATCTTTTTAATGCTATTATGATTGGGAAAATGTTGGGTGGCTGAGTGGTAAAAGTTAGAATTCTGATGAAGACTGGAAATTTCATTTCGGGATCTTTAGGGCGTCTTGGATTCCTCCCAGCTCTAATGTTGTGACAGGTTAGCGAAAGTGACGTGTGTGTGGTTGGTTTAAGGTCTAGGGGATGATTATTTTTTAAATTATCACACACCAACCCGTCAGCATAAAAATCGGGAGCAGGCACGCAACGAGACAAGCAATGAAAGAAAAATACAAAGTTAAAAATTGAAGAATATTTATTTACACAAATATTTACATAGAAGAATAAAAAGAGGGAGGGTTTGCATCTATCTCTAATCAATACTATATTTAATCATCACTCTTGCACTTAATAAGAGAGTATGTCACTTTGTCTTCTAAACTTAGCTGGTTGTCCTGCTTGGGTCGCAGCTGGCTGTGTCCTGGCTTGAGGTTCTGCAGCTGGAGGTGGCGATCTAGCGGATAGAGGGACGCCGGTGATACAGTTCTTGTGGAGTCTCAATCCAAAGTTCTGATATCTGTAGTGGGCACAGTAGGGCGGGTGGCCGGCTACCGTGGGCACACGTGTACTGCGGGCAGAGCGGATCTGCCGTGGGCAGCGTAGTTAACAGGATAAGTCCAGTGAGTTATGAAATTCAGGCGGAGCTATGACGTCTCGCACAAACTCTGGATCTATAGGGACGTCGTGCCTAATGGGTTGACAAGTGGACTGTCAAATAGGCAGGCAAGTAGAGCCGATAGCACTAAGTAAATCGTTGAGTAGATCCAAGTAGGCAGTAGATGATACTCAATAACAAGTAGGCAGTAGCGCAGTGCTGAATAGCACTAAGTACGAAGGCAGGTAAATAGGCAGGAGCGCAGTGCTGAATAGCACTAAGCACGAAGGCAATAGGCAGTTGACTAGGCAGACAATGCCAAATAAATTGGCAGACACCTGAGGGAGGCTGCGGATAAATAAAGACAAGTTAGGACATGTCTCTCATGCATCTTATCGATGCCCTCGACTGAGGTGTATTCATCAGATTGGTGAAATTGCTTTAGAGCACAATGGGGAGATGATGACAAATGGGATATGGAAAAATAGATGGCGGACAGTAGCAATATGAAATGTACATAAAAGGGAAAATAATAATCTCAAATAAACAACACAAGTGGAAAGAGAAAAAAAAAAGGGGGGGGGGAGAAATGGGCGGTGGTCAGCGACCATGACGGTTTGTTTACATACGACTGTCGGCCGAGAACAATGAAGTGCGCTTGAAGGGAGAGTGTCCGTTCAAAGTAGAATGAATAAAGGGGAGACAATTCATATCTCTTTTCTAAGCGCAGTATCAGTGCGCTAGTAAAATTATCAAGGCGGTCATCTGAGATAAAGGAAATAAAATAAGATAAGATGTATAAATATACACATGGTTGCATCAACGATCAATTGAGCAACATAGCATTAATAGATTAATGCAATACATAAATATATGCATACGCCATGTTTATGTTTTCTACTTACGATAGTGAGAAATACACAATGCACTAATTAAATGTAAATAAATTTAAGCAAAATACGCATGATAATATCCAGTGAGAAATGCACAAAGTAATAAAGATGGAACTGTGATTAAGTTCGGCTTACCACCAGGTATTCCTCTAAGAGTAAGAATAAATGAAATAGTCCAGACTCGATTACCAGCGATAGAGAAATGAGCGGGTCTAGTTTGAATTAGTCTACCTTATAAAGTCCGGGAGATATGGGCGGAAACAGGAAATGGGATTGACCAAAGATTATCTCTCACGTGGGTGAAGTCCGACGAAAGTTGTACCTTGGAGTGCCACGAGGCGTGTTGACCCGAGTAATTATTTTGATCAAAGAGAGACGTGTGAGGGGGGGGGGAAGAAAGATTGACTCGCATCCCACCCAAGGTGATGTCAGCTGCGACCGTAAGACATCCGGCGGGTAAGACCAAAGAGATTGTGAGTTTATCCTTCCCCGATCAAGGGGAGATAAGTCAAACGACGCGGCCTAGCTATCTCCAAGGTGGTGGACTAAGTCTAGCCTGGAGAGGAAAAGGTGGGGCGTGTGAAGAAATTTGGGGATTGGACGGGGAAAAAGTTAAAATAAAATAAATAAATAATAATAATAATAGTTAATGCTGTGATAAAATGAGTGACTCTGACAGCAAGCTTTTGACTTGTCACAAATGTGTACTTAACGTTAGAAAAATAAAGATGGTTGGTCGTCGTGCTGGCCACATGACACCATCGTTAAGCGTGGGCCACAGATACAGATGACCTTTACATTATCTGCCCTTCAGATTGCAAGGTCTGAAAGGGAACTTACTTTTGGGGAAACACCGAGAATAAAATAGAAAGGTTTGATAGAAAGCTTGCGGTTTTTCGCTATTTGCTGTAGTCATGTCTGGAATCCTTCAAAACCGGTTCTTAGCAAGCGCCTTGAAGGTAAAACTTTTACCTGTGTACCTTTGTACGAAATTTCATGCGAATCATTACAGCATTTAAAGAGATCTCTTGATCAATGAGTCAATGGTAACTTGCAAATATATAGTAGATTATATTATGTAGCTATTATGGAGTCATACACCAATCCAGTAGCTATATAACTACTTCATGGGAAGACCATCTTGGAACTCTGACAAAGAAAACGTCCCAGCAACTTTTTTTTCTATACAAAGTCAATAGCTTTAAACTAAATAAGAAGATCCTAAATACTTTTTACGGCGCTTCAATATAAAATCTGCTAACAGACGGAATAACTTATTGGTAAGGCAACGCTTCATCTAAACTGTTGTATCGTCTAGAAACCATCATAATAGGGCATCAAAAATTACACTCACAACATAACCACATCAGAACTACGTTCAAAAAAAAGTTCGTACCTCTCTCGGTCAGACTCTATCAACGCCACTTGTTGATCAGGAAACATAAAATGGATCAAGATGCCTGTGTGTATGCGCTGAATGAACTTTTTATGTTGTGTCTGTTGTATTTATGTCTATGTTTCTGTTGTGTTGTCTTTATATGAGAAAAGAGTCCTTGTAATCACAACTAATTTCCATAAGGATCAATAAAGAAGTCTTAGTCTTAACTATCAAGCAATAAAAATTGTCAAATTGGCCTATTCTGTAGCTATTAAGTATTTGCATCATAAACTATGAATTTTTTTATAGGATCAAACTATCAAGCAGCCATGTAACTCTAAGGTCAACAGTTCTCGCTTACTACAACTTGAAACATACTGTCTATCCCAGTTGAGGTCACTGATTTTCCAACAAGGCCTTCTAGCTTCCAATTATGTAGCTCCCTAGAGGAATCAGCTGACCTCGGGTCAGTCAATAACTCATATATATATTTCAAGATTTTGGAAGTTTCTGATTTTACGTAGTGGATCGATATTTTATGTCCATTTTTTATCAGACCTTGAGAGTAGAATTAAGGATTGCTTCATTGTAAACATTTTGTGGACATTTAAACTTATTATACATCGTGAAATAAAAAGGGAGACAGAAAGAGAGAGAGAGAGAGAGAGAGAAAATAGCAGGAAAGAGAAATAGACTGGGAGACAAAGAGTGATAGAGACATAGAGAGAGATAAAGATAAACAAGTGGATTATAATTAGAGTAAGATTTGTAAGTATTTAAGATATATGGAGTTCGAGAGAGAGAGAAAAAAAAGAGAAAAAGAGAGAGAGAAATGAGGAAAAGGATGAAAGAAAGAAACGTGAACGTGGTAAATTGAGATAGAGAGATGAGTGAAAAGAGGAAGGATAGAGAGACAACTAAAGATTCACAAAAAAAAAACGCTTGAATCCGCTTTTACTTTGAGAGTAGATAGTAGCCCAATGTGGCTACATTTGTACACTAGTAGATTTACTTAATTCATTGCATGAAAAAACATTTCATCCTTTCTTCATCCCCCAAATATGTGCACTAGTGAAATTTGTATTCCTGTTGTCTCCACTACTGTAGCAAGGACATTTGGAATCCCACAACTTGAACAGATAGAACAGTTAGTTCACAAGCGTTATCACGTTGTTGCATGTCAGATTGGGAAAGCAGAAGCATCTTCTACAAACTATCTGAGCAAAACAAAAAATCAATCAGCCTGAAGATCAAAATCTACCTCCTCAATACCATCCTCATATCAACGGCCATCTACAATTGCGAGACGTGAAAGTGATCCATCATGGTTAAAAAGAGACTAAACGGGCCTCAACAGCGATGGCTAAGAAGGATCCTAGGAATTATTCCGAGTTCTTGGCACCAATAGAGAGGTCCTTTTTACACGGTATTGGTCCCCTGAGTAAGATGGTGACCAAACGTCGTGCTAGATTAGCAGGATAAGAGAAAACACGTTGACCAAAGTCAGACATAACAAAACATGTTGACCAATGTCAGACATAACAAAACACATTGACCAAAATCATCAATAACAAAACACGTTGACCAAAGTCATCAATAACAAAACACGTTGACCAAAGTCAGACATAACAAAACACGTTGACCAAAGTTAGACATAACAAAACACGTTGACCAAAGTCAGACATAACAAAACACGTTGACCAAAGTTAGACATAACAAAACACGTTGACCAAAGTCATCAATAACAAAACACGTTGACCAAAGTCAGACATAACAAAACATGTTGACCAAAGTCAGACATAACAAAACACGTTGACCAAAGTTAGACATAACAAAACACGTTGACCAAAGTTAGACATAACAAAACACGTTGACCAAAGTCAGACATAACAAAACACGTTGACCAAAGTTAGACATAACAAAACACGTTGACCAAAGTCAGACATAACAAAACACGTTGACCAAAGTCAGACATAACAAAACACGTTGACCAAAGTCAGACATAACAAAACACGTTGTCAAAGTCATCAATAACAAAACACGTTGACCAAAGTTAGACATAACAAAACACGTTGACCAAAGTTAGACATAACAAAACACATTGACCAAAGTCATCAATAACAAAACACGTTGACCAAAGTCATCAATAACAAAACACGTTGACCAAAGTCATCAATAACAAAACACGTTGACCAAAGTCATCAATAACAAAACACATTGACCAAAGTCATCAATAACAAAACACGTTGACCAAAGTCAGACATAACAAAACACGTTGACCAAAGTTAGACATAACAAAACACGTTGACCAAAGTTAGACATAACAAAACACGTTGACCAAAGTTAGACATAACAAAACACGTTGACCAAAGTTAGACATAACAAAACACGTTGACCAAAGTTAGACATAACAAAACACGTTGACCAAAGTCATCAATAACAAAACACGTTGACCAAAGTCAGACATAACAAAACACGTGAACAAAGTTAGGCATAACGAAACACGTGACCAAAGTCAGCCATAAAAAACACGTGACTAATGCCAGTCATTACATGGAAACCAAAAAGAGGAAACCTTAAAAAGACCGTCCATATGCAATATGACTTCGCAGCTTTTTCAAAGACCTTAAATCTGCGATTATTAGCTTGGAAGATGCTCTGGAATTCGCCTATGGACTGATTTCTGCGGTGAGAGCTTGCGCCCTAGGCGCCGAACTGCGTGGTATGACCTAAATCTAAGTCCTCTACACTCTCTCTTTTTGTTTCTATCGAGAGATCCTCTCTACGTTTTATACGATGATAACAAACTTCAATGAGTAGACTGTTGCTTATTCTGGAAATAAACAATCAATTCTGGAGTGCACTAAATATATATATATGGCTTTTATATAACGCTACTTTTATACTTATTGCAAGCTCAGAGCGCTATGGTCCAATCACATTTGGGAGAAGGTTTTCCGCGCTGCCTTTAGGCGCTCAGTAAACACAACTCTGCTCGAGTCGTGTGTCGAACCTCGAGCCCCTTCATAGGTAGCCAAGCCAAGTTTAAGCGTACTTAGCCCCTCAACCATGCTTCCCACTAAATCTATTTATATTTTGGTGAGTTAGAAACTATTTTGTTCTTTTCTGAATAGGTGTCTGTTTTATGATGACATTCATGTATTTAGAGATGTTTTTAAAACTCTCATTCTGAATCCGTTCAATCAAAAAGTGATGAACCCCCTCCCAACCCCAAACTTCCTTGTTAAATGTGACTTGTTTGATATTCCTGATAAAATCGTGGTCTAGATGTATTGGATGTCGGAGCAAATGTTATCGTGAACTGTTCTTCGGATTAAATTATGCATATGAAAGTAGACAGCGTCAATATCACGCACATTAGAAGTTTGGGGAGATGAACGTTTGAACTAGAGGTCAAAGAGACACGTGTCTGCCAAAAAAATAAATACGACATTTTGTCAAACCATTTGGACAATAAAAAGTACTTCTACACACTGAATGGACCTCATTCACCAATCCTAAACAAACAACAATTAGCCATGTGATTCTCTATCTCTTCTATACAAATTACGTAATCCATAAAGGCTGTCACGTGATACGTTTTTTTCTATTGTTTTATCAATATTATCACGTGGCTAAATGTTGTTTGTTTACGATTTGTGAATGAGGTCCATTGTTTCTATGTTAGAGCACGGTGTTCATTAACTTCACCTGATTCGTGTACTTGGGGGCCTTTATCTCTTTTAGTTTTTCTGATCTTCACATACAGAAAGACAGACATAGCAAAACAAAAACAAGGTCTAAAGCCCACTGATTCAGGTCATCACATATGTACACGACCAAAAGGAGGACAGAAAGAAGCACAAAGACCAACTAGACTTGAACCTTTATCAATAAAACGTCGACAAATCAATGACTGAACTAACTGTTAGATCAATGTTTCTCAACCCTATATGACACCCAGCAGAAGATAAAAATATATATATGTTTGCGTCCACTTAGCCAGCTCCGAGGGGAAGTTTTTTTTTAGCAAAACAATTTATAGATTTCGACCTGCTCCGAGAAAAGATTTTATTCGAGCATCTTGAACTATACGAATAGTAATGTTCACGATGTTATGTGTAAACAAACAAACAAAAAACAGCTTCATCTTTGTGTCCTGCTCCGATTTCAAGCTGCAGTCTGGTCACAACAACTAAATTAAATAACACCAATGCATCGTGGCAATACATCGTGGCGATACTTTGTTTATAATTAAATGTCTGATTTTACCGCCAGAAGATATGAAGGACTGAATTGCTAGATGTCTGTAAAGTAAAAGTAAAGCCCGATTTGTTCAATAGAACTCAAAACAGAGGATATGTCCTAATTTTATCGGACGTCTGGTAACCTTTTGCTAGATGACGATTTAAAATTAGGAAGTAATTATCTTCTGTTAAGAAGGAACGTCTTTAATTCATAAGATACATTTGGAGAGACTCAGAACCGAGACGCCTGGAGGTAGCTGGTTGGTAGCCAATGCCCCAGATATGACCACGGGCAGAAATGAGATGATAAGGTAAAAACAGATTGTCGTTTTGATTGGATCTAGCTCGCTCCAATCACATGAGAAAATATTTTAACAACAAATACTTTAAAAATGTTTTTTTATTAAAATAATATTTGTTTTAATGATCAGAAATAGTTATTGTCAGCTTCTAGTTCAATGATTGAAAAGAAAGAAGATTCTTATAAAAAAAGTTGACGATTCTCTTTTTTCAAAAGTTTAATTACCACCCCAGCCATCAACAATCTCATGGCTTCAGATAATATTTTAATGTAGTCAATTTATTGAACTCTAAAATGGATGGAAGATAAAAGAAGCCTCGTTATTTTTTTTTATAATTGGAAATGTATTCAGATAACCTTGCCTAATAGAGTCAGTTAAAACAAAATAAAAACAATTCAAACACAACACACACACACATCTATAGAAAACAAATACAGACATCTTGTTTCGACCCCACAGTCAAGGGGAAGTGAAGATGTTGTCTTACAATCGAGTTCTTGTTGTTTTCGGTTATTGCAACGTCGAGTCGATTTTACCAAAATCTAGTTGCATTGGAATTAGTATTGAACTTTCCGTCCCATAAGAAGAGATATAACAAACTAGACTTGATTCAACTAAATCATCACTCTATTTAGAGCATGTCCTCGTCTAAAGTGTTGGCTCATAGTCAGATTATAACAAACATTATCAACCTCATAATTATATTTGTCAATAAAATCGAGTAAGAAACTAGATAACCAAGGGAGATGTGTTTGCACACTAACTTATTTGATGCCAATATGGGTTCTTTCACTATTCACCTATACAAGTCAAAGGGCAGGTTTGAGCACGACAAGCATGAGAGTAAAATTAGATGACTATAACTATTTTGATAGATTCATATGACTAATGATCATTCAACTTCGCTAAGCGAACCTACGCGTGGAAAGGAAACTTGAATGTGTATATACAAAACATTATATACTAGGGTTGCACCGGATAGTATATCCGGCTCAGGCCAAATATCAGGCCATTTTCATGGCTCGTTGTATTCGGCTCCGGCCGGATATCACTGCAGGATAGTTAGTCCAATAGTTAAAATCTAATGGTGCGGGTCTGCCCCCCCCCTCCATCTCATTTGTCTATTTCATCACATTGAGTATGTTTCAGATCTTCCTTAAGAGTTGTAAAAAATCTACTTCCAATGGCATTTCGCTTTTCTTTCTTATTAATCAAGAGACTTCCTTACAAACAAATCAATGTATACAATAGTTGATGATATTGACATGTAACATTCATTGTTTATCCTTAGCCCTTTATTGTATGTTCTTGAAATATCATTAATGTTATACTTTATATTAAATACTTTGTCATCACCTTACGATGTCAGCGCATCACTCTTTATTAAGTGAACTTAATAGTATTCCTGATCTCTTCTTTGCACTTAATAGTGACATATACTTCATGGTGACATTTACTTCATGTAAACATATACTTCAAATTATTTAGAAAATTCTTTGTCTCATCGACTGGGATGTTATTCAATTATCTTCCATTTCAATTTTATAAATCTAATATGTAGTCAACTGTTTGTTAGCTCTAGATTTATTTGACTAATGGAAATTGTTGTTCAACTGTCACATCCCTAATGTTTATTATTTATTCTGTTGTCTCCTTAGCAACCTAAGATCTTGCTCACTATTAAGCAAATCTGTCTTCAGAGTCATCTGAACATGACCTTTATACAAGGACATAACATCAGTGTCATCGACTCGCCTTCTTTGTTTTCTTTCAGCCTGATAGACCTCCTTTGCTACACCTTGTACTAGACCTCCTTTGCTACACCTTGTACTAGATCTCCTTTGCTACAACTTGTACTAGACCTCCTTTGCTACACCTTTTTCTAGTCATCCTGTGCTACACCTTGTACTAGTCATCCTTTGCTACACTTTCTAATAGTCACCATGTGCTACATCTTCTACAAGACCTCCTTTGCTACACCTTGTACTAGACCTCCTTTGCTACACCTTGTACTAGACCTCCTTTGCTACAACTTGTACTAGACCTCCTTTGCTACACCTTGTACTAGTCATCCTTTGCTACACCTTGTACTAGTCATCCTTTGCTACACCTTGTACTAGTCATCCTTTGCTACACCTTGTACTAGACCTCCTTTGCTACACCTTGTACTAGACCTCCTTTGCTACACCTTGTACTAGACCTCCTTTGCTACACCTTGTACTAGTCATCCTTTGCTACACCTTTTTCTAGTCATCCTGTGCTACACCTTGTACTAGTCATCCTTTGCTACACTTTCTAATAGTCACCATGTGCTACATCTTCTACAAGACCTCCTTTGCTACACCTTGTACTAGTCATCCTTTGCTACACCTTGTACTAGACCTCCTTTGCTACACCTTGTACTAGTCATCCTTTGCTACACCTTTTTCTAGTGATCCTGTGCTACACCTTGTACTAGTCATCCTTTGCTACACTTTCTAATAGTCACCATGTGCTACATCTTCTACTAGACCTCCTTTGCTACACTTGTACTAGTCATCCTTTGCTACACCTTGTACTAGACCTTCTTTGCTACATCTTGTACTAGTCATCCTGTGTTACACCTTCTACTAGACCTCATTAATACACATTGGTGCTATTTATGATCTGCCACACCACCTACGACTAGTCAAGCACTCCTAGCGACGCCTTTAGCAGCCCCCCCCCCCCCTCACAGGCTAAGAGCCAGCATCGAACAAGTCAGGAAATAAAATCTAAGCATTAAGGACACTCTTGCCCAACGCATCTAGTGATGACACCATTCTACGTCTTACTATCTTGTTCTAGTTTAGTCACAGACTGCTGTCAAAGTATTCTCTTCCCTTTCATTTCATTTTCTATAAATAAATATTTGTATTATTATTAGCGGCCCCGAAAGGGGAAAAGACGCTATTAGTTTTGTGTGGAATGTCTGTCCGTCCGTCGATCCGTCCGTCCCGTTTAGATCTCGTAAACTAGAAAAGAAAATTCGACATCATAATATTTTAGACTGATTCAACGGCTACTTTTTCTTTTCTGAAAGCGAAAAATCTAATTGTTTAAATCCCTTATGCAAGCAGTTTTTTCATAAAAATACACCACATTTACAACTATTCACTATTAATAGTAGCAAACACGTAAAGCTCTCTAGTAGCACACAGAAGAACACACCATATATTAAACACATTTATGCAAACGATTTTAGATTTTTTGTCAAAATTTTTTTTTTTTACATTTGTATTGCTAAGTTAAGTAAGTTCTGTCATACTACCTACTACATTTACACAAAAAATGTTTACTTTTTTTTTTGAAAGTGTAAAAAATCTATTTAGCATGCATATAAGTTGGACATAATTTATTTTTTTAAGAATAAGAGATTGCCCCTTTACAAAACAATCAGATCAATTTAATATTCATTATAATACATCTTTAGGCCAGGTTCACATCTAACTTCACATTCACTTTCACCTATCATTTGGTCAGCTGGACCACTGGGGTACAACACAAGATCTGTCAACCTTCTTTCTCCATTCTTCTCTGTTTGTCTCTCATTTGTCTTTGATAGAATTTCATTATGATGTTCTTTCTGAAAATATTGAAACCTGCCTTTTTACCTGCCTGGGTGGACTACTTCGGAAGCCGATTTTGAGATTGTGTTTCCACACAAACTGTCTTTGTAACCTTGTTAACTATAAACACTTGATTGTTGATTGCATGTATCCTGGTATTGTGCCTCTCTATGTATCTATTAATGTGCTAGAGTAATTTAGTTAAAACCACACCCTAGACGCCTCACGACACGCCAACATACCACAAAACACAACACTTGTCAGAGACACTACAACTGATTCTGTCTGACGCCTGCCTGGACATGTCCAGTTGTCATTCTGTCTGACGCCTGCCTGGACATGTCCAGTTGTCATTCTGTCTGACGCCTGCCTGGACATGTTCAGTTGTGATTCTGTCTCGGGATAGTAACAAATAGTTTATGTTTTCGTGACAAGAGAACAGACAACTTCAAGTTTTGGAAATGTATTCAGCTGTTTGGCCACTAAGCTCATAAAAAAGGTTTCGGTCTATCAAGCAAAAACATACAACGTAAGTGGAGGAATAACAATATTTCGTAAGAACTAGGTCAACGGCATGTTAACAACTCTGGCGTCATTTTGACTGACATTTAGCACACAACAATGGCTGAACTGCATGTAGTCATCAAACTTAATGCTATTTCATTGTTTGCCTGGCTGAGAATGACGTAATGCATTCTTTCTGCACACATATACACCCACTCTCAAAGACACTGTGTCACATACACATGAACAATCAACTGAAGAGAAAACTATAAATATTTGGCGCGTAAATTTGTGATTTGTTTCTTTTCTCTAGTTTTGACACGACGGTGATGTAGGTAGAACGTAGACGCGGAACTCTACATAGGAAATAAAAGTCAGTTGATAGCCTCGTAGTCTGCAGTTCTATTGGAGCCTCGTATTCTGCAGTTCTATTGGAGCCTCGTAGTCTGCAGTTCTGTTGGAGCCTCGTAGTCTGCAGTTCTATTGGAGCCTCGTAGTCTGCAGTTCTATTGGAGCCTCGTAGTCTGCAGTTCTATTGGAGCCTCGTAGTCTGCAGTTCTATTGGAGCCTCGTAGTCTGCAGTTTTATTGGAGCAGTAAGAAATAGTCTCTTAGTGACAGTGACGACAGAAAACAGAGGACAGATCCCTTTTCTCACTTGGTAAAATGTATGTAATCTATAGCTGACTTGATCAACTCATGTTTGTTACCACTTTGTGTTCTGCTTATTGAGCTAACTCAGAGTTTGAATACTATCGACAACACCAAAAGTTAACTCAACATGCAGTCAGTATTGAACACTGAACGCACAGGGAGTTGACCAGTACTTATGCTGATATAGCTCAACCATTTCAATTCATATGACAGAGACAATCATTTTGTGTGTGTCCATTGATAGAAATAGACCTACATAATGCTTTGTTTTGTACATGTTAGTTTATTCAGAAATACATAGACAATACATTTTTATTCAGATTGAAGTATCTTGTAATCAGATTGAAGTACGTTTTTATCTGATTGAAGTACCTTGTAATCAGATTGAAGTACGTTGTTAACAGATTGAAGTACCTTGTAATCAGATTGAAGTACCTTGTAATCAGATTGAAGTACCTTGTTATCAGTACCTTGTAATCAGGTTGAAGTATCTTGTAATCAGATTGAATTACCTTGTAATTAGATTGAAGTACCTTGTAATCAGATTGAAGTACCATGTAATCAAATTGAAATAATTTGTAATCATATTGAAGTACCTTGTAATCAGATTGAAGTACGTTGTTATCAGTACATTGTAATCAGATTGAAGTACCTTGTAATCAAATTGAAATAACTTGTAATCAGATTGAAGTACCTTGTAATCAGATTGAAGTACTTTGTTATGAGTACCTTGTAATCAGATTGAAGTACCTTGTAATCAAGTTGAAATAACTTGTAATCAGATTGAAGTACGTTGTTATCAGAACCTTGTAATCAGATTGAAGTACCTTGTAGTCAGATTGAAGTACCTTGTAATCAGATTGAAGTACATTGTTATCAGTACCTTGTAATCAGATTGAAGTACGTTGTTATCAGTACCTTGTAATCAGATTGAAGTACCTTGTAATCAAATTGAAATAACTAGTAATCAGATTGAAGTACGTTGTTATCAGAACCTTGTAATCAGATTGAAGTACCTTGTAGTCAGATTGAAGTACCTTGTAATCAGATTGAAGTACATTGTTATCAGTACCTTGTAATCAGATTGAAATACCTTGTAATCAAATTGAAATAACTTGTAATCAGATTGAAGTACGTTGTTATCAGAACCTTGTAATCAGATTGAAGTACCTTGTAATCAGATTGAAGTACCTTGTAATCAGATTGAAATAACTTGTAATCAAATTGAAGTACCTTGAAATCAAATCGCATACTTTGAAGCTGATATGAAATTTTAAAAAAAAAGACTTTCAATTTTTTTTTAGATCTAAGTTGAAAAGTTTTCTAGATAGCGTTCTTCAGATTTGTACTACCCCCTAGAGATCTACGTCACTAGTACACATTTTATATCAATATCCATCTTTTTGTCTCAGTCTCAGCTCCGCCATATTGTTGTTGGTGGTGTTCCCATGGGGACAAATTAGTGTAGAGGATGACATGTGACATCTACTTTTCCCATGAGCGCCTTGGAAAAAGCGTTGATAGATTTGGTTTCCGGTTGTTTTTACTTGCGAAATTTCCTTTGAAATGTTTTCTTTATGTTTGTACCTTCTACCCCGCGGGTCCTTAGAGATAGTGCTCAGTTTGATTTATTTCATTGGTTACAAGTTTTAATTACAACTAATTAGAACTTGTCCCTAGAGTGTGGAAGAGAATGTTTGAATTTAAACTTGCACTGATGAAAACTATCTGTTTAATTAGGAGACTAAAACACAATATCACTGCCTGATTTATCCTAACTTGGTAGGTGCTAAGCAGCTACTCTACTCTTTAACCTTCAGACTTTTGTTCCACGTGACTTAATAAGCTTTGCGTCCAATGTTCTAATAGACTAAATGAGCAATAAACTACAAACGATAATAAAAGGGAGAAAGAAAAAATTCTATGGTGAAAATATTCATACATATTCAAGCAAATATGAAACATTGATTTATTTAGTAATCGCTTCAAATGCCGTAATTACGATTACCAGGCCACAAGTTTCAGTTATTTTCATTGAACCCTATTCTGTTTTATTACGTTTTGCGTGTGAAGGTTCACATTGTAATTCATAGTCAGTTTAGAAAAAATTGAGGTCTAGATGTACCGGTACTCCGGATAATATTTTATCTTTTTTGAGCCTACATTTTGTTTGTTAACAGCACTTTATAAATCAAATTATTATTATTATTATGCAAATGAGAAATTATGAACTGTCAAAAGCACAATCATCTAGGCAAAGTAAGAACTTTAAACATGATTGCATGTAAAGTAGGCACGCTCGAAACAATTGAAAGCTATTCAAAAACAGCCATCCATATATACACCGACCGATCAGCCTTCAAAGCCACTATCAATACTAGACTTGGTGCCTTCCTGGTCTCCCCCAAAAATAATCACTTTGAAATAAGTGCACCCTGTGGCGACTACTGCTCAAACTTCCAAGCCGAAATTGAGGCAATTTCCATAGCTTTGCAGACAGTCGAAAACACATTTTATGAAGGGATACAGTCACCATCATATATTGTTGTCTTTACAGACTCCCAATCGACTCTTCAAGCACTTAACAGCAGCACCTTAAAAAGCCCAAGAGAGTTGACAACACTAATAGAGATAATACACCAGATGATGACAAAATTAAGCATCAACATCACATTACAGTGGATCCCTGGAAACATTGGCGTCATGGGAAAAGAAAGGGCAGATAAGCTTTCAAAGGTAGGATTATCTATGGAACAACCAGATAGACATGTTAACTACCACACCCTAAGGTCAATGTTAATCAACAACCACAAAGAGGAGTGGCTCAACCAATGGGCAACAGGAAACACAGGCAGAGCCATGTACAAAGAAATTAACATGCCTAACAAACTGAACAGTATTAACTTCCTCCCCCGCAAAGAACAATCTACAATCTTCCAACTAAGAAAAGGACACAAACCTCTGTTAAATTACCATCTAATAAGATAAATCCCACTCAACTCCCCCTTTGTAGACACTGCGACCACCCTTATGAAACCGTAAACCACATCATTTTTGAATATCCCTTCCTAATCCACCTTAGGCAGACCCTACTTCCACTACAGCCGAACATAACCAGCACCTTGTACGGCAGTGCTGAACTGAAGAAAACAGCATACTATTTTTCCTTGGCAGTCTGCAAATGAGTTCATAGCTCAGCTGCAAAAGCTGGCTAGAAGAAGAAATATGCCTTATTATTGGGATTATGTTGTTTTTGTTTTTTTTTGTTTTTTTTTTGGAGGGGAGGTCACGACATCGTTTGAGACTCATTGTGACATGTTATGAATTTTACTCACCATAAAACGTGCCTTTTGCACGAGGAAAAATCTCTGAGAGAGAGACCGATAGCGTGATATTTGGAGAGTTACAATCTTGTTCTCAGAGAGGAAGGTCGTATATATTTTCGAATGTAGGCATTCGTATTGAGTACTGCATAGTCAGAATATGGAGATGTAATTTATTCTTGAAATTATCGTTTAATTGTGTATTACGCATTTCTTCTAGTTTATGGCTAGATCATCTGTCAACTTATTTATTTCAATCTATAAATTTATTGTCAGCTATAATATGTGCGTTGCTCAGTGCATTCTAATACTTGTGCTACTTAATTATGACTCAAGCTCTACAGTCTCAAGCACAAGATCACATGTTAAATACCCAAAGTACATCAAGAAAATAATAATATTATTGATGTTACAGGTGCTGGGAAGAGGAGGATGGCGTGGTCTTAGTAAATGTTTTCCAGTTGTCTTTCAATGAAGCCAGTTACTACATCAGTGAAAAGCTTACGAGCTTGCGGCTGTTTTACACCGTCTTCTTTCAAGATTGCCAAAACTTATTGCCCTTGGCATGTATCATTCCCCCCTTCAGATGGGTGCCCTACAACTTTACACAACGGCTTTCAACAGAACATACAAAGTCAAAAATGAAAGTCACATTCATTAGAAAACTCTGACATTCGATAACACAGTTTCATTAAATGAAAAATTTGGGGCCGAAGTAGAGTATAAAGCTTAAATAAAGGTTCAAGCTAGAACTAATTGCTTTTCAGCGTTTAGAGTCAATCAGTAGCGTGGTCGAGAGGCCAAGTAAGCTTGAACTTGGCTTGGCCACCTAAGAAGGGGGCTCGAGGTTCGACACCCGACTCCAGCAGAGTTGTGTTTACTGAGAGCCTAAAGGCAGCACGGAAAAAACTTCTCCCAGATTCCCCTCCCCCCATACACACACTGGTTCACAAATGACTTTGGACCATAGCGCTCTGAGCATGAAAGCAGCTCTTTATTAAAGCTATAATTTAATTTAATTTAAAAACGTGAATGCCATGTATATATATATATATGCCTGATACCCAAACTTCCCTCATTGACTTAATGTGCCCTGACCCTATTTTTGGTCCTTCTTCAATAGGAAACCTCTCACATTTTATTTTCTATCTTTTGGAAACTAAAAGTCATTTGCCTTGTTTCTTCCATGTAAGTCCCAACGGGACGGGCAGATCACCTGCTAGCAAGAAGTAGCTCCCCAGACGGAGAGCTCGTAGATAATCCCTGAGACATAAGTACCAAAAGTACAAAATATGGCGCAAAAGTCATCTGTTTCTTTGGTCAACGGTTAATGAGCAGGGCGTCATGTGGCCAGCACAACGACCAACTACCTCTTTTACTTTCACCAACTTAAGTCAGGTACCCAATTAAAGTTTTGACTCAGGGCCGCCCTAAAAATTACGAAATATAAAATCTTCACCGAGATTCGAACCCAGGACCAAGCCAAGCGCTTAACTACTCAGCCACCGCGCCCCCAAGACACTAGGCTTATGAATGGAAGTATTTATCTTCTCTTTTGAAGGAACCTCTGTTATATACTTGGAGCAGCGGGCATCTAGTGCATTAGAAAAGAAAATCGTATCAGTTTAACTTAATGCGTGAAAGTACAAGGTTACAAGACAATGAGATGAAGGATGCTTGGGCTGTTTGTGCCATGGTCGTCAATGAGTACGACTTGAAGTCACTTTGACGGACATCTTATAGTAAACTGAGAGGTCAATAGAATCCAAACTAAAGACCTGAGAGGCCCTATATAGTTGTAGATGTAGATTTAAAAGTGTATGAAATAGAATAAACCTTAATAAAACCGTAGAATTAAGGATTTGTTCCAAAACCCCAGACAGTATCTTTGCAAAGAATATATCTTAGAATTAGATCTGCGTAGGCGAATCAAAAGATCGCGAGACGTGCTCATTTGATTTGTACATCTGCGCTGGGCATACGCACAAAATCATGAATGGAGGCACTACAAAGCATGTCGAACTGACCTAAATCCAACTTTTAAATTAGGTTCTTCAGCTTGTGGAAGGGCGACTTAACACATGTAAAATTTACCGTTAGTATCCAAGGAATAGTTGAGCAAAGCTTTATCAAGATTTGTCAAAATGTTTTGATTTTCATTTTAAAATGCATAAAGTGAACTTGTTCCATTAGCGTCTGTTATAGAATGTAAAATTTTTATATTACAATATATAATTATGTGCTTAAAATAGAGCCTATATGAATATGCACCAAACGTCTTTTATTATGAAGACAAGGCGTGTTAATATAAATAGAAATGAAACTTTACATCATTAATGCGCTTTACATTCAGAGCAGCTATGGCTGGCACATTTTTTTCATTTTGTAATGACCGTTGAGTGGGTTAGTTAACATGATATATTCCTTGACAACGTCACGTTGACCAGACGTCTGTCTAGCCGTGCGGGTGTATCTCCAGAGGTAGGTAGAGGTAGGTAAAACAGCTCCGACCCTTTTTACTTGTTTAGTCCATCAAATTGAGTTCAGGTCACCACAAGTCAAGTACGATGGACATTTAATGTCAGCATATTGACACTCTCTAGAGGTCACACCTTACGAGGAAACTGAGTTTGTTTACTTGGTAGTAAATTTTGAAAAGGGGGGGGGGGACTGGACTTTAAGCCATACCTCTACACAGATAACAACGGTAGAGATGAACACTCCCACTCTTTTTTATTTGTTTAGTCCATCACATTGAGTTTATTGATAGACAGGTGGCCACAAGTCAAATACGATGGATGTAGGTACTCTCGGTCACGCGAGGGAACTGAGTTTGTTTACTTGGTATCTAATCTTAATTATGGGCTGGACTTTAAGCCACACCTCTGCAGGCGTGACATTTTGCTACACAGAACACAAACTAAGTTGTTAAAATCTGTCGAATACAAATCTATTTATTTTTTGGGTAGGGGTGTGTGGATGTCTTTCTAAAGTAGGTTTTCCTAATGCTTTTAGATCTATATAACTTATCTTATCTTATATAATACAGACGTTACTTCAAAAAAGAAGATGATTACGTCCTACGCGTCATGCATTTAGTCATGCATATTAACCAATGACTTCAATTCTGCCAAATAGAAGACCTAATACAGTTTTGACTCTCCAAGCTACGCATTGCTAAACGTTTTTTTTTTTTATTATTTGTGGGAGACAAAGAAAAAGTTCATCTCGGTAATAGTGTAGCCGAAATAAACTGACCAACAAAAAAAAAAAAAAAAAAAAATATAAAAAAAAACAAAACAAACTATCGCCTAATCTAAAATGAAATATTTCTAGAGCTAGATTTTCTTGGACGAATGATATAAAATAAGTATAAATAATAAGTCTTATGAATCTGACAGATCTAAAACAAATACTGATGGAGTCATTCTTTAATTAGCTATTAGAATTACTTGACTACCAACTAAGTATTTTTATTGCCAAATACAATGTATTTTATGTGCATTTATTAAAAACAACAACCAAAAATTAAGCCTTCGACGCAACTAGATCTAATATTAATAATATAGATTCTAGTTCTAGATCCAGAAAGCTACTTCTCTAATTCAGTTTTCTAGTTTAATTAATTCTAGTTATATCTAGATGTCTAGACCAGTAGATCTTAATCTAGCCAGGGTTTTTGTCATGGAATAGATCTATAAACCTGCAGCCGCCTACTGATCACGATATGACAGATTTTCAGGTACATAATCTAGAAAGATCTATATCTAGGTAATAAATATATTTAAATGTACATAAGATGATTTAAATCAACATGAATTATTTCGATCAAGGATTTTTGAAACATTTTCGCAATGGAAACAAACAGGAAATGGCTTTGTTTCTTATATTTGCGTGAATATCCGAGAAATGATTTTGCATTATTTCTAAACTTTGAAAACTTTGACTCCCCTTAGCGCTTAAAAAAGAGTTTACGCACATAATAATCTATCTATATATAGGTCTATGAATCGATCAGTTGCGGATAAGAATTTATTTCCGGTTTTCAGTCTAGTATACTATATACGCAAAGTTGTTAACGCCGGAAGTGGTAATGGTCTTAAGCCCATCATTACTTATAAAGTGCTTCCAATGGCATGCGTCTCAAATAGCCTCTGACAACCAGTCCAACTCCTGGCCTTCACGTGTGGCTCAGTTGCTGAGCCTGGCGGAACCGTTACCACAGACAGGAGAAGGGGCAAAGCGAGCAACTGGCACCTAAACCAGTAAGCTTCGGGCAGGAGGGGCTCGTTAGCCTTGGTTGGCTACCCATCTAGGAGAAGTAAAACTCTGAATCCGCTGCTCTGTGGCTATACCCAAACACGGGAAAATCTTCGGAAGACAACCCTGAGGAAAAATCAGGAGCTGGTGACCCTTAGGCAGACTGTGGCACACCGTGCTACAGCCTGGCAGATCCTGTGGCGCTACTGATCCCAAACTGTATTGGATATTCCGTTCCTTTGGTCACATCAGCTGCGCAGAGAGGGGGGAACTGCTGTGTGGGCGACAACGTTCCGACCATAAACAATGCCCATGCTTTCATCTGACCTATTCAAAGCCCTAACCCCAAAAACTGGAGAGGACAATCCAGCTTGCCTTTGGCGTCGACCAAACACTGGAAGTGGCAGTCACCGGTTATAAGCTCAAATGCTCAATTGACGTAGAGCAGTGCGCCAGGGGCCACTTTCGTCAGTGGGAGGGATCCTAGGATTCCAATGGACAGCTACCGCCCGCCTCAAGCTGGGCAGCCCCCAGCCAATAAGGTGCTGTCCCGTCATGCCTGTCTTCCTCGTTTGGGTACACGAGAATAAGAACAAATCTGAAAAGCAGGCACAAAGCCAATGTACAAGTCGACATGAAGAAAAAAAAGAGGCGCTGCACTCTTAAACTGGGCACATGGAATGTGCGTACTCTACAAAATGGACTTAATGAAAACCAGACATAGAAGATGTCAGAAAATCTGCAATAATAAACGATGAACTGTCAAGGCTCAAAGTAGACATTGCCGCCCTTCAGGAAACTCGTTTAGCTGACTCTGGTTCAATCAAAGAAAAAGATTGCTCCTTCTTCTGGCAAGGCAAAGCCGAAAGCGAAGTAAGGGAACATGGCGTTGGTTTCGCAGTTAAGAACACACTGCTGAACACAGTAGAGCTGAAGTGCAACGGTTCAGAAAGACTCCTATCACTACGCCTTAACACATCTATTGGACATGCGACTGATATGTGCCTACGCTTCTACTCTGAGTTCCACACCAGAGGTCAAAGATATGTTTTATGAAAACCTTTCGTCTGCTCTTAGCGAGATCCCAACTACGGAACAGGTTATCAACCTCGGCGACCTCAATGCACGCGTTGGATCTGACAACTCTGCATGGGACAGCTGTATTGGGCGTTTTGGTGTCGGAAAAGTAAAAGAAAATGGAAAAAAGCTCCTCGATGTTTGCTCACTACACTCCCTCTGTGTCACTAATACCTATTTCAAGACTAGACCACAGCACTGAGTATCTTGGCGGCATCCTCGCTCCAAACACTGGCACCAACTAGACCTAATCATGGTAAGACAAAAGTGCTTAAAATTTGTCAAGCTTACCAGGTCCTATCACAGTGCAGACTGCGACACAGATCACTCCTTGGTATGTTGTAAGACCAATCTTCTCCCTAAAAGACTTCCCTGGAAATCTTTGGAAGAAAAATTACAAAGAAAATGATTGGTTCGACTCCAAAGCAGCTATTTTAGCACCTATCATCAGAGCAAAGAGAGTTGCACTCACTACTTACAAGGCAAAACCTACCCAACACAACCTGTTAAGTCTGAAAGAAGCTAGAGTCAATGCACAGAGGACAGCAAGGATCTGTGCCAATGAATACTGGGTAGAGCTCAGTGAGAATATTCAGCTCGCAGCCCAAGTGGGCAACATAAGAGGGATGTACGAAGGAATCAAAAAGGCTCTCGAACCCTCCCAAAACAAGACAGCACCTCTTAAATCAACCACTGGGTAAATTATCACTGACAAGTGCCAACAAATGCACAGATGGGTTGAACAGTACTCTGAGCTCTACGCCACAACAAGCTCAGTCTCTGACTCAGCCCTTAAGGCCATCACACAATTACCCACAATGAACGAGCTAAATGAAACACCCACCCTCTCAGAGCTCAACAAAGCCATAGACAACATTGCTGCCCGCAAAGCATCCGGATGCGATGGTATCCCCCCAGATCTTCTAAAACAATGCAAAACTACTCTAATCCAACCTTTACACGAACTGCTTTGCAAATGTTGGCAAGAAGGTGCTGTACCACTGCGGGATGCTAAAATCATTACACTGTATAAGAACAAAGGTAACAGAAGCGACTGCAACAATTAGGTTTAGATAATAGTGAACAAATAGATGCTATCTTACTAGATTTTTCTAAGGCTTTTGACAAAGTTCACCACCATAGTTTGCTTAAAAAATTAAAATATTTTGGCATTAATGGTCCACTGCATCAGTGGATTAAACATTTTCTGATAGGGAGAGAACAAACTGTAATAATAAATGGCTCTAAATCAACACCGATAACAGTAAACTCAGGTGTACCTCAAGGAACAATCTTGGGTCCACTACTATTTTAAATTTACATAAATGATTTACCAAATTGCATTACTTCAGGAACAAAAGTCAGATTATTTGCAGACGATTGCATAATATATAGAACAATAAAAACAACACAAGACACAGATATTTTACAAAGAGAATTAGATGAATTACAGAAATGGGAATCAAATTGGAGCATGTCTTTCCATCCAGAAAAATGTCAGTTGTTAAGAGTAACAAAAAAACTAAAACAAATTAATTCCACTTATCTTATTCATGGCAAACCAGTAACACAGACTAAAAACGCAAAATACCTAGGTGTTATAATACATGAAAAACTGTCATGGAATCCACATATTGATGAAACTATAAAAAAAAATCAAATTAAGCATTAGGATTTATTAAAAGAAATGTCTATAAATCAAATAAGAACATAAAACTAAAATGTTATTTAACCTTGGTTAGGCCAATAATAGAATATGCATCCTCCGTTTGGGACCCCTCAACTCAAGAAAACATTAAGAAACTGGAACAGACACAAAATAGAGCAGTGAGATTCATAACACATGAATATTCACATTTGACTAGAGTAACACCTTTAGTAAAATCACTAAATTTAGAAAGCCTTCAAGACTCAAAAGTAAAAGTAAAGTAGCAATTATACATAAAACACTGAACCATAATCTTCAAATACAAAAACAAAATTTAATAAAATACTCTGAAAGACACAAAGATAAGGCACATTCCTCGTCCCATATGCTAGGACAAATTTGTACAAATACTCCTTCTTCCCTAGTGCTATTAGTGCATGGAATGGGTTGCCTGAGCTAGCCAGGAAAACCAGTGACTTGGCAGAATTGAAGTCATTGGTTAATATGCATGACTAAATGCATGACGCGTAGGACGTAATCATCTTCTTTTTTGAAGTAACGTCTGTATTATATAAGATAAGATTACAGGGGAATTTCCCTCCTAAGTATTGTAGGCAAAGTCTTTGCTCGAGTGATACTTCCCAGGCTACAAAAATTCGCTGATCGGGTCTATCCAGAATCACAATGCGGCTTTCGCTCAGGGAGATCCACGATTGACATGATTTTCTCCATCCGCCAACTCCAGTAAAAGTGCAGAGAACAAAGGATGCCTTTGTAGATTGCGTTTATTGACCTGACAAAGGCCTTCGATCTAGTTAGCAGAGATGGCCTCTTTAAAATTTTACAGATAATAAGCTGTCCACCCAAGCTACTAATTTAATCATATCTTTCCACCAAAATATGATGGGTACAGTGCAATTCAACGGTGCCAGCTCTGAAAGTTTCAGTATAAACAGCGGAGTTAAACAAGGATGTGTCCTGGCCGCAACCCTCTTTGGAATACTATTTTCACTGCTAATCTACAACGCGTTTGACAAATCCACCGAAGGCATCTATCTCCATTCCAGATTTGATGGCAAACTCCTAAATATTGCCAGACTTAGGGCCAAAACTAAAATCAGAGCCACCCTCCTAAGAGATATGCTATTCGCGGATGACGCAGCGGTAGTGGCACACACGCAAGAGGAACTTCAGTCATTTATGTCCCGCTTCTCTCAGGCCTGTAAAGAATATGGCTTGACTATTAGCACGAAGAAAACAAATTTATGGGACCACCTGCTACAGCACCACCCTCCATCCTCATTGATGATAACAAGCTAAACACCGTAAACGAATTCTGCTATCTGGGATCCACAATTACAGATGACCTGTCTCTAGAAGAGGAGATAAAAAAACGCATAGGGATGGTTGCCTAGACCTTCGCTAGACTCAAGCCAAGAGTTTGGGAAAATCATAAGCTAACTACGGTGACCAAAATGGAAGTCTACCAGGCATGCGTCATGAGTACACTGCTGTATGGCAGTGAATCATGGACCGCTGTTTGCGCTGGCTTGGACATGTTCGCCGGATGGAGGACGAGCGCATCCCGAAAGTCATCCTCCCTGGTCAACTCGCGACTGGCACAAGAAAAACTGGTCGCCCCCACCTCCGTTACATAGATGTAATAAAACGTGACCTCAAATCAATGAACATCAATACTGACAATTGGGAAGACATAGCTCTAGACCGCAACAGATGGAGAGAGACAGTGACCAAAAAAGATATGGACAGTGAAAGTACATGGGTCTCAGCTCAGCAAGAAAAACGTACAATCCGAAAAACGGCCAGCTCCTCTACCACCGAAGCAAAAGCCACCTTAACCTGCGCTATCTGTGGACGGGAGTGTCTCTCCAAAATAGGACTCCACAGCCACATGAGGAAGTGTGCTCTGAGATGAACGATAGTCGTTCTACGACTGAAGGAGACCAAATGATGATACTATATAAGTCTATGTTAGAGTCATAGAACTGAAGATTATTAACGACTGTCTAGGTGTAGATTAAATTCACAGTGTCCTTTGACTCTACACTCAATCAACTCACTAATAGTAATAGTGTCAGTGCAAGGCATTTTGCAGGCTCGAAAAATTAAACACAAACAAGAATGTTGGCTGAGCAGCAATCACAGAAAATTGGAGGAACATGCATTAAAAAATAAAATAGAAACTAAAATTAAATGGCACAGGAAATGCTAGAGAACCTTGGGAGAAAGTTTGGCAGGAAATTCATTTTAAAGGAAGACAAATGTAATTGGAAGAGATCGCAGTTTTCTCAAGTAGTGTCCCCTTGATGAGCTCTTTACATTGTAATAATTGTATACACATTCCTCGCAGAATTCCCCCCCCCCCCCCCTTTTGCAAAAATACATTTTTTTTAGAGATAATAAAAAGAAATCAGATAAAAAAAATATTGCATTACATTTGACCTTTTTCAAATAGATAATAATAGAATATAAACATGTTGACTTATACCGCTCTCTAGGCAATTACCTACATACAGCTTTAACTCGCAGTAGATTCCTTTGCTTTAATACAACTAAAACCCGCTCATAGGTAAAGTCTATAACTTTACTGTCATGTTATAGCTATATGCCTTGCCTATTTGGAAAGTACCATAGGAACAAATGCCAACTTAGAGGACGAGGTAGATTTCCGTATTGCACGTGTCAGTGCTGCTTTTGGCAGACTTCAAGAACAAGTATGGCAACGGAGAGGACTCAGCATATAATAATAATAATAATAATAATGATAGAAATAATAATAATTATTATTATTATCTTTATTACAAAACTAAAAGTCTATAGTACTGTAGTCCTCCCTACACTCTTATATGCATCAGAGTGCTGGATTTTAAATTCCAGCCACATCAAAAAGCTAAACTCCTTCCACTTACGCTAAGAAAAATTCATCAAGTTAACTGCTTTGACTCTCAAATCAGACATCGAAATCCTACAGTATGAACAGTATCAATGCCACAGCAAAAGGTCCCAATTACAATGGGTTGGACATGTAGTCCGTATGCCAGAAAATCGCTTTCCCAAACGACTTCGATCTTTACTTTGAAATGTTTGATAACTAAATAAATGCACTTAGTACTTTATGCAGTTTGTATTTTATGTGTATTTCGGGGATGTTCACACTAAAATCACAGAATATTAAACATAAATGAACAGCAGCACCAGGTCCCTGTATGTATCATCATTAGTTTCAGCACCTAGCTTCACTTCTATATTTAAAATCACAGTAACATGCCATTTGTTGACATATGAATTTAATATTTGGTTCTATAGTGCTAAATAACTACACACACATTATTATAAAATTTTCGAAATTTTAAATGCTCCCAGATTCTGTACTGCGGATACTGGATCTATTTATAGATGTGGCTCCATCTTATACAAATCTAATGTTATTTTATTGTTTGAGATTTTCTGAATTAACTCTTTCCTTCCGTAATTATTTTTTGCATATTCAGACGAATTCTTCATTTCGCTCATTAAACTAAATAAATGCACTTAGTACTTTATGCATTTTGTATTTTATGTGTATTTCACTACCATATTATGATTCTTATCTTATCTTATGTAATATTATGTTCAGAGTATTTTATTAAATTTTGTTTTTTGTATTTAAAGAGTTCAGTTAAGTTAAGTTCAGTGTTTTATGTATAATGGCTACTTTACTTTTAAGTCTTCTATCCTTGATTAAGCTTCAATAGCTTTGTTCTTTGTGATCAAAAAATGTTTTATTTGGTCTAGAATCAAAGGGGAATGCGTGCTTCTTCTATAAGACTATAATGTAAGTTTTTAAAATTTAACACTAATTTTATTTAATGAGGTCAAATCAACGATGATATCGTCGATTAGGACAGAAAGAGTTAATTTGCAACAAAAATACTATCATTAGAAAAAGATTTTAGTTCGAAAATATGTAATTCATGAGCAAATATTTAATTATTGTTCAAATTTCTATATAAAATGTATACTGAAAAAAATTCTTATATAACTTAGTGATTCAAATTATTTCAATTCTTTCCATGTCCTGTAGGTATATTTTACAATTCAGTAGGGATCAGAAAGTTTCTACTGGCACTAGTGGCGTTCTATCGAATTCTCCCTTGAGATGAGTTTTCAAACACTTCTGAGAAAGGTCAAATTGAAACCAGCATTTCAAGTCATTAGAAAATGAAATATTCAAAGCCAAAAATCAGTTTTCATAAATCAATCGCATTTAGAAACTTGAAACTAAAAACGAATAGTGTAAGCAAGAAAAACATTTTAAAATATATTTTATAAAAGACATCATTAAACTTCAAATATAATAAAAATAATAAAAAAAATATATATAAATATTTGATTCAATTCGGGTATCGAACCCGTAACACCATCAGCTTCTTGATTGCCTTGAACGTTGAACGTTCGCATTTTCTGAGCGGGCCAGCCATAGACTTATATAATGTACTAGACTGGAAACCGGAAACAAATTCTTATCTGCGATTGATCGGTTCACAGACCTATATATATATATATATATATATAGAGAGAGAGAGAGAGAGAGAGAGATTTTTATGTACTTAAACTCTTTTTCAAGCTCCAAGGGAAGTCGCCCCAATCAATCTTTTCTGTCTTAGAAAAGTAATGATTTTTAGTTTTCAAAGTTTAGAAATAATGCAAAATTATTTCTCGGATTTTCTTTAGAATGGGCTATTAATCACAGAACTGGATATTCACTTTAATATATGAAACAAAGCCATTTCCTGTTAGTTTCCATTGAGATAATGTTTCAAAAATCCTAGATCGAAATAATTTATACCTGTTGATTTTAACCATCTTATGTACGTGTAAATAGATTGATTACCTAGATCTTTCTAGTTTATGTATCTAAAAATTGCAAAATAATAATTATGACACGAGAGCACTCTTATTTTTGATGTTCAATTACTAGATCTAGATCTAAAAAATAAATTATATAATACATAGGTTAGGGTTGAAAAACAACTTTACTTATTATAACTACTTTACAAAACAACGTAGTAGTTTTAAAAAGTCTCCATGTCCAGTCTTGAGTAGTATATATAACACAATTCACATTTTTCCGAACTGTACAACAATATAAGTCTATAGGTTCAGCGGGGAAAACATACTTATGCGATTATTAATTGCTATGTTCATTTTATGGACATCTAGGTCTAACACTTGACCTAAAGTTCTGATTTAGAACTCTTAAGATCTAATCTAGACATACTTTTAGTTCTAGAATGTAGATGTAATCTATATTAGATTTACGTAAAAATATAAGCAACGCCTATAGACTTCAATAAAAAGGAAGCAACTTTAAATATACTGTTATCGCATAATTACGGAAATACGGCTGACTACAACATGTTGGCTCTAGACCTAAAGAGATTTGTAAGTCTCTAGCCAAATTTACATTTATTTTTTTTTCTTTTGAAAAATTATAACGGTCAAACCAGAGTTTTCCCCATGTGGCCAACGAGCTAGTAATTCTTTTCTCGGCAATATACATCAGCTGTTAAATTTCGGGAAAATCGTTAGAATAGTCTTCGAGATCATCGTTCACCCTCGTTGAAGGAGTGACTTGAATAGAGGTATTGTAAAAAATATATCCAATATGGATGCTTTGAACTATAAGCTGTGTATTCTGGTTTAGCCTCCAATGACCAACAACTAATATGAGTGATTCTAACACTCTACACGGTCTCTTAATGTAGAAAGACTTTTCTCTTTTATGTTTGCTCATCCAGACTCGCTGAATATAAGGGAAAAGTAAACTCAGATTGTGTGATCTAGGTGGGCGTTACTAGTCAAAGTTTGAGAAACACTGTTTGGAGCTGGGGATATATTCTTTCCAATATGCAAAGTATGTAATAACAATAACACAATTGGTACATGCATTTGGGGATGCTATTTGTTATAGAGGTCGTATATCTTTTTGTCCTGTCAAAAACTTTTTACGATGCATCATCACACAGAAACAAAAAATATGATTCACCAACCTCCCAGAGATGAACTGCAATCTAGACCTCAGTTCAATTAGAGCAATCTTGCTGGCAGCTGAATGGCGTCATAATAAAACACCCCCTCCCTCAACCAATTTAGCGAGGTTCAGTGGTCTTTCAGATAATTAAATAACATAAATAATATGTAATTGCAGGCGGCGTTTTGCTCTAAGTAACATTTGTACAGATATATACTCTATAGTCAATGGAGAAGTTATTTCCACATGCTATTTTTGCAGGATTCGTATTTGGCAAGTTTTTTTTTTTTTTTTTTTTGGCTTTAGCATTTACTGTTGTAATGGAGTGCAATGAACCAACTGTTCAACAGAGCTCAGTGGCGAATAATGAGTGGGCCTAGCGACAAGACATAACATGTCGCCAAATTGTTTTTAGAAGATAACAAGGCTGGACAAAACCATGACTGACTTTCCTATGAGATTTAACACCCTGAAACACTTTCTACAAAGAAAAATTGATTTTCAGTCCATCTATTAAGGCGGAGTCAGCATAGTTAACAGAAGTTCATTCACAGTCATTAGAGTCTTAAAGTCATTAGTGACTCATTTGCAGTGATCAGTATCTCCTATACAGTCCAGAGTCTTTCTCTCACAGTCCAGAGTGCCTCTGTCACAGTGCTGAGTGTAACACTCAAAGTCCAAAGTGATACTGTCACAGTCCAGCATGGCTCTAACACATTTACTATTGACTCTCACCGATATATCTCATCTTAAAATTAACTTTACTATATTACCCGCGGGTCTCAACATGCGTGTCACTGATATAGTGCATTAGAATAGTTTGTGGGAGGCGTTGTCAAGAGGCTGAGTACGCTTGAACTTGACTTGGCTTGGCTTCCTATGAAAGGGACACGAGGCTCGACACCCGACTCGAGTAGAGCTGTGTTTACTGAGCACCTAAAGGCAGCACGGAAATGTGATTGGACCATAACGCTCTGAGCATGCTATAAACATGAAAGTAGCGCTATATAAAAGCTATAATAATTAGAAACAATTAAATTAAATAATAAGTTATAAGTAAAGCGAATGCGTGAATGTAAAAATAGTGTGAATAGTGCTATTAAAATAGCTAATCGAGCTAAATCCAATTTTGTTACAAAAAGATTTGCTTGCATATATTTTGAGATCTAGATCTAGAGTTTAATATAGTTTTTGACCCAGATTAAACTTAGATTCCTTTGTTTAAATTAAGTAAAATAAATCTACTTTCACTAAACATTCTTGATCTATCAGTTTAAGATTAAATTTAAGGTTCAATAAGCTTATTATTTTATGTGAGTATATTTAAGATCACCCATATAGAGCCTCATTTGCCTGTCCAATCACAGTGTGTTTGTTTGTTTTTTGTAAAATGTTTTACTTATTTCGGATGTTCCTTCAGAGTTGAAGATAATTACTTCCTAGTCCAAACCTCCCGCAGGACGACGGGGGATGGGAGCGGCCAGGATTTGAACCCGGGACCATCGATAAGTCCGAACGACAGTCCAGCGTGCAAACCGCACGACCAGGCAGCCATCCATGGTGTTTTCACTGCGCATGTAAGGCGTGCGAGACACATTAAAATGTATGTCAACACGGCATCGCAGCTAAAGCAAACGAATGTATATAAACATGCTTTAGAAAAAAAAAATTGGAAGTTAATTTTATTAAAATATGAAATGAATGGGCATATTTATTATGTTCATGTGTTAAAGAATAAAACTTTTTTTGCAAATAGAAGGTCTATCATCTTAGAGTTGAATTTCACCTAGGAATAGAGTTGATTAGAGAGATTTGTAACATTTCAGTCTTGTCTAATGAAAGAATGTACGTCAGGACTTCTAACTTCGCAGATATAAGGAACGAATTTATGTAAAAATGCTTTTGAAACACAAATTTAAAGCTTAATTTTGATATTTAATGAAATCAATAAACTATATTTTGTAATTTTCCTGTGTCAAAGTAAAAAAAATATCTGTGCAAAGTGTAGTTCTTAAAATTAGATCTAGATCCTTTTGATCCTTTCTCAAATAAACATGGTAAACATGGCCTAGATCCATAAAATAGCAATACTTTCATAGAGTTGGGAAACTTTTTTTTTGAGAGTCTTAAGTTTGTTTTAGGGCTGCTATGCATATGTCACGGTTCCAGTTAGTACCCAAGGAACATTTCTCCCAAGTGTATATTATATATATATATATATATATATATATATATATATATATATATAAATATGTATAAATAAATAAATATATATATATATATTTACAGTGCTTTTTTGTAACGGTACGCATCAGTGCGGCGTACCGGCGCCTTTTTCGATGTGTGGAAAAATTATTACTTTTCTTGCATTTTAACGTTTATTATTAATTTATTAGTAGTTACAAGTTCAACAATCCATCACTGAGTATCGGCACCTTTTTTTTTTTTCAAAAAAAAAAAAGCACTCTATAAATAAATAAAAGAACTCATTCTATAAGAATGCCTGAGCGGCGGGTGGCACTTTTATGTTAGTTAACGATGTATGGGGGGGGGGGGGGGGGTAAGAATGGAGGGGGGAGAGGAACCCGATTGATCTAAGAGGTCTTGACACAAGGTTTATTAGTTTTATTTTCAAGAACCTCTCTTCCATTCCTAAGATCTTATCTGCTTTTTCTGCATTGATAGTTCTTTCAGAGAATGTTACGAGTAAGAAAACTGATCCCAAAGAATCCAATCAGTTGGTCCAAACTTAATCATTCTTTTATACACGTTTGCTTGCATCATGAGAACATGACAATATTTAAAACACATTAAAACTTTAAATTCGGGCCTTGTTTAAAATCTAATATTTTTAGTTATAAGGTCCTGTAATTGCTATTCGCTTAATTTTTATTCTTCAATTTCGAAGACGTCTATGTCTTAAAGGTTATTGGAAGAGACAGTAACAATGTTACAATGTTGCTATCTTTAAAAAACGAAATTTTATAGATCTATTTCTCTGCTGCTCTTTTTTTAAACAATGCAACATTTCTATGTCGCGAAATTGACAAAATCTTTTTTAAAGTGGCAGTATAATTCATTGTTAACTAAGATGAGATGTTTTAAGCATTCAACCTAAATTAAAAGTTAATATACAGAATTTACCACATGAAAATATTTTTATTTGTGTAAAATGAGATTATCTTAACTCTGAATTAATAAAACCTAGAATTTTCTGTAGAAAAAGAATTTGACAATTGAAGTAAAAAAACAACTTCGGTTATTTCACCAAGCAGTAAATGAACTAAATAAGTATGTCTAAGGCTAAATGAAAGAGAACATATATAGCCTCATTAAGATCGTCAGTTCGAATTGTATTTCATAAACAGTTTGTTGACATCATTCTCTTTTAATTTATTCTGAGTTTGTGTTTAAAAAGTGAATGAATGATATAACAACAATGCCAACTGTGCTAATGTACTTACTAAGACTTCGGTGCAGGCTGAAACGTCCGACAAAGAAACTTGTAGGCTCTGTGTGTTAACTTCAACTTGTCGTAAGTTGTGAGCCCTGGTGTCCAAGCCTCAACCACTGCGTACACTGGGTGAATGACACCGCGTGAGCTCAACGTACCACGAGCACTCACGGCGAGAAACGAGCCAATGACGTAATGAACAAAATGGTGGACCGCTGACGCTTCGCGTGCTTGCACCAAGAATTGAAAAGTTGTAGGTTTAGTTCAGTTAGCTAAGAAACAGAAAATGTAGAAAAACTTTGTTTTCAAAACTTAATCAAAAGAACAAAAAACTGAGCTGTATTCTCTATGTATGACGTACAAATGAAGAGTGGAGACACGTTTGGTCGAGAGGTCAGTTCTATGATAGATCCAAACATTATATGCATATAGAAAACTAGAACTATTCTAGCTTGAAAGTGTCCAAAATTAATGAAAGATTTATTAAATTTGTAAACAAATTTTAGCTTTTGATTCGTACAGGTATCTATGAATGAAACAAAGAATAGTGATGAGAAGTTTCAAGTTCTAAACGAGTTGATTCGTAGTAGCTCACTCAACTCTAGAGACACACGCAGTTTTATCATTCTTCACCTCGGAAATATCTTTCACTACTTCTGATACTAACACTCGTATGTGAGAATAGTTTAGTAGTGGAGAAACTGAGACCTGGGAAGCAAATTCTGCATCCGATACATGTGGTAATAATGTATTATTACTTTTAGATTCCTGTGTGGCAGAGAGGACACTGATCACTATTTGTTCATTGTAATTGTCACGTAGCAACCTAAATAAACCAATTTCTAGTTTATTTATGCCCTGTACCGCACGTGTCAAGTGTCAAAATTTCCCATGACGTTATCTGACACGCGTCCATCAATAAGTACAATAACAATCTGACAGGAAATAATTTGATTGGCTAAAGGCAAGCGTTTAAGGGATGAGCTAAGGAAACGCGAGAATGTTCAGTCGTGGAAGAAATTTTCATAGAGATAAGACGTATTTTAGTATTGAGTTATAACTTACAGTGACATGTCTTGTATTTTATTAGATATAGTATTAATCTGAATATATTGGGTTATTGAGCTTTGAAAGAAGATATTTATTTGATACAGTCTATTTAGTATATTCTGTGCATACAGTGATTCCCAGTTATCGAATTAGAAGGATCTTCGTTTATTGATTCTCTAAGATAGCATTTAGATCTAGAGATATACATCTACAAAATCCCCGGCACGTCACAGTAACTTCTTGTAACATCTGACATCTCAAGAAAAGATCTACAACAAAGCACCTGTGACCTATTCTAACACTTTCAAAAACGAGAGTACTTTGACAGTATTGTTACAGTGTGAATATCATATACCAAACATTAATAATCTATATAACATTTTTAAGGGCCCTGGTTGATTGCTTGATTGACTTGTTTTTTCGCTGTCCCTAGTTTTCTTGGTCACCATCTCTGTCAACATAGTGCAATCTAGGGCTATATCTTCCCTGTAGTCAGTATCAATACTCAGTGACTCACATATCACTATTTCGCTCCTAATTGCAGTGCACACAAAAAATACAAAAATTTAACCTTTCATCATTTACATCTGTCAGGGACAACAAAGATATTTTCATAATCGAAAGATCGGCAGATAAATTTACCATATACGATTCTTTATTCGCAATTACGACGCAAGTTTTTTAAAAGCCAACATTCTGAAAAGTACAAGATTATACTTCCGCTTTTAAGCACTTTAGTTTTATGCGTAATTTCCTCTGATATAAATAGCACTGGGACAGCTAAGTTGGTAGAGCACTTACACTATATATAAAGGGAATGCCAACACGAAAGTAAGTAAGATAAGTTTCGTTCAAACATAAGGGAGCCACTAATTGAGCAAAAACTTTTGTCTATTTTTTTAAATATTTTTTTAAAATAGCGTTTTTCGAAAAAAATAAATTTTAATAATGCATCTATTTAAAAGTTATGGTTAGGATTAGTGCTAAAATTTATAACCTCGATCCTAAGATAATTTTTTATACTTGATTAAAAATTGATGGTGTTTGAAGCATCAATGAGCCTTTCAAATATTTCTTTTAAAAAAGCTAAAAAGTCAAAGAATACATAAATACATTGTATGTAGGACTATTTTCTAAGGCTTAGAGTGGGTGGGGATAATAAGCTATATTGGTAATCAAATGCTCAGGCAACACAATTATTATTAAGAGAGCTAGTGTTATAAAGCAGGCTGAGACAATTAGATGCAACGGATACTAGAATTCTATGGTTTTCTAACAACACCGTAGACCATCGCGCATTACAGTTTGGAAAACAGAACACAGAGAGTACAATAAACAAGATTACAAAAAGAGTGTGTTATCACACGAACTCAGTGGCGGCCCCCGTCGGATCTCTATAGGATCCACCTATTTGCAAGGAATATTCAAGACGTCATTTTGCTTTGATTGTCAAAGTTATTATGCTTTAAAGACTCTTTTGGCGTTGAAAAAATGTTTTTTTCTGTAAAATATTTTACATGTTTCGGATTTTCCTTCTAAGTTAAAGATAAATATAAATCATAAATATAAATCACACCTCCCGCTGAACGGCGGGATGGCAGAGAGCAGCTTTGAACCTGAAACCGTTGAAATAATCAGGCCAGTCCGCTAAGCGCACGACCTGATTCAGATGTCCTTAAGGTCCGAGAACGTCCCGTTCCTTATTATGGACCTCTTGACCAAGGAAAGGCTTTTTATCTATGGCCAGGATGAGGCATCGGCTCTTCACCAATTCCCCTCTGTCCGAAGTCCCGCCTTATCCGAAGTGATCATGTATTCACACCCGGTGTGTGTCGCTAGTCATGACCCCCCTTGAGCCCCGCACGAGTTCCCTCTCCCGTGTGAGGCCGGAGCAAGGGTTGGTGCATGTAAATGTAAGACACATAGGCTGTCCCCATCGTTGAGACAGTAGCTGAATGTCTTGGGCTGGTGCCCAAGACCACTGAACCCATTGTCGGCACTGCAAGCTTGCCCTCTAGAGAGGGGAAATTTTTGGAGACCGTCTCTTTCAACGTTCGTTACCAATGCCGTCGGCGTGGCGGCTTAGTGCAATGCCGGTGTCTCCGGAAACACTGGCCCCAAGGTCCCCCAACGTTTGCGGCGTGCCGTATCGTAGCACGCTGGGCTCCGATCTTTTCATCCCCGTACTCAGCCTTGCGAGCCGAATACAGTGACTACTAAGTTAGCCATGTTCCCCCACTCTGTGGGAGGCGCAGAAGTATGGCTGTTTTAATTTTACATTGATTACCTGGCCTTAAAAACCTGTAATAAAAAACCAGTTCCACTTAGCCACCCCCACATGGGGTGTTCATGCGACAACCACGATGAGGTAGGATCTGGAATTGCCGCCCTTCGTATGATAATAATGTCCCACCGAACCAGTGCGAGGGTATATCACAGCGCGTATGGCCCCCGTTAGGGATGGGGGGTTGGACGGGTTAGCGAGCCTTTGTTACATCCCTACCACGTGCAGTGTACAGTCTCTCGACCGTACGTGTGGTAGCCCACTGAGAGCTATGTGTGCTACCGTACTTGGCCTATCCGACTCCCTTGGCGGACGTTTCCAAGTTTGCTGTTAACTTAATAAAAAAAACTAATAGCCGCCTGCGTGCGAAGCTGAAAAATGCCCCCCCCCCCCCTGTTTTATTTTAGAAAAAAAATTCATTAAGCCTGAGCTGGAGATTCTACCTAAAGCGCTCTTTCATTTAAATCCATTTTTGTACCATTCCTTTTTCTTTTCATATTCGAACCGTTGTCATATCTCCATTCCCTCTAAGATGTTTTATTTTCAATTTTAACTTTGCATTTTTTGTAAAGAATGTAATGAAAAAAATCTATGTTCGAATTGTAACACACTTTTTAGGTTTTATTTTTCATTTATATTTTTAACACTATTTCCAAATTTAGGTAATGAAATTTCACTAAAATGAGTCAGTTTTACAAACCTATATGTCTATGGTCAGTTGTTTTTTTCCCGAACAGTGTTTCTTCATGGAGATAGAATCGAAGATGCGGCAGGTTTTCACTCAAGTCGGCAAAGGGTTTGATTCCGGCGCTAAGCGTCTTCTGGCCTTTTTCTCTTAGTAAGAAGAGAGAATTTTTAATAGGCTAATATTGATATGTTTTCTTTCAGAAAGCACTATTCATCCTAATAAAAAAACGTCGAGGGCCATATTAAATCTAATACTAAAGAGGCAGCCCTGGCCAATAGTATTATGCGAGGGACATTCTAGGTAGAAGCCTACATAGTGCGTACTTACGTCCGTAATGGGCGTGAGCTTTTAAACAATATTCTTCGTGTTAAGTAAGACGTCTCTGTCGTGGAGGTTTTTTGTCACATAAAAGTCGTCACTATTATAAAATGCAATAGGCGGAAGAAATTCGACTATTCTGAGACAAAAAAAAAAAATCCAGAAGAATCGCACTAGCGGCGGCATTTTAAAATGTTTTCTTGAAAACGTTTTGACCCATAGTGTTGCACAAGCACCTCGCATAAAGCGGTCTACATTTAAAACGATAGAAGATAAAACGCCGTCTCCTACTTAAGAGATTTTAATTTTTGAACATGTAATTTTACTAATATTCAAATAAATTACACTGAAAATAAAACATGTTTTCGCCGCCCCCTCTCCTTGTTGTTAGATGGTCGTTGACTTGTCGCTACAAACAGCTAGTTCAACTGAACCAATGAAGGCGTTTTGTTTTTTTTACTAAATAAGCTTTAAATAACTTGAACAAACTTCTTATGTGAAAAAAAAATTTAATTGTTATTACAATTTTCACAGATTTAATTTGAGATAGAGATCTAATATTAATGAAATTTACTGATAATTAAACGAAATCTAGCTCATCACAAAATAACGTCTATTCTCTTTCATGTCTCAAGATTGTCTGACGTTTTACATTTGCATTATGCTAATTTCATCATCTTAAATGCATAATCACCAATCAATCGCTTGACATCTTCTTAACGCCGCCTAGGAAACACACACACTCTATAACACCTCTTTTTGTCAGATAGTTGCCCCCCACTCCTTTCGAGATACAATGTGACAATGATATAAAATTGACATTCTAATTACTAGATCTACTTACAGGGCGGGCTATTCGACTCGAAACAAATATTACAAACAACCCGCGAAAATTCAAGGTCAGGAAAGAGTCGGAACTTTTGGAAAAACCCGTGGAAAACGCTCGCGTGCCGCTTTGTTTTTCTTCTTAAGTTTCCAAAAAAACTTCTTTTTGTACAAATATCGTCTCACCCCCCACCCGACCCCAGTTTTCAAAGGATAATGGAATCAGTAGAATTTAAATAAAATATTTATTTTTTTACATTATTAAACCAAAAATTTAAAGAAAAGTGATTCTTGGAAATGATTTGGCGCCCCTTACATTCGGCCGCCTGCGTGCAATGCACACATTGCACAATAGGTAGCGGCGGAACTGTATATATATATATATATATCCGGAACAGCCTATTTTTGTAAATGAGAAGAAGATTATTTGTTTTATTTATTAGAAAAGGGATTTCAAACAGTTATTTGGCGTTTGTAGAGTTTTCTAATAAAATTCGGAACAATTTTGGCGACGATTTAAAAGATTTATTATGTTATGTAGGTCGATTTCTTTTTCAAAAGAAATCCGGAACATTCTTTACTGATCAAAAAGCTTTTGCTGTTTCAACAAAAAAATTAAATGTAAAATATGTCTAACAAACGTAATAGCGGTTTTTCCCCTTACAGGCCACTAAAAAGTGATTTTCAATAATCGTTTCTAGTAAATTACTTTCTTATTTTAAAATCCTGAACAACCTATTGTCGATGTTTTAAAAAAATCATTTGACATACATTTGTTTTAAGTTGAAAATAGGGAACGATTTGATATCGGTAATTAAACTATAGTGACGTATTGTCAAAGAATATAAGTGTAATGTAAGTCAATGCTGTGATTTCAAACAATCATTTGACATAATTTATTTTTTATATAACAATTTCCGGAACAACCTTTATAGTTATTGAAATATAAGTCAGTATAGAGATTTTCATTTAGCATTTATAAGCTATTTACATCAAACCGGAACAACATATGATTGATCAAGTGTTTTCAACGTTTAAGCAATGAAATTAACTATAATATAAATTAGAAGAGCAAACAGACACTCGTTGACATTGATTTGTTTTCTCAAAAACATCCGGAACAATCTATTATAGATACTTAGAACTATAGAGATGTTTCGGAAGGAACATTAAAGGTTAAATAAGATTTTCAATTGCTTTAGGTGTTGTTGTTTTTTTTAATTCAAACGTGACGGACAGACCGACCAACAAACAAAACGCACAAAAATAAGCGGCTTTTATCCTGATGGGACAATAAACAAAAAATAAATAAAATCTGATTATTTAACAATTTTTAAGGAATTGGTTTAGCACCATATCATGACGCTGCGTTACGCTACTGCACGAAAGTGCGTGATATTTACATACAAAGTGCATTCTTAGCCTTTATAAGCAAACAAAAATGTTTTCTTTTAATTTTAGCAGCTAGTTGACCAGAAAAAAAAACCACCTTTAATTAATATATATATATAACTTATATATATATACTTATATAACTATATATATATATATATATATAAATATATATATATACATATTTATATATATATATATATATATATATATATATATATATATATATATATATATATATATATATATTTATATATATATATCAGGATGAAATAAAAACACTAAGCTAAATACATTCAATCAAGAAAGGGCATTGTGTTCTCCTCGGGCATAGCCGTGAATAAAAAAATCATGTCAGTTCAATTGACTTTTACAAACAACGCCGATCACTGAGATCAGATCAATATAAGGGGAATGATGCCATTGCTATATACGACCGTCTGCCATGAACAATGGGATGAAACTTAAATGTAGATAGTGCCTTTGCAAGGGGCGCAACTCATGTTTCAGCAAAGTGGACAAGGGGAAATAATGTTGGTGGACAAAGATTCATTATTATTTTCTAAGCGCTGTGTTAGTGCGTTAGAAAGTTCATCAAGGCGATCAGCCGATGAATGGAGTCTGTGGATGAACTTCCCGCAAAACATTCTAAAAAAAAAGGTAGTGACTACAAATGTAAAAACTAAATAGTTAAAAACTTTAAGTCTAACTATAAAAAAAATAATTAAGGCAAAAGATTAATCAGAAAATTTCATTTAGTTGAAATCTTTCTTTAGTTAAAAAAATACTACAAAGTCAATTAAAATGTGTAAAACTTTCGAAAGTATCATTGTGGCTGAAACGCAAATCCCTGTTTTCTGATCATGTACATGATATCAACAGCGTTGATTATATCAAAAATGTTGCAATTAACAACTATTTAGTCACAGTCTACATTTGAAGAGGGATTGGTGACAGAATGATGCCAGCATTACAAATGTTGTTAAAACATTTTTTGACAAAAGTTTCTATGCAATATTATGAATGGGGTTGTTCAGAGTTTTTTTAATGAATCACGTGGTGTTGTTAAATTTCTTTTGGTTTGTAGTGGGAATCTGATAAGCGTGTTAGATAAATATTTAGTGATTTTAATCAATTCATTTGCGAAAACAATAATTTATTAACTGCAGAAACATCAAGTACACCCTTTTATAGCTTAAACCTTAGATGAAGCCTATTATTGATATATAGGTTTAAATCTAACGTTAGACCTATGTATAAGAGCATTAGTATAACCAACTGTGGAAAAAAAAATCCATACCTCCCTGCCCAAAAAGTAAATAGACTGTACCCTTCTTTTCTAAAGGATTTAAACCAAGGCAAAACTACAAACACATGACATATTTGTTTAGACATCTTTTTTTGGAATTTTTATTGTGCGTTTATGAAGAAACATCTTTCTTATGGAGAAAGATTTTTACAATGTCGGATGATTAGCTTGGTCTAGACATCCCCTCCCCCCAAAAAAGGTTATGTAAAGTTGTTAGAGTTTAATTAATTTATCTAGTTTAGTTTAACTATTTTTTGAAATTGGTAATACATTTCTAGTTTAACTACTTTATTTTAGTTGAAACTTAGTTTTAGTTAAACTTTTACAATTTAGTTGAGTTCCCATCACTTGATATTCTGTACATAGACTACACCAAAAAGTTAGGAGCTTTTTTGAATTATCCGCTATAGATCGAAGTCTCCAATAGATGGAAACGAGGCGACGTGTAAAATGCACAGACCATAGACATACATGAACGTGCATTGACGCAGGCGGAAAAAAAAACAAGGGCTAAAGTTATTGTTAGGAAAACATAGTAATGAAATGTCTTAGTGACTATTACTCACATATTTTATAGACTTCCAATGTATCTGATTTGATGTGACTGCTAGGATTGTTTCGTGTTTCAGACACGATGGGTCTAAGTTTGTATTCTTCCTCTGGCCTCTTTCTTCAACTTTCTGGATTTTGGATCGTAAACATTGGCGTCGCTATCGAGCCTGGACTCGGCGAACATTGTATGTAGAGAATTAACTCTTAGTCATCAATAAGCCAACGTCAAATTTTCTTGTGAAACTTTATTTGGGAAATAAATAAAATATTTAAACAAGAAAAATATTTTAAAATACTATAAAAAGTATAGCGTATATTAAATGTATCTGTACCAATTAGTTTGGATAAAGAAGTTTACCGTGATAGCTTTTTAAATGTATTTTACAAAAACAAAACAAAAAAAAATAACGACTTGAATTCAAACTCGAGCTAACATATTGATTACTGCGCCAGTGAAGTGCTTATGAAAATAGCAGGTTTCATAACTATCTATTGTTGGTTTCAAACCTATGAGCGACAAAATAAAAAAGGGAATAATTCAACTTATAACGCCAAATCTGCCAAGAACAATTTCTTTCTTTTGTTCCAAACAAAATAAAATATTTAATAACCAATAATTAATCAACTAATTAGTTAGCAGCCTAATTGATTTTTTAAAATTCTTGTTTGGTCATGTACAAGAAATAATAGTGCGAAATTTCAACTTGTTCCGAGATTGGGTGTGGGAGAAATAAAGTGAACAAAAAACTGTGCCAAAAAGACAGACAGAAAGTTGATATAATAATAAAGCTTATCTTAGCTCACTAGAGACTATAAACATGTTTTTTTATCATTGTTCTTATAGATGGTGTTACCCACGGGAAATACTGTATTCATCATTAATTTTGGGACCCAAAGAGAAGCCTTATTATATATTTATTTATCATACACTTTTAGCAAATAACAAAAATTTAGAAATACATATTTTTGTATTTCATAACTGTCGATTACTAGTTCTTTCAACATGCTTTTTATCTTGTTCTTATAGATGGTATTATCCAGAGAAATACTGCACTCCTCATTAATCTCCTAACTCAAAGACAAGCTTTATTAGTATTATGTTAGAAATGAACGAGTAGTCATTCTCTGGCGCTGCCAGGCTCGAGTTTCGCTAAAGAGAAACAAAATTCATCGTAGTCCCTTTAAGTTTCCACTGAGGAATTTTCTGGTGATGTGGCAGGTCTGCAGCAGTACCGCCCTCTGACAGGCAACGAGGATGCTCCTAAGAATGTTAAGGGCCTTGAAGGTGCCTGTGAGGTCAGTTGTTGTTATCCCTTCGGTTGATATAACAATGGGGTATATTGTTATTTTGGACAATTTCCATAGAGGCTTAATCTCCAAACCTAGGTTTCCATATTTTCTTTGTTTTTCTATCTCAGTTTTTCTTAAATTATGAGACAGTGGTACGGCGATATCGATAATGGTAGCGGTTTTTTTCTTTTTTATCGATGAACAGCAGGTCCGGGCGATTGAAATCTACCGTTTTGTCGGTCAGAATAGGCCTATCCCAGTACAGCAGATGTTCAGTAGACTCGAGAACCTCTTGTGGAGAGTATTTATAATAAGGAGGAGTGTCCTTACCGATCAAATTGTACGTCAAAGCCAGGTGTTGGTGTATTAACTTTGCAACTTGGTTATGGCGACCTAGGTAGGCTGATTCTGATAGGGCTGGACATCCTGCCATAATGTGTTCAATCGACTCGCCCACATTGCCACATTTTCGGCATTTGTCGACAACATTGAGTTTCAGGATATGCTTCTAGTAATTTTTTGTCCTGATTACTCTGACCTGTATTGCTGTAACAAAGCCTTCTTTTTCAGGGTAGAGATGACCTGCTTTGAGCCATGTTAAGGAAGCAGCCTTGTCGATGTTGTCCCCATGTAATAAAGCCGAAATTTTCCGTGGAGTGTTTTTGTTCCCATTGGCGAATCTCATGCCCGACGTCGTCCAACCCGACATTGACATCAGCATTGTGTAGGTTCAGAGGGGTTGCTTCGGAGTCATATTTGCGTAGAAAGGAAACTAATTGATTGCTGGAGGCGAGCAGTTTTGATCGTATTTTTAAAACTTGCATCTTACACAATTTGAAGATGTTCATTATTATTATTATTATTATTATTATTATTATTATTATACAGGGTATAAATGTTTTAAAAATAAGTTTTTCATATTTAATTTTAAAAAATCACCACCCTTAGCTATAACGCCTATTTTTAGCCCGAAAAGAATGTGATTGATAACATTTTTAGTAGCGCTTTTAGTTTCTGAGATCTAAACGTGAAAGTCAAACAGGCGGTCAGAGTTTACAGAACTAATAAAGGCGTTTCCTCTTTTGTGGCCACTAAAGAAAAATACACATTCTCCTTGATCATGCACTCTCAGTGAGGAGCAATAAAAAACAATAACAAATATTAAACAAAATTAATCAATGCTATGTGATGTTAAAATTAAATTGAACAGGCTGTAATGAAATCAATTCAGTCTCTTCATGTGCTTCACTTGTTTTATCTCAGCGTGCCTTTTTTAAGGCTTTACGCATTGAAAAACTATTACTCAATTTCCTAATCACACTCTCACACGTCATAATAATGGGACAAACAATGATTTAAATGTTCATTCTTTCTCAACTATCCTTAGAATATAAAAACGCGACGCGCCACGTCAATGCGTTAAAAGAGCCTGTTTTCTCCTACAATTGAATACCAAATAGAACATTTACATTTTCTGATAACAAACAAAAAAGTTATTGAAGGTTTAATCCTAACAGGATAGTGAAATACAAATGAGCAAAACCAATTATACTATCGAAACGAGGAAAATAATTACGGAGTGAAAGAGTTACATTAAAAAGCAAAACACATAGTAGTTAATTAATTCATTTAAATCAGTCATTGTAATAGATGTAGACTAACATTAATAAATGTTTGCGATTAGAAATATTTCTACCAATTGTTTTTTGTTTAGCTCCATTTCATGCTTTTAGCTTTCTCACTACGCAATGATCTCATCACTTGTCTCACTACGCTATGATCCTATCACTTGTCTCACTACGCTATGATCCTATCACTTGTCTCACTGCGCTATGATCCTATCACTTGTCTCAATGCGCTATGATCCTATCACTTGTCTCAATGCGCTATGATCCTATCACTTGTCTCAATGCGCTATGATCCTATCACTTGTCTCAATGCGCTATGATCCTATCACTTGTCTCAATGCGCTATGATCCTATCACTTGTCTCAATGCGCTATGATCCTATCACTTGTCTCAATGCGCTATGATCCTATCACTTGTCTCAATGCGCTATGATCCTATCACTTGTCTCAATGCGCTATGATCCTATCACTTGTCTCAATGCGCTATGATCCTATCACTTGTCTCAATGCGCTATGATCCTATCACTTGTCTCAATGCGCTATGATCCTATCACTTGTCTCAATGCGCTATGATCCTATCACTTGTCTCAATGCGCTATGATCCTATCACTTGTCTCAATGCGCTATGATCCTATCACTTACCATGACCAGTTGGGAAAGTAAGGGTGTGGGATAAGGGAGAAGAAAGATATCTGGGTGCATTTTACTGTCATTGGTTTTTGAAAGCAGACTCTGCTAGTGAGGTGCTAGAGAAGATTGTAGAGTTATATATGATTTCCTTCAATTTAGAACGGCGACCTTAAAAGGGAACTAATCCAGCTTAAACCACCAATTCAGTCAAGTACAATTTCTTTCCCTTGTTAGAGATACCAAACAAAATAATTAATCACCAATAGTTAATAAATTAATTAGTTTTTTTAAATTGATTTTTTTGTTGTCAAGTAAAATAATTGTTCAAAATTTCAGCCTGATCGAGATTGAAAGGTCGGAGAAATATTGTGTACAAACTTTTTACCAAAGTGATGTAAGCTTTGTAATAAAAAAAAAAGGTAGAAGCTGATAGCCTCAGTCAGGAGAGACATATTGATGGCCTAAAAATATGGCATTCGAAACTGATTTCTTCATTACTGGTGCTGATGTATCGGTAATAGATACATGTATTTGGTTAATTACTAATGGATTTATTGATGTAACGCTTCCAACTCACTGACAATGTTTCTCTTTGTAACTACTTGAACGTTTGAAACTCAAAATGTTGACTGGGAAATTCTAGTATTGATTCCGTTATGAACGAATCCGAAGCTTTCTCTTAAAACGCGTGGGGAGTGTCATCGATCAAAGTGAAACACCTCTAAACAAATGAAAGCTTTAATCAACTTTGAAGTGCAACAAAAAAAGTTTTTACTCCATGTTACAGTTAGTCTATTCAGGATGGAATAAATTCTCTTCAATTGTAGGGCTATGGATTTGGAATGAAGTTATAAAATTTGTTGCAATTAGTACTTGATATAAACCGCTAAAAACCCGATTACAGTTTCTTGGAATATTAGCCTACATCCACTCAGTAAAAATTAGACAACAATCCATTAATCCAACGAGGTATTTGAATTGTTATGCAGTGGTTTTCAAATTTACCTATTCCGCTAAATACGCACCATAATGCTGGGCTATAATGCAGCTGTGCCTCCTGATTAAAAAAAACGCAAATCGGATTAAGGAAATGAAAATGTAAACAAGAAGCAGATTGTTTTAATTACCTTGAATTCCGATGTTATAACCTATCCATAAACACGATATAACCTATCCATAAACACTATATAACCTATCCATAAAAACGATATAACCCATGGGCGTAGCCAGGGGGCGGAATTTTGTGACATATTTTTGCTTTGATTTTGTTTATTTTAGGAGAGATTTAATAGTAAACAATCCATTGCCCCAGCGCAGCCAAGGAGGTTTTGAGTTTTAAACCCCCTACCAGTGGGTTTTGCAGTTAAATCTCCTGTTCTATAAAAACAAAACAAAAAAATGTAAACGACAATTCCCGAATTCCAAAAGAATAGCTAAGGGGGGTTTTGATTTTAAAACCCCTCTCCGAAATTTATGATAAAACCCCGTCTTCAATACAAGACTATCCATACATCAGTCACCACATTCTATGAACGTAGCCAAGGGGAATTTTGTGTTTAAAACCCCCCTCCAGCGGGGTTTTGCAGCTAAAAACCTACTCTTCATTATAAAAAAAAAACAAATTACACACTCAAAATTATATAAGCGTAGCCAAATGACGTTTTGAGTTTAACCACCCCTCCAGCTGAGTTTAAATCTAAAAAAATACCTCTTCAATATAAAAAATCAAAGTACACACTCAAAATTCTATAAGCTTAGCCAAATGACGTTTTGAGTTTAAACCCCTTGAGCGAGGTTTAAAATTAAAAAATACCTCTTCAAAAAAAAAAAAAAAAAAGCAAATTACACACTCAAAATGGGGGTTTTGAGTTTCACCCCCCCCCTCCTCCAGAGGGCTTTTTTTTAGTTTAAAACCCCTCAGATGGTTTTGAGTTTAAAATCCCCCTACAGAGAGTTTTGAGATTGAAAACCTCTCTCTTCAATATTATCCTAAAGCAAAATAAATTCACCAAATTCTATGATCGTAGCTAAGGGGGTTTTGAATTTGTTGAAAAGAAAACTCAAGAGATTTTTTGTTTAAAACCCACCAACAGATGATTTTGACGATAAAACTTCCTTTTTTGATATAAAATCTAAAGCAAACTACAGTCGCCTAATTCCTAGAGCGTAGCCAAGAGAGGTTACAAATTTCTACCATTACTAAAGTGCAGTGAATAGTCATCTGCCGAAATTGAAAAAGACTAAATGTGGCTCAACAAACATGTCTAAGACTGAGTTAAGGAGTCAGTTATAGAGATCGGGTCTCAATCAAGGAACTCCAATGCCGAACTGGGAGTCGACCCCTTAGTAAGTTTGTGACAATGCGTCGCATGAAGTTTGCGGGACATGTTCTTCGACAAAATGAATTACGCATAATAAGAGTTGCGATGACATGGAGGCCATTACAAGGAAAGCGAATACAGGGAAATCCTAGTTTAACTTGGCGCGCCACACTTTCATGGAGGACCTCAGACAAGGTGGGAATAGGCTTCAGACATTGCCATGAACAAATTTTTTGGAAGCTGCTTGCCGCCCAATGCGCCGAACATAGGTTTTTGAAACAAAACTTTTTAATTGTAGATACACGTAGATACCTCTTTTGTTGACTTTCAATACCGGAAATACTGCTTGGCGGCGGGGCTCCCCCAGACCCCCTTGCTGGCAATAACGGGGAGTCTAAAATTTTTCCACTTAATCCAATTAAATTAATATTATAGCTTTTATATAGCGGTACTTTCATGCTTATAGCATGCTCAGAGCGCTTTGGTCCAATCTTATTTGTGGACCAGTGGGGGGGGGGGGGGGGAGGGGGTATCTAGGAGTTGGTTTTCCGTGCTGCCTTTAGGCGCTTAGTAAACACGAACCTCGAGCCCCCTTCTAGGTAGCCAAGACAGGCCAAGTTCAAGTGCACTTAGCCTTTCGACCACGCTTCCCACAATAAACGTCTTCCGAAAGAATGAAGGGTCAGAATGCAAAAAGATTAATTATGTACACGCACACACAGACACACACACATATATTTATATATCAATTAGGCGGGGGCAGAAAAAAATTCCCCCCCCCCCAAAAAAAAATCCTGGCTACTATATAACATATCCATAAACTCGATATAACCTATCCATAAACTCGATATAAAAAACAATTTAACCTATCAAAAAACTCAATATTACCAACCAATCCATAAACTCATTATAACCTATCCATAAAAACGATATAACCTATTTGTGAACATAGAAATATAGAAACTGGTGAATGAGATTTCTATTCGCTCATTTATTATACTATCTAAATCGATAATGAAAAACACTTATGACGTCATCTCGCTCTTTACTTTAAAAAAATGTGATCTTCAATAAAATGTATAGAGTAAGTTCTCCAGACTACCAAAATTCTGTCTCATAACAAATCAAATATAAAAATAAAACTCGCTTCTATTAAGTGAAATTTCTTTAATTATTTTGCCAAAGTTTATTTGATGGATTTGCGACTTTTACGCGTCTGCTGTCTTGCATGTTGACAAGTGTGTGCCATTCGAGCTGGGGGGGGGGGGGAGGGGGGGGAGGAGGATAGTAGTAGCGTCACTAGAGGGGTGCGGGCGGTCCGGACCAAAGTGGAAGAAATACATTTTTAATGCACTCTTGTAAGACACCTTTTTTAAACAAGTAAGTGACTGTAGCTAGAAGGCAGTGGTTGTAGCTAGAAGTCAGTGTGACTGTAGCTAGAAGTAAGTGACTGTAGCTAGAGATCTAAACATATTTATGATCGTTTATAGATTAGTACCTTCGGCACAATTGTATCAAACAGGATTGTGCAAATTTAAAAAAAAAAAGAATATCCCTACCATAAACTTTAAACAGGAAACTTTGCACAAAGCTGAATAAAATTTCATTATAATCCACGTAGTATAGGAATTAAATAATCAGCATTGGGGGAATAACCCACATGCAGTTCCGAAAAGTACTAGAATTATAACTAGAAGATATATAAACAAACCATTCCGATGGCTGAAATGCAAGTGCATGTTAAATTCCTTTTAAACAAAGATTTCCCATTTGTCAAGACAAGCCAGGGAAAAAAAAAGATTTTGTCATTTTCCTTTGTTGAAATATGAAACTATTTCTACTAATACTAATAATAAGGCTTCTCTTCGAGTTCGAAGATTAGTGAGGAATGATGTATTTCCCGTGGGTGCGCAGCCCCAGCTGTGACCTACATATTTGCCTTATCTATCGCAGGCATGACCATTGTCCGCCGGTGGTCGATTTATATTTTCTTTTCGCCGTGTACGCCTGTCATCAGCAGCGGATTTTCTTTTGGTCTCCATTGTGTATCCCGCGGCCTTTGTAAGTTAGAGAAACTATTTCTAGTGAAATGGTTAAAAGTACAAGACTTATTTAGATTCCTTAATTGTGGAATTTATATAAGTAATTATTATACTTTACCAGTTTATACAGAACCAGTTTTCAATACCATCAGCTCACCATTTAGCGCAGAAACTGATTCAGCTCCAGAGGACTCCAAGCAAATTATGACCTGAAAGAGAAGTTCCGGTCATTTCTTCCGCTGGATGCAAGAAGCTGTATTTCCACACCCAAAAACTTTGCTGCTAAACTTTCACATTATTTTGGGTACAAATACACATGTGAGCAAGTTCTGTTTGTGGAAACCGTGTGTAATCACAGGTCGATGCTGACTGCCTAATTTAGCAGCAGTCACAAGGATAACAACTAGCAAGCTTGTTTCAATGTTCGGGAACGTTACGCACGAGTGTAAACAGTTCAATACCTCATATTATGTACAGCCACGCGCTTGTGGTGAAATGTGATAAGACAATAGCAATTTGTTTAAATCGTAAAATTGGTTGTAATTATTCCTCAATTTGGAGTGTGAAAAAGGAAAAGTGAATGTAGGTATAACCTACAATTACAATACGGTATAAATATGAATTAAATATATTATACACAGTTAGTGCATTTTTCAAAGTTGTAAGTACATAAATATATTTATATGCGGTCCTCCGTTCCCAAATTTGTCTTAATGCGCCCTCGATAGAAAAAGGTTGCCCACCCCTGGTATAAAATGATTACTAAAAAGGGGAGGGTGCTACAAAAATCGGTTGTATTGTAATTACTCCATCTTTGAGTATCCTGTTTATCCAATACAAACTATATTAAAACCAATGTGTAAGAAATTCAATGGAAAGACGTATTTATCTTTTAAACATAACTTTGTATTTATTTCGTGAAATTCATCAGCAACAAAAACAATTCTTTTGAAGTAGAAATGTCCATCCATCTTCGCCAAGGCAGATCTAGAGTCTGCCACCTTCTAACATCAGAATGGACAATATTTTTCGAGTATACAATGGTATACAATGATTCTAAAGACGTCTTATGCGTGAACTGAACAGGCCTTCTATAAGAAGACTTGATGAATAAGTCTATCAAACTCAAAACAAACTTACATGCTCTTACTGTATCAAATGTCTCTCATAGTTCAGTATCAACCCGTACAAACACTTCATCATTTAATTCTATTTGACTTGCAATCTTCCTACTATGAGAAAAAAAAATGCGTTGTAGACGCCAGAATAAAGATTGTTTGAAACGAAAAAATGCAGAAAAACACTTGGCACCAAGGAGAAGTCTGTGAGGGATTCCCCCAGAGCTCTTATCTAACTAACTGGGTGACGAACAAAGCATTTATGGTTGTATTTCATTGTTGAGATAAGATAAGAATGATCACGTTCATTGTCACGTGACGCAAATCGAACTTTAAAAAGATCATATGGATAACATTTTATACGATTAGTATTTTAATAGTATTTTAACAATTGGATTTCGTTGATTAGGGGTGGACACCCTGAGCTAACCTCAGCAGATTTTCTTTTGGTCTAAAATGTGTATCCCGCGGCCTACGTGAGTGACCTCCAGTTGTCTCGTTCCGACGCCGCATGCAGCCAGGTGCTCTCTTTTATGTCAGCCAAGGAAAGTTGACGCCTCAGCTGGTCTTTAAACAATTAAACGAAATAAGAATGTTATAAGTAGAGTAGATCTATCATCTTTGAATTAGATCTCGAGCTAGAGATAGCCTAGATCTAGACTAATCTAGAGTTAAATATTGGCTTGCATAGAGTTCTTTTCTGTGCGTGCTTGGAGGTTTCTCTCTGCACATGCGTGACCTTTTTTGTTAGATGTACGGAATCATGAATGGAACTATTAAAATGTATGTCAATACGACTTTGCGAAGAGAGGTTCTATCATCTTAGAGTTGAATTAGAGTTTTAGACCTAGGAATAGAGAGATGTGTAACCTTTCGGATAATGTCTAATGAAAAAATGTACGTCAGGAATTCTAAATTCGCAGATATAAGGAACGAATTTATGTAAAAATGCTTTTGAAACACAAATTTGAAGTTTAATTTGATAAATAATGAAATCAATAGATTATATTTTATAATTTTCATGTGTCAAAGTAAAAAACTATCTGTCCATCTTAAAATTAGATCTAGATCTAAATCCTTTCGATCTTTTCTCATGTCAACATGGTAAATATGGCCTAGATTTATAAGATTCTATACTTTCAAAGAGTCGGTTACCTTTTTTTTTGAGGGTCTTAAGTTTGTTTTAGGGCTACAATACATACACTACGGTCCCAGTTAGTACCAAAGGAACATTTATGCCAAGTTTTATCAAGATCGGTCAAACGGTTTTGATTTCTTTTCGGCACATACATACATACTACTTTATAGTATATAAATATATATGAATGTTGTTTGTGTTTGGATCTGTATTGTTATTGTTTTGGCATACTAGTTATGCTAAGGGGACAACTGTAGTTAAACGGAATTTCCATAATTTGTTTGGACCAATCAAATTATCTTATCTTACATAGAATATACTTTTATTAAGATTTTACGGAACCACACAAAGAAGAAGAAAAAAAAGATTGTAATATCCAAAGATTCATACAAAATACCACAGGCATATAACTGACCAACTCTATCAATATACCCATAACTAAGCTGTACTTGACTGACTCCCAATAGCTCTGGTCGACAACAGTATCGAATTTTACTGCCCTAATCTTGACCTTCACATAGGTTTTCATAGAATTTGAATCTCAAGCTCAAGACTGTTATGACTCCAATTCCGCCAGGTTGACAGTTCTAATTTTCTAAATATGTCACAGTAACAAAAAAATACATTTAGACTATTAAAATGGTTAATCATGAATGTTTAACTGTTTACAAGTCCACATTTTGTATACTGCATCTATATAAAAATAAGAATTTATAAAGTATAAGGTAAGATTATTTTTTCTAGCAAAAAAAAAATATGTGTGTGCTTTTTATAGTTCTGTGATGTTCCATTATTCAGTATAATTTGATTATGCCATCTTTTGATATTGTGCTATGAATGTAATATTTAGAAATAATGTTAGTATATATTTAGGTTTCCTATGTGAATACACTAACTGCATGGGTATCGAATTATACATATGGGCAAGCTAGCTGCGGTTATTATTAAGTAGCTCTTACTGTGATCACGATATAGAATCTAAATCTAACATGTGATTTGGCGACATTGCAAAGCTAGTGTAGCCGAAACTAGTCGTTTCGGTTGACTTGCTTCGACATAACTTTAATTCTTTTTAGTGTCATGGGATTATTTCCCCCCCCCCCCCCCCATTGCCTCAGTTTTCTCATACACCTCCTTCAGTTGGGTGCACGTTAGGTTAGTGTCCTCGTTTAGACCAGTTTTTTTTTAAAGCAGTTTTGTATTGGATCACAGTGTGCGTCATTCAGTAAGGTGTGCGTAGGTCAACTCTTTAGGTTACTCTGTAGTGGTAGTATATTGTAGAAACTTTAAGGCTACCTAGGCTACTAGCCCAATTTATTAAAAGAACGGGGAGGGCGGGTTAAAATCCCTGTAAAGATTATGAAGAGATGAGCGTCTAGTTGAAGTAACTCTTCAGTTTAGTGTCAAACCAATTTCTCCTCCCTGGCCACTGCACTGGGAGAAAACCTTTGATCAGCTGATTCAAGGTTTTAGCCTCCTTGGTGGACAGTTTTGGTAACTGGAAAGAAATCAAATAGACAACCCTGTCGTGGGATATTATAAGTGTGTATGTGTGCGTGCTTGCGTGTGTGTGTGCGCGCATGTTTAATCGGGCATATTAATTACGTGAGCGATAAATATTTTGGTTCTGAAACATATGTTTGTGGAAACTACAGTATCTTGGAAGAAACAGATTGAGGACCCTTGTTGGTGTGACTGTGTCAGACTGTATTCAGTTCAGTTCTACATTCTCTGGCATGGTGTTATGGCTTATGGATCACAAACTATTCATTACTGTCAAACTTTCTTTATTCAATACCGATCTTCAATGTCATGTGCAACACGTTGACTGGCTCAATTATGTTATTTGACAATCATGGACGTGATCAAATATATTTCCAGTAGTAAATATGGTGGCCGTGTTTACTTTTAAATTCTTATCGATATTTAAAGATGTTCCATCAAAAACAGATATGCGTTAGGGTGCGTCAGATTTTGGGAGATCATTAGGCCTACAATGTAAGTGATTTTACGTAGATACAACTTATGTTTTTTAAAAACTATTTAGATTTTAAAAAGTAGAAATCAATGTCAGCACCCCCCCCCCCCCCAACCTATAGCTATAGATCTAGCCTAGAATCACACTTCATGCATGTTAGTGATGTTTGGTGTCACTTTTAGAAGCTAATTTAACCTTCATAGTTCTAAATATTCGGCCATAAGTATAATTTTAATTCCAATTCTGCTGTTCAAAGCCATAGGCGTAGCCAGGATTTTTTTATCGGCTGGGGGTTAGAAAATGTCCCCCCCTTTTTTTTTTTGTAAATGCAAAGACATTCATTACACACACATTATTTATTTATATTTAGATGATACTCCTTCCAGCTAGTTTATATGGAGGTAATTCTTGTGTACTCCATATTAAGTTATTTCTGTGTAAGTAGGAAGTAGAATGACGGTATACACACATCCCTTGCCAGATAAGGTGTCTGGGTCAGCGGTGCAAGTTTCCCCAGTTGGGATCCCCTGCGGCAAGCGTTTTATTTTATTTTATTTTTTTTGTATTTATTCTGAGCTTCTTAGTTTTCTCAGACTGTTACTTGAATTTTCATTTATTAACGTTATAAATGGGAACCTACGAATTTTATTTGAAAGGGGAGTGAACCTAAATTCCTATCCTCCTTGCTTCGCTCATGAAATTTGGTAACTGTAATTTTGCTTCAAGTTTTAAGGTTAAATCTCCCTTACCCTTCCACTGGATTTTGGTGACTTTAGTTTGCTTTAGTTTTCTGAGAATGTTGCTTGATTCTTGTAGATTTACTTTAATGTTGCCTAGTGACATTTATTAATGCTTGTGTGTGTGGTTGAAACTTAATTACGTTTATGGTCGCGTTTATGGAACTTGTTACTGTAGCTTGCTTTCGTTTTTCTCATGCTGTTGCTTGGTTGACTTGTATACTTTATTAATGGAGTCCAGTTACTTGTAGGAAAACAAGATCAGTGTGTAAAATATTTCCAGAGGAAGGGACAATATTTTATTTCTGAGTTTGAATTTCGAAAACCTACCTGGCCACGCCATGTTCAAAACATATTTCATGTCTAATTTGTAGCTATACAAAACATATTTCATATCTACAGCTCTTCAAAACTTATTCTGTGTCTACAGCTACTCGAAACATGTATTGCCTTCAGCTGTTCAAAACATACTTTATGTCTTCAGCTGTTCAAAACATATTCTATGTCTTCAGCTGTTCAAAGCATATTCTATGTCTTCAGCTGTTCAAAACATATTCTATGTTTTCAGCTGTTCAAAGCATATTCTATGTCTTCAGCTGTTCAAAACATATTTTATGACTACTACAATGACTACTATGTTCAAATCATATTTCAGGTCTACATCTGTTCATGAACATATTACATATCTGCAGCTATTCAAAACAGATTTACGTTAAGTGATGGCCATTTCATGTTTGTTTACAAGGCCTATATCAACTCACTCAGTCTGATACAAAGTTTATACACGTTTTTGTCCCACACCCATTCTCGGGACAAGTTGAAACTTTTCACATTTATTTATGGCGTAGACACTACATGAATCATACAAAAATTAACCAATTCGTTGATTAATTACTGGTAATTAATAATTTTGTTTGATACCAACAAGGGAAATTAATCCTTCCGTATTTGTTCAGATATGTTCAAAATATGTTGGGTTTGTTCCCTTAAATAATTGTCTTGATATTATAATTCTCTTCATGGCTCAACAGTTTGGACACGACGTAAAGGAAATGTCACTCTTTGATTTCTACAAGTCGAACCAGTTTCCTACGTAAAAAAAGAGGGGGGGGGGGGGAGAGATCAAGTAATATTCACCTGTCACTAAATAGCAGGGCCGGACTTAATTATTGTGACCAAGAAGTCATGGAAAGAGAACAAGTAATAAGTCATTAGTTTGAGGCGCGAGAAGCTTCTTTCACTAGATTCCACAATTACGGGTATTGCATAATGCCGTTTTTTTTATCGGCGTAGGATTGGCGTTTTCCATATTGAAGACACCCCAAAATGACAATTTGTGTCTATATATTTCAGGAGATTTGTATGAGTTTTCTAAAGATTTTAATAATTTCCGGATATTTCCAGGGCTTTTAAATATATTTTGCAATTTCAGAAGACTTCCAGGAGCTCCTGGTAAATCGACAGCAGGCCGCAGGAAATCTGTTATAAGTAATAAAATGGTTTAATTTAATAATTTATACACCTAGAATTAGCGCGGGTCCTATGAAAGTGCTGGGCCCACTGCAATCGCATAGGTCAATGAAGTGAAATGGTAATTCATTATTTTGTTTGATATCAACTACTCAAAAAACTTCTACGTTATTGAGAAAGTGCGGAGTTCTTCCTCGTATGAATAGATCCTTTGTATTTTGTATGTTTAACATTTTAATTTAAAACATCACAAAGACCTAGACAGGTGCACAATGTCTTTCCTCTACCCGATCAAACTCTTAAGTAAAGGTTGAACCGAAAACTGTATGTGTGAACTTTAAAAATGAATCGAGTATATTGTTTTACAAGTCTGAAATTATCAAACAAATACATTTGATCAGTAAATTGCTTGATTATCAAGTTTCCTAATTCACATCACAAAATGATATCAAGGTTACCTCCCTTAGCTTGTTGCTAGACAAGACGTCACGCCTGGTTGACTTGTTACACACGACAATGTTGTGTATAGTCTACAAATTGCAGCGATTTAATTTGTCAACACGATGTATATGAAGATCAATGGACATAGTTTTATTACCAGCCTTTAGTAATGCATAAAGACAGCATTATTATAGGTCAGCGTTGGGCTAATTACGACGCACGGGCGATATGCAGCCCACGGACTCTTAAAGAAATCAGGTATGCCCACATTCTTCTCTGTAATTTGTCTTTGATAGAATTTAATTCTAATGTTCTTTCTGAAAATATTGATACCTGTCTTTTTACCTGCCTGGGTGGACCACTTCGGGGGCCGATTTTGAGTTTGTGTTCCACACAAACTGTCTTTGTAACCTTGTTTTAAATTATATCTATTTTAAATAACTAAATCAGTTACATTATACTTGCTAATAATTGAGTTTTTAGATTAGAAAAAAACTATCAAAAAATCAAACAAAGCACTAGGGTTTATTAAAAGACACTTCTATAAATCAAAGAAGAGAATAAAACTAAAATGTTATTTAACTTTGTTTAGGCCAATAATAGAATATGCATCTTCCGTTTGGCACCCATCAACTCAAGAAAACATTAAGAAACTGGAACAGACACACAATAAAGCAGTGAGATTCATTACAAACGAATATTGACTTTTGACTAAAGTAACATCTTTATAGTAAGATCACTAAATTTAGAAAGCCTTCAGGATAGAAGACTTAAAAGTAAAGTAGCAATTATGCATAAAACACCATAATCTTCAAATAGAAAATCTAATAAAATACTCAGAAAGACACAAAGATAAAGGCACATTCTTCATTACATACGCTAGTACAAATGCTCTTTCTTCCCTAGTGCTATTAGAGAATGGAATGGGTTGCCTGAGCTAGCCAGGAAAACCAGTAACTCTTAGCAGAATTAAGGCCATTGGTTAATATGCATAACTAAATGCATGACGAGTAGGACGTAATCATCTTCTTTTTTGAAGTAACGTCTGTATTATATAAGATAAGATAAGAATCAAATTATGGTAGTGAAATAGTAAAAAGCGAAATTAGGAATTCGTCTGAATATGCAAAAATAATTACGGAGGGAAAGAGTTAATTCAGAAAATCTCAAACAATAAATAACATTAATTGCAGATTTGTATAAGATGGAGGCACATCTATAAATAGATCCAGTACCCGTAGTACAGAATCTGGGAGCATTTTAAAATTTCGAAAATTTTATAATGTGTGTGTAGTTATTTAGCACAGTAGAACCAAATATTAAATTCATATGTAAACAAATAGCATGTTACTGTGAGTTTAGTGTGAACATCCCCAAAATACACATAAACTACAAAATGCATAAAGTATTAAGTGCATTTTTCATGTTTAAACCAATGATTACTCCACAAATGTAATACACCCGCCCCATCTTCAAAAAGAGCCTTTACCGTCTCCACGTCTTTGTTGTCTGAATCCCTCAGTGACGTGAGCACCAGTTCAACTTTAGTTAGTTCTTGTCTCCCCTAAACCGCTAAATTGTAATAGCAGCTTCTTGAGTGTTATTATTATTAGAAGAAAATAAATTACTCTAGCCGTCTGGCCTCTAACTGCTTACAACAAGCGAAGAAATTTTAAATCTTCCTAATATAGACATTCACCTCAGGCGTTTGCCCGATTATTCTTTCTTTTTTTTTATTCACAGATCCGATGTCTGTTTCAATCGCCTCTTAGGATTTATACATCCGATAACATCAATCAAAGACGAATGTATTACTTTTTAAAAAACAATGGCCTTACGTTCAAAGTTCTCGATCTTTTTGTTTCCTAGACTATAACTTAAACAGGTGTATCCTAGTGTTCAGTGACTTACAAGTCGGAATTAGTTTGCTTTGGTGTTATATGCAATTGTTTTATTCGTAAGATTGTGTAGTGGAGAGTTATTGGTCTTTATTTGGAGGTTTCTGGGTGTCTTTAAGTTAGTCAATCAGTTCAATTTCTTCATGTCATGATTACTAAGAAGCAGTCAAATCTTAGTTGAAATGAGACATAAGGCAAGCGATTTTATGAGGCCAATGGATTCGACAAAATAAAAGTGTTAGCCTACTTTTGAAATGTGTTTCTGTTAATGAAAGAGTTGAGTCAAGGTAAGTGGAATTGAAAACAAAAAACAATGGAATTAAAAAAAAAAAATAAACGACCTAGTTTGTAGTACATGCCACAAATGGTCTGTTAAAACATCTATCTACAAATTTACTGTTCTATTTGAAATGGTCGATCTTTAGTGACAGTTTTTGTACTGTCTCTACAACCCACTCATTCGATATTGACTGAAACTTGACTGAGTGTGACGTACAAGAAGGTTCAGCTATAAAATGCTCGTGTACACGTGATCAAGTTGCTTACAACTCAGAACTCTTCTGTCTTAATGAAATGACTTTCTCTGGACATCATCAGAAAATGGTTTTAAAAATGTGTCTTTTGTATGTTGTTTACGTCGACCAATTAACACTGCCAAATTATTGTAAGATTATTGAAAGATTAATTAACCATGTTTCTTTAGTTGGAAATCCCTTTCTATTTCCCATTTTCTGATAGTAACCTTGACTTTCTAGACGAAACTACATTGAACTTAGTGAAATAATATCTATTGAAATAATATCAGTTTTCATAAACGAGCAACTCTAGTGAGGTCACTGATTGCTATCCTTGGGACGCGCGATTCATTCTGTTGGAGTCCCACAGTACTCAAATCTCATGCGACGCTCGTCCATAACATCGCTCAGTGGTCGAGTGCCTGTTGGGGCAAAAGATTTCTATATTTAAAGAAAAAGACTTAAATTTAAAACATCTTGCATGTTTTATAAAGATAATAAGCCGAATTTTTAGCTTTAAAAAAAAATTGTTGACACGAGGGATTCTGTTTATATTAAAGAATGCCTACACGTAAAGCCAACTATCTTTCTGTACAATAGGAAGAGACACTTATTGTTGGAGGTCTATTTATCAAGTTCTAAGACTTATGATGCACAAAGTACGGTTTGAGTTGCAAGGTCTAGTCAATCTGTGTAGGCTATACACAAGCACACAAATATACTAATACATTAGGAGTAAAACGAGGTTGTTGTGAATATTTTCTTTCTTGTAACTTTCAGACACTCAAGAACTTAGGATTATGTTTCAGAGTGACAACAATGGTTTCTTGGACGAGAAAAATACACCATTAGAACTGAAATAAAGTGGTCATAGGACAAATGAGTAATTTTGGGACTATATCAGGTAAGTTAACATTTTAGTATCGAGAAAAGCAATAGGAAAGTTAGCAAAGTAAGTGGTATTACTTCTGAAAGTAATGGGATAAAGATTCGATTATCTCCATACTACGTGTTGTCTGCAGAGTCAAAGCATGGTACCCATGGGCCTGGGTTCTAGACTAAGACAAACTTAAAGGTTGATTGTAATAAAAAAAATCGAGTCCTCCTGTATGTATCAGTCCTTTTACAATAAAACATTCAAGGCTGTAACGAGTTCTTACATGATTCTCAATGAAGTCTTAACAATGCGTATACAATAGCTTGTATTTCATCCTATAGTATCTTAAAGTAATAAAAAGCCACTGGTAGTCCACATAGAGCCACCATGGTTGTCAGTTTTGTCTTACCTGCTTCTTATAGGTACAAGCTGTTCACACGGGAATCCTAAATGACTTTGGTAAGGATGTGTTAGGTTAATAGGGTAGGCTTAGAGAAATGGTGGCTTCCGGCAGGAACTGATTATTATTATTATTATTTTGTGGTTTGGGAGTGGGGTATCTCGTTTCGTTAAGTAAATAGACTAAAAGTGAACAAAAAAAACTGCTCCATCACTTGATTGTTATAAAATTAATTGCAATCGTACCTATTGATATTTACATGTTATATAGATGTATATATGTTATATAATCAGAGAGAGGGAGAGAGAGTTTATAACCTTTACCGTCGAGTGTTGCAAATTGAAACTAAAGTGCTCCGACAGACACTTAGATGAAAACAAAAATTATTAATTCAAATGCTGAAATGAAAACTTTTTCTCCAAGGAAATTACCAATGCGGTACAAGTTTCAATTGACTTGCAACGAAAATTGTCCAATGTAAATTTACTAATAATCTAACCGACTAGGTTTAACATTTGGATATTTGAAAGACTCAAATGTATTTTCAAATGTTTTGTAATATATAGGAAATGTATTCAATTCCGAAGAAATAAGGATGAGTGCAGCAGTTCATGTGACCATGCAGGCCCATCGTGACCAGCATATATAGGCACATTTGATGCCGTTAAAGCCGTTATCCACCAGGGGTCTATTTAGGTCTTTTTTTTTCGATGTCTGCGCCTGTCTTTAGCAAGGGCTTTTCATTGGATCTCAAATGTGTGTCCCTAGTCCTTTGTGTTGCTCTCCAGATATCACTTTTAGAGGCCAGCTGCTTACTTCCGTGCCAGTAAGGGCGACATGGGATCTGAGTAGATCTTAAAAACGTTTCCGCAGTGCACCTCTTTTACATCATCCTCTTGTAATCTCGCCAAAATATCAAATTTTCGCGTTTGGCATGTTAACATCCCCCATACGGATAGGTATCCGACCCACCTCCACCCCAGCTTCCAACAAAACATGTTTATTTGCAAGGTAAGCTTGCCAGCGAATGCCCGTTATGGAGCGAATGTATCTTTAATGGATGCGTTCGGGTAGCTTTAAATGCTCCCTGCAGAGCACCCAGGTTTCAGAGCCATACAAAAATGTGGTGAGAGCCACTGCTTTATAAAAATTGATATTGTTTTGTTTGTAAGCGAAAAGACCTTTTCCTTCATACTCTCAATTTGAGGCGCCCAAAACGCTATTTTTATGAACAGTGATGCCTCGTTGGACAGCGTTGTCCAGATACGTTAAGTAGTCAGCATTATTTAGAAGGTTGTCCTTCAGTTAGCTACGTTTGGAGCGTTGATCTTTTGAAAGACCAAACGAAGCAGCAGAAATTCATTGTCCTGCTCGGTTTGACCAAGAAGAAATAGTCTGCATAAAGAAGTTCAGTAACAAAATTCTTGGACATGCTAGTATTGGAGAGCAATACCGTAACGTTACACGCATTGCCGGAAGTACGTTGCTTCATTTTATTTCGCATTTCTCAACAAACAAAACAAAATGCAAAAAGTGTTGAAATAAGCACACATGCCTGTTTTGCACCAGTCTGATGCTGGGGGTAATTTAATTTAACTAATGGAGACTTTTTTTTTTTTTGGGGGGGGGGGAGGGGGTTGGGATTGGGGAGTTGATAAAAAGGTGATTCTAGAATTCACTGGTGAAAAGTACGTTAGTGTAAGGAGGCATTTTAAAGTGGGCTGTTCTGATTCAACGAAGCTGGTAATGAATTCATGGTCTATACGCATTGTTTGGGGGGGGGGGGGGGTAGAGCGTTAAAATGCGGGTCATTTTATTGAGGCACAGAATACGATATTCATACATACATAAAGCTATACATCTAACACAGAGTAGTGATCCTTTATTGACTTTTGAGACACTTGTAAAATATGACATACATCTAACAAAGAGAAGCGACGGTGTAATGAGAGACTCATATATAATACATACAACTTTCCATTTTTCATTACGGGATGATTCTTTAAAAAGATCATTCTATATTTTTTTCTTCCATTAAAAATCATTATGGGTAATTTCTACTCAATGTAAATAGTTTTCTTTATCACGTTCAGCTATAGGAATTATTCTTGTGCACATTGTGATGAGAGATGGTGTCGCTGCAGTGTCCATAGATGTGAGTAACAACGACGTGTACCCTGGGAGTGACGTCACATTTACGTGCACTGTCAACCTCACTTTGGAGTATTACCAGAACACGATCAGTGTGAATTATGATTTGAGCGAGCTTCCAGAGGTAATCTGTAACGTAGTCTGCTTATAAATAGATCTTTTAAGGATATTTTTTTTTCGTTCTGCAATCAAATTTGTAGGAAAGCAAAAAAGTTCCCATTTTCGCATGTTTTTCTAAACCACTCATCAACATTGAACCACGCATCAACAATCACATTGAACCAGTTATCAACATTGAACCATTCTTCAAGATGTCGCCTTTTTAAAACTTTCTTTTGATCATTTAATGTTCAGAGAATGTTTCTATTAGGCCTACTAACCAAGAACGTCTTTGCTCCACACATGGTCCGGCTGTTTTCATGACTGATATAATCTTGTCCACCTAGATACATACACAGATGACACAAGACATCAGAGTGAGGGGGTGTACTAAGTACAAGAGACATGAAGAGACTGGGTTCAGAACTCGGAAGAACAAACTAATTTAGAAATGGTGACTTCGAGTTGAATTCAATGACTAAGATCAGTTGACCCAAAACTTATTCCTGAAGTTCATGATAGTGCTTACAAACTTTTCCAAAAAGAAAATATTGGCTGGTAGTAGGCTTAAAATTAAAAAAAACAGTCGTAGAACTAATCACACATTGGTTTACAAACTCACTAAATGAATAATAATAATTATTATACTAATTATAGCTTTTATATAGCGCTACTTTCATGCTTATATCATGCTCAGAGCGCTATGGTCCAATGTCAATTGTGGACCAGTGGGAGGGAGGGGGTGTCTGGGAGAAGGTTTTCTATGCTGCTTTTAGGCGCTCAGTAAACACAACTCTGCTCGAGTTTGGTGTTGAACCTCGAGCTCCCTTCATAGCTGGCCAAGCTAAGCGTAATTAGCCTCTTGACCACACTTCCCAAATTAAAAAAAATCACATTAACATAAAAAAACAACAGAAAATAGCTTGATGGACTTCTGATGCATGGGCTATTAAATCAAATTTGGTTAAATAGAACTCGATGGTAAGTCAAGACTTATGCGACAATCAGTATACCTTTAGGACACCTCTTGGAACCTCTAGGACACTTCTTGGACACCTCTAAATGGTTAAGGTTTCCATTTAGAATAAAATCAGAGCGAGATACTTATCAAAGTACAATACACAAAATGTGTCAATTTATTAAAGGTGGATATGTCATCATAGACGACATTCTAGTAGCTGGTAGAGATATTGAGCATCATGACCTCATTTTGAAACAAGTCATGCAGAGATCAACGGAGTACATACAATCTAAAGCTGAACTATGACAAGGCAAAACAGAGTACCTTATATGGGCGATATCTTGTCAGAGAAAGGTTTAGAACCAGATCCAGAAAAGATAAAGTCAGTTATTGTCATGCCAGCTCCTCACAAAAATGAAAGCAGGAGAAATCTAGGTTCAATTCAGTACATTTATTCCTAAAACGAGTCAAACAGATTTTTCACTACAAAAGTTTTTGAAAGATGATGCAGAATTCCAAATGGAATCGTGAACAAAGTTTCCAAGAACGGAAACAACATTGCTTAACGGCCAAGGGGGGGGGGGGGGAGGGGAATAATCATTTGTGACGATTTGTTACAGGGTGTCTGTAAATATGTTACGTACCAAAAAATATTTAAATGAAATAACACAACTTTTGTAGATTGGTTTTTAATTTTAACTCTTGTCTGTTATGTTCTCATTGCACCTTGAGCCTACATTATGTTTGTTAACAGCGCTTTATACATTAAATTATTATTATTGACAGGTGCAGTGTCTTGTCTTTCGCGGGAGGGCTATACCTTGAATTTTAAAAACAAAAAATAAATGGGAAAAATACCCCTCGCTTTAAAAAAAAAACAACACTACTTGCTTTCCATCGGCGCACCATGTATGTGGGCGAGGGGGGGGGGGACTGAATACGTCGTCGGAGCTCCAAAATAAGTCTATAGTTTTCACATCTTTTCTATGGATGCCTTGATGAAAGTTGTAATTTTGGAAAATGATAATTCATAAATAAGTCTTTTAAAATTCAAAGTTTCTTGTTTGTTGCTCTGCGGAGGGGTGGGGTGGCATTTGTTACGATGTTACATAGGAGTGAGCAGGGAGGGGGTAACAAAAATGTGATTTTGGTGTGACCTAATATCTGAAAGTTCTCTTTGTCAAAAGTTTTAGCCTGTTGAACAAGAATGTGAAGAGATTGAATGGGATGCAGGCAAAGAGCAGCACTACTCCAGGATGGTCGTGATTACCTCTCACAGACGCAGAAACAAGATATACTCAAATCGAGAACGAAATACTTTTAAGTGTGTAGATTAGAAGCAACATATTTGGTATGGTAAGGATGTGACAGATTATAATGATCATAAATCTCTTGAGCATAACTTCAAGAAACTATTATCTGCACTAAAGAGAATACAGAGGATACTTCTAAGGCTACATGGTCTGTTACAGAAAAGACAAGAAAATGTCGTGCCAGATACTGATGTGAATTTACAGCTGATTCTGTGCATGTGATCTCTGTAGTCATTCCAGGAACAGCGAGAATATACAAGCAAAAAACTTTCAAATGGAGAGACTGAAAGAACTATACAGACTGGAAAGAAACTGGAGGAAAAGTGTGGGAGTCGATCTAAATCTATTACCTTCGAGTGAGAAAATGCTCACACCAGACTCCAGATTTTAAAGAGGAAATGAGCTAAGAAATATCTTCCATTACAAAACGAACTTAATTCTAAGTGTAAAGCAGGATTGATTGTGCAATTTATTTATTACAAAAGAGAATCTCCATTAATATTCTGTATATTTGGTTTAGATACAAATAAACTGATATGACAATCTGAGCATTAAAATAAAAATAAACTCCATAGAACCCTAAATGCTGCTGGTAAAGTTATTGGTAAAAAACAAATCCCAATTGGGCAGATGTTTGAGACAAACATCCATAAAAAGCTAAAAAGATTCTAGAATTAAAAAATCACCCTATGGTTCAGGATTTTGTGAATTTTACCATCACAAAAGAGATACAAGACACCGATAGCAAAGACAAATAGACACGAACACTCTTTTGTTTCTTGGCAATCAAGTCATTAAATAGAAACAATTTGATATAAACCTTTTATATGTAAATTATGAGAGAATCAGGTGTGAATGTACATTTTAGTTTTTTATTTTATAGTTACAATATTTTTTGTTGGTGTAATGCACAAATTCTAAGACAAATTTCCTTACGGACAATAAAGATTATTATCATTATTATTATTATGAGTATGACTCATTTGTTTAGAGTCTTAATGTCAATTAAAAACCTGCACTTATCAAAGAAATCACAAAACAAAATATGAGTCTGCCTACATCATAATGAGCTGCAATAAATCTAGAGATTACGTTCTATCCTGTGGAAAAGATATGTGTCCACACTGCATCATTAAATAAGTTTTTCAGAAGGTTGAGGGAAAAGCTTATGTGGCTGAATATTGTTCCATCTAGTGCACGCTCAAAAAATGTCCACCTGGACAACCCACATACATGACTTCTGAGATTAAACTCCTTCACCATAGTGACTCACAATTCTCTCAATTCACCCATCCTTTACACTTTTTTTTCTGTATCTAATTGTTGATATATAATATAGTTATGAATATATATTTTTTTTTTCACTACAGAAACCAAGTATACATTTACTTCACCTAATACTAGGAGAAAACAGTCATCAAGCTCCAGTTGATATTGCCACTTTGCCTATTGCTGAAGAAAAGGGAATTCAAAGGTCATTGAAAAATCTGTAGCTTTCATAATTCATTTTTACAACTTTCCATTCCTATTAAATGTCTTGTTCATGGCCAAAATATGCCATATTTGAATATGGGCTTGGTAACTAAGAAGTAGTAAAGGATTGCCAAAACAAGTGTCTTGAGTTTAAATCATGGAGGTAGTGCTGAAATTGTTATTCTAGAATTTTCTAGAATTCCTAGAATATCCAGAAACTCAATCTAGCTACTCAAGATAGCTGACACTCATTTTGGGTAAAGTAAAAATTGATTGAATATTGATCTGGTTACATAAGGTACTTGTTGACAGTAACTAAATCTTAATTCTCATTCTCTGTGAAATTCTGCTAACTAACTTTTCGAAAATTTATAATAATAATAAAGTACAAAAAGCAAGAAATATGAATGGCTTCATTTATTTCACAATATAAAATCAATTATCCAGTGATTCTTAAATGTGTTTTTGTATTGAAATTTATTGTAAATTGTTTTCTCTGGACAGGTATGAGAGCAATAGAGTAATTGGCACAATCATTTCTGAAAATCCTTTCTATGAAGCCAATTTCACTTTAAACAATGTAACTGTGAATGACTTTGGCAACTATCAATGTAGCTTTGTCCAAAGTGACCTGGGCATAGTCAATGGAAACATTGTTTTGTTCAGAGTTAAAGGTAAAACTGTTTTAGCTCTTTGTGTTTGTACATTCAAAGTAGATCACACCAAGTAAACATTATGGAGATCTAGATCCATTTTCTTTATTATCTTGAAGATTTATTAACTATATTTTAGGAAGTAATTATATATATGGTTATGATTCTCTATAAACCTTTGACAGAACAATAATAATTAATAATTCAATAATTCAAGAACCTGACAACTTGGGCTCCAAATTAATGAGACACTTTAATGAGTGTAATAAATAATGAAAAATAAACAATCAACAATTAGCAGTAGTCAATGTCTGAATATAACAGCTATACTCAACTTGTACTTGAATCTCATTCTCTGCCTTAACTCTCCTGTGTCAGGCCGCCTTGACACAATCCTGTCAAAACAACACACAGTCTATAGTTAGATAACCATAAGACTGTTGATCTACATTGGGATTGTTTACATCAGTCCCTTAGTACTTAATAAGCACTCAGGCCTGTGTCACTTTTGTCAGACTAATCATACACAGGGCTACACGAACCAGCATACAGTTAAGTTACAACAATATCATTGCAATGCATCGATTGTGTAGAGGCCAGTAGCAAGGGTTTGAATGAGTTTGAAGAAGAAATTATAAAAAAAATTATGACAATAGACTTAATGTAGTAAGATAATAGAGACAAAAAATCAAAAGGTGTTGATAACTAGTCATTATTGAAATTGGAAAAGTTTTTAAGTTTAAACAACTTTTCTAGGTGTTATTGTTTTAATTCTTCCCTTTGGATGTAAAATTCAGACCTGAAATAAAAAAACAAACAACTATTGTGCAAAATTCTTTTAATGCAATGTTATGTTTTATTTCCTCAGGTCCTCCATTGATAGTAAGAAGGGAGTTGGTCAGAAATCTTCAGCTTCAAGTTCCATCTAGGCTAGATATAGTGTTTGCATCATTTCCTAAATATTCCAGCCTCAAGTGGACTCTGCCTGATGGAAATTCTACACAAGATTCTCAAATGTAATTTGAGACCTAAATCTTAGCTTGATGATTATCAAAGTTTAGGGAATGAGACTAAAAGTTATGTAAAAGTAAAATATTAGAATTTCTTTTCAGAAACACCCAGTGGGAAATAATTCTGATGTACAAGCCATATTTGTTATGTGTACTTTAAATGTTATAAGAATGGCAGATGAGACAGTGCATAAGTTATTTGTCTAGTAAATGATAAAAGGAAAGGTGTAACAAGTATACACCATGCGTATTTTGTAAGCAAGGGACACAAAAATACGCAAGAACGATTTATCATCTGAAAATACGCATTTCCCCTCTAAAAAAAAAAAAAAAAAGTAAAAAAAAAAATTAAATAATAAAAAAAGAAAAAAACGGTTCTTCCTAATCATATATATAGATCAGTGCGTCAATGCCTGGTTATGGAATATTCTTATTAAATCTTCAATGACTAATGAGAATTATCTGCCTCAAAAACATTGTTAAAATTTTTGTTATTAGTGATGCGAAATCTTTCATTGCTAACTCTGCAAAGAATGGTCTGTAAAAAGAATTTTTTTAAATTCTTTCAAAATCTGATAAAATATTTCCAGTGTCTTGTAAAGAAATTGCATATAGACAAAACTACTTTATAATAGAATTAGATGTCACTAATCCAGCTAAGCAAACCATTTAATCTGGTTGAAGTCTAATTTCATTTGTAACAAAAATTCCCGTTCTCTTGAATACATTTTCTGTTGCCGCTATTATGGAATGTGGAATACACTATAGGCATTATGATCATAAAATCATTGTCAAGTGACATAAATGGCATCATTCTAACATTTACTAGAAAAGTCTATGACAAATGTAAATATTTTGACAAATATACAAAATATCTTATAAAACTTTATGCTGCATTTCATGTACGTTAGGTGCTTGAATGATTTTAGTCTTTCCTGAGTATATTTCTTTATATTTAGGGAAATATACATTTGCCTCTCAAAATACACATGTTCAGGTCTGGGAATGCACATTTCCATTTTGGCATATATGCATCCCTGCAGCATTGTATCTTTGAGACTTATGTCCATTTCAGTGTGTGAGTGTGAGTTCAGTGACATTGTTTTACTCAGAAGTTTAACTGTGCAGTCTTTGAGAATGTAAAGTTTTAATATACAGTCATGGAGATCATAATCTTTCTAACATAATGCATCTCAGGTTTATATCAAGCTCATTCCATCTATAGAGTTTTTCTTGTATCTTGTTTTTTACCATCTTATTTTTTTTATCTTAAAAAATTGTATAGCTGTCATCTGTAAGAATTGTCTAGTTTTTTTTAGTGTTTACTTCCACTGTAAACATTGTTAGGCTCAACTCTAATAGTAATATTTGTTTAGCTCAACTGTAATAGTTGTTTAGCTCAACTGTAATATTTGTTTAGCTTAACTCTATTAGTTGTTTAGCTCAGTTATTAGTGAGAAGTGTTAATAAAAACGTTTTCTGATATTTATTAAAAAAACTATTGATATATATTTAAAATTAACTTTATATACATTGCAACCTTTTTATTTTGCTAATTAAATACAGCTCTCTAAGACTAATTTTTCACTTTTATTATAGATATATTTCTTATTTGAAATATAAAACTGAAAGACTATCTATTAGTTTATATTATAATGTTTTTTGTATTTTTATCACAGTGTTCCAATTGAAGTGGGTCAGTTCCTTTGGATAACCAGTATAGTTATTTTAAAAGTGACATCTGCTCATGCTGGTACATACAGTTGTGAAGTAACCAATGAATTAGGAAGTGATACTATTGAATTGATTGTCAGTGGTATGTACAAATTTTACTTCACACTATCAGTACATTGTGACTTTCTTTCTGCTCATTACAAATGTGATGACAGCTACAACTAATCTTTTTTAAATAACTGCTCTTCAAATATCAAAAGACATTTTTATTATGTTCCTTTTATAGAATTATGATTTAGGAATAATTAACAATAAAAGTGTTATTATCCCAGAAGACTATTTGTTTGCGCTTCTGGAACTTCACATTACTCAAATAAAATGAAGATACAAAATACAAACAAATGAATTCAACAATCATTGTTATACATTTCAAAGAAGTTATACAAGTTTGTTCTTTTCAATAATTTTGTTAAAAGGAAACATAAAAAGATTTTTGTCAGTTCTTTAAGTTGGTGACATTTCTTCTTTGTAATGGTAAAAAAGCATTAAATAAATCAAGACTTAGAAAGGTTTGTTGAAATTTGTCAAAATACCTTATAGTAGTCATAAACTATTTTTCTCATTTTTTGTTTTTTTTTATCTCTTTGCAGTGGGAACTTTTGTACACATTGAAGATGCTGTCAACCAAACTATTGTGTTGAAGACAGGGGAGAGAAAAAATATAGAATGTACTGGTGTAAATTTACCTCCAACAACAAAGAAGGTATGGTTGAATACTTAGAAGTAATCAGATTTACATTTACACCTTTTAGCAAATGGGTCATCATTACAGGTAAAAAAAAATCATTTAAGCTTAATTTTTTGAAAGGTATTATTAAATTAGCATATTAAATAATAATTAACTCATGAAAGCAATGAACGCATGTTTAGATAGTTTATACAAATTGTATATTCCTCATTTATTTTTTTTTAATATCATGTTGTAGGTTCAATATTTTGTTTTTTATTACTTTGCAGCAAGATTTGTCATTTATTTGGCAATTAAAGGTTGGCTCAGAATTACATGTAATAGCTTTGAATGAGTCTTTAGGAGTTGATGTCAAATCTATATTCAACAACACAGAAGGTATGTCTGTTCAATATTTTAAAGTCATTTCAGCATTTGCAGTAAAAATTAAAAAGTCAAGGCAATTGAATAAATCTATATATAGTAAATGAAATGGTTTTAATTTGTAAAAATTGTGGGCATTTTTAAATAATATGCCAACACAAATTTTGTATAAAAAGTTCAGCAAATTTCTTCTCATTGATTACAGGTATTATTTTAGCTGAGAGTATTTTGACTTTAGGACGCCCTATTTATTCTTGGCGTGGTCAATTGATGTGCATCATGACTGTTGGTAGTGTAAATTATACAGCTTCTGTTAAAATTGATGTTTCAGGTGAGAATCTTTCACTTTGTACATCATATTTTGCTAACAGCTCATACATTTAATCATTTTTGTAAGAAGAGTTTCTCTTTACATATAACCTTTTGTAACATTATTTTTTGTAAGAATATCACTAATGATCTGTCAATAACAATTACAAGTTCAGGTACACCAGAAGTAATTTCCTTCATTCATCGCTACTTTACATCACTGGAGTCCACAGCTATACTTACATGTCAAGTATCTGCTTTGGCACCACCTGACTATAAATGGAGATTTGCAAATATTTCAAGCCCACGGAAATTGTTTGATGTCTTGGATTATCAAAAGTAAGGAATAAATTTAAATCCACCTTTCCTTTTAAAAATCTAGAAATTGTACAACTTTATATTGTTTTCTTTAATAATTTTTAGAGCTGGAGAAAAAAAATTCTTTGATTTTTTAGAATATGACTTATCAGAATGAACAGTGTATTAGTTTTTAGACTCTTCAATAAAGATCATGCAGAAAATAAGCCACTGTACATTTTGTCAAACATTTCTTTTATTAGAAAATCAAAGTTGCTAACCTTGGATTCTGTCAATGGAAAATATGTAACCAAGTTGTTTCTACTTAATGTGACTTACTCTGATTTTGGTTTCTATGAATGCAGTGCTGAAAATCAGTTTGGTTTCTCTAGAGACATAATAGAACTAGGTAAGTGTTTTAGTGGATCTACAGAGACTTTGTATTTTTTATGTACTTGTATGTAAACTAAAAGAAGTCCATGAGCAATTGTATATCAGAACATATTTGATTAAATAGTTTGATACATTTTAAATTTTCTTCTTTATTTCAAGGCCATCTGTATTACTTTATACTAAAGAAAAGAACATTTGCATTTATTTTTACCATCAAGTTTAGAGGCATTTTGATAAGGAAACAGCCATTTAAAATATTTATTGTTGTTTTTTTTACTATGAAAACATCCAGGCATCAATCACATATTTTAGAATACATTTTCCTTCTTTAATGTTTCACAAAAGACTAATATTTATTTCTCTAGATCATTGTTTTGCTGGATACGTCCCATCAAGTAATGGACTATCATGTATTGGTAAGTAGCTTTTAAAATCAGTCATGATTTATTGTTTCTTAGTTCTTTCATTTACAGAATGCAATAACAAAATAAATTTTTGTATTAGTCCCACACAGAGGAAATGTTTGTTGTAAAGTAACAACTGAATACTTTGTTCTTAGTGGCAGTTTATTATGCTTATTATGTTGTTTTTTATTAACTCTAGATATTGATGAATGCAAGCTTAAAACAGCAATTTGTGATTATGGATGCTTAAATTTAAATGGCAGCTACAGATGTTCATGTCCTGATGGAAGAAGTTTATCATCCGATGGCAAGTCTTGTGATGGTGAATATATTTTTTAATTTAGTATTTTCCAGCATGTTTTGTATACAAGCTGAAGCAACTCATTACATGTATTATATTACTTATGCCTGTTTTATTATCTTTAGTGTGTTGTTAATATGAACATAGACTAAATTTAGAGCAGTAAATTTGTTTAAAGCATTATACTAATCACAATAATCATATTTGTATTACATAAGATAAGCTAAGATTTAATCTGAAAAATAATATTTTGCTATAGGTCTCTGTAAAGTTGTGCTGATAGTGTACATCTTCTGTTGCAAGAATTATTTTTGTGCATCTTTGTACAAAATAACCAGCTTGAAAAACAAATGCATTAATTAATAAGTCCAAAAAGAATAATCCCATATCTTTAAATTACTTTACATCACATGTAATATAATTTTTAAAGCTAAACTAGTAGTATAAGTTAAACAATGCAACTCAATTAATACACATATAAACAGATAGCTTGCTTTCTTTTAAATAGCTGAGTATATTCATGAGACACTAAATATTTCTCAATGTTAGCTCACCCTACAGTGCTTACAAATTATTGTGAGTCATAAATATACATTGCAAACCCCATTAAAAAAAGTTGATAATTAAATGTTCAATTAACAAGAAATTTAACAATTTTCACATAGAGATTTTTAATTTATGACTAAGTTGTTTTTATGTTCTTTAAAAGAAGTAACAAAGATGTAAAATGTTAAAACGTTTTGCAAAATTAAAAAAATTAATTTTTTTTTCAATAAAAAAATAAAAGGTATAACTTTTATTGCCAATTTACTAATCAATTTGTTTATGATATAATTAATGTATACTAAAGAATGTATACTATGAGAGGCAGTATAGTACAATTGACCAAGTGTCTTAGACATATTAGGTAATTTTTTTTTAAATCTTGAATAGAAATAATGTAACTAGAAATATTAATTAGTCTAAAGAAAATCAAAAAGCATCTAAAAAGAAAAACAACCTAAGATTCCATTTTCTGAACTAGCTGTTGATTATGAAACTCTGCAAGCAAGAGTTGGACAAGGTATTGGTCTTGGTGCTGGTTCCGTAGTATGTGTAGTTTTAGTGCTCTTGCTAATCTATTGGTGCTACAGGAGGAGGAAACACAAAAAGGTATATTTAGGACCTACAGATTAAACAGTTAAGTTTAGCTTTATATTTCTTATTATATATAATTTTTATGGTTTGATAACTTGTATGACTTATATGTTGATAAATATTCTTTTAATTAAGCCTTCTTGTTATTTCTTATGGCTGGTTAAATTAGGCCTACAAGTCAAAAGCTGCTTGTTGATTTATATCCAGTTTGATAATATTTGAACCTAGTTTCATGTTTGTTATTGCAGCATCGTGACAGTTTTATGTCAATGGTACATGAGAAAGCAAAAAGGACAAGATCACTCTTCATGTTAAAAATGTCACTCTCTGACTCTTATATAAAGGTAACAGTTGTCTTATGACTTATTTCATAATTTTTGTTATTATGTAGCTTGAAATTCAAATTAATAAATAGTTCTTTGTTCACACTATAAAAAAAAATTCTGAAATATTTTTGTTTCAATATTGTGTTTGTTTTGAAGAGCTTAGATATTGAGAATAAGCAAGACAGTGGGATCAAAGGAGGCAATTTTCCCAGAGAAAGATTAAAATTACTAGATGTAATTGGAGAAGGTGAATTTGGTCGTGTATGTAGAGCTGAAGCATTGAACATTATTGGTACAGGAAAGTGGGAATTGGTAGCTGTGAAAATGTGTAGAGGTAACTTAACTATACCTAATTTATATATCTGCTCTGTGATATATAGCTTACCTATACACCCAATTTCAAATTTTTTTTTCTGCCTGGTAATACTATTGTAGAAAATCTTTTGCTATACACCATTGTTATATATATATATATATATATACATATTTTAGGGTGTCCCTGCATCCATCCAACTCTAATGGATACCTAACTTTAGTTGGAGAAAGTAAAGATGGTTGGTCATTGTGCTGGCCACTTGACACCCTGCTTGTTAACCATTGGCCAAAGAAACAGATAACTTTAACATCTTCTGTCCTAGAGATTCCAAGGTGTGAAAGGGAAACTACTATATATATTACCTGGCTTACAAAATGGAAGAACTCCTTAACACTGTGAAGAGACAAAGCTGAGCTGGTTTGGTCATATAGGAAGACATGACTCACTATCAAAATTCATTCTTCAAGGTGGAGGGAGCATGAAGAAAGGGTCATTAAAAAAAAAGCTGGCTGGATAATATAAAAGTAAAATCTACCAAACTTACCTATCTCTTTTCCAAAGGCTGCTGCCTATTTGGACAAGCCAAGCTATTGAACTTGGGACAAAAATACACCTACTTAATAGAATCGTTACCACAATAGCAACGTATGCAAGACATGTAAGTCATCAGCCAAAATGAAGAAAAGATTTAATGTGGCTCAACAAAAATGGCTAAGATAGATTTTTGGAGTCAGTTATAGAGATGGGTGTCAAACGAGGAAATCTTATGCCGAACCACTTTATGAGGTTGGGACAGAGGTAAGGTTTGCTGGACATGTTCTTCAACAAAATGAATTATGCATACCAAGAGTTGTGATGACATGGAGGCCAATGCAAGGAAACTGCAAACAGGGACGCCCTTGTATAACTTTCATGGAGTACCTCTGAACAATGGACACAAGGTGGGAAGAGGCTACAGACATTGTCAGCATTAGATCTTTGTGTAGACAGCTTACCGCCCAATGCACTGAAAGGCATAAGAAGATCTAAGTCTAACTATGTCTATCTTAATATCTTGCTAAGAACAGCCACTGACTGTGAAAAGTGGAGGGATTTGGTTATGTGAGCTGTCACAGCATCCCTACAATGAAAGTCAATGGACTTATCAGATATGCAACAAAATGGATAAAACATTTTTTCAAATTCTTTTTGATCACCCTTAGCTGATTCGAAATATGCCATAAGTTAAGAGTAAACTAGTCTTGTATAATTTGTTGTAGAGTTATAATATATGGAGTAAGAATGCAGAAGTTTTAGATGAAACATTTCATAACAAAATATCTGTGAATCAACAATTGTAATTACACAGCGTTGACAGACCTTTCAAATCAACACACAAAAAAATTATTTAAAGGCCAAAAAACTTTACATTTTACTGTTAGCTGCTGTTCTAAGTTAATATTTACAAATGATTTTACATAAATTTTTTTTTTCTATATTTTCATTTGTATTTTGTCACATGTTTCCATGTATTCACAAAAAATGTTTCAACAACATCAATAATTTTTTCTTTTCAGAAAATGCAACCAGTTTAGATAAACTGGAGTTTCTTAGAGAACTGAGTCTTGTTTCTCATATACCCCGCCATTTGAATGTGGTCAATTACTTGGGATGTTGTTCAATAAATGGTCAGTTTTTACTATTTGGAATTGACAAAATATAAATATATATATTGTTACGAATCTCACTATCCAGGCTCTCTGCAAACTGCACCATGCACCATACACCACCAACTTAAAGAACTTGACAACTCAGGGCTCCAAAGGAACATAACACTTTAATAGTTGAATAAATGTGAGCCAATACTGTACAATTGGCAAAACGTACACTGTACAAATATCTCTTCGATAACACCGTTCCGCCGTATCAACTCTTGCACTGGCCTTTCCTTCTCGTTCCGGGCTTGCACTGGGTTCAACAGTTCAGGACTGGCTTCACACACTAGGCTCGTTGTGTCGGACTAAATCACAGACCAAGATCAAGATGCTAGTGGTCTCAACTGTACTTGACAGTACTCCGCACTGAACCGTCGTAATGCTCTGTACAGAACCACACCATTGAACTGTGCTGTAGTGTTCAACCGTGTTCTGAACCACTGCCGTGAACCTACTCTCGTCAACCGACTTGACTGCAACACCTCCGCTCTTTATATCGGGTCCCTACTGGCCTTCTAGAACCAGACGGAACATCACTCAACGTTTCTAGCTTCATTACATGACTATTACTCTCGTGATGCTCCTGAGCTCTGTTCACAACAGCGATCCTTTCCAAACCGTCCTGTTGACACTCGACTCGGCTGACCATCATAACTCGTCATGGTTGACCACTCGTCTAGCGCTGGCCTGAGGCAATTTGCGTCGGCTGACTACACTCTCACCACTACCCCCATCTGTGCCACCACCAGGTTTATAACAATATATAAGATATGCCTAACTTTTGTAGGGATAGCCTCTGACAACCTGTCAAATTCCTGGCCTTCACATGTGGCTCAGAATATTGGGTACAGTGAAACTGTTATTACTGAAAGGAAAAGGGGCAAAGGCAATTAATAAACTAGGGCCTAAATCCTTAAGCTTTGGGCTGGAGGGACTCATTAGCCTATGCTGGCTATCCTCTTAAAAGAAGGAAAACTCTTAATTCAAACCTTTGATGTCTGTAGCTATACCTAAACATGGGAAAGGCTTTAGGATACAACTCTGAGAAAAAATCAGGAGTCAGTAACCCTTAAGCAGCTTGTAGCCCACAGTGTTACACCCTGGCATTGCCTCCAACACTGCTGATCCCAAACTGTGTTAGCACTTGCTGTTCTTTTAGACACATTAGCTGCATGGAGAGGAGACATCATTCCAACTATAGCTAATGCCCAGGCATTCATCTCATTTCTGTGAGATTATCCATAGTCACTTCAAATCTATTTTGTCATTTTATAAAATCTATTTACTATGTAAAAGTAATTATTACTTTCACTATTTGCAGACCCAGTAATGCTTATAATGGAATACATCAATGGTGGTGACCTACAGACATTTCTCAGACAGAAAAGAGCTTCTGTCCCTGATGCTGAAGTCAGTGATCCCATGCTTAGTAACAGCTTATTACTTTCTAAACGACCATCAACAGGCTATAGAAACTCTGCTTTTGTTAAAGATAATCATATGTCCACTGATCATAGTGAATTTAATTCAACTGAAACTATTAATACTTGTTCAGACTTAATGGAGTCAAGGCATCAAAACTTTAATTATTTTACTAATAAACATTCAAAAGTAATTAAGGCTTGCTCATTGAATGAAACACTTCAAATTGGTGCTGATTCACTTACACATCAAATGCCTGAACAATTAGACAGTTTTCAGTTAAATTCTGTTAAGGATTCATCCACTTCTTCACAAATACCTAAATCCCTTAAACCAAACACAATGTGTAGTCAGGAGTGTCTAATTTGTGAAGAAACTCAAGAAACACTTTACCATAAACCAAACTGTCTTTCATCAACCCATTGTTTCAAAGAAAAGTGTGTTCTAAATAGAAGTATATTAGATAGCTTGAATTTAGAAAATTCATCTAAAGAATTTAAAAAAATAACAAGTCAATCAGCAGACAACAGTCATCTTGTCCTGAGAGTCACTAAAAGGTATGTTTGGTAGATTTGACTTTTAAACTATGATTTTATCCCTTTGGATAACATTGAGCCTAATAAATAAATTTTACTTAAACTGTCTCATGAGACCAAGGGCCAAGATGAACATGGAAGAAGTTTAAATTTGCATTCCTAGACTGCTTCTATTTTCTCTCACTCATAGAGTGAATTAAGGTAAAAATTGAAAATGAGGCCACCTATAGCTATTTCCCTATTGCCTTGTGTCATAGAAAATAATATGAAAACATTTTAAGAACATTTTCAGAAGCATAGAAAACTAATAATTATTATTTGGATGTTTTGGATGTTTTGGTTGTCATTTGTACTAAGGAAAAGGCAATATATTGTCATGTATAAGATATTTTAAATATATATTTATAGAATGTAATATTGATCGATCAGTGAAATTGGATATGGTAAAACATACCATTTATATGTACTACAGGGTAAAAATATTTTATAATATGAAAATTTGGTTAATTATTTGGTGATAAAGTATCAGCTGTTATTTGTTATATGAAGCTGGAATGGCAAGGGTTTCACTCAATTCAATACAACAAAAATCACTAGTAATAATGAGTTAAAATAATATTGTTTACACATAACAAATACCTATAGGTTTAGTTCATATAAATTATAGAATAAATATATATATATATATAACCTAAAATATGTGGTGATTAAAATATTCTCTTTTTTTTTAACAGTTGCCCAACCTCAGTTTTAAAAAGTACCTCTAGTGAGAAACCAAAAGTATCACCAAATCGTGCTGCTTATATAACTGCTGATACAATTTCACTTTCTGGTCATATGGGCAGACATAAACCATTGTCCCGTAGAAGCAGTGGTTTAAGTCAATTTTCAGTGAGTGATGTCTACAGCCATTATGCACAAAGTGACTACAGCAGGTGTTCTGCTATAGATGAAGACATGGAAATTAGTTCCAGTGATCTCTTTGCTTTTGCTTTACAGATTGCTAGAGGAATGAGACATCTCATACAAAATAATGTAAGTGTTTTAGTTTTCAGTAGTAGTAATAAAGACACCTCGTAAAAAATAATGAGCCCTTTTAATAATAAAAGGATAATCAATAAAAAGAATAGCATTTTTATTGCTTTATTTAAAACACTATAGAATGGTTAAAAAAAAAAAGAAAACATATAACAACAGCTTTGTAGATTTTGTAGCAGTACAAGTGCATGAATTAGTATCTGGCCAATATATAAAGGGGTCTTTTTTATAGAAAAATTTACAACTGGATTAGAGTTTTTCTAAAACATATAATGAACATATATTAACTAAATATATTTGATGGCGCAACTTTAAATAACAAAAGCCTAGATTTGAGGCTGTGTTCACATTACTTGGCTTCATCTCTGTTAAAAAGCCCCCTTATACAGATGACCTTTTTAATAGCACTACAGAGAAATATCCATTGCTCAATAGTAGAGGAAAATAAAATTGAGCCCTTATTGTTACATTTAATGAGATAATGTCACAATGAGTTATTGTTTTCAACAGAATTTGAAACACATTCAAAAGAAGAGCTTAGTGATTAACAAAGAACAAACTTAAAGTAGTGGTAACCTTTAATGGCTATTATCAACCACTATAGGATAATTGGAACCTCTGACGGCTATAGATAACTGGATTATTGGTATAATTTGGCACCTTCAATGTATATTGGAAGCTATTACAGGATCATTCAACATTTTTTCTGTCAACCTTAGATATCTGCCATAGTTAGTAGCCAACCTAAAACAGCTGTCTCATCAAAAACTTGGTCTAGAAACAAGATCTAACTTCGACTTTTACAATGAGGTAATGCTATGAAGCCTACTACTGCAACTTGTCTTTGGGTCAAGATCAGTACAAACTTGTCATTTATAATGATCGCTATATCCACCACTGGCTACATTATTTAGGCCTAAACATTGCCTAAATCTGTAGGCAATTACTCTATATTATTACTTACATGTTTTAATTATAATCATCATAAAATAATGATTTTGAAGGTGTTTTTTTTATCAGACTGCTATATGCCTACTATATCATCAAATCAAGATATAACCTGCTACCGGTATACATCATTGATTTATTTCATTCATTCCTATTTATCAAATATAGAAGTACAAGACTACTAGCAACTGGTTTACCATGGCAGCTGTCCATGGTGCTGTCAGTCATTTTTCAATCTTTTTATATATCTTACTTCAATTTCTAAAAACTAGAAAAATGGCATTATGTCACTTAAATCATTGGAGTTTAATTGTCAACTGATTACCAATTTACAATTAAGACCATACCAGGAAAGATTAATGTCTTAGCATCCTTTAAGCATATTTAAATTGTATAAATATTATAATTTTCAATTTGTTAATATGAAATCCTTTTGATACATTATCAACAATCAAGGGAGATTGTAATTGTCAAACAATGCATATTTTACTATGACATATTTTGGTATTGCAACTTATTTTTTGCATACAGTAAATGAATTACTGCAATGTGATAGTAGAATATAAATTATATACACATTAAATATATTGTAGGTTACATGAATTATAATGTGTTGTAATGTGCATATGCACATTTGTATATTACCCAATATTACAAACATCTTTTGGGTGGGGGAAGGATACCACATGTGTGTATAATATGTTACGCTTGAGAGCACACAATCAGCTGCCTTCCTTATTATTCAGGTCACATCCTAATCCATAGTATTAAGTTACACTGCATACATAATGTCTCTCTATAACAATATCACCCAAAATGCACACACTTTCAGAAATAATTGTCTTCATGGACATTCAGCTCTTCAGACATTGATTTATAAGCACTTCTTTTAGCCAGAAAAATTGATTTCCCACCCTTTTGAATTGTCAAGCATTTCCTTTTGAATGCCCTAAAGTATCCCAGTTCAGACAGATCACTACAATACCCAACTACATGTTTTTCCACTTATTTTTATTTGTTTTCAAATGATTCAAATGTTGCTACAGAATTGAACATTATTACATCTAACCCAAACCTTCCAAAGGATGGTAGGGGATGGCAGAGGTTCAAATCTGGGACCATGTGGATAGTGAGAGATGTATATAGCTTGGTTAATGGAGTTTTTTTTAGTCTTGGTTTGTGCCAGATAAAGAAAGTAGAACATTAGCAAAAAAAAAATCTATTTCCCAGTGCAACATGCTTTTCTAATTATAAATTTTACCACAAAGAATCATTCCTTGTCCATACAAAATATTTGACACTAAAGGATGTTATGTTTTGGAATTTAGCATCTTTTATTCTTAGTGACATCTCCTATATTAACGGAAATAAAATGTATTCCTTATATTTACCTTCTTTGTATGAAAAACAACTTTCAGTATCTGGATATTTTTTTTTATATTATGCATTAAAAATAAATAAATTTAATTATCGAAAGTCAAAAATGTGACTTATAAAAGTCAAATATCATCAAGTCTTTAATGTTTTACTTTTGAATGTCATACATAATGTTTTTAAATTTGATTTTTTTTGCATTCCACCTGAGCATGTTTTGGAAGCATGTTATACATTAAGATTTCTAATTATCAACAGATTATTCATCGTGACCTAGCTGCAAGGAATATTCTAGTGACAGACAGAGGTATTTGTAAAATAGCAGATTTTGGCTTGGCTCGCTCTATTGAAGGTACAGACAACTATGAACGTATTTCAAAAGTAAGTTTTAAGCATATATTATATGTACATTTTTTTTAAAATATATTTTTCAATTCATTTAGAACATTGTACATCTTTAACATATTCCTGGAGCATATTATAATGGAAATTCTAGCAAGATTTACTCCTAGCCAATAAATGACCATAAATGAGCAGGCTATTTTTAATCTCAGGTTTGCAGATAATATAGAGCTCATCAGTGAAAATTGTTAACCAGGAACAAAATCTTACTTTAAAACTGTATGCTGCAGCTAGAACAGTTGGCATGGAAATTAGTGCAGAAAAAAAGCCAAATACTAGCTTGACTCAGTTAAATAGGCCTACCTATGGTCAAGCAAAAGAAGAGATGAGCAAACTGGGAAATTCTCCATGGAATGTGATGGTTTTGGATTATGGAGTTTGTCTCCTTGTGGGCTTCGCTGAGCTGGTTAGGTCTTATTGTAAGTCATGACTCACTGTTAAAAGTCATCCTTCAAGCTACAACTACAGTGGAGGGAGCAAAGTAAAGCTGGCTGGAAAACATAAAAAAATGAACTGGACTCTTTATATCCTGCTAAGAACAGCTACTGTCTGGGAATAGTAGAAGGATTTGATTTTTTGAACAGTCACAGCAACCCTGCAATGAAAGTTAAGGGACAGATGAGATAAGAGAATTTAAATCAACATTTCACAAACTGCAATTCTAGGCATCCTAAACAATACTTTGCCTGACTTGTTTTTAGGCAGATTTTGCACTTTGCCAGTTATATATATATATAAATATATATATATATATATATATATATTTATATATATATATATATATATATATTTGCTCATGGTATTAATTAGCAGACAGTCTAGACATTTTTCATATAAACTTTGAAAATAATGATTTTAATAAAAGTTGTTGGCTTTGGACTTAGTGAAATGTGGAGTGTCTTAAGGAAAAACATTTTAGTGGAAATTGGAGACTAAAAAAAAAAGAGTTCACAACTTGCCATGCTGTCTTGGAAGTTGTAAAAAACAAGAAACAACAATAAGCAATACAGAAAGAAGGATATTACATTTATTTTTATAATTAGGGTCCTTTGCCTGTGAGATGGATGGCTCCTGAAGCACTAATAGACAGAATACATAGTCCCAAGTCTGATGTCTGGGCTTACGGAGTTGTGCTTTGGGAAATAGTGACACTTGGTAAGTAGATATCTTTTATAGTTAAAGTCTACTAATATTTCTTAAATAGGCCTTTAACAAATCAGAGGTGTAGTGGGGGAGGGGGGGTAAGTTGGTGCATCATGCCCTGGGCACTACTTGCAGAGGAAGTCTCTAAGGTCTCTAAAACAAACAAGATTTTCGATACTTAAATTTTTAAAAATTGTGTTTTGAAAAATATAAAATATTTAATATGTTTTAAGTAAAAACATCTGATATTATTTACAAGTCTTGGCCAATTATAATTCAGTGAATAGTATGTGAGTAAAATTGTTATAACAGTGTTCAATTAAATCATTGAAGACATAGACAATATTTAAATTTTATTCCTAGATCTATATTTTGTTGCTTACAGTTTAGAATAATGTATTCTCATTTTTTTTTGTTATTCAAAAAATTTTTAAAACCATGGGGGTTTTCCTACTAGGATTGCACAACATGTAGATAAGGAGAGGGCAAAGTTGAAATATATGCATCCTTAATTTGAGACAAAATAATTTCTGATCATATTTTATTTATGAACCATATATCACAATGTCATCAATCAAATTTTTCTTTGATTAAAAACTTTTCGCTTGGTAATAGCAATTTTTAGGCTACATACCACAAGACATGTTTTATTTCAAAAACAAAAGTCAAATTTTAAAAAAGTCCCTAATATTTTTCTTTTGATGTCACTTATTAGTTGGTTTTCAACTGTGGATTTCAAGCAGATGATGAATAAATTCATTTTGAGATTGTGGCATGAGTCAGTTCTTGGTGTTTTCATGACATTTTAAGAATGATTTGCAACTAGTCAATGGCTACCTAGATTGGATGGCTGCCTGATCGTGTGGTCAGAGCTGTGGTCTTGGTAGGCTTGAGTTCAAATATTGCTTGCCCCACCTCCATCCAGCAAAAGGTTTGAGCAGGGTTGTATTCTTCTTCAACTATGAAGGAACATCGAAAACAAAATAAGTTAACAAGGATCAAATGAACTACAATTTTAAGTAAAGATATTTTTTATACTTTAATACAGTCTTGAAATTTTATATTTTAACGTGAACCTCCTTTTATATACCTTATATATTTATACTTATATACCTTATGACAGTTATGAAGTTTAATATTCATCACAATATAACTTGTCAGACTTCTTTATCAGATTGTAAAATGTGTACAATAATGCATTGATCCCAATTTTATTTAATTATTGTTCTTTTTGCTTTCCAATGATGTTGGATGTTTTTCATCGCTAATCAATTTTTCTCTCACCAAAGCTGTTCAAAATGAAGCATCAGAATACAAGCAGTTAATGTAACTGCATACAAAATTAGAATTGGATAGTACTTCCAAAAGCTCTTATTGTGTCCTTTTTGTTTAGCTTGAGAAACTATAGTATTTCATAGAAGTGAAATTAGCCTTTAGGTAATGACTGTTCATAATATGTTGTAGATGTTTTTAGTTATGTTATAAATTCTATTGTTATTTTTATTATAATCTTATTATTTGGTACATTGTATTTAGTATATTTCAGAAAAGGCAGGGAGGAGCATTTTCTTGCTCTGGGTGCCAATTCTGCCCACTGCGCCTCTGTAATAAATTTGATATGAAAAATGTTAATTATCAGTGAAAACGTGTAATATAATAATATTAGGGTTAGAAAGAGAATTATTGTAGTATTTATTTAAGGACTATATATAATTATTAATTGTATATTTATTATCTATAAATGTATTTAACTAAATGTTAAAAGTTACAATGTTTTGAAATTTCGCAGGTGCAAGTCCTTATCCTGGATTGTCTGCCCAAGAAGTTTTGAAATATGTTTCCATTGGGAAAAAAATGAATCGTCCTAATCACTGTACTAAAGAGATGTAAGGATATTATAATATTTGGGGAAAATATATGTATTTATTTTTACTGATTTCATAATTACACGCTGTGTACTGGTAAAGGTATATCTTATAATATCTGCTTCTGACATATTGACATCCTCCATACCATACCAAACCAAAAGATGGCATAACAGAACTGCCCCTTTTCCTGAAGCACTATAAAAAATTAACTTAGATGTCTGTGTTGGAAATTTCATTTTTTAACATGTATTTTTCAAAACAGATGCAAGTTATTTGTTTACATGCAGGTACTAGAGTTTGTAATTCTTGTAGAAGAAATCCTTTAGGCTGCTTTTTTTTCCTTATCTTACCAGTTATGACATTATGAGTAGCTGCTGGTCCTTTTCTCCCTTGGAACGACCCAGTTTTGAAGAGCTTTGTAGCAAATTAGAGGAATTGTTGGAGCTGGAGGGAGACTACATCAACTTGGAATTGTTTCAAAGTGAGCAGTATTCCTGTCTGGACTCTCATGTCATTGATGAAAGACTATAACACACATTTTCTGCATGAAATCTTGACTTGAGCAGTATTCCTGTCTGGATACTCATGTCTTAAAAAGATTCACTATATTTGACTGCAACATCTATAATGTTTTACAGGTTATTTGAACTATGGGTTTAAATGATTTTTCTTTCAAGATTTGATTTTTTTTTTAAAATGAAAATGGTTTGTTAGTTGAAAAGGTAATTTTTTTAATAGCATTTTGTATATTTTAACTGAAAATGATTTTCACATTTTTTGTTTTTAATAGGACAATGACTTTTTAAAATTTTAAATCGTTTCTAAAGGTGTGATAATGGCAGTGTATATATATATATAAATATACAAAGTAATCAGGTATTGTTGTAATAATTAGCATTTCAATTATTCATTTCATTCACAAAAAAATAACATGGTTAAGCTAAAGTGTTAAAACAATAAGGCTGAACTAAACAGGAAATAGAGGAACAAATAGACCATAATTATAGAGAAAATAAGTTAATAATTTAAAATGAAGAAAAAATGGTATCTGATTGGTAAATTTAGTTTAAGGTACATTTCATTGTTGTGGCTTGTTTAATTATTTCTTTTCTTCTAGTTGGTGTTGCCTTGTTAGAGCTGCCTCTTAATTTTCCTTATGTTTTGTTTTTTCAATTATTGTCTTCTTTTGCTCCTCTTTCATGTTTACAAATATTTGACCTATAAATAATTATTAACACCAAAGTACACAAAAAAAAAAAAAAACAATTCCAATTACAAAAGTTTTTTTTTAAGTCAAATTTTAAATATTGCAATCATTGACAGATACAGAAACGTTGTATGTCATGAATTATATATATAGTCTTTAATAATTTTTTTACTAAATTAATTTTTTTACAAGTCTACTAAAGTTTATTACATCTATTTCCATTAAGTTTAAGTATTATAATAAACATGTTTCATGTGCCCACTTGTTGTAGTGAAAATAGCAGGCAGTTTATCATATATTATATTTATTCAAAAATTCAATTATATTTGATACTTGTACCAGAGTTTTTGTTCAGTTTTCTATTTTTAGATGTATCGTTTGCAAGAGATATTTAAGAATGCTTTTAAAAAAAATTGTGTCTTTTTGGTATTTTGAAAATGTATGAAGCAATTTTCAGAAGATTTATTGTACAAACTACTCATGTATTTCAGTACTGAAAACTACATTATAATCATGACTAAGAATAGATAAAATAATACTTTAAATTACTAAAAAGAAACTTACTTTTTTATTTTAACAAATTTGAAAACGTTTTCCCGTTTCGTTTCAAAGATTGCACGTCTTGTTGAATTATTCTGCAAGAGGCTTTTCTTATAAGGCTTTATTTGAGGCTTTGTTGTTCAGAGAGGCTATAAATCACTCGTTAGAGGCTTTATAAAAATTCGTAGAACTTGCTAGAATGTGACGACTTTATTCTTTGAAAATGCAGTATGTGATGCTTGACTTCGTCGGTGTCTTTATTTATAGATGCCTTTTTTTCGTCAGGAGGTGCCAATATATGTGACGATCACACTTGCCGGGGATTATATTATCAATACTTGACAATTCAATGAAATGAAGAAAGAAACATCTCTCTGTATTTTCTTCAAACTTCTTTAATAACTTCTTCAACTTTCACATCAAATTAACTTCTTAATCCAATAACAACTTGACTTGATACTTCATAAATAAAACTTAAATGATACATGAAACTTCACTTAGTATAACTTCAACTTCAACTACTAAAACTTTACTTAATGGACCCGCTAATATCATAAAACTTATTACTAATTGAGGACTGAGCGAGGACCAACGCTCTACAAGAACTACTACTATGCGAGGACCCCGTCTAACTCACTTTCCCTTAATTTATACTTTCTTTGATCGTATGTTCCAGAATCATGGAACCTTCTCAGATAATTATTTTAGTAACTTTGACCTTATAGAAGCTGACGTGTGCTATTTTTTTTCCCTTAACCTCTTTCTTCGATTGGATATCTAAAATTAACTTGTTTACGCTGGACACTTGCACTGGTTTGAACTCGAGCTTCTAGAAACTGGTCGAAATAGGTCACAGACTCGACTCGTGACATTACCCCCTTGCCTTTTTAGCATTTTGTATGCAATATAAAATGCGTAAAATAACAATATAACATATGCCTACAACATTGATAAAATTGCATATAACAGAAGTAGCATAGCATATGCCTAAAACACTGATATAATTGCTCTATTGAATGTACAAACTCATAACTAAAAAATAAAAAAAAAAGTTTCATTATGTTAACATATTAATAGAAAACAAATTCAAAATGTTGTACTTATTCAGCATATATAATTAATATATAATATACATCTTAGGTCTATACATTTATTGTTAATAATCGATACATTAATATGAACATTTCCCAACTTGTGTAACTAAAATATGACAAAAACAACTGAATAATACATCATATCTCCTTTGCTACTTGTGTTTATAGAGTATCTGAATATTGAAATGTCTTTAAACACATGTAATAAAAAATGAATAAATTTTGTGTTTCTGACTTAAAACAAAATATACTTAAACAATAAACAATATATTGTATAGTATCTACATACATCTAGACAAAGTATCAGCAAAAACATTCAATTTTCCTGGAACAGTCTTTACATCAAACTGATAGTCCATTAACTGCAAACTCCATCGTGTCAGACGACTATTTGACATTTTTTTAGAGTTGAGAAATGCCAGTGGTGCATGATCTGTCTGTAAAGTAAAGGGTGCTCCTAACAGGTACTTGCTAAATTTTGAAATAGCCCAGACAATCGCCAGGCACTCTCGCTCAATGGTCGAGTATCTGGTCTCTGCTGAAGATAGTTTTCTGTTTATAAAAAATACAGGATGTAGAATGCCTTCATATTCTTGCATTAGACATGCTCCTATTGCTGACGAGGAAGCATCTGTAGCAAGATAAAACCGCTTCTTCTTGTCTGGTAATTTCAAAATGGATTCTTGTGCAAAAGCATACTTAATGTTCTTTATGGTCTCTTCTAATTCTGATGACCATGGAATTGTGTTAGATTGTCCTTTCTTCGTAAGGTTAGTAAGAAGTGTTGTAAGTGATGCGTAATTTGGAATAAAGCATCTGTAAAAATTACAAAGTCCTAATATACTTCTAACCTGCTTTTTTGTTTGTGGTATTTTAATGTCCAAAATTCGTTTTATAATATTGTCCTGTGTTTTCAGTGAATTGTGTCCAACTTTATAACCTAAAAATGTAACTTCTGATTTTGCTAATTCAACTTTGCTTGGTTTTACAGTAAATCCATTGTCTTTCAACTGTTGGAAGATTTCTTTGAGTCCTTTAATATGATCGTCCCATGTATTATGAAACACACATATGTCATCAATATAGGACACTGAGTCTTTTCTTTGTCCGAACATCCTATGAATCGCTCGGTTAAAAGTACTGCTAGCATTTACTAAACCGAATGGCATGTAATTATATTGAAAAAGGCCAAAGGCTGTAGTAAAAGCAGTGTATTGTTTTGAATCCTGTGTCATAGGTATTTGATAATATCCTCTTGACAAATCGAGTTTCGTAAAATACTTAGCTCCAGAAAACTGTGACATTAAATCCTCTGGATTAGGCATTGGATAAGAATCAATGCATGTTATTTTATTCAACTGTCGAAAGTCTACACACATTCTTGACGATGATGACTGTGGACGTTTTACTAGCACTATTGGAGCAGCATAAGGTGAATTCGAGTGTTCAATTATGCCTTGTTCTAAAAGATCATTGATTTCTTTCTGAAGGAAATCTCTATAGTGAATAGGTAGTGGATACGGACGTGACTTGGTAGGTTTGTCACTTGTCAATTTGATTTCATGATTTATAATGGTTGTTTTACCTGGAACATCTGTAAATATATCAGCATATTCTTGGAGTAGATTCGTTATATCCTTTTTTTCTCTGTAATGATAAATTGTCCAGTTTGACATCTTGCCAGGTTTCAGCCTGTCTAGAAGTTGTAGTTGGTAGTACTAATTCATCCATATCCTCCTCATTTTCTTCTGGAATAATCGCTAAGCATGAAATATGTTTTTCAAGTTCTTCGTCTTCTTCTTCTGTATCAGTAGCTTCATTATATTTTTGTAGCATGTTGATATGAAACACTTTGTTTCTGTTATTGATATAGATTTCATAATCTACATCTGTGACTTTTCTTAAAATAGTAAATGGACCCTGCCATTTAATAAAGAACTTATTTTTCTTATCAGGTAATAATAATTTAACTTTGTCTCCTGGTTCAAAGTACCTAAGTTTTCTATTTACATTTATTCTTCTTTCAATTTCAATGTTGTCTTTAGCTTCTTGAGTTTTTTCACATGGCTGTATGACTGTAATATTTTTATCAAAACCATGTTGAAATGTTTTCTTTTCTGATTCATCTTGATTTGACTTTGACATTGATTCATTTGAAACAAATATGTTCGCATCTGTATTTGGTTGACTTTCTATGTAAGTACTTATATTACTTTGTTGCTGAGTCATAACACGGTTGTTGCATAAATTGTCCATAAATGTCAGACGACCTTCTGTCTTAGAGTTAAATGTAGAATAGTTGAATTCATCAACATTGGAGTCATTTTTGTCTGGTAGAATATTTGCAACTGGTTCGTAACGTTGTTCAACATTCGTGCGTTGCTTTTGAACCTTTGTCTTATTATTGTTCATTTGACAAACTTGACATTTACTAACCTGGCCAGTAAAAATCTTGTATTCTTTTCTTGGTCTTGGTAACTCCCATATGTCCAGCAAACGGTACATCATTTTAATTTGCCTTTAGATGCAAATGGTTTGCCTGCTTATCATTTTCATTTTCTTGAACAACTTTATCAGAATTCTTGTGTTCAATATGTTTAGTTTCAAGTCTTTCCTTTTCTTTTTGCATTGACCTTGTGACTACTACATTGCATTCTTGACTCATTTTTATTGTATTGTTCCATTCAATAAGATATTGTCACGCACTCCCTGTATATTATCAACTATGAGATCAACAGGTAGATTTTGAGCTACTAATGCTTCTACATGTCCACTGAAAAATGAAGTCGTAATATGTATCAAAGCTTCTGGTAGTTTACTTACAGTACCGTTGAAAGCAGTGGCTTCGATTTCATTGCCTGTATATTGATTTGATCTCACAAAATGTGCACGTAAAACAACTGAAGTGCTACCTGTGTCTCGTAACACCTGTACTCTTTGAGAACCGACTAATCCAGGATAAAACTGAAGTCCTTGTGATTTAGTGATAACAGTCATTGTTGAGTGATGGGCCTTGGAGGTTTTTGTAAAAACCTGTTTCTTATTTCCATATGTTGAATTCTTAACATTTAATGATCTGTTTTGCGAATATGCCTGGTCACTAGATCTGTCACTGATACTAATATGTTTCTTTCTGCAATCCTTTGCTAAATGTCCTTTCATGTGACAAAAACTGCACTCTATGACCTTCACTCTACACTGTGAGGCGAAATGACCTCTAGTATTGTATTTATAACATATTAAAGTTTTGTCGGTCTGAAAAGATGTCAATGCTCTGTTGTCTCTTGAAAAGCAAATAAAGTTTTCATCAGTTGCTGATCTGATAAGCTTACTTGGATAAGCAGTTTTATATTGACGTATTATTGTTGTCAGAGTCTGTAGATCTTTAGGATTTCTCTCGATTATGAAGGATTGAATATCTTCTGCATATGCGTGAGTAATGGTATCAATTAATATGTGGTCTCTTAATGCTTCATACGTTCTATCAATATTAGCTAAAGATATCCACCTATCAAACCACATTACCATATCAGAGACAAACAACTGTGGATCATCTTCCTGCCTTGGTCTTTCGAAAAAAAAATTCTTGCGATAAGCATTTTGCGTAGCTCCAAACTGTCTTAGTAAAGCTTCTTTTATTTCTTTATAAGTACGCTGTCCATGAGATGGTATTTGTGTACATACATCTAATGCTTTACCCTGTAATAAAATCAAGAGATGGTGTGCACATTGTTCTTCTGGTAAGCCTGATGCTTTCGCTAACTCCTCAAACCGCATCAAATACGAATCTATATTATCTTTATTTTCTTGAAAAGGTAATATTTTAGATAAAGGTTTATACTTGTCAAAGGCATTGCTAGTAGGTAAGGTCGATTGAACCTCTGTTTTTTCTTTTTTAAATTTTAACTCCGCTTCCTGAAGTTGAAGTCTAAAATTTTTCCACTTCTAATCTTTTTTCTTCTGCCTCTCTGTCCTCTTTACGTTTCATTTCTTCTGCCTCTCTGTCCTCTTTACGTTTCATTTCTTCTGCCTCTCTGTCCTCTTTACGTTTCATTTCTTCTGCCTCTCTGTCCTCTTTACGTTTCATTTCTTCTGCCTCTCTGTCCTCTTTACGTTTCATTTCTTCTGCCTCTCTGTCCTCTTTACGTTTCATTTCTTCTGCCTCTCTGTCCTCTTTACGTTTCATTTCTTCTGCCTCTCTGTCCTCTTGTCTTATTTTTTCTTCTCTTAAAATTCTTTGTTTTTCTGCCTCTCTTTCTTCTTTTATTTGTTTTTCCCACCATTCCCACTGATGTCCTTGGCTAGTTTTAAATACAATTTAAATAAGTCTGCGTGAGACGCCATTGTATGAAATTAACGATAGCAGAAATGAAGGTGTTGAAATGTTCTGCCGACACTCTCATCAAGCAGAATCTAGCCAGCGAACCAGCGACTACGTTGGACAGGTAAAAGCAGGTAAAAGCAGGTAAAAAGTGAAAGAGGGCTGACCTAGTTAAATATCGATCGGTGTCTCCTCTTGAGGAATGCAAGTGGTCAGTATTTGTAAACAAACTAGTATACAACTAGCTTTAGTAACGTTGCCTTCACAGCTTAGTAAATGTAGCTTTCACAGCTTAGTAAATATAGCTTTCACAGCTTAGTAAATATAGCTTTCACAGCTTAGTAAATGTAGCTTTCACAGCTTAGTATATGTAGCTTTCACAGCTTAGTAAATATAAAATGTAAGGTACTGAAACAGATGATTTTTCCCGTTTCGTTTCAAAGATTGCACGTCTTGTTGAATTATTCTGCAAGAGGCTTTTCTTATAAGGCTTTATTTGAGGCTTTGTTGTTCAGAGAGGCTATAAATCACTCGTTAGAGGCTTTATAAAAATTCGTAGAACTTGCTAGAATGTGACGACTTTATTCTTTGAAAATGCAGTATGTGATGCTTGACTTCGTCGGTGTCTTTATTTATAAATGCCTTTTTTTCGTCAGGAGGTGCCAATATATGTGACGATCACACTTGCCGGGGATTATATTATCAATACTTGACAATTCAATGAAATGAAGAAAGAAACATCTCTCTGTATTTTCTTCAAACTTCTTTAATAACTTCTTCAACTTTCACATCAAATTAACTTCTTAATCCAATAACAACTTGACTTGATACTTCATAAATAAAACTTAAATGATACATGAAACTTCACTTAGTATAACTTCAACTACTAAAACTTTACTTAATGGACCCGCTAATATCATAAAACTTATTACTAATTGAGGACTGAGCGAGGACCAACGCTCTACAAGAACTACTACTATGCGAGGACCCCGTCTAACTCACTTTCCCTTAATTTATACTTTCTTTGATCGTACGTTCCAGAATCATGGAACCTTCTCAGATAATTATTTTAGTAACTTTGACCTTCTAGAAGCTGACGTGTGCTATTTTTTTTCCCTTAACCTCTTTCTTCGATTGGATATCTAAAATTAACTTGTGTACGCTGGACACTTGCACTGGTTTGAACTCGAGCTTCTAGAAACTGGTCGAAATAGGTCACAGACTCGACTCGTGACACCTATATACAGTGGATCTCCTGTCAACAGACAGTAGAGATATTAAAGTCTAGATCTAGAGACGGGAGAACATTCGATTCGATATTATTAGCAATAGACTATGGCGGACAAGGCTGAGGTAGCAGCGTTGAAGGAAGAGGGAAGGTTGTTGGAGCTTGAAGGGGCAGAACTAAGAAAATACGTACAAGAAAGGTTAATGAAGAGGGAGAGATTAGCGATGGAAAGAGACAAAGAAAAGTAGAGATTAGCGATGGAAAGAGACAAAGAAAAGGAGAGATTAGCGATGGAAAGAGACAAAGAAAGGAGAGATTAGCGTAGGAAAGAGACAAAGAAAAGGAGAGATTAGCGATGGAAAGAGACAAAGAAAAGGAGAGATTAGCGTAGGAAAGAGACAAAGAAAAGGAGAGATTAGCGATGGAAAGAGACAAAGAAAAGGAGAGATTAGATAAGGAGGACAAAAGAGACAAAGAAAAGGAGAGATTAGCGATGGAAAGAGAAAAAGAAGAGGAGAGATTAGCGATGGAAAGAGAAAAAGAAAAGGAGAGATTAGATAAGGAGGACAAAAGAGAAAAAGATAAGGAGATAGTAGCAATTGAAAGGGAAAAGAAAAATGAATTAGTTGCCATTGAAAGAGAAAGATTAGCGTTTGAAAAAGAGACAGCAGAGAAAAAGTTAATAACAGACCAAGGAAAAAAGAATGATAAAAGAAAGAGTGACTCTACAGGGAATAAACTGGCAAAATATAAAGGTTTGATATTCAACGAAGACAAAATGGACATAGACATTTTTTTGAAGAAGTTCGAAAGAGAAATGAGAGAACTGGGGTACCCTGAAGACAATTGGACATTCTTATTGTCGAGATCATTTACAGCGGAGGTGCCTTCAAAAATATGTATGAACCAGAGTAACTACAGCATTGTGAAAGAACAACTACTTCGAACTTTCGGGAAAACAGAAGCTTTCTATCGCCAACAGTTTGTTAATTGTGAGATAGAACCAGAGGATGACCCGCAGACCTTCTTTGACAAAATGAGCAGCCATTTCGATAACTGGATAGAAACCGCTGAGGTAGAAAAAACCTTTGACAGTCTTAAGACATTTCTCATGCTGGACAAAGTGGTGTACGAGTGTCAGGAGGAATTAAAAATATTTCTGTTGGAGAGGAAACCAAAATCCATAGAAGACATAGTAAGACAGATAAGGGCTTATAAAGTGGCACATCCCGAGAAGAAATTATCTTGAGGCAGTGATATAGAAGAAATAGTTGCCTTTAACAGAACATGTGAGACACAGAATAACTCTCACAGAACAAGGGAGACACAGGACAGACATTATAGACGTGGTACAGATGAAAGACAATACGATAACCGCAACGGAAGATATCAAGGAAACAGGAAAGAAAGGACTGGGAGAAAGGTGGAATAGAGCAAGGCTTATCATTGTCATCTGATACTGGAACATTGGAGGTTTTTCAGACATTCGTAGGGAACAAGGCAGCCAAAACCATCAGGGATACAGGGAGCACTATTATTGGAGTGACTAAGAAATTAGTGGAAGACCATGAATATACAGGCGAATCTAGGAAGTGTGTTATGTTTAATGGGAATATTGTACAATTACAGATTGCTTAAGTTAGTATAGACACACCGTATTTTAAGGGGACAGTAAAAGCTTGTGTTGTAGATCAGGGTGAGATAGATTTAATTATTGGGAGCATTCATGGGGTGAAAATATGTTCAGTAAGGGAGATTGAGAATTGGAAGAAATATTATGGGATAAAGTCTACTCGATGTAGAAATGGGGATGTGGAAGAAGACATAAGATCCCATACATCAGACGACATGGGTTGCAGAGAGTACGAGAAGAAAAAATTAACAGATAAGGTAGAAAGCAATGCAATTGGAATGGGTCCAAAGTAAAGTAAGGCAATCAGTGGTACAGGGAACGCGATTTAAACCCACATACAGACGTACAAGTCCATACATCTTATGCTTTAATTGTGGGAGAAGGGGGCATACTAGAAAACAGTGTCAACGGTTAATCAGAGTTAAGGAATTAAGGTACAATAGTGGAGAGGCGTATACGAGAAAAGTGAGGGATATTAGCAGTCTATAAAACAGTACAGCTAGATCATTCGGTAGTGGGATCACAATGGGACATCATTGCAAAGGAGGGAAGCGGAAAGGATGGCATGTCAATGATGTTAGAATTATATAGATATTATTGGAACAGTGGGAATGATGGGTACTAATTATTGTTCTATTCTACAATGAATAAATATATGTGTAATGAATTGGATATTGTTGTTACGTATGCATGTAGGTTAAGGATCCTACATTATAGAAGTTTAGTAAAGGCTATATAGGGAATGTAAAAGAATATAAGTAGTGGAAAGTAGATAAGTAGATTTTGCACAATGTATTTAATTTTGTGTGGTTCTGTTTGATTATAATTATTCTATTAAAATTACATTTGTAAGAAAATTATCGAAATTGTGTGGTAGAAATACATAAAAAGAAACGTCAAGACTGGAATTATTATATAGGCCTGATGATACTAAGACGTAAATAGCATTGGGTTAAATATATGGTATTAGGAGTGTTGTGAGTTAGTTATATGCCGGGTAATGTTGTTGGGGGTACAATATGCATGGAGCAAGATAGACTTAGTTTGTTAACTATTTGATTGCGGCTGGAATGAGGGTGTTTTGTACAGGCATAAAATTATGAGTGGGGAGTTGTATTAATGAAATGTGATACAATTCTATTTAGCAAATCATCAATAGAAATATGATTACTTATAGATATATGTTAACAGAAGTTGTTGCAATTGCTCATAATAACAGTTATTATTGTGATAAATATAATTGTCATTTGGTGTTCGAATTGTAGTGGTATTAACATGACATTGTGTATGATTTTGTTTGGTTATTACATTATGGTTTAATATGTTACAGATTTTTTTTAAAACTTGGAATAGTCTGATAATTTATTCAGTGATTTGTATTTTGGACGTTCGATGTACATCGAACTTGTTAAACGGGGGGGGGGGGGGGGGGGGGTTACGTGCGCATCTTAGTGTAAATGTGAAATGGTGCGATTGCGTGTTGAAAGGGGACGAGAACCAAAATGGAGGAATATGAACAAGAAAGTGTTTTGAGTGTTAATAAACATTAAAGTATTTATAAACTTTGATTTGTCGTTTTCATGTCTAAAGAGTCTCATCCAATATGAAGACGTAACAGCCATTTTATTTTTAAAAAATCGGGAGGTGTTTACCCAGTTCTTACCTTTTTAAAGATAGTCATAATTGTGGATCACTATAGATGGCATTTATTTGACCTGCGCATTTAGTTTAATATTTACATAGTGATTTAGATTATCGGAATTTAAATATGAGTTTGTATTAGTATACATAATTTAAAAACATTTAGAGAATAATATGACATATAATATATAATTTATGATTACCAGACGTCCAGCAAAAAGAGGACAAATCATAATATCAAATAATATCATATAATATCATATAGGCCTATATAATATTAATATAACAAAAAAGAATTAAAGAATAGTGGAAAATAAAACCTTGTAAGGAAAATCAGGGTAGTGTGACTTCAATTAAATTAAAGAGGTAAAGGATCAAAAAGTGACAATGTGTTGTCTTTAGCTTTATTAAAATAAAATTAATGTAAAGGATAAGGAGTTCAAGTATTATATAAGACTAATAAATATATGCTTTATATAGGCTTTGTTCCGACATTTTTACCGTGTTCCGCAATTGTGACTTCTTAAAAATCCTGTTCCGTAATTGTGACTGACCATATCTCACATGTTCTTAGCTGGAAGACTGTATATATTGCTCTTTGCGAAAGTTAACCTATCCAGTTTGTTAGGCATGGTTATATCTTTGTACATGGCTCTGCCTGTGTTTCCTGATGCCCATTGCTTGAGACACTCCTCTTCGTGATTGTTGACTAACATTGACCTTAGGATGAGGTAGTTAACAGGTCTCTCTGGTTGTTCCATAGATGATCCTGTCTTTGATAGTTTATCGGCCTTTTTATTTATCATGATGCCAATGTGTCCAGGGATCCACTATAGTGTGATATTGATATTTAATTTTGACATCATCTGATGGATTATCACAATTAGTGTTGTCAACTCTCTTGGGCTGTTTGAAGTGCTGCTGTTAAGTGCTTGCGGAGTGGATTGGGAGTCTGTAAAGACAACAATATCTGATGGTGACTGTACTCCTTCATATAATTTGTCTTCGACTGTTTGCAATGGTATGGTAATTACCTCAATTTCGGCTTGGAAGTTTGAGCAGTAATCACCACAGGGTGCACTTATTTCAAAGTGTTTATTTTTGGGGAAGACCAGGAAGGCACCAAGATCAGCATTGGTGGTGGCTTTGAAGGCCGATCCGTCGCTATCTAGGTCTATATGGAAAGCAGTTTTTTTTTGGATAGCTTTCAATTGTTTCGAGCGTTACTACTCTGAGCTCCAGTGGATTTTATTCTTTTGTTAGGGTATTATTTAACAAATGTGTTTTAATGGTTTTGTTGTTTATAGTTAAGTCCAGGAGTTATGTTTGAGAATCTGGTAATTTTTTCTCTGTTATTGGGTAGATGGTTTATTAGGGCTAGTTCGTCAGTAAGTTGGATTAGAGTTCTTTGTTTTTTTGTTTTGCTTGTTTTTCCTATTTCTCTGTGTTAGTAGTTTACTAGGATGGTCGTCCTCCAACCTTCTGTATCTCTCAATAGCTTCTAATGTCTTCTGTTCTACTTGCTTTCCCGAACAGGTTGTGCATGGTGGAGTGAGCAAGTACTTCTATAGCCACCAATAAAGTCGTTTATTAATATTTTTTCCTGCCATTTTGCCAATGATGGATGTTAAGAGATATTCAGGGGCAGACTGGCTACGTGGGTATTCGGGCAAATGCCCGGTGGGCCGATACCTGAGGGGCCACCGAAAGGGCCGCATGAATGCCAGTAAATTTTTAAAAAGATTTTATAATATTCTCTTTAAATGCAACACCCTTAGCGTCATGATTAAAAAAAATCTTTTACACTTTAAAATCTAATACTTATCTAAAGCATTGTCGTGAATACCCTACATTCGTAGGAGATATAGGGCTTGTAGTAGACGTCAACCTTATACACACTAAGCGATAAACAAGAAACCTAAGACCATTATAGGTTGGTATAAATATATTTGGATGAATCTTTAAAGAAACAAACAACGTTCCAGGTCCTATAGATGACATGTCCAGTCACATACAAATTGTTATTGGTTTGGTTGAGTTCTCGCATTATCTAAAGTAGCCTCTACGAAGTCACAAATCATAATTATTATCTTGAACAGTGTAGAAATGTGTTAATTGGAATCAAAATGCAACAGAATCGAGCTCAGCCCCGATCCCAAAGCTTGCAATAAGAAAAAGGGTGTCTTTGTGTGTTCCACTAACTTCAGAAAGAACCATTGCTAGGGTAAAAAAAAAACGTCCGAAAGAATGGAGGGACTGAATATATAATGATATGTGTGTGTGGGATAACAAAAAATCCCCCAACCCCCCCTTAAAAAATACTGTCGACGCCCATGGTAGATTTTTATTATAGTATATCTAAATCTAATTATTCTTTCGCCTTTTCCCACCCTCTTAGACCTATAGTATATCCGAGGAATTTTCTATACTGCTATAAACTGCTCTTACAGTTCCCGCCAATTCTTGAAGGTAATATAAACATTTACTCATTTACATTGTTTACATCTAGACCTCTCTTGGTCTAGATCTAGATTCTATATCTAGATAGGTATCTAGATCTATAATTGTAATTACTAGATCTAGGTCTACATTTTAGGACATCTAGATTCTATCTAGATATCTAAACCTAGTTTTAAGTTTAGACTAGTCACTAGACTTTAATTTTAATACAATGATATGATTTTATTTTAATGATAGAGCGAGGAGATCTACTTTAAATTTAATTTTAATCACTTCAGACCAGAATTTAGAGAATTTTAATTTATTATTTAGTCCAATCAAGTGATTTATTGAAGTTCTATATTATTAAGTTATAAATTAACTTTAGATGTTAGATATGAAGTAGTCAGGAGTAGCTCTAGACCTAGACACCTAGAATCTAATAGTAATACGGTAATAGATCTTTTTTTTAAAAATTATATTTATAAATATTTAAAAATAGATCTAGTATTAGTACTGTAGTAGTAGTATTAAATTAATTTATTAAGTAGTATTACTAGAGGCGTAGCCATAGCATAGGCATAGGACATAATCTTCTTCTTTTTTGATGTAATGTCTGTATTATCATATAAATATAAGATATTTAAGGTCTAGAGATTAGGCTTAGCTATTAAAGTATTACTAATTAAAAGATTCTAGATCCATCACTATAGATTGTAGTCATAGTCATGTCAATGTCTAATCTATTCTCTAGATTCTATCAGTATATCTAGTAGAGATATTTGAAGCATTATATATTGTGTCCCAAAGCCCAAAGAAAAGAGTTAGTTACAAATCAGAGTTTACAACATTGCTCCCTCCTATTTCGGTGTCCTATATTAGTATTCGTCCTCGAACACTATCTGGAGTGGTGTAGGTTTATCATTTCAGGTGGAGGTCAATCAGTGGGGATGACAGATGACGGGGCACTAATTGTGTATATTTAATATATGGTCATATAAATGGTAAATAACTAATAATTTAATTATAATATTATTGTACTAGTCAAATCAGGTCCAGTGTGGTTTAACTTTAGTTTTTAAAATTAAATTTTTCAGGTAGATTCCTGGTAGAGATCTACTATATTATCGAGAGAGACATTCTAGAACCAGAATATAGATCTAGATATATCTATTATTTCTATTCTTAGCATCTATATCGACTATAAGCTACTATAGTAGATCCGATGTATATAATTTTTCTTTAAGAGCTGAGGCCCATGTTTTTTCACTTTCCATAGCTTTCTTGGTCACTGTCTCTCTCCAACTAGTGCGGTTTAGTGCTTTGTCTTCCCAGTGGACAGTATCAATGTTCACTATTTTTAAACCTCGTTTTATTACATCCATGTAACGGAGGTGGGGGCGACCAGTTTTTCTTGAACCAGACGCAAGTTGCCTTGTATAGAATGATTTTTTGGGATGCATATGTCCTCCATCTGTCAAACATGTCTGGGTCAACACAGACAGCCGTATCTGAGGACTGTAAAGATGCTGGGAAGACCCGTTTGCGTGAAGATCTCAGTGTTGCACGTGACTACTCTCTCTTGCCATGTGATTTTCAAGATCCTTCGGAGGCAGCGCAAGTGGAATGAGTTTAGTTTTCTCTCTTGCTGTGTGTAGGTTGCCCACGACTCACTGCAGTACAGTATTGGGCTCAGAATGCATGCCTTGTAGACCTCCTTAATATTTTAGTTTGTCTAAAGTTGAAAGCACATTTTTCCCTAGCTAGTTGTTATAGTTTAATAATAAAATTTTATTATTAGTTTCATTTTACATTTCAGCATTAAAATTAATACTTACATGATGTACATAGAAATACACAAAATAGTTTTGTAATTAATTTATAATTATTTCTAAAGCTAATTAAAGATGAAAATTTTAAGCCTTATATTCAAACACTCAATGTACAAAACAGGGAATTATTATCAACTTAGAAAACATAATCTAAACATGCATAGCATACATAACAAAGACAAAGCTGTTGCAACAGTGTCTTTGAATAAAATCATTTTTTTTTTTCAGTAGCTTTATCTTGTAACCTCTCCACCATGGTACTACAGAATACTGGCAAATTTCAGGCTGAAAAAGATGCTAATGAACTTGGAAGGTAATTCTTTGATATCTTACTTATAATAAATTAGCATTAAAAAAATATTCAACTACTTTATTTGTAATAACTTTTTTCCTTTTCAGTTCACGTGAAGATTCAACAGAAAAACGCTTAAAGCGAGCCATTCTTAATGATGAAATTGATACACGATTTGGTTATGAGCGCTACAAAGACACAACTGAAAAGACGGGATGGTTAATTAATATGCACCCTGTATGTTTTTTTTTATAATTTTTTTTATTCACAAGATAAGATAATAATGAACTTTAAAAAAAATCTTGACACATTTTAAATTTAATTTATAGGGCAGTGTTTATCATTTAAATTTTGCAAAAAATATATAAAGTAGCGCAGAATTGTATTTGTTTAAATATTGAATGTATGAATTTTATTTAGTGACATTCTATTTTTTTTAATTCCTTAGAAATTTAGTTACTCATTAGAAAAGAGTTGTTTTTTTTTAAGTTGAGCGAGTTTGATTTAATTTACTTTAAAAAAAAAAAAGACTTTTTAAAAAATGTAATATATATCTTTTTTTTAAGCAAAAGGTTCTTTTTTTTTTAAACATGATTTAGGGGAATATTACATTTTATTTTTCACGGAAAAGAAGATGGGGTGATAGGGACATGAGTTAACCACAAAAAATGAACAGTAAACAAGTTTCGTTTCTTTTTTTTTTTTTCCCCAATGTTTGACTACCTATGAATGTGGGTTCAAGGTTTGACACCCGACTCGAACAGAGTTGTGTTAACTGAGTGTCTTAAGGCAGCATGGAAAACCTTCTCCACCCACTGGTCCACAAATGAGATTGGACCATATCACTCTGAGCATGCTATAAGCATGAAAGTAGCACTATAGGCTATGTAAAAGCTATAATAAAAAAAAAAAACTTGAATGATATTGTTGCATTGTGAAATTTATTGATTGTTGGACAATAATACTTTGAGATGTGGATTTCTCACTGATGGATATGGTTGACCTACTTTTTAAATCTGTTTTCTGCCTGAATGTGAAATTAAAATTGTTAATTTTATATTTCAAGTATTTATTACTGAATTTTTTAAAATTTGAGCAATAATTTTTATCTAGACAGACATTCTTGATGCAGACAAAAGACTTGTAAGTGCTGTAGATTATTACTTTTTACAGGAAGATGGTGGGAGATTTAAGGTAAATCAATTATAAAACATTCAAATTCTTTTGATTTGTATTATGCATCATCATCATTCCATTCTTTAATTCTTTAACATTGTACAGCCAGCTTTTCTTTGGACGACTTTTTCTTTGTGCTTTCTCCAAAGTTCCTTGAAGAAGACTGTGAGTTATGTCTTACAATATGACAGCACCATCTCAATTTTCATCTCTTCTCAATATTGAGGAGTTTCTCCTTTTTGTTGACTTGTACAAGGACATACTCATTTGTCTTCTTTTCCTGGTATATGATATCCATCAATTCTGTAAAATTTACTTTCAAAGGCGTTCAGTCTCGACATTCAGGATCCAACTTTCACAACTATATAGGACTAAAGAAATCACTACAGATGAAAACAGTTTTAATTTTACTGTGAAGCTGATGTTCCAGATTTTTCACAGTTTGCTCATCGCAGTGGATGCCGAGCTTAAATGGGTTTTCATCTCTTTTATTATTCTTCCATCTCGTTTTATGTTTTATCCTAGGTATTTGAATGAGTCCATTGTAAACCGTTCCGCTTCTGGTCTGTTGCTGTCTTCATGACCCAATCTACGGCTAGTAGAAACAAGAAGGAAGAGCTTTCTCTCACTCCTGATTGGACTTGGTTTACAATGGACACTGAAAACAGCTAGATGACCTTGACTTTGCAGATGACTTGGCTCTTCTTTCTCACACACAACAGCAGATGCAGGAAAAAAAAAGCGTTGTTGCTGACAATTCATCTAGAATGGGTCTTACCATAAACAGAGGGAAGAGCAAGGTGTTCAAGATAAAGACATCCAACAAGACACCCATTACAGTCCAAGGTGAGGTGCTGGAAGAGGTGGAAACTTCACTTATCTCTGCAGTTTCCTAGACCACCATGGAGAACAGATGCAGATGTCAGAACTCGCATTGATAAAGCTCGAGCAGCCTTCCATCAGCTGAAGAACACATGGGATCTAGGGTAATAAGCACCACCACCAAGATCAGGCTCTTTAACACTATTGTTAAACCAATACTACTATATGGAGCAGAAACCTGGAGAACCACCATCACCACCATGAAAAAAATCCAGGTATTCATCAATACCTGCCTGAGGAGGATACTTATGATCCGCTGGCCAGACAAGATCTCGATTGAGAAACTGTGGCAAAGAACAAAGCAGCAGACCATTGAAGTAGATATCCTTCAGAGACGCTGGAGATGGATAGGTCAAACCCTTCGCAAGCCTGCATCCAACATAACAAGGCAAACCGTAACCTGGAACCCCCAAGGAAAGAGGAAGAGGGAACGACCCAGGAATACACAGTGCCATGATTTGGAAGCAGATTGGAAAGACATAGGGACAGTTGGAGAGACTCGCCCAGAACGGAGATGCCTGGAGGAAGCTGGTTAGTGGCCTATGCCCCAGAAGGGACCACATGCAGAGATGATGATTTAAATGAGTCAACGCCTTCTAATGTTTGACCATTCAATTCGTATTTTCCTTTTTTTCTGCACTGGGATTTATCTTGAAGTTATACAGATCTTTGCAATATTCTGTCCACTTTCTAAGCACATATGCTTCTTTAGTCAGAAGAGTTCCATTATTTTCAATCACTGGTTCTAGCTTGTCTTGTGTTGGTTAAAGTTTTTAATGTTTTTTTCTTTTTTTTTTTTTTGGTTATTGTCAACTTTCAAGCCACTATCAATTATAGTGTGCTGGTCACTAATCCATTTTTGTTTTGCTGACTTCATTTTCGTGCATATTTATTTACAGTTCAACCTTCATGCATAATGATGCTAGTATAAAGATTTAGAAGTTAAGATTTATAATTGATAATACTTTTTTTATAACTTGCAAAATGATATTGAGTATTTTTAAAAATTGATTTAATAAACACAACAATCTATATTTCATAAAATAAAGGTATATTCTACTTTCTCTGCAAGGCTACTCTCCCATTTCGGCCATATTTTTATATATTAGCAAAAGCTGAATGTGAACGAGAAGTGGCCAGCTTTATTAACAGAAAATATTCTGGAAAGATAGCTGCACTAGAAACTGTTTATAAAGAAGATCTGGATTTAGTAAGTAAACATAGTGTGTAATGTTGTGAATGAATGATTGTTTAAATCTTATAACTATTAACAAAACAAGTTCTTAAAATGAAAAAGGTCAAAATTTAGCTTTTTACAAATTTTCAAATAGCTTATTAAAAACTGTGTGTCACTTATCAATTTGAAATAGTCATGTACCAATTTGAAATAAACCCAAGTCTAGTTTATTTAAGTTATATATCTATGTCTGTAAAGTGAAGGTCAAGCACTGAATTTCCTATGATGTAAGCAGACACCTGTCTACTATTACTCGAATGACACTTGACAGAAAATTATTTGATTGGTTGTAGGAGAAAATTTCTTTGGCTAAAACCAAGTGTCTAAGTAGAGATCAAATGAGACGCGGGAGCTAGAATAAAGAAAAAACTTCAGTCGTGTTGAGATTCTCCTAGAGATAAAACTTATTTGAGTTTTGAGTTAGAATTGGTAGAGATCAGTCTTGTATTTGTTATTTTATTTTGATACAGTTTACTATTGTAAATACTGTACATTGCAGTGATTCCTAGTTTTAAAGTTCTGTATTTGATTTAAAAGGATCTTCACTTATTCAATCTCTAAGTTAGTATTTAGATCTAGAGATATACATCTATAGAATCCCTGGCATGTCACAGTAACTTTTTGTAACATCTGACATCTCAAGAAAGAGTCTACAACTTTAGCACTATCTCAAACAAGAGCACCTATATCAACAAGAAGAACTCGTGACACTGATTATTTTAATTCAACTAATAATGGACAACCTTTATACAACTCCAGATAATTCTTAAGTAAAAAAGAATAAGCTTAAACTATTTAATATTTAACATTGACATGGCTTCAATTATACAGATAAACCAAAAACTACAATTTAAGGCTGAAGATTAATGTGGAATGCAGTATTACATTTGATTATGTAAACCCAACTATGACCATTAAATTTGTTATATTCACATTAAGAGATAAACATTTCGACCTTTCAAGGCTGAGGGGGCTTGAGTTCCAATACCAACTTGAGCAGTTTGTGTTTGCTAAGTGTTTAAAGGTAGCATGGAAACCAGATACCCCTTCCCCCCACTGGTCTACTAACGAAATTGGACCATTGCCCACTAGTCTACTAAAGAGATTGGACTATTGCCTACTAGGCATGCTAGCATGAAAGATGTGCTATTCAAAGCAATTTTTACCAATATGTTTTTTAGTTATTGTTTATATTTAAACAGCGTAATCATCTTGTTGGGTTGAAACAATCATATATCAAGCTGTCTTTTTTTAACACTGATGACCTTGTCAAAGTGAGAAAAGATATTTCTCCTGCTGTCAAAAAAAATAAAGAGAGAGAGAAAAATTTGGATGATTATACAACTATGCTGACCAGGTTTGTTGAGTGTTATCTTTTACACTGGACACTTCTTGTAGCAAAATTTTTTTTTCAAAAGAAAAATATATAATAAATGTGCTTTAATAAATATGTACTACCTACCAATATACTTTTCTAGGATATTAAAAACCCCACAATATTTGTCTTTTGAGTAAAGTATGTATACAGAAAAAATTGGAATGATTATCATCGCAAACTTTTTTTTTTAACAGTAGAACATGTGACCATTTAAATTTTTCCTTTTTACATTCTATAAATAATCTTAAAATAATTTAAAAATGAAATATGGAGAACATGTGACCATTTAAATTTTTCCTTTTTACATTCTATAAATAATCTTAAAATAATTTAAAAATGAAAATTTATAAATTGTTAATACAAATTAGTCTTTAGAACTAAGCTAGTAATTCCTGAAACATTTTTCTTGTGAAGTAAATCATTTGTAGTTCTCGTGACATGTAATAGTATTTTATTCGTTTTCCACTCTCCAGTCATTATGCAGGTGAAGATGCTTTAGGAGTTTCTAAAAAAATATCTGATCAGATGGAAAACATCATTGACATTAGGTTTGCTTGGTTATCTCTTCCATCCATCTTAGTTTCTTTTGTTAATTTTATAAATTAATATTTTTTGTACAATCAAATTGTAGTTTCAATTAGATATATATATGAATATATATGCTAATTTATTATATATTATCTAGAGAGTATGATGTCCCCTACCATGTGCGTGTCTCAATAGACCTTAAGATATTTGTTGGACATTGGTATTCAGTGAAAGGACGTGGATCTCATGAACTGGACATAAGACTTCGGGAGGACTTGGTTTCATGGCCTGTAAGTTCTGCAATTATTGTACATGCTTGCTTTATTCCTAAATGTATAAAATTAACTTAAATACTTTCATGTGTTATCAACAGGATCCTGTAGTGTTAGCCTTTGACATAGAAACAACAAAGTTGCCACTCAAATTTCCTGATGCTCAAACTGACCAGGTTATGATGATCTCATACATGATTGATGGCCAGGTACTCACAGCAATGGATTCTTTGAAATAGATTTAATCACATCAGTATCCAAGAAATTATCTTGAATTTGTTATTTAAGTAATATTTTCCAAAGAAACTTATGTGATCGTTTTAATTAATGCAAGTACAACGAATATTGTATTGTACAGGGATATTTAATTTGCAACAGTGAAATTGTTTCTCAACAAGTTGAAGACTTTGAATATACACCCCGACCAGAATTTGAAGGACCATTTACAGTTTTCAATATGCCCGATGAGGTGGGTCATCTATGTATGATTTTTTTTTCCCATATGTAATAGTGATAATTTTATGTCCATATAGCCTTAATTTGTTTATAATGAGACGTACTTATAAAGTAACATTTCTTTTTTCAATGCTTTTTTAGAAAAGTCTACTCCAGAAGTTTTTTGAACATATTCAGGAAGTCAAGCCTCACGTAATTGCAACTTACAACGGAGATTTTTTTGACTGGTATTTATTAATTTTTTTCCTTTTTTTAACTTAAATTTATTTTTGAAAATTTTTTCTTTATTATGTAAGAATAAAGAACTAATGAGAACATAAATACAATTTGACATATTTATTTATGCATCTTATAAATTAAGATAATTATGTATAATTATTTTTATAATTATATTATTACTAAAGGCCTTTTGTTGAAACTCGAGCTGCTATTCATGACATGGATATGTTTAGAGAAATTGGTTTCCAGAAAGATTCCCAGGGAGAATATAAAAGTCGACCTACAACACACATGGATTGCTTTAGGTACATTAGGCTCTTCAATTTAAAACTGTTTTGTGAGCCCTTTTACATAGTTTATTTATATATTTATTTATTTTTAAGACTTAAAAATAAAAGAAGTCTTTGAAGAGTTCAGTATCATATAATAGAAGAGTACACTATTTCATGTTGTTATGGAAACCCAGCTGTTACAGATATTTTTTTAACATCTAATGTTGACAAAGTCATTTTCTGCCAGGGGTTGATCTTAGTTTCCTCTGTGCCTGTCTTTATAACTTTCCTTTGTATGTCCCTCAGCTTTTTAATTGTTCTTAAGCTGCTTCTTTAAAAAATGAAGGTAAATAAAATTAATTACTTTAAATTAAATATTATAGAATACTTGACTGTTATCTTAATTTCCCAGGTGGGTCAAACGTGATAGCTACCTTCCGATGGGAAGCCAAAATTTGAAAGCTGTTGCTAAGGTATTTATGTACAGTGATTTAATAAATAATGATTAGTAAATAATTTTTAGTATTGGAAATCATTTCTATTGATTATTTAAAATTAACTTAAAATTGTGCTTGTAATAAAAATGTAAAGGTTTTATTTAAACAAAAACATTTTGTTGTTAGCTGAAGAAACAATAATTTTGTTAAGACTAAGACTGATTTATTGATTCTAATTTTTAATATGTTAGGATTACTTGAGACTCTTTTTTTTTCCATTAAAACAACAAAAACTTCCCACAAAAGAGAACAGACACAACACTCAGAGATGTTCATTGAGTGACTACAGACAGGCGTCTTGATCTTTTCTTATTGGAGTACTGCTGAAACAGTTTCACAGAGTTATGAACAAATGAGTTTCTTTCTCTTTCAGTGGGTTCTTGCTTTTCAGAAGTTGCCCACTTTGCAATGACTTTGCATAATTATGATGGAGTGGGTGGCAGTTGTTTTCTAAACCTTTTTCCTACTTCACTGAAACATCTTTGTTTAAAAATTTTATTCTAGTAGGAAGATATGTGTGTGGTTTTCGATGCTCTTTTTATAACTGTCCGAGCAGTTGTAACAATTTGGATGACATATTGCCTTACAAAAAAAATGTTATTGCAAATGTTTGCTGATTTTGTAGTGCACGCGTTAAAAATTAGCCAAGATATTCTTTTTTATTTTAAAATTGTTCCATTTCTATACACAAAAATAGTAGCCAGGTTTTCAAGATGGTTTTCTCATGAAAGCCTGTTATCTGCAATGATTCCCAGATATCTATATGAATTAACTTTTTTATATATTTATCTGGAGTTCATGTATTAATGGCTTTATTTTTTTTTCTTCTAAATGTCTATGATGAGTTCTTTAGTTTTTATGACATTCAGTTCTAAAAAAGTTGCCAATGTACCAGTTTGTAAAATCTTTTATCAAACTTTGATATTGAAACTTGTCTCTTGAAATAGGATTGACTATGGCAGTATCATCAGTGAATTTAACTGAGACATGAAACTTCAATTTTGTAAAGAGTGTACAGTACCAGAGAACATATGCCACCTTTAAGTTGTATTGTGCTGTTAACTAACATAATGTAGGCTCAAGGCACTATGAGAACATAACAAACTTAAACACAAGAATTAAAATGGAAAACTAATCTAAATAAATTATGAATGTTGGGTCTTAATGTTTTTCTTGAATGGAGTGAAGCATATGGTTTGTCAATGGAGTCTATGGTGAGTTACAAACCTTGGTCCAAGCACTGATAAAACTAACCATGATAACTTTTCAAGGAGACAATACAACTATAAGCATTAAGTCAATGGAGTACAATACACTCTTGAAGATATATGGAGTACTTGGCCCTCTGAGAAACAATGGAGTGCAGGGCCCTGTGAGAGACATGGAGTACAAGCCCTTCTGAGAGACATCGAGTGATCAGTTCACTGAAGTATGAAGACATTTCTTTGTTGTAGATGCACTGAATACAAAATGTTGCCACTTTGTAGTGGATTCTTGCATTCACTGGGAATCAATGGAATGTACGCAGTAAAGCACTAGTGGAATTGTGTCTTGTTTTGCATAGAACTATCATTACATTGTTTTGAATTTGTTGCAGTTTAGCAATTTGGTAATCAGGTAGCAGCACAGCATTTCAGTAGTTAAGAGGGAAGAGTATGAATGCCACAGCTGTCTTTTTTGTTGACTCTTGATATGAACTATTGAAAAAACAGAGCAGGAAGGGTTAATCCTCCCGTAGTGCTCTGGCAAGAAACTAAGCCGTTTGGCATAATGCCTTGTAGCTACCATACATGTCGAGTGACTGCTCAGACACATCACCCTTAGCTCTTGGAGCTGGGGACACTTGTACAAGATATGCAGCACTGTTTCCGATGCTCTCCCCACAGTGACTGCATTTTCGTAGTTTGGATGGAACCAGGCAAAGTATGCCCCAACAGGACAATGTTTCATCCTAGGGCGCCTACTGCATGAAAACAACAGCTCTAATAGCTCGGATGTTATCTGCGGCGCCGACTGCTTCTTTTACGGGCGACCCTCCCCCGCCGTCACCCACAGCTAGTGACTGGAGCGAGAGTCGGTTACCAACACAACTGTATTGCGCTGGTTTCATTCTGGGTCATTCGGGCTCTAATAGCCTTGAATGCCCGAGTTATCCCTGTTAGTTTGGTGTCCATGGACCATGCGGCTAAGCCGCTTGGTCCAGAGAGCTGGTCTGGTTCTGGCCTGTCTGGGTAGACTATAAGGGTCCCATATCCAGATTTATCAGGGTCCCTCAATATCGACCCAAATGGCATCTGATGGGTAGGACTTTAGTGTATCTGATGCCAAATTTTGCAGTTTGGCAGATGTTAGTGGCCTCTTGGTGGCTTCCTCATGCCCTATAACGGACAGGTTAATTTGTGGGGCAAGTACTTATCCTTTTAATGGGAATTCAGTTAGTGGAGACTCAGATCTGGCCTAATTTGCACAGCTGCAGATAGAGAGCTGACTTGTGTGTGGGTCAAAAGAAAGAATTGAATACAAGAAAACTCCTAAGCTGGGAACTACATAGATAAAGAGAACTCTGTATTTTAAGATTAAGCTTAGGGATACTGTCCCTTGACCATGTTACTTTAGTTGCATTAAATCAGGTAGTATCAAAGACACTTTTAGAGGATTCCTGAGAAAACAAAAGTAGTACTTGAGCTGATGATTTGATGTTTTTAAATTTATAATAATAGTGTCTTTTTCATAACATTGACAATAATTTTTTTTATTAGTGACCAAGCTTTTTGTAACTATTTTAAATTTTAAATTCCTCATGTCACTGAAATAAAAGATTTTTTTCTATGGCAGGCTAAACTTCGTTATGATCCAGTGGAATTGGATCCAGAAGATATGTGTCGATTGGCAAGTGAACAGCCTCAGGTGTTGTAATGAAATATTTTACTCCATCCTTAAAATTTCCATAAAGTTTAGAAATAAATAGTCCTAAATTTCAACTTATTGTTTGTAATAATCATTGAAACTAGACCTAAATCTTTAGCTTAAACATCCTGTTTAAATGACCCTTGTAACTAGATCTTTAGCTTTAATATGTAATTTGTTAAGTCATTAAGAAAAATGAATGTAATCATTTCTTTAGGTATTGGCTAATTACTCAGTCTCTGATGCAGTGGCCACATATTATCTGTATATGAAGTATGTCCATCCTTTTATCTTTGCTCTCTGTACCATTATTCCAATGGAACCTGATGAGGTGAGAGACCATTGTCAATTAGCTATTTCAAATATCAAAATTTAGGCGTGTTTTAATTAAAGAAACTATAGTTAATGTGATTGGAGATTAAAATTATTGTGGTACTATTTTGTCACCAGGTTTTAAGAAAAGGTTCTGGTACTTTGTGTGAGGTGTTGCTAATGGTCCAGGCCTTCCATGCTAATATCATCTATCCCAACAAGCAGGAGTCCATTCTCAATAAAATGACCACAGATGGACACATACTTGATTCAGAAACATATGTTGGAGGACATGTGGAAGCTTTAGAATCAGGAGTATTTCGTGCTGACCTCCCTTGTCGATTTCGTATGGTAAATGATGTAATTTTATATTTTACTTGATAAACATTCATTTCTTTAATGTCTTGCAGACATAAAAGGAACACAATTTCTCTCAGAAGAAGGAAAATTGGTTTGAGTACTAGAGGATATCCAGACCTGAACTTGATATTATAGCCTAGTGCTTCATTGGCTATTGTCCTGTTGATTCCTGTTGCTTAAGGTTTAAGATAAACTTTAATTTACAATGCTCCCACTGGAGGAAAGAAGACAAAACAGTGTCTCTTATTTATGTTTGTCACAGATTTTTTCAAATTTTAATTCAAGGGGTTTGGTGAAGCTACTTGCTCTTGCACTGTATTGAAGAAACATATATTCACAGCCACAGGATTTGATCTTCTCTAATGATGATGGGTTATATTTAATAAATATTATATAAGAAGGAAGATTTGATCTTCTCAAATGATGATGGATTACTTTAATAGCACTACATATAGCAAGATTTCTTCCTCCAATAAACAATGCTTATTTATCTGCTGGACTTCCAAGCCCACGCTTCTGTAACAGTAACTTTACTAAGTCTAAAATGACAAGGGATACATCTCAACAGAAAAGTTTTACATTTTTCTATAAATATGTTCAACACCATCCAGACTTCTACTATGTGTTTGTCAATTTCAAGAAAGTCTTTGACACTGCATGTAGCATTGATTAGAAATTTCAGCATTAATGAAATCATAACTAAAGTGGCCATGTAGGACAAAGCTAAAAAGGCAGTATACATTGACAGTAATGGAAAATGGCTGAGAATGAGAACTTTATAAAAGCTTTCTCCTATCCTATTCAATGTCTTTAGAATTGAAGATGACCTGGAAGACTTTTAAAAAAACTGCAAGCAGTGACAGAATATATATATATATATTGAAGTTGTTGTCTGAGAACTCCTACTAGAATATTCCAAATTACTGTATCACTCATTAAGCTCAAGACCATTTGGGGTGGGAACTATGAGGCTGATATTCCTTCATTCCTTGGTTAGAACCTAATTCATAGACATTCATATATTATGTTCTGTTACTACAGAGAAATAAATTATTGTAGAAAATTAAACATAAGAATTCATTAAGAGACATCTTTTATATAGAGTTGACATTGAAAGCCATCATATTATTTCACATCGTTTCAAGTAGTTTTTGTCATGTGCATCGTCTTTTGATGTTTTCCTTTGTGTACCATAAGAGATTGTGAGTTTTGGTTTCTAGGAACGCGCTTTTGTTGATATCATTTTGCTTACTTGTCTGCTTCTGTTGTGTGATGAGGCTAGATCTCCTGTGAGTTTCTCTAATGGGTTTTCTTCCCCAGTATTGGGTAAGTTATTTATTTACTGTATTAGTCTTCGTGGTGTAGCTCGAAATTCGTTGTTCCTACGATCGTGTCGACGGCGATCTCAAGGAATATGTATTTTCTGTAATAGGGACGCAGGCTTGGGACTCTGTTGGAGCCAAGCGTGATTCACAGTGTTGTTTGATATGGCTGGGTATCTAAGGCCTTGAGTGTAGGATGCGTCATGAGTGAAGTATGGCCTCGAGTGAAGGTGTGATATATTTCGTTGCCTAATATGTATACTTTGTGTTTCCCTCGAACATACTATTGACTTTAATTTATCACTCATGTCATCATATTTCATACATTCATTAAATTGTTAAACTTACAACCTTGTTGTTAATTAATGGCCATTAACTTACGTTAGCATTACTATCATTCACGTTGAACAACTGTTGTATTGACTAAAGGTTCAGTTGAATAATTTTTACTCAATGTGTGTATTTTACATGCTGTTACCTTTATGTTCTTGCGTTACGCTGTTCAGGTTAGGGTACGGGACCCCAATATCATACCCTGGCTAATCTGAAATCCCACCCTGACAGAATGGGGGCTCGTCCAAACAATATGTAAATGTCAACTTTGTGACCTCTAAGTCCTTGATTTGACCGTTAGGGCCAACATAAGATATATAACATATATGTAATGTTTATGAATTAAATACAATTAAGCTGTTTGAGCGGTCTGATGATTTATGTACAGCACACAATATATTAGTTGGGCATCCCTTGTATTGTGCCTAATGTGAGTAGTTCCCATTTGTTTCGGTAAACTTAGCGTGTGTAAGTACTCTTTGAAACTATTGTAATCTGTTTTTTATTTATTGCCACCAACGCCTGAATCCTCTGACTCTGAGCGGCAATGTGTGAGTGGATCGAGTGCCTGTCGACTGGATCGACCTGAATCTGGGTGTCTTGCTGGCTGGTGTACCGGAACCGTCCTGAAGTTAGAACCGTTGGTCTGTTCCAGTGGCCGTGGCTGCCTGTGGCTTTTCTCTTCTGCGGAGCCTGGAGTGAGGCGAATTCCTTCCGATGCGGGATACTGAGCAGATAAGTCCTTGGCCCTGTTTTTGTCGATGCGCCCGTGATTTCAGTTCGCCCGTTGTAATTAAGTAATGATATATATTTTGTTTCTCTCTATGATCTAACTTTCGTTTTGTTAGTGATAGTTAGACTGTAATTATTAATAAAGGCTTAATAGTCTGTGTAATGGAGACAAGGTTGAGTCTAACCGCCCAGTTCATCAGTGACGGCCGTGCTCTCGGGTATGAGGGGGGAGAGGTTTGTGGCAGAGCAGAAGGTTGACTACGAGAGAGCCAAGAAGGAGGAGTTTGAACGTAAGAAGGAGGAGTTTGAACGAGAGACGGCTAGGCTTGAGCGAGAGGAGAGATTTAAGAAAGAGGCGAAGGCTGAGGAAGAGAGGTTGAGAAAAGAGGCGAAGGCGGAGGAAGAGAGGTTGAGAAGAGAGGCGAGGGCAGATGAGGCCGCTAGGCATGAACGGGAGGAGAATGCCAGGCGTGAGGAGCACGAGAGGTGGAAGGAGAGAGATGCTAGAGAGGAGCTCAAGAGAAAAGATGAACTGGAGTTGGCATGGCTTAAAGAGAAGTCAGCGCCAGAGGCAGGTGCAGTGGCAGGTCAGGCAGTTGAGGTGCGACAAAAGAGTGTCTTGGACAGGCTAGACAAGAACTTCCAAGGCATGAAGGAAGAGAATGATCTTCTGGCATACCTGACGCACTTGGAGGCCGTGGCAGCAAGGTGTAAGATTGAGAGTAAGGAGTGGTTCTTACTGTTGTCGTACAAGTTGACGACATCGCTCAAAAACTTTATGTTGAGGGACAGTCTGTTCCTTAGCGACAAGTATGAGGATGTCAAAACTGCACTTCTCCGCCACGCAGACATCAATGCGAAGACATGCCGCAAAAGGTTGCATCGGGTCAAACCACGACAGAACGACTTCCGTGGGTATGTGACCAAATTGAGGACCGCACTGGATAACTGGTGCAAAATGGCAGAGGTCGGAAAGACAGGAGATGAGATCAAAGATCTCATGATTAAAAACAGGATACTTGAAAATGTATCAGGGGAGGTCTATCGGCAAATTGTTCTAAATAAGCAAAATACTGTGGAGAATATATTAGAGGGGTTTAACGTCGCGAATTCGAGGGCGTCGCTTGCTAAAGAAGAAAGTGTATATGTGGCGACGGCGTGCGGCGAAGCAGTTAATCGTGGGCCGGCCATTGAAAGAAAAGTCATTGTTTGCTTTGTGTGTGGCATGAAAGGCCACAAGTCAGTTGAATGCCCTCAACGTTCGCCAGTAGCGAACTCCACCCCTGTTGCGGATGGAAGGTCTAAAAAAGCAACCACAATACCTGCAAACTCTCACCCAATTAGAAATATTTCATTGGGGCGTTATCGGAGGCAATTTGATGGTAATGGGTGCAGAATCCGCGGCACGAGCACGAGACGACAAAGTTATGACGTGGAGGGGGCGTCCTCCTGATACGGAAGGTCAGGGGGTACAGGGGCGTACACACCGAGACCCAACTATAATAACAGAACCTTTGGCCCGCCGATTAGATACAGGTGACTGAGTGGTCCACATGATGTGCAAAACTGTTGCAATTGTTCCTTAGGAAAGGGTCTTGATTGTTTTTCCCCTTCTAAAAAAGAAACATTATCTTATGTGGATAAATAGTTGCGTGGCAGATCGGTAGGCAAGTTGAAGTTTGAAAGTGGTAGAGTAAATGGCAGTAAAAGTTGTGTCTGTGCTGAAAGATTCTGGTTCAAGCGTGATAGTTATTAGGAGCTCGTTAGTTGGAAAGAATGATATGATTCCTGGAAGTTACAGGTTGAAACTTGTTATGGGACTGTGAGAGATTACCCCTTAGCGTGCGTTTACATTGAGACTGAATATATTATCGGTAAGTTTGTAGTAGCATGTTCTAGGGATCCAGTAGCAGACTTAATTATTGGGAATGTAGATTTGAACGGTGGCAGTCAACTTGGTTGTGCTGCTGTAACTAGGGCGATGAAAGAGAGAGAAAATGATGACAGTGTTATGAATGACAGTGGTGTGCTGGAATTTTGTCGTGAGGTTCTAGATACGAGCGATGACTTTTTACAGGAGCAATTGAGTGATCCGTCATTGAAAGATCTTTGGGAGCGGCAGGTGGATAACTGTGGACAATAAGAAGAATGGATGTGTAGAATTTAAAGTATTTGATAGATTGTTGTACAGGGTATTTAAGGGAGATTGTGGTGAGGAAGAGAAACAGTTGGTTGTACCATCGTCTAAGAGGGAGCTTGTGCTAAGAACGGCGCTTGAGAGTATGTTGGCGGGTCACTTTTCAATAAGGAAAACGAAAGGCAAAATTTATAAATATTTTTTTGGCAAGGTTTAGACAGAGATGTGAAAGAGTTTGTGAGATCGTGTGATGTGTGTCAGAAAGCTAGAACGCCGCGTCGTTGTGACAGAGTGGAACTGGGTCGTATTAATGTGATTTCCACCCCATTTTTTAAGGTGGCCATTGACATTGTTGGTCCATTGGAGCTAACAGAAAACAAAAATAGGTTCATTCTAACCTTGGTGGATATTGCTACAAGATGGCCGGAGGCTATTCCACTACGTAATATAAATACAGAGATGGTAATTGAGGCACTAACCACCATATTTAGCCGAATCGGACTGACGTGTGAAATATTGTCGGACCAGGGGGGTCAGTTTACCTCCGAACTGTATAACCAGGTGTGTGAGTTCTTCTCAATTAAACTGGTGCACTCCACTGTGTTTCACCCCTCTTTGAATGGTCGAATTGAGAGGCTAAATGGAACTTTGAAGTCGTTCCTTAGGAAGGTTATCCAACATAGCCCACGGGACTGGGATAGAAAGATAACTGCTGCATTATTTGCATTTAGGGAAGTTTCTAATGAGACAACTGGTGTATCTCCGTTTCAGCTTGTTTATGGTAGGCAAATGAGGGGTCCGTTGTCTATTTTAAAACAAGATTTTAAAAATGAAGAGAAAGAAACCGGGTATAAAAATGTATTTAGCTACCTATTGGACTTAAAAGAAAGGTTGTCTGTCGTTACCGCTATTGCTAGTGAGAATGACCAAGTAAATAAAAGAAAATATAAAGTCCAGTATGACAAGTATTCATCCAATCGGGACATAGAGGCGGGAGATTGTGTGTTGGTTTTAAAACCACAAAGAGACAATAAGTTGTCTGTATTTTGGCAGGGCCCGTAGAAGGTTGTCAAAAAAATGTCAAAGTTTAACTTTGTTGTACAGAAGAACGAGAAGCTGAAAATGTACCATATTAATAGGCTTATGAAGTATCATTGGCGGGTAGGGAAAGTAGATGATGTAGTTAGCCATAATTCTAGTAGCGATGAAAATGGGTTTTTATCAGCCAATATGGTGTCTGTTGTGAGTGATGAAGACGTAGATACTGAAGGGTTGTCTAAGGAAGATGCGCTGCCTAACATTCCAACGTTGGAAGTTAGCCAGAAGTCAGACGGGAATATCTTGGCGCAGGTCAAAATAAACCCCGATCTTAGTTCTGTGCAGAGAAATCAGGTTGATGATATTCTAAATGAGTTTAGGGATATCATTTCAGATTCGCCTGGTAGAGCAAAGGTAGAGAAATTTTCTATTACGTTAATAGATGCAAAGCCTATTGCACTATAGCCATACACGGTTCCCATACACATGAGGGATAAAGTTAAGCAAGAAGTTGACAGTATGCTTGAATTGTGAATAATAGGTCCCACGAACTCGCCATATGCAGCCCCGGTTGTCATTATTAAAAAGAAAGATGGGTCGTTAAGACCATGTATAGATTTTAGAAAACTTAATAATGTAACTCAGATCCCGGCTGAAGTGATACCTGAGCAGGAGGAGTTGTTTAACAAATTGTATAAGGACAAATATTTTACTTTAGTTAATCTTACTAAAGGTAACTGGCAGATTCCCATTAGTGAGGAAAGTAAACCATACACAGCTTTTCGTGTATTGGGGGAACATTATATGTTTCACTATTTACCTTTTGGGTTAAGTGGGGCCCCAAATCATTTTAATAGGGTCGTTAAACGTATGTTGCAAGGTTTGAAAAACGTTTTATTTTATTTTGATGACATATGTATCTTCAGTGAAGATTGGGATACACATTTGAAAAGTGTCCGTAATGTTTTCGGTGCTCTCAGGGAAAATGGTTTTACGTTAAAGCCAGCCAAATTAGAAGTGGGGTTCACTAATGTTAAGTTTCTCGGACATAATGTAGGGCAGGGGGTTGTTAAGCCTGATCCTAGTAATGTTAAGAAAATTCTAGAGTTTAAAACGCCCACAACAAAAAAAGAGATTCGTAGTCTCATTGGGTTGGTGAATTATTACAGCAGGTTCATACCAAGATTCTCTGATCTGGTTTACTCTTTTACTGATCTATTGTGTCGGGGTCGGTCTGTTAAGGTGCACTGGAATCATGAGTGCGCGGAGGCTTTAAGCAGGGTGCAGGCGTATCTGTGTAGGTACCCCATTCTTCGTTTGCCTGATCCTTCGTTGCCATTTTTTCTTCAGACCGATGCTTCGGACAAAGGAATCTCCGGTATACTGAGCCAGTGCGTGAATGGTGTTCTGCATCCCGTCAAGTATGTGAGTCGCAAGTTGTTGCCTCGGGAGCAGAGGTATTCCATCATCGAGAGAGAAGGTTTGGCTATCGTATTCGCCATTAGAAAACTAGACAGATACCTGAGTGGAAAAAAGTTCCACCTTCAGACGGACCACAAGGCCTTGGCTTACCTTCGGAGCACGAACTTTACGAACCACCGTGTTACGAGGTGGGGGCTGATGCTTCAGGACTACACCTTCGACATGTGCCACATTAAAGGAGAGGACAACATACTAGTGGACTTGTGTTCGAGACTAGTGTGATGGCGTAAAAAGACTATTTTAGTATAGTTATTGATATGTATTTTGTAATATGCCTATCTAATATGTATTATTGTCTTATTATGCAGTTCAATGTTGTAATAAATTTATGATGGATGTTGTTCTTTGCTTAAGCATCTGTGTGAATAGATATTTATTGTTGATTATCTGAAGTTTGTATCTTTGGCTTCAGCTCTTGACCTGGCTCCTAAATTCTTTTGCTTATTCCAGTTGTTTAATACTTAAGTTTTCAATGTCTCTTTAAAGACTGGACTTGTCTTCGCAAGATCCAGTTAGGGGGAGAGGGGGGGATGTCATGCGCATCTTCTTTTTGTTTTCCTTTGTGTACCATAAGAGATTGTGAGTTTTGGTTTCTAGGAACGCGCTTTTGTTGGTGTCATTTTGCTTACTTGTTTGCTTCTGTTGTGTGATGAGGCTAGATCTCCTGTGAGTTTCTCTTATGGGTTTTCTTCCCCAGTATTGGGTAAGTTTTTTATTTACTGTATTAGTCTTCGTGGTGTAGCTCGAAATTCGTTGTTCCTACGATCGTGTCGACGGCGATTTCAAGGAATATGTATTTTCTGTAATAGGGACGCAGGCTTGGGACTCTGTTGGAGCCAAGCGTGATTCACAGTGTTGTTTGATATGGCTGGGTATCTAAGGCCTTGAGTGTAGGATGCGTCGTGAGTGAAGTATGGCCTCGAGTGAAGGTGTGATATATTTCGTTACCTAATATGTATACTTTGTGTTTCCCTCGAACATACTATTGACTTTAATTTATCACTCATGTCATCATATTTCATACATTCATTAAATTGTTAAACTTACAACCTTGTTGTTAATTAATGGCCATTAACTTACGTTAGCATTACTATCATTCATGTTGAACAACTGTTGTATTGACTAAAGGTTCAGTTGAATAATTTTTACTCAATGTATGTATTTTACATGCTGTTACCTTTATGTTCTTGCGTTACGCTGTTCAGGTTAGGGTACGGGATCCCAATATCATACCCTGGCTAATCTGAAATCCCACCCTGACAGTTTTCACAAAACATTCACAACAAATAATGATGTAATATAAACATATTTGTACATATATGGCTTCAAGTTTTTGTTTTTTTTAATTTACACCATGGAGATGAGATATTTTTAGCTATCTCTCAGAAGTCATCATTTACAAACAAATTGATAAAGCCATTTAACCTTCATGGTCACTTTCAAATTTTTGTTGACGGATGCACTCACATAGTATTTTCATGTCACAAGATCCTCTAAACTTAAGACTTTTCTGCAAGGTACAGCTCCTAATAAAAAATGTGATGCTAGTATAGGAAATAATTGGAATTTAACATAAAGTTTTTGTTTTTTTTAATTTACACCATGGAGATGAGATATTTTTAGCTATCTCTCAGAAGTCATCATTTACAAACAAATTGATAAAGCCATTTAACCTTCATGGTCACTTTCAAATTTTTGTTGACGGATGCACTCACATAGTATTTTCATGTCACAAGATCCTCTAAACTTAAGACTTTTCTGCAAGGTACAGCTCCTAATAAAAAATGTGATGCTAGTATAGGAAATAATTGGAATTTAACATAAAGTTTTTGTTTTTTTTAATTTACACCATGGAGATGAGATATTTTTAGCTATCTCTCAGAAGTCATCATTTACAAACAAATTGATAAAGCCATTTAACCTTCATGGTCACTTTCAAATTTTTGTTGACGGATGCACTCACATAGTATTTTCATGTCACAAGATCCTCTAAACTTAAGACTTTTCTGCAAGGTACAGCTCCTAATAAAAAATGTGATGCTAGTATAGGAAATGATTGGAATTTAACATAGTTTACTTGACCCCCCAACAACAAGGTCTACTTGACCCCCAACAACATGGTCTGCTTGACCCCAACAACATGGTCTGTTTGGCCCCCAATGATGCACAGATTTCATGACAAAGTAGAAAAAATAAAATAAAAACATTGTAAATTTCAGTGAAAAGTTTTTAAATACCATTTAAAGGTTTTAAGAAAAGGTTCTGGTAAGTACATTTTATTTTCTTCTCGATGTGCATCTTCAAAAAGCTATTCATAAGTAAGCTATTCATGTTAGTTTAGGAATAATATCTAACTCTTTGTTGTCTAGGTTCCAGCAGCTTTTCAAACTCTCCTTGATGCTGTTGACAGAACTCTCAAATTTGCCCTTGAAGAGGAAGAAAAAGTTCCATTATCTGCTGTGGTGAATTTTAATGAGGTCAGTCTTTCATATCTTTGGCTGAAGTAATTAACAATAGATTTTAAAAAAATATTATTTCTTGAAGAATAAGTTCAATTTTGTTATTTTAAATTAAGTTTTATTTGTATTATATGATATTAATTTGTTTAGATCAGTGCAGACATCAAAGAAAAGCTGGCTCAGTTGCGTGACTGCCCAAACAGATTAGAAAATCCTATAATCTATCACTTGGATGTTGGTGCCATGTATCCCAATATCATCTTAACCAACAGATTGCAGGTTGGTTTTTTAATAGCTAATTATAGATAGGTCAATTCTCACAAGGTATTTTTTAATTTTATTGTCTTCACTTTATGAAATGCATAAAATATGAACCAAACCATCACATGCTAATTGTGACAGCTGTTGTAATATATTGTCTTATTTCTTGTCCCAGCCTCCAGCAATAGTGAATGAAGAAACATGTGCTGCTTGTGACTTTAATAAACCAGGAGCAAGATGTCAGAGAAACATGCCATGGATGTGGAGGGGCGAGTTCAGTAAGTCAACTTTCCTTTCTTTGAACCATCAGGGGGATCAGTAGTAACATGTTATACAGCAAAGTGTAAAGAAAACAAAAATTCTGGTTGCATTGTTAGTTATGTATTAGCTAATTACAAGATGTTTTTATTAGAGTATAAAAATAAGTATTGTATTAGTTTATTATGTTAGTTCAAATTAAGTGAATTTAATGATTGTTCTACTGATTGCACATGTGTTGAATTGACCTGAATTGTCTCAACCAATCTTCTTTCTTTAATCCTATTCTGTTATTAGTATTTCACTCTGGATGACATCTGCATTAAGTTGTTTTCCCAACTTTTTGCATTTTTTTTTTTTGTGGTCATTTTACCTTCCTAGAGATCCCCAAAGACAGCTATAACATAGAGACGGAGAAGAGCTAAATGAAAACAAAGCCGTCCCTGTACATTATTGTACATTCTAAAACCATGGGCACCAGGTGGGAAGAGGCTTTGGACATCACTAGTGACCAATCTTTATGAGGGCTAATAAAAAAATGTTTCTCAAATAGAGTCATATCTTATCTTCTTATATAATACAGACGTTACTTCTAAAAAGAAGATGATTACGTCCTACGCATCATGCATTTAGTCATGCATATTAACCAATGACTTAAATTCTGCCAAGTCACTGGTTTTCCTGGCTAGCTCAGGCAACCCATTCCATGCTCTAATAGCACTAGGGAAGAAGGAGTATTTGTACAAATTTGTCCTAGCATATGGGACGAAGAATGTGCCTTGACTTGTTTCCACCTTTGTTTACTTATTTATAGCTTATCTTAAAAAATGCATTGGTTTGTTGACACTCAGTGCCAGCTACTAGGAATGAGTTCTACAGAATCCAACAACAACTTGAGAATGAAAAGTTTCCACCTCAATATCCTGATGGTCCACTTAGAGCATTCCATGAACTGTTTAAAGAAGAACAAGCTGCTATAGAGAAAAAAAGATTAGCAGGTAGAAGTAGTTTTTTTTTTTAAGTTGACAGTGAAAAATGAAGTCTTATTTTGGTTTCATCAATTCAATATGATTGAGCTTATTTGAACATTTCTCATTCTTTTAGATTACTGCAGAAAAGCCTACAAAAAGGTTCATACAACAAGAATGGAGGAACGAACTGCTACTATTTGCCAAAGAGAAAATAGCTTTTATGTGGACACAGTAAGAGCTTTTAGAGACAGACGATATGAGTTTAAAGGTAATTTCATGAACTTTGAAGTAGTATTCTATTAGCCATATTTACCTGTCTCGCACAAAAAATTAACATTCTGAATATTATTAATTATTTTATATTGTTTTTTTAACAGACCTTACAAAAGTTTGGAAAAACAAACTAACAGACGCAGAGAAGAAAAATGATGCAGCTGAAATCAAACGAGCCAATGGATTGTTGGTCTTGTATGACTCATTGCAGTTGGCACATAAATGCATTTTGAATTCTTTCTATGGATATGTCATGAGGAAAGGGTAAATATGCTATTAGTATTTGGTTGCATGACCTTTGTGGGAGGTTTATATTGTTTGTTTGCTGTAACTGACTTTGATAACTAGTCAGATGTCTATATTTTCTATTACTTTAGCTTTGACGGTGCATAGAATAATGGTTATTAACATTTGTAATTTTTTAACAGACCTCTTTTTTTATTATTCGTTTCTTGTATGGAATAGTTAGAGGTTTATAAAATGCATTTTTACTTCATCTACCGTCTTTCTGGTTAATGTTTCAGCTTTAGTTACATTAAAGAACTGATGAATAATAGTAAAAAGTTTGACTTTTTTTTTAGCTTGTTCTTTTATGTTTAAAATTATATACAGATAGTGTTTTATCAATCTATACAGAGCTCGCTGGTACAGTATGGAAATGGCTGGTATTGTTTGCTATACTGGAGCTAACATCATTACAAAAGCAAGAGAGATTGTTGAACAAATTGGGTGAATAATTATTACTAAAAAATAAATAATTTACATTACTTAAAATTTATTATAAATTATTATATGATCTGCCAAACTTTTATATTATTGCTAATATTTATTATTACTAAATCATTTTTTTTTTCAGACGACCTTTAGAACTAGACACTGATGGAATTTGGTGTGTTCTTCCTGCTAGTTTTCCTGAAAACTATACATTCAAAACAACAAATCCCAAGAAACCAAAAGTAACTATTTCCTATGCGGGGGCCATGTTGAATGTAATGGTTAAAGTGAGTACTTTTTACTCCTTGAGGCAAAATAAGAACAATATTTAAAAAAAAAATTATATAATGATGTACATATGAGGGTCTAGTAATAAAAAAGTAAAGTTTCCCTTTCATACCTTGTCTAATAAGGTTCAATTAACATTGATTGTGGAATATTAGCAGATTTAACTTAAATGTTTATTAAGTCCAAAAATCTATCAGATATACTGTGGGAAATTCTAACGTTATTCAAAGAGATAGTGAAACAGTTTTGAAAAATATTTAATTTTAAGATAGCTTAGCCTAATTATTAAAGAAAACCCTGGTTTGTTATTACATTAGAACATTTAGATATTTACTAAACAAAATTAAAATGAACACTTTATTTTCTTTGTTAGGACTTTTTCACAAATGACCAATATCAGGAGTTAACTGATCCAGCAACACTGACATATACAACTAGATCTGAGAACTCAATATTTTTTGAGGTAGATGGTCCTTACCTGGCTATGATTTTACCAGCTTCTAAAGAGGAAGGCAAGAAACTGAAGAAAAGATATGCTGTCTTCAATTTTGATGGATCTTTAGCAGAATTAAAGGTTAAAGAAATAACATTTGGTTTAGATTGTAATTACTTTGTGATGTTTTTTTTTAACCACTTTGTAAAAATTAGGCTTTAATCACAATTGTGTGGATATTTCTACTTAATGCTTGCTATTTTACCCTTTATTTTGTCTTGAAATTTTCTACACTTATCTCCCCTGTATATTAATCTCCTGCATGTTATTCCTCACTGAATATAAGTGTTGTTAGTTCCTAGTTATATGGTACTCATTAAAAGTATTGTGATTTATTTTTAAAATGATTTTTGCCACTTAATTGGATTTGTTGTTGTTTGAGTGTTTGTTAAACTAAATCTCAGATTATTTGTATAGAAGAAAAAAGCAGAGATATTTACCTCTATTTATCATCTCGTGGAATTAATGACTCATTATTTGCCGTAATAATCAATAGTTGATCTCCTACTATATTCTTAAATTCTAACATCATATAAGCTCATTCAAATATCATAAACATTGCTTAAATTCTCAAACTGTATTTAAGTTCAGTCTGAGCTTAAGATACATAAGCAATTTAATTTTTAATTTCTTTATTTTGTATTTTGTGTTTTTTAGAACATATTTTTTTAACAATTGTAGGGTTTTGAAGTGAAACGTCGTGGTGAACTGGAGCTCATCAAAATATTCCAGTCCTCTGTGTTTGAAGCTTTTCTGAAAGGAAAAACACTTGATGAATGTTATGCTGCAGTAGCAAAAGTAGCAGACTATTGGCTGGATGTACTTTATAGCAAGGTCAACTGAAAGTCTTTATAACATTTAGTTTTTCATTTAATCAAAAAATATTTTGTCATTTAAATTTTTGTCAGGACTTTATCTTGATGATTAATATATCACACTTCTATTTGTATTACAAATAGGCTGCCAATATGCCTAATTCTGAATTATTTGAACTGATTGCTGAGAATCGCAGTATGTCTCGAAAACTTGAAGATTATGGAAGTCAGAAATCTACTTCTATTAGTACAGCTAAGAGATTAGCAGAGGTGAAGTGAGACACTAGTATTTAAACATTTTATTTTTAAATTAGTGCTTAGATCCTCCTATCATTTTTATAAAACATATATGTCAATAATTCTTTTGTATAGCATAGATCAAATTGTTTTTTTTTGTAACTGTTATTATAATAATCATCATTGTCTTTGATATCATTGATAATCTCTGTATATAGCTCATGCAAGTGTCTGCATTTTTTGGAGAGTAAGAAAATTTAAATGAATATATTTAAATGGCACTTTTTGTTATCTTTTAAAAGATAAGACAATCTAATGATTAAATCTACCATTATTTTTTTTAATTAATTAAAATTGAGAAAAGACTGACTTGGGAGAATTTATATATTCTTTTAAGCCTTTTATTTATTGACTTTCAATGTCATTTTTTTATACAGTTTCTTGGAGATCAGATGGTCAAGGACACTGGTCTTGCCTGCAGATTTGTTATTTCTAAAAAACCAGAAGGATCACCAGTTACAGAGAGAGCTATTCCATTGGCTATATTCCAAGCAGAGCCTACCATCAAAAGACATTACCTCAAAAAGTGGCTCAAAATTTCTGATGCTACAAATTTAGACATAAGAGATGTAAGATGTTTATATTTTCTTCTGAGAGGAAATCAAAATCATTTTTAGTGGCCAGTTTTAGCTAGCAATGCTTAAATTGATTGTGGTATTTAAAAAAATTTTTAAAAAAGTACATTTGAATATGAACACATTTGCAAACTTACATGTTCATAAATTATCGGGGTAATTATTAAAACTGTCTGGCATCTGGAATGTCTTCCACCTCCGATGCCTAAGGCGGATCTTTAAAATAAGGTGGCAAGATAAGAAAACCAATGAGGAAGTGCTACAAAGAGCAGGGTGCCAGGACATACGCTCTGTTATCAGCAGCAGATGTCTTGGCTGGCTTGGCCACGTTCGTAGAATGCCAGTAGGTCGACTTCTACAGGACATCCCATATGGCGATCTAATAGAAGGCAGGAGAGCTGCTGGTCGCCCACGTTTACGTTATACGGATGTATGCAAACGCGACATGAAGCTCTTCAAAATCGACACTGGCAACTGGGAAGAGGTGGCACTGGACAGATCCACATGGAGAGAGAGCATAAAGGAAGGGTCACAGATTGCAGATGTCATACACAACAGAAGCAGAAAGAAGGGTGAAAATGCAACGGCGCCTGGTGATTATATTTGCCCAACCTGCGATCGCAGCTGTGTATCAAGGATTGGCCTCATTAGTCACACAAGAAGTTTCAAAGGGAAAAGATTGTCTCTTGAGACGTAAAATGCCACAGAATTAAAACTGTTGTTTTTTTTTCCCTTTTTTTAATAGGTTAATTTCTTTAGTTCATTTACAAAATGTTTGATTAGTAACTTTATTTGTATTTAAGATTTTGGATTGGGAATACTATGTAGAAAGACTTGGTGGATGTATTCAGAAAATTATAACCATTCCAGCAGCTCTTCAATCTGTAAGTACCATAGAGTAAGAGTTAAGAAACATTTCTGTAGATTAATATAGTAACAAAATGGATACAACATTTCTGGGGACTGCCAGATACTTATTCTAATTACAATACAGCTAGATAAGTATTTGTATTTTTTAAAAATATTTTTTCCTCTATCTAGTTTAAAGCATTAAAAATTGAACAATTCTTATATGTTAAAAGCTGAAAGCTATATGAAAGTCACTTGAATTTTTTAAAACTAAATTTTGGTATCCATTATTTAACATTTATTATTGTAGATTTTTGGAAATAAAAAAAAAATATATGATTTTTTCAAGTTTCTGTTTAACATTGGTATTTTAGGGATTTTATAGAAACTGTAAGATTATCACTTTTAGCATTTCTTAATTTTAAAAGGTTTTAAAATCCTATGGTATTATGCACTCCTTTTTGTTTCACCAAGATGAATTATCAAACAAAAGAGAGGATAATCAGCTAAAATTATTAACAAGGAAAATTATTTGTCATATAGCTAATCCAAAATAATATGAAAGATTTTAGTATTGATAAACAAACAGAAGAGATCTACCAACATGAAAAAAAATTAGATTAATAGAAAAGTTTTGCAGTTCAAAAAATGTTCTGTTTTATATGATTTTTATGTCATAATGTGTGTGGTGTATGTGCATCCCAAGTAAATATTACTTTGTTTTAAAAATGTCCATCTAAATTTAACAAGTTGTAAATATTACTTTTTAAAAAAATGTCCACTTAAATTTAATATTATATATACATCTACTTTTTTTGGTTACCTGATTGTATTCAAAAGGTTTCAAACCCAGTTCCCAGAATTCCTCACCCAGACTGGCTTAGAAAGAAACTGCTAGACAGAAATGATGTTTTTAAGCAGAAAAAAATCAGTGACATTTTTGCTCCCTCTGCACAACGTGTTTCATCAAAGGTCTGCACAAGTCTTTGGATCTGATTTAGTTGTGTCTTTTCTAAATACAGTCACATAGTAAATGAAAAGTGTAAAAAATAATTATTGTACCCTTTTTTTTAAATTTCTAAACATAAGTAACGATGTAATTTTTTTTTAATGAAATGTAAAAACCTAGTGTAAACCAAACTTCCTGCCTGTTTGGCTAATTGTTTTGTGTTCAATTACAGAACAATGCAAATCATAATCTAGAAGAGGTAGAATCAGTACCAGTGGCTGACATTGAGGATATTGCAGGCACCAGTCAATCAGTTCCTGCACAGTGTAAGGTGCCTGTGTCCAACAAAAGGAAAAGAGATCAAAGTCATGACAAGGCCAACACACATGATGGAGCACAAGACTGGAGGACAGAATTAGGACCAATGCCTCCATTTGGGAAAACTAAAGTTAGATTTGAATTTTTAAAATAAAGCTAGTGTCTTTGTTGCTGAAATACATCTTGAAAATCACTAAGTCTATTCATTTGACAAAAACAGCTGGAATGTGTCTTTGAAACTTTTTGATCTTCCACAAACCCCTTAGTTTTGTTGACTAGATGATCTTTGGTTTCTCTAAATCTATGCTTGTGACACTTTTTTAAAATTTGGTTTGGCATTGTATATTTAGCATTTAAAAAAAAAAAAAAAGAATTATTTTCAACTTTGATTTTCATCACTACATGAATATGCTTGATACTTGAAAGTTTTTTTTAATGAAACTTATAAAATTGTTTGTGACTTTAAAATATATTTTGTAAAAAAAAAAAATGAAATTTGAAAACAACCTTTCCATGATTGATCTACTTCTTAAATCAATTAGGAGGAGCGAAAGATTTGGGTTGAATACCAGAAAAAGAAATGGGCTATCCAGCGTCAGATTAGGCAAGAAAACAAAAAAAGACGAATGGATGATGACAATTTCAACTTTGATGTTAGAAACAGACCATCAAGAGATTTGACAGGGTTTTTGAGAAAAACTGCTCGGTCAATGATGGACATGCCATGGCAGATTGTTCAGGTTCTATCAGATGTTTTAAAATATAATTGTTAGAAGATAACCTTTTTTGATTAACACACATTATCATTGTCTTTATAATTATGTTTAAAGATATAAAGAACATTTTCTAGATGTCAGATAGAATAGTCCTTTTTTTTTAAATGAACCTTTTTTGTTACGAATAACACTAATAAATGTCTACTGTAAATTATTAAATCAAAAAGATGTTAAATTATTACTATTTAATCTGATGTTTGCCATGTCTGAGAACTGTCTTAACCATATCTTACTTCCACAGATAATAGAAACCTCTCATCCTGGCCAATTCAAGTTGTGGGCCTTGATTGGCTCAGATCTACACTGTATAAAGCTCAATGTCCTCAGGACATTTTATGTTAACCAGAAGACTCCTAAGGAAGGAGAAGGAACTAGTAAGACTTTAATATTTTTGTTTGTTTGTTCAAGAATAAAAGCTGGGTGTCAATTCTATAAAATGATAAACATTTTAAGGTCACCTCAAATGAATCAAGTCAGAGTTATTATTCTTGCAATTGATTAAATCTCATTTTTGATGTACAAAATATTCCATACACCTTTGACACTCATAATACTGGTACCCCCTAATGTTGTGATAGATGTTCTAATTACCAGTATTTATGAACTTCTAAAATAATACAATTATGTTACTTGTCTATGTAACATTTTATGCATTCATTGATCATCATTTTTTCTTCTTTAAATTCCTTTAGCATGGAAAAAAGTGCATCGCACTTTGCCTAGATCTCATCCAGTGTTTCATTTGTATCAATATGATGTTCCAGAACATATCTATATCAAACACATAAAGTAAGTCTTCTTCCTAACTTACTTACTTAATCCTGCGTATTCCCAGGGGAGCATAGGGCCGCAACCACACCTCTTCACCGAACTTGGTTCTGAGCAGCTTTCTTCATCTGCTCCCATGTCATTCCAGTACCCTCAGCTTCACTGATGACTGACCTCTTCCAGGTTTGCTTGGGTCTGCCCACTTTCCTTGTGGGTTCCAGTCAAGTGCCTGCCTTGCAACATTGGTCGCTGGTTTTCGCGGGGTGTGTCCTATCCAGCTCCATTTTCGTTTTGTGATGTCTTGGGCTATGGGCTTTTGTCTAGTTCTCTCCCACAAATTGATAGTAATCTTTTCTGGCCACCTAATATCCGGCATAGGCATCTTCTTCCTAAACCTATTTTATATTTTGGGTTTGTATCAAATACAATTTGAAAGTCTTGTTAGAAGCTTGCAATATTAATATATTTTTTATTTGACTAACTGGGAAAAAGATAAAACTAAATAATTTCTTGACATGTTTATGTCACTCTGATCTTTACTACAACATGAGCATCATTGTGCTTTAAGCATTAGCTGAAGAGAAATTATTTTAAAATTTACATTTTTATTTTCTATTTAAGATTATTACAAAATGTTTACTGGACATTGCACTTAATACTTTGGTATATTATGTGCAAACAATTGTTTGATTTTTAAAAACAACTTACAGTTTCAACACAAAATGTGCATTTATAATTGAAGATTATTTTGTTTAACAGTGACATCACTGCTGACCTGTCATCTCCTGACATAGAAGGTGTTTATGAAACACAAGTTCCATTAGAGTTCCGAGCCATTATGAAGCTGGGCTGCTTGGCCACTGTCAATCGAGAGTTTGCTAGATCAATGGAAGGAAGAGTGAGTTACATTGTTCTGATATTATTACTAGATTGTCCCATATTTTAGTATTATCATTATTTATTATTTATTGATTTTCTTTCTGCAAGGTCCCAATCTTTAGACATTTAAATTTTGCTAGCAACATTAAATAAATTGATTATTGATGAAAGATGTTTTTTTTAAGGAAACAGACACATTTGATGTCAACAATCTAAACTTCCGCAGTGTGGCTCAGTTTCCATATTTGAATCCTGGGTCTATGAAGCACTTGTTCCTATACCATCATAAGTGGTAAGTGCATTTCTTGAGTAATTATTGTGTGGAGATTTTGCATATCATAAATATAACCTTTTGTTGGAACTTGACTCCTATATTTAGATTGGTTCAGCATTATGGTGTCTTAATTATTTATCTCCTTTTTCAGTGGTAATAAAGCTTTCTTTGGCCTTTTCAACCCTGCTGGGAAGGCAGCATCCATTTTTGTTTTTGATACTGCGATAGGAGACCAGATGCCAAGCTTGGGGCCCATGTACAATGCTGAAAGAAATTCAAAGTAAGATTTGAAAAAAATTGATACAGAAATGTTATCTTCCAAAAGGCCTATGTCAAAATTTTTCATATCAGTTTTGTTAATATATAAATGTTTTTTTTGTTGATGTTCTTGATTTATTATTATTCTAAAATCATAATTTACTATACCATTGAAACAATTTGTTCAAAGTTCAATTACAAGTATTCTTTGTTTGACAGACTTGCTCAAGGGACTGCTGAAGATATGCTGCCTCCTGCTGGTTTAAATTTTAATGTTAATTTAAGTAAAACTGTGAATGAGAAACAAAAGTTTAATCAACTTCAGAGGCTGCTGGTGGATTACAAGAGAGAGAAGAGAGGACCAACCTTCATCGCTGTACAAAGTGCTTATGGTATCTAGACAGTTTTAATACAAAATAGTTTTACTACAACTCTTTTAGTCGACAAGCTTATCACAAAACAAAAACAGATTTCTAAGTAGATTTACTGCTTAAATTCATTTGTTTTGCCTGAATATTTGAGACTTTATCTAATGATTTACAGGACATTAGTTATTTTTTTAAGAGAAAGTTGAGAAATTGTGTTTGAATCAGTTTTCAGTTAACAATCTTGTCTCTTACTTGCAGATTTGAATCACTTGATAACTCTGTTACCTGAACTGGGAAACTTTCCTTTAGTTCCTATTCACATTTCTGATAGCACATCACTTTACAATGTACTGGACTGGCAGCGAGTTGGCTCCAAGAGAATGTTACAACATTATGTAAATAGTAACTTGTACATTCAGGTAATGGCCAATATGTACACATTTATTTTGAAAGGCAATGTTCTGTCCTTAAAAGAAAAAAATACATTTGATTGTATTACTATTGATCACTTCTTTTTAAATCATCTTTTCCCTAAATAGAAGAATATTAAAATTGTCAGTGTATGAAAAATGTGTCATAAGGGTCAGCTGGTCAATTCTTGATGTTTTTTTTATGACACATTTTAATTTTTAAATCTAAATGGGACTCTTGAGGTTTTCCACCATGCATGAAGGAGAAGAAATTGTGATTTTTTTCAGTTGCACAGACAGCACAGGACCTTAAGGAAAGTAAATGAAAGATAATTTTATTTTTAGTATTAAAGGTGATTAAGGTGCAAGGATGATTTTGAATGTTGATGACATGCTGGGACTGAAGAGTTTTCAAGCTCCCTCTTAAGTTTCTTGTGAAAGAAATTACCACACCAATTATAAAAGCTTTTCATAGATAGTTTATTAGAAATATGTTTCTTTCAGACATTGTTGGAGCAGGCCCGATATCTTCATGTTCCACTTGGAAATATTCCTCAAGATTTTACACTTTATGGCTGTGATCTATTTTTGGCTCGGTTAGCTATGAAACATAACCACATACTTTGGGCATCCCCTACAAGTCGTCCTGATTTAGGAGGCAAAGAGGCAGATGACAATAGGTGATTACATTTTATGATGAATCCTTAGTTTGTTATTATAAGTTAAGAAAGTGTCAAATAACTTATTGTCTCAAAACATTTTATCTGTCTTAAGTGTAAATAAAGTAAATTAAGTATAAGAACACTTTAACTTAGGTTCTTAACGAGACCCTTGTCCTGTTTTTACAAAGCTTATACCAACTCATTCTGTCCTTCTATGTGGTAACAAGTTTGTACACATTATTTCTCTCACACCCAACCTAGTTGTAATTTGAACAATTATTTTTTGTTCCTGACAAAACAAGAATCAGTAAAAAAAAAAAACAACCAATTAATAAATTAACTATTGGAAATTAATTATTTTTTTGTTTGGTATTGAACAAGGAAAAGAAATTTACTTAACACATGTGGTGGTATAAGTTGAATTGAACAATTTTTTTTATGCAAAGCGAACATACCTGTCTGTATTCATCCAGATACCCCCTTCTTTCCACCCTTTCCTTTCCCAATCAGTCCAGATAAGTGTTAGAATCTTAGCACATTGAGAAAGCTCAAAGCACAAAATTTCACTTTAACATAAACAATTGGTAAAAATATTTCTAATCGCACAAATTTAATTACATGACTGATCCAAACTAATTACACTTAATATAAGCATTGTTTTTATTTAAATAGTAAAGTATTTTTTTGTTTTTCTTGTTAAAATATTTTTTTATATTTTAGACTAATTCCCTATTTCTCTATGTAGACTTTGTATGGAGCTAGAAGAAAGTAGTGTTGTAGAAATCAACAATCCTGGTGCTTACAGTTCTGTCTGTGTGGATGTAGAGCTCACCAGTCTCGCTGTCAATACCATTGTGGAGGTAAGGGCTATATTTTATGATGCAAGATTCCACCTGTTTATAATTCGCCTCAAACCACCCTACATTTTGTGTTTTTGAGGTTCAACAGTTGAGCTTTAAATTGCATATCTTAGTTTCTCCCATCTGGAAGAGATATTTACTTTGTCACTTATTGAGGGTATTAATCTGTTTAGTAACTCCTCAAAGAGTGTCGATATCTCTGGATCACCTACATGGCTGACATTTTATTTGCTTAGTCATGGGTTGGCTGGAAGTATTATTGTTTGAAATAGTTTGACCTTCCTTATCACTAGTGAAAGGTCAGAGTTGCAATCTGCACTTTTCAGTTCCATCTTTCGAGTAATGCAGAGGTTAAGGTGGTGCCATCTTTTTTAGCAACATTCCTTGCCAGAGAAGTATGCATTTGTTATGCACAGTTCGTGAGAGCTACAGAACTCAAGTAACCTTTGCCATTTATCCTGCCAACACCATAAGGTTCCAGGCATTTAGACCAGACTTCGTTATCATCAACTCAGGCATTAAAATCTCCATTTAAATAGAGGTGCTTGGTCTAATATGTTTTTAATTACCTCTTTCAAAGCTTGGAAGAATTTGTCTTTGTCATCTTCTGATGCAGCAAGGGTTGCTGAGTAGGCACTTTACTTTACTTTGCTGAGTAGGCACTTTACTTTACTTTGCTGAGTAGGTACTTTACTATCTGAGATGCAAGTTTCATGTGTACTTCCTTTTCATTGCCTATCGGAACATGGCAATGCAGGAAATAAGGTTGTTTCTTATTCTAAAGCCAATGCCATGTATTCTGGGGCTTCGTTCTGGTTTATCTTGCCAGTTGAATATATAATTACTTTCTGTAAGTGATCCACTCTCTGCCAGTCTGGTTTCTTGCGGACTAGCTACATCAACATTTAGCTTGTTACGTTCTCTTTTAATAATGGCAGATTGACGCATATCACTGTTGATATCTGTATCAGTATTAAAGCCAGGACACATTGTCTGTATATATTCCTGGCTGTTTCCAGCTAGCGAATCGCAGTGTTGAGGGCTTTCTTTTGATTGTATTGGCCATTGCAGGTGAGCAGCTTTTTATAAACTTTGTTTTAGCACCAAACACCCAATGGTGCTGCAAGCTGTGGCGGGAAAGCACTTTATTGTCCAAGAACTTCTTAGCTTAAGTCAGGAAGTGGTCCCTTGCATTCCAGCTTACGCCATTCATCTAGGAACTTTTCACTGCCAACTACAACTCTCCATGTTTTTTTTCAAAGACATTTATGTCAGAGATGGAGTGACTTCTCTATTACTGGAGGAAAGACTGGACGGAAAATTTGCAATAGCTGCCCACACATCAACACTCATGCCTCTCTTCCATTCTGACTGGATCCTAAGGAATGGAACACCACCGCTCATTTGGGGTCAGGTGGATGCTGGAGGTAGCCAGAAAGCAGTGGTCTTAACACTGTACCCCTGCCTACAGGGCTCCAAAACTGGAATTTCTGTTAGGGATTACTCTCTTGGCCTTAGACCTTACAGGGGCTCACACAAGGCAGTGCGGCTATTAACCTATAGCTAGGGGTTTGAAATGTGGGCCCAGGGCGTTTCTGCATGCCATAGGGCCATGACTCCTCTGAGGTGGTGCTGTATAGGACAGACTTGCTGTAGAGAGGCTATGTACTGGCAAGGGAGACTTCCTAATTGCTCCTCATTCACAGATGCTAGTGTCAAAAAGATAAGCTATCACACTTGACACTTCACAAAGCCTTTGGACATATGTATATGTTGCTACTATCTATCTATAGCATCAGTCTACTGAAGTAGATATCCTTCAGAGATGCTGGAGATGGATAGGTCACACCCTTCTTAAGCCTGCATCAAACATAACAAGGTAAGCCCTAACCTGGAACCCCAAGGAAAGAGGAATCGGGGACGGCCCAGGAATACATAGTGCTGCGATTTGCGAACTGATGCCAAGCTGATGAGCAAGATGTGGGGACAGTTGGAGAGACTCGCCCAGAACAAAGACACCTGGTGGAAGATGGTTGGTGGCCTGTGCCCCAGAAGGGACCACAGATGAGATATTTAGCTACAAATTAGAATTAAACCCTTGACTACAAAATAAATATTGTAAAATTTTGTGGTAATGGTGTGTCAATAGAATTCATTCATGAATTAGGCTTATGATGTTATCGTTGCTTATTTGTGATATCTAGCTTATTATAACTAACATAGAATTTCAGGCTGATATAGATGATTTTAAACTCAAATCTTTGCTAACTAAATGTGCTACTACAAATTGCTGAAATAAACATTAAGTATTACACATTAAACATTTTCTACGTCACATGTATTTCAGAATTTGATTCTAATGTAAAGACTTGGGTTCACACATTACTTTCTTAGTTCATAATTATAAAGTTGTATGAGAAAATGATTTTTTTTTAACAATGTCTTTTTTCTCTAAATCTAAATGTAATGCTCACACTTGTTTGTTGCAGTCTGGACATATTAATGAGCTAGAAGGAGCTAGTGCTGTCAGTTTTGATGCTCCCCAAGTCTCTCTAGAAGAAATGATTCAAGGTCAAGGTGCTGCCACAATGCTTGCAAGTTATGATGAAACAGCTTTGTGTGCCACAACATTCAGGTTTTTTTTTTTTTTTGTTTTTTTTTAATCATTAAAATTGTTTTAAAAAAAATTTATTTGGTCAACATTTTAAATTAGTTAAATATATGCTTTGCAATAAAAAAAATTATTATTGAATAAAAGTTATCTACACTTAACAAATAAAGGACAAATCTTAATAAGTTTGTTTCTGTGCAGAATATTGAAGATGATGGTACAGGGTTGGTTGAAAGATGTCATGTCACATCAGAATCATCATGCTGACAACCAGCTCATTCACTTTTACAGGTAGGTTTCTTGCAGCTTCCTTAGCTCTAGAGACCAAAACATTGTTGGATTTTCATTTAATCATCAAATTTTTCAGAGGTGGTGACAACCAAATTATTTAATAAAGAGTATTTGTTAATTTAAATAGTTTGATAATATAGGAAAATGAATTTAACATAAATTAAGCATTAACAGAGATACCTCTTTTTGTAACATCAAGTACTAAGCTTGCATTGGAGTTACCTAAACATTTTTAAGGCTTTAAAGAAAGGGCTGCTATTTAATAATTATATGTTTTTAGGCTCATTATTAGTGGCATAACTTATTATTATTGAGGTGTTGTAACTATTAAGACGCACTCTTTTGTGCTGAAGAAAGAAGAGCCCCCACTTTGTGAGTATTGTGACTCGCCTCACCGTGGAACATATCCTCATCGACTGCCCCAGATACCAGGATGTCAGGGAAAATATTTTATAGCCACTAATTTAAGAACATTATTCAATAATGTCGACCCTGGGAAGGTACTGGGCTTTATCCGGGAAGTTGTCTACGAAGATCTGATTTATGAATTTGTAAACATGTACTATTTACATTAGATTTTTACCAAATTATTAAATTTTTACTACCTCTACTTTTTTAACTGTGAATAGACCTTGATTTTAATGATTTGACTGTATGGAATTTGGCCCTTGTTGTGTGGAGGGAGAGTGGCCCTTGAGGAACATGGCCTAAATTGTGCCGATGTGCCCAAAATCAAATCAATCTAACTATTAAGTGTGTTTCTATTCAGATGGATCCGGTCACCAAATGCCCTATTATATGACCCAGCTTTGAGAAGAACGCTACACAATTTGATGAAGAAGGTTTTCATGCAGGTAATACGATTGTTTACACTTTAATATAAAAATTTAAAAAATATAATATTGTCATAAAAATATGATCTAATCAAAGATGCTTATAATTTGTCTAATTGATTAAGGTAGCTGTAAGGACTGATGGTATGGTTAGTATTTGTAACTGCAGACATAACAACTATACTATAAAGCTGTATCATTTTTTTTTTTTATAAAGGAAGTAGGAAAATACTAAGATATTTAGAATTACTTTCTGGTTTAGTGACTTGTGCAGAAACCTCTTTCTTTAATTAATTTTTGAATTTGATAATTCTGGTAAAAATGTTTGTATAAATATATCTTAAAATGAATTAGCGTTTTTTTTCTTTGTAGTTAATTGCTGAGTTCAAGAGACTTGGATCTGTGGTTGTGCATGCCAACTTCAACCGTTTGATTGTCTGCACCAAGAAGCGCAACATTAATGATGCTATAGCATATATAGAATACATCACAACATCCATCAGGAGCAGAGAACTCTTTCAGATGATTGGTATTGACTTTGATAAGTGCTGGGAGTTTTTGATCTGGATGGATCCTGTGAGTATACTTTTATTTAAATCAAATACATTTTACAAATATTTTATGTTGTTTTTTTTTTTAAATCTGAAGATTTGTAAGTCTTCTGTAGACATTAATACAGAAACTATTAAATACTGTTTATTGTGAAGTTAAGTAGGATTTCTGCTTTAACCAAACCTTGCAGCTATACCTAAAAATGGGAAAGGTTTTGGGAGTTAACCCTAAAGAAAAATCAGGAGTTGGTGACCCTTAAACTGCATGTTGCACACAGTGCAACATCTTGGCAGAACTGGCGATGCTACTGATCTCAAACTGTACTGGATATTGACCATTTCTTAAGACACATCAGCTTTGTGGAGATGGGGTATAGTTGCTTGGACAAAACTGTTCTGACCTCAGCTAATGTCAGACTTCCATTTCATTACAATGAACTATAGTCATTCTACGATTGAAGAAGGCCTACTGAGTAGCAAAAACTGTTGACTGTTTATCTTTTGTTACTCAGTTCATATCCTGATGTAGGCTAGAATTTTTTTATTCAATTCAGTTTTTTTTATTGCATGTCAGCACAGAAACTTCTCCCAAATATTCACCAACTGGTTCTGACCAGAGTTTATTGATTCATATTTAATATAAGTTCAACCTTTTGCAGGCCAACAGAGGAGGAGTGTTTGGTAAGACTGAGTCCAAAGAAGCTACAGAAAGTCAAGAAGATGAATCAGATGAAGAGAAAGATGAAGATGAAGACATTCAAGTAAGAAGATAAGAAAAGATGTCGAGATCAGTTGTCCCCAGTTTAGTATTATTTCATGAGTAAAATTTATTTTATGTTAATAATTGCTTATACTTTATGTACATAAAACATTTGACTACAATTTACAGCATAATTCTTTAATTGATGCATTTTAAACTGATTTTTTTCTGTAGTCTAGGACAGACATGCTTTGGAATATTGCCAGTTTTTTACCAGAATCAGGAGCATGCCAAACGAATTTCAATGTAAGCCAATGAAATATTTTGTTCCATTCAAACAGAATGACACTGTAAGTGTTAAAAGTCTTAATGTTAATTTAGAGCTGATGAAGTGGATATGTTTCTTTGCTAAAGCCAACTAAAGAGGCATAAGCAGTCTCAAAAAAATGGATAGATGTGAAAAAATTGACTAAAATAAATTTTTTTTTAGTCACCATAAACATTTTTTTTACCATCATGTTGTAATACTTTATTATTAGGCCTTGGTTTAAAAAAGAACAATTTGGTATTCGTTTTTTAAAAAATTCCCATTTGTATGGAACATTTTTTATGACTGTTAAGTAGCAAATTAAGGCTTTGTTTTTGTTTGTTAAAATTGTCTTGTCTACATTTCTTCATTCAACAGATGTTAATAGCTGGCTATATTCTAGCTGTATATAAACAAATTCATAAAGATTCCAAACTAACACCTGGCAGCAGTACACCTGTGAAGAGAAAATCAAACAGCCAGTCTCAGGTCGGTTATTTGTAACTTAAGGCTTAAATTGGCAAGTTCTTTTGATATTAGGTACAGACTTTCAATCTTACTTTCATTTTCAATGTAACTGAAGACTTCATTAAGTCACTATTTTGAAAATTTTAAAATGCTTTTAGGTTTTATAAACCAAATCAATTACTACAAAAGTTTTATTTGACTTTTAAAAAAATAGAGAATGCATTCTTTGAATCTACAATATAAACAGAGCTAAGTATGATCATTTTATTTTGTCCATGCTTTTATATTTAAATTTTGTAATCCACAGAAAGCTGTAGATGTTACAACGCTGCCATCTTTAGTTTCTTTTTCTCAGAATTTAATTCAAGAAGAGTTTTCTCAACATATGTTTGCGTAAGTCAGTGTCTAATTGTTTTTCTCTTTATAAAACAAATTGTACTTTTAAAAAACCTGTTACTTCTATATATATTAGTGTTAAATTGCTATTATTATCATTGTGTCGGTACATGTTACATTTAACCTGAGTATTTCACATTTGTTTCCTTACAAATATTTTGATTTTAGATTGACACAAAAAATCAAGAAAAAACTCCCAAGCTCCCATGTTGGTGCTACTGATATTTTCCCTCATCCTCCAGGCTCACACTTGAAATTAACTAATCCAGCACTTGAGTTTATCAAGTATATCTGTGAGGTTTGTTGGCCTTTGCCTCTGGCAACAACATAGATGTTTCCTTTGAATACAATAGGCTTAGAAAATGAAATGTAGCAGTCAAAGAAAACTAATTGTAATATTGCTTTACTTTTGATTGCTTAGATTCTGGCTCTTGACAGTAACATAACTCTTCAAGTGAAGAAATTAAAAAGAGATTTGCTGAAACTGATTGGTGTTGGAGAGTTTTCTCCTGAAGCAGAGTTTGTCAATCCATGTCTGTCTTTTGTCTTACCTGAGGTATATGGAAGAAAACTTACTTTACTTTAAAGGGAGATATTTTTTTACCTCGTATATAAACAAACAAAAAAAATATATAAAATCTTCTTTTTTTTAATACAGATGATCTGTAAAAGTTGTAGTCAAATACATGATCTAGATCTATGTCGTGACATCAGTGTAGAGAAAGGTGCAGATACTCCAAAGTGAGTTTTTTGTCATCCATTGAAGTATTTTTCTATTTTCCATTTAAATCGAATTAATAATTTTGTTTGATCGCCTTTAAGAAAACAAATGTCTTTGATTTTATTTTGTGTACCCTTAACTATGAACATGATAGTTCTGTAAAAAGCCACTATGCTCACTTTGTGCAGTGCGATTAGTCAGTTGGTGGTGCGAATGAGCTGCCAGACTCCTGTTGGTTATGTTTTAATAATCTATGTTAAAGTTATTTTTTAAGTAATCTTTTCTAAGTTATGTTTGAATAATCTGGTCTACACATTGCAGTTCCTGGGTGTGTCCACAATGTCATACTGAATATGATTCTTTGGAAATAGAACAAATTTTAGTTGATGTGGTCCAGAGAAAGTCAATGGCCTATGTTCTTCAAGATCTGACTTGCTGCAAGTGTAAAGAGGTAACTTCATTGAAACTCTTCACAACATTTACAGTTGCAATACATTGAAATGGGATGTCATTATTTTTAATTATTTACATTTATACTTACTACCAATATTTCTAGATGTGTTAAAAAAAATTAATATCACAGTTTGTGCCACATTTTGTTTTATTAAAAACAATCTCATATAAATGTTCATCATGTTATACATAATCATAAATGGTGAAGTAACTTAGACCATTGAAAACAAACTTATTTACTTAAATGTTTGTTTCCACTATTTAGGTGAAAGATACCAACATGGTGCTTCACTGTAAATGTGCTGGAGACTTCAAGACCACTTATGATGTTGGTGAATTGAAAAAACATTTGTTAACATTACAAGATATTGCCAGGTTGGTTTTGGATATTTTCTTTAAAAAAAAACCCATTAATACTTAATTTACAATAAAAAAAAACCATTCGCTTTTTTTTTAAAAATTCAAACATGAAGGGCTTTAATGTACAAAGAACTGCAGAAGGAATCCTTTATCAGTGGAAGCACAATAAATATAAATAGATTTTTCTGCGAGAACTTAATTATTATGAATAATAATGTCAAAACAAATAATTATGTTGATTATTAATAAAACATATAACTGATGTATGTTTAACATTTTTGTAAAATTCAATTTATACCAAACTACAGTTTCTTTTCTTGGATTTGTTTACTGATACTTTTTTTTGTTTAAAAAAAATAAATCATGTTTGATTTCCTGAATTTGTTTTATATATACACACATATATTTTTGTAATTTCAGACATTATAAAATGACATTGTTGGAAGAAATGATTGACTGGATGATACGGATGTGAACTTGTAATAGACTTGACACATTCTTACTTTCTAGTACAAGGGCAACTTGTAACTATTATGTTTTTGTAATATAATGTTTTAACAAAGATTTTCATGATTGACAAATATCAACATTGATTTGAAAGATATTTTGTATGTATGTATTATGTGACTTGAATAAATCAATTAATATTAATTTATGACATTTTTAAATCAATGTAGTACATTTTATGCTCAAATCTGTAACAGAAATTATCTCCAATTAGTCAACATTACTTATTGTACTTGAGATATTTCCAACATTTTGAAGTGCTGATACTAATAATAAACTTACCTTTAAAATTGTAATTTTGAAGTACAAAAAAAAATGACTGTTGTTAGCTTGATATTTTTAATGATTAAATGTGTGTACCTTTGAACTATTAAGAGATCTCAGAGATAATCATCTTCAAACTCTGTAAGTAAGGCCTGAAAGGTTCACATCCTACCTTTTAATAGCCCTGGATGGTTAAATAAAGAAATGTTTCAACCAATAATTAAAGATGATTTAAACAAACAGAAATAAGTTCTTGGAACATATTCACTACTTGTTCCATAAAGAGAAAATTTTCACTAAAACATTTCTCTTTTGTCCACTGTGTGTTGATAATCTTTCAACATTAGAGAATGCAAATAAATTATCTAGATCTTGAGGAGCTCTGAGTAAAAGTTTTTTTTAAATGATGTGAATATATGTAAATAAAAAAAATTAAAGTTCCTCTTTCAGACCTAGTGATCTATGGGGCAGATGATGTTAAGGCCCTCTGTTTCTGTATCCCAAAGTTAACGAGGGTGTCATGTGGCCAGCACAACGACCAACCGACTTTTTCCAAACTGTCAGGTACCCTTAAAGCTGGGTAGACTCAGAGGCACCCTGAAGATCCCAAATGTAAAAATCCCAGTGTTCATACCTGGAACCCCAGTTCGGGAGCCAATCGCTTTACCACTCAGCCACTGGGCCAGGTATGTGAATCTTTCTGCTATTTATGACAGATGAAAGATTAAATTCGATTGAGTCAAAATGTGCAACTGCAACATAATTAGTTACTGGCTTATTGGGCTGAGGTCACTCATATAGGTGTGTATTCTTTAGTCCAGCCTCCTAATTGAGATTTATCTCCTAGGAAGCTAACTCAGCACAACTGGCTTGTAGTCCAGTTCCGTAATTAAGATTTTTTTTCAAATTAAGCAAACTCATTACCCAGTTACCCATCCATTGAGTTTGACTGTCTGTCAATAAACTCAATGTGATGGACTAAACAAACAAAAAGGGGGTGGGAGTTATACCCGCACAACTGGACAGACGTCTGGTCAGCGTGACATAGTCAAGGAATATAACATCTTAACACGTTAACTAACCCTCTCAACAGTCATGAAAAAATGTACCAGCCATTGGAACTCTATGTAAAGCGCATTTAGAATGTTAAGTTTCATTTCTAATTATATTAATACGCCTTGGCTTTATAATAAAAGGTGTTTGGCGCATATTTATATATTTTAAAGTAAATTATTATGTTTTAAATCTAAACGTGAATAAATTCCATAAGAGATATTAATGGAACGAGGTCCACTTTATACATAGTAAAATATACAAGGGGTACTATATATACTATCTGGCCAATTATCCTGCAGTGATATTCTGCCTGAGCTGAATATAGCCGGAAAGTGAAAAATGGCCGAATATTCGGCAGGAGTCGGAGCTACTATCCGGTACACCTCTATTTGCTAGTGACCTAGGAAATCTTTTTGATACAGAATTATTAAACGTTATCGAAAATCTTATAGCTAAACTTATTTTATAAAATACAGACGCCACTTAAAAAAGAAGATGATTACTTCCTACGCGTCCTGCATTTAATCATGACTTAAATTCCGTCAAGTTGTTGGTTTTCCTGGCTGGCTCAGGCAACCCATTCCATTCTCTAATAGCACTAGGGAAGCAGCATTTGTAGAAATTTGTCCTAGCATAAGGAACTAGGAATGTGCCTATTTTTTTTCTTCGAAAAATATGTTTGAAAATCTCGTAATTCTTTCTCTGTTATTGGGTAGGTGGTGTTTTAGGGCTAGTTCGTCAGTAAGTTAGCTTTTTTTGCTTGTTTTTCCCATTTCTCTGTGTTAGTAGTTTATTGGGGTGATCGTCCTCCAACCTTCTGTATCTCTCAATAGCTTCTAATGCTGCTCTGTTGCGCCTTAACTTAAGAGGTTCAATATTGGAGTCAATGTCACTGGCTGCCGTGGGAGTAGTTCTCATACCTCCACTGATAAGACGTGAGGCTTGGTTTAGAATTGTGTCTAATGATGATTGATATATTTTGTTGGCAGCTATTTGTATGGAGAGACAGTTATCTATTACAGATCTGATGCCTTTTCTTTTAAATCTGCCTTTAACTCTTTCTCTCCGTAATTATTTACCACATTCTGGTGGATTCAACGTTGGTATCGTTAGTTAGGAGAGAAAGAGTTAAGTCTTTTAGAGACAGTCTTTGGTCTAATTTTACACCAAGTTATGTTGAATTTTCTTCTTTTTTATTGGTTGTGAGTCAATTTTTAGGATGTAGTTTCTTTTTGCTGTTTTGTTGCTGTGGCTAAAGATTGAATAAGCTGACTTTTCTTTATTTTCATTTTCCATAATTTTGAATGCGTGGGGATAGTTGTGAAGGCTCTATTTAGTTTGGATCTATTCAGCAATAGATATTTCTCTGTATTCAAAATAAATAGGTCATCTGCGTAAAATGCCTTATTGATCGAAATGAGGTACGTGAGGTCATTCATGAAGATTAGAAAGAGAGTGCAGCTAAGGGCTGAACCTTGTGGTAGTCCTTCTTCCAAACTTTTTTTTTTTACTAGAGATGGCACCTTCGAATCGGGTTTGGATGGTCCTGTACATTCTTCCATAGATGCCCATTTTTTGTTCATCTTCAAAAATAGACCTATAACATAAGTGTGTGTGTGTGTTTTTATTAGTACGCACTAAAAATCTTTTTATAACAAATATTTGAGAATGGGCAAAATGAAGTATATAAAAATGCTTCAAATCTCACACACACAACGTTCCTTAAAGTCAAAATGACATCAAAAACACGATTTCTGTGATCTCCACGAAACAAATAAATGTAACGAGTGAAAACAGTCATTGAACTTACAATAAAATGTTTTGTGCATTATTTAACTAATAAACAACGGCATTATTCATTAAAAGAGTCTTCATGATTATTTTTTTTCTAAGTTTACTGATATACTAAACCAATTTGATTTTGGGCTTAATATATATTTTTGCGTACATTATCTCATGTCATATGCCGAATGTCAAAATGCAAGGGGTCAATCCCCCCGGGCCCCCAAATCCCTAGTTACGCCCCTGATGTTTAGTTTACATGCTTTAGTGAAAGAGATCCAAAAAATCCTCTCAAAGAAAAGAAAGGCACATTTAAATTACAAAGGAAAGAAAAAAATTGATTTTTTTTTGTTTGGTTTCAGATTTTGATAAAAAAAAAAAAAAAAGAATATGCTCAAAGTTTTGTATTCTATCTCCTTATAATAGTCAATGAAGTAAATGTTGTACATCACAAGCTAGTTCAAGGGCTGGAGATGGAGCGAAGCATTGTCACAAGCTGAATAAGAGATGAACGCTAGCCATTCTCTGAATAAAGACATCAGTATCTGAGCTCTAACTTATTATTAAAAGGTATTAGAACGGACGATATTACAAAAATTTATTTTTTTTACAATACTTTTTTAAAAGCAAAGCTTATGTTAAGATGATTATTGATTTTAGGAAAAACAAAGACCATATTGCATAAATTCAGATAAATAACCAAACCATAGAACAAGTACAATAAAATAAATATCTAGATATAACTATCAACAACAAACTGAAATAGAATAAACACTGTTAAAGCATATACAAGGAAATTCACCAGCGAATCTTCTATCTCAGAAAACTAAGAAAATTTAACATAGACAAAACAATAATCAAACCTTTCTACACAGCAACTATCAGCATTCTGATCAACTTTGCCATCACCTGCTGGTATGGTAATACTTCACTGGCACAAAGACATAGACTTAATAGGCTAATTAAAAAAGCATCGTATATCACTCAAATACATCTACCATCTCTTGAAGAGCTTTTTCAAGAAAGATGCATTTCCAAAACACGATTCTTTAAGACATCCTGCACCCATTAAACCACTGCTACATAAGATCTGAACAAAGTGGTCGTCTCCTTTCCATTAGGACTAACAGAAAGATTTAAAAACTCCTTTATTCCACTGTCGGTCAGAGTGTTACAAGATCAGCTGTCGTCATCGAGAAGTACATAGAAGTCACTCATAAAGCGTTGGTTGTGAATGATATGTGTGGGAGTAATTGTTGTTCGAATTTTTTCATCCATATTGTTTTTGTAAAGTAGTTACGCTGAGGTTGTCGATTGTAGTCCAACTGAATTTCCATTGGATTGGATCAATAAAATTATCTTATCTTATCTTAAGTGTGATTGAATCAATTATCTTATCTTATATAATAATGTATGTACTTCAAAAAAGAAGATGATTACGTCCTACACGTCATGCATTTTGTAACAAATCACTGGTTTTCCTGGATAGCTCAAACAACCCATTTCATGCTCTAATAAAACTAGGGAAGAAGGAGCATTTGTACAAATTGGTCCTAGCATATGGAACGAGGAATATGCCTTTATCTTTGTGTCTCTCTTGATATTTTATTACATTTTGTTTTTTATGTTTGAAGATCATGGTTCAGTGTTTTATATATAGTTGCTACTTTAGAGTCTTCTATCCTGAAGGCTTTCTAAATTTAGTGATTTTACCAAAGGTTTTACTCTAGTCCGTCTAGTCTAATGTGGATATTCCTTAGTTATGAATTCCACTGCTTTATTTTGTGTCTATTCCAGTTTCTTAATGTTTTCTTGAGTTAGTTTGGACCAATCATGTAATTACATTTGTAAAAGATCTAGACCAACAACAATAATTCTGAGCGATTAGAAATATTCCTACTAATAGTTTTTGATAAGCGCCAAGTATCTGTTTGAATGTTAACGTGATATCTTTTTAAATGCATTATCCATACTATAAAGTAGAATGTAAGGTGTATGTATGTATGTTATGAATAGAAATAAAAACCGCTAGACCAATCTTGATAAAACTTGGCAGAAATGTTCCTTGGGTACTAACTTAGACCGTAGTGTATGTATTGTAGCCCTAAAACAAATTTAAGACCCTCAAAAAAAAAAAGGGCTGACCGACTCTATTAAAGCTATAGTATTATATGGATCTAGGCTTTGTTTACAATGTTGACATGAGAAAAGATCGAAAGGATTTAGATCTAGATCTAATTTTAAGAACTACACTTTGCACATATAGTTTTTTACTTTGACACATGAAAATAAAAAATATAGTCTATTGATTTCATTATTAAATAAAATTAACCTTCAAATTTGTGTTTCAAAAGCATTTTTACATAAATTCGTTCCATATATCTGCGAATTCAGAACTTCCTGACTTATTTATAATACCATTCATTTAACAAATCGGGTAAACCAGTTTTAATTGTACTTTATAATTATATCCTATTCATCTATCGCTCCTTTCGTTTTTAATAGATATGAATATATCGGCTTCGGGTAAACCCATTTTCGCAAAACTAATTTTATTTCGTAGCGAAAGAGAAAAACTTGAAAGGATCATAGTTAAGTTTAACATACATCTAATTTCAATCAACTAGATTAGTAAACATAGACTAGGACCCGCAGGCCGCGGGTGATGTCAGGCTATTATATATATATATATATTTAAGTTGGACGACTTCAGGCCAATACATTAACCACTGTGACAACAAAGTGCTTTTGAAAATAGAATGTTTTATAGTTTTCTATTATTAGTTTCAAACTTTTAAGTGGTGACCTAAATCCCTTCACAAAGTATAATAGGGACTGATTCAACCCAGAAAATGGCTAGACACTCATTTTATTATTTTTTTAGCTGATGATAGTTTTCTAATACTGGCTGCAAAGTCCATTGGCATACTTGCATGAGAAATTCTATTGATCTAAAATCTAGATGAAGCGTCAGTAGCAAGTAGAAATGTTTGTTCTGTTCGGTACTTAGAGAATAGTCTTCAGCAAAATGTCTTCAATCTTACATATTGTCTCTTATACCATCATGTCTGTTTATGTCTTTCTTTCTTTTTTTTTTTTTTGTGAGTCTGGTTTGAGCTAAAGTAAAAGAATTATAGTTTGAGATAAAGCACCTCCAATGTTGCAAAGTCCTTAGTACTTCTGACTTGGTTTTTCGTTGTAGGCACTTAAATGCCGGGATTAGTCTGACGATGTTGTTCTGAGGTTTCAGTCAGCAAGGGCTGACTATGTTGCCTAAGATTGCCATGGCCAATTCTATATTACTAGGTTTGGCTATAAAGTTATGCTCTTTGAGTTTAATTGTAGATGCTCTTTTATGGAAAACACAGATGCCACTAATGTTGGAAATTGTGTCCTTTCTCTGTCCAAATAACAAATGAAGAGTCCTGTTAAATCTTATCTTATATAATACAGACGTTACTTCAAAAAAGAATATGATTACGTCCTACTAGCATTGACTTGTCCAAATACATATTCATCTTTTCTTTGAGTACCTCATGTAACATAAGGCCTTAGTAAAAACACTCCTGTCTCCATGGCCTCTTGCTAGCTTTCTAATGGCTTCCTATCTCTTTCCTGGCATCTCGGTTTCATTTAGTAAACTGTGTTGCCACGTTAATTTTGGTCTTCCTCTGCTATTTGTGTCCTGTGGGTTCCGCTCTAAGGCCTGTCTAGCTCTGTTTTTGGTATCTTTTCTAAGGGTGTGACCAATCCATCTCCACTTTCTAAGAGCTGCATCTCCATGTTTCCCAGTCTCAGTCCACCCATATCCCACAGTTTGGTGTTTTCTATTTTCTCATACCAGTATATTTTAAAGATAATTCTCAGGCATCTGTTGATAAAGGTCTGTACTTTTTTTGTTGTTGCTTCAGTTGTTCTTCATGTTTCAGAACCATACAGTAGGACAGCCTTGATATTAGAGTTAAAAATTCTTATTTTCGTCTTGTTAGAGATGTTGGTTTTAGGTGTGTAAATGTCTGACTGTCTATGATGTTTAATGTCTTCATCTGTTCCACCTGATACATTGATTACACTCCCAAGGTAAATGATAATATCTTTTTGGTCTACGGTCTGAGAAACCAGTTCTATGTCTCCAATTTGTTTGTTGTTTACTTTTTTTTGGTTGTTTACTTTTAGATCTACTCTTTTTCTTACTTCACTTAAAGCTGTGACCTTTTCTTGCATATCCTGTAATCTATGCAATAATAAGACTTTGTCATCTCCGAATTCTAAATTCTCAAGTTTTTTTTTTTGAAAGTTTATTGGATTCCTTTCCCTGAAGTAAGCTTCTTTTGTGACCCAACACAATACTAGAAGGAACAGGAGTGGTGTTTGACTCCTGTTGTGACTGGAAATTCCTCTGACCGTTTGCCACTGTGGACTACTTGGCAGATAAAACCGTCTTAAAGGTTTTTTTTTATTATTGTTATTACTTTATTTATCCCGTAGTGTCTCATTACTACCTAGATAGATTTTCTGTCAAGGCGATTTTCAAAGTCAACAAATGTTGCATAAAGAGGAGATTGCCATTCGACACATCATTCTACAATTATTCTGAGTGTTGCTATTTGGTCAGCACAAGATCTCCCTTTTCTGAATCCGGCCTGTTCTTCCTTTAGGAGTTCATCGTATGCTCTCTTTATTCTGTTTAATAGGATTCTGCTGAAAATCTTGCTTGGTACTGACAACAAAGTGATGCCACGCCATTTCTCACATTGTAATAGATCTCCACTCTTTGGTAGTTTTATTAGCAAGCCCTTTTTCCACTCTCAAGGAGTTGTTTCTGTTAACCAAATTTTGTGCATATTGCAAACTGGACAATTCGAGACATTGTAGTATAAGGTTTTGATTTTTCATTCATGTGTATTCTATAATGAAATTGGACCAAAAGCGCTCAGAGCATGCTATAAGCATATATAAAAGCTATAATAATAAAAATATTAATCTCTTGACAGATTCAGTTTGATGAAATATTCTGCTTCAGCGAATTTCGACATACCTTTTGCGTTAACAATGGGATAGGAATCAAGCCGAATCTTTTTGTTTAAGCATCTAAAGTTGACACATACTCTTGGTGTTGAAGATTTTTGTCATTTTACTAGTGATAATTGCGCTCTCATATGATAAATTGTAGTGTTCTGCTTTGATCTAATATTAAATTTTTTAAAATGAAATCTCTGTAGTAAATTGGGTAAGGCTATGGTCGTGGTGTGGTAGGTTTGTCATCTGTTAGTATTATTTTATCTTGGATGATTGTAGTTTTGTCCGGACCGTCTGTAAATATTTGTAAATGTATTTACGAATGTTTGATAATTCTATCATTGTGATTTCACGTTATTGATTTTAACATATGCCTAGATTCAGTTTGGTTTAACTGTTCTAATGGTAAGAGTAAGACTTCTTGCACACGACATGTCATATTCCTTATCTTCACGGATAACTTCTAAACATGTCAGTTCCTTCGATAATGTCATACTATTTATGTTGTTGATAGCGATTTCATAATAAACATCAGTAATTTTTCTTATGAAAAGTAAATGGTCCTTGCCATTTAATTAATATCTTCTTGTTATTGTCAGCTAGTAATCGTCCAACGTTGGCTGATTCTAAATGTCTAAGTCTTCTGGATTCATTTACTCTTGGGGGTTCTCTCTTTGCTTTAGCAGTTCATTAGTTTGGCTTTTTCAAATGCATTAATGACAAGGCATGTTGGAAAGGTGTGTTTCTGTCTGAAGAATTTAAATTTGACTATGAGTGAAATTTGATCTGTTTTCAATTGATTATTTATTGAAGAGCTTTTATTGGTAGATTGCTAAGTCATATCTTGGTTGTCCGTCAATTTAAGATGATTTGCAGCTATTGAATCAGGTAAACTGTTCGATTTATTAGGCATTGACATTAATCTCAGTTATGTCTATCAATTTTTTTAAAATTTGGTTCAACTGTTTTAAGTTGTGCTTAAATTTGTTTTCGTTCGTTTTACAATCTTGACAACCTCTGACATGTTTCTATTTATGAAATTTCCCGGCCTGCTATCTCTTTCTCTCACTCTCTCTTGTTCCTCTGTGGAACCACAATTTTTTTTTTACCTGCTGTGATGTACTTGTTCACGCTGTCTTGAGGTCAACTCTAGAGGACTTAAATTTCAATTAATTACTCTGCAAGCGTTTGAGTTTTATTGTTCGGGTGTATTCAATGTAGTTGATCAACAATACAGAATAAACAAGACGATGGATGTAACGAGTCAAGAGATGTGGTCAACACTGAGGAACAGTTCATACTATATTTATTCCAATAAAAGGCCGCAGTAAAAGTCTCTGTCAAAATAAACACGTCTTTACCCTATAGGATTCTTTCGCTAACTGATTTTCCGGTCTCTAACCCAAAATATCCCAAACGTCAATAATACCGTTCAATATACGTCTTCTATGATGCGTCGCTAAAAACTAATTACAAATAAGGTGTCTAACAGATTCCTCCCCCCCCCCTATAAAAAAAAAACAACAATATTTTTCTACTACTGTCAAGTCTGACAAGGGCATTTGCATTTTATGGGGAAAGACAACAAACATAAAATAAGGCATCCTAAAATCTTCATCCTGGCTTGACAGTTCATGATGTTCATGCCAATGTTCATATCATAACACTGTGTAGACTTCTAAAGTCATCTTCATTTAATAAACAGTTCATCATGGAAATGTGGCATCTCATGGGCACATCATACAGCATCACCTCTCACAAATGTTCTCCTCTGGCAGTAATCTGACAAAATATAATATTTCAAAAACAAATTATAAACTTTATCTCCACATTCAATAAGTTTTACCTTACCACCCTTTTATAAGCTTTCGTCCATTTTTCTTTTCCACTCACCCTTTTCCATCGACATAACCTTTTCCAATGATACATGAAATGATTCACAAAAAAATATATATACTTACTTTCAAATGCCTAACGATCAAATTTACCTATTTCCCTTTTCAACTAACATTGAAATTGTGCCATGCTAATTAATATTACCATAAAAAAATCTAATATTAAACATCAATGTAGTATATACATAGTATTTACAAGTATCACTTCCTCATGTAAGTGTATGTCAATCTAGACAGCATATAACCAATTTAAAATTATCAATCAATAATCAATATCCATAAGTCAATAAAGTACAAGAGGTACTTTCACCTTAGTTTTATAACTTTAAAAATTTAAAACATATCATTACTATTCTATGGAATGTCACATCATAGAATTTACTCATCATTATAGTCCTATACTTGATCAATCAACATTATACTTCAATTTAAAATTCATTTGTCTCATATTATTTCTCAATACATAAATAAACTTTAATAGACAAGTTTAAACTTGATCACGATTCCATATTCAGAATACTTATTTATTTTACATCATATCTTGTCCTGTCATTTTGTTTATCATAAGTTCTGTACCCATTTGATCTATGATCATTATATTTGTTTCTACTTTGGTTAATTCTTCCACCAAATCTACAACTAGAACTCGCTATCTTCTGATTGATATGAGACCTACTCCAACATTCTCTAGCAAAATGTCCTAGCTTATGACAATTATAACAAGTCATATTTCTTCTATTGTATGAGTTATTCATAGGTCCATTGTATTGTCTAGTATTTCTGTTTAACACATTTCTGTTCAATAAATGTTCATATTTGTTTTGCCATCTGTCAATGTCCCTCATAGTACAAGACCTAATTCCTCTAATGTTACCCAATAACATCTTGTGTCAAACTAGGTATTGCTACAGCATTACAGTAACCAGTGAAAAAAGGTGTCTTGATAAAAATTCTACAAGCTTTAAATTTCTTAATACTGCCATCTAACAATCTAACCTTTTTCATGTAACCTAAATAACACCATGGTTCTAGAAATTTTGAATGAATTGCAATTGTTGTGCATGCTGTGTCCATGATAAAATTTATAGATTTTCCATTTACTAGACCTTTGAATAGTTTAAAAGTATTTCTCTTTCCCTCAACCATGTTAATTTCTTCTATAGTGTTACCATAATTTAGTTGTTCAATATCACTATCCTCATCACTATAATCTCTATCCTGATTTTCATTAGTATAGTAAACTCTACTTGTTTGATTCCTATCTCTATGTTTACTACTACTTCTGTTTTGATTTCTATCTCTATATGAGTTCTTATCATTTGTTCTATAGTATGTTGTTTTTTTTACAATGGGAAGCTATGTGACCTTTCTTATGGCAGTTGAAACAAGTTATTTCTTCAGAATGATTATCCCTAGATTTTGATCTTCCATTTCTATCTCTATTTCTATTTTCAGACCTATATTCATTTTCTCTAGAATATCTATCATTTCTTCTGAGTTTTTTCACACTTGTGTATCCTATTAAATCTACCTCATTCTTATCTTTAGTTTAGAATGGATTAGTTGGATAAGCATTTTTATAAATTCTCATTATTTCTGTTACTTCATTGAAACATTTAGGATTTCTCTCTTTAATGAATGATTGAAGTTGGGGATCACACTTGTTAATAAAGTTATCTAACAGAATGAAATTTTTTAATCCCTCATAAGAATTTCCCACTTTTTCTAACTTTACCCATTTATTGAAATAATCCTTCTCCATATTAATGGTAGTTTGGGGTTCTACTTCTAATGATGGTATATTGTCAAAGTATTTCTTTCTGAAAGTTGTAGCATTATGACCATAGGCATTCAACAACTCTCTTTTCAAGACTTGATAGCTATCATCAATATGATGGTCATGATTTTGGTATATTGTTAGAGCCTGACAAAGTCTATTAGTATTTCAGACCATTCTTCCTCTGGCATATTAAATGTAGACATTTTTGCCTCATATCTTTTCAGAAAATCACCAATGTCATCCTTCTGTTCATCAAAACTTTGTATCTTCCTCTTTAGCCATGTTTGCGAATTAGGGTTGTCTATTTGTGTGATAGCATTATTTGAATTATTTGTGTTATTTCCTGGCTTGTGCTGCATCCAATCTCATCTTCTCCATTTTAGCCTCATGCTCTCTGGTTTTTTCTCTCTCTTTGTCTTGCCTTTCTTGGTCCTCTTTTTGCTTCTCATATTCTTCCTTTCTGATCCTATCTTGTCTTTCTATCTCATGTCTTTGACATTCTTCTTGTCTCTCTCTCTCTTGTCTTTTTTCTTCTTTCTGTCTCTCTATCTCTTCTTTTTCCTTTCTTATTTTATCTTGACGTTCCATTTCTTCCCTCACAACTTGCTGTACATAAGCTGCCAAGTCCTTTCCTTTTAACTCCATGGCCTTTCCATCCTGCATTGCTGCTTCCTTAACCTCCTTAAGGTCCACATATGAGGATGTAGCCATTGTATTATATTTTCACCCAAATTTATATATATTTTTTACTTAGCCTATATTGGTTATGGCTATACTTTAAACTTATTTTAAATTTAAGTTTTTTTCACAATTTTATACAAGTTTTAAGTGTTATGTCTCTATAGATTCAGTAAATGAGTAAATCTAGTCTGAGTTATATTCCAATCTGTATATTAATGTCACACAAATTTAAATCTAGTATATTATAGTATATATAATGGTACCATTTAGATCCAGAGTTATCCAGAGTTACCAAGAGCACTATGACTATGAGTATGAATAACTATAACCAATTTCAAATTTGATATGACTGAAGTCTGAAGTGTCTAGATTAGATAGATCTAGATGATAGATCTAATCCAGAAATTATGGTTCTATTTAACCATATGAAATAAATATGTCCATACAATATGTATCAAATATATCTTTAACAAGATATATCTAGAATGTACTACCTTCATTCATCTTTGAAATTAATATTCAAAATTAGAGTCTAAATATGGTGATTATGTTTTGTATATAATATTGTAAACGGTACGTCATAGAACCTTGGTTGTAAGACTGAAAGAATTCTATGTTTATTTATTAATTTTACTATTATTTCATTGGTTCATTGGTTGGGACAGAGTTACAGCGCTTGAAGTTTTTGTTATTGTTGACAGGGGACCGGAGTTTTGTGATAGCATAGTAGGAGCCATTATAAGGCAGTTCTGATAGTTAATGTATATTTAGGAATTCAGCTTTTGTTGGCGTTATCTACAGATATAATTTATTCCTATTTCTTTATTAAATATTTCTTATTTCTAATGCATCCCTGGTGTTCTTAAAGTATTGCATACGTAATGTATCCATGTCAAAGTCATACTCTAGGAGTTCACAACAATCACAACCATTTTTGGAGCAGCAAGTGTGTCAACAAGTTGACAGGTGAACTATTTCATATAGTACTATTTCTTATAGTACCACTAACGTGTCAAACCTTTGACATAAACTAGGAGATTTGTATCTATTATCTTTTGGTTAGCAGTAAGCTCTACTTTCTTGGAGTAAAGAGCTGGAAAATTAATTAACTCAGGGACAAAAACTCTTGTGCTAAAGTATAAGAACAAACCTACGTCCATAAAATGGCCGAAAAAGTATACGGTGACCTACTAAAACTTTACGAAACGGGGAAGAGTCTTGGCTACCAGAGAGAAGAATTGGACGAGTGGGTTGCTAAAATCGTAAGACAGAATGAGGAGAGAGATACTAGAATGGAAGAGAGGAAAGAAAAGGCAAAAGTAGAAGAGGAAGAAAGGAAACAAAGGGCGAAAGTAGAAGAACGGAAGATGGCAATGCAGGAAGAAGAGATGAGATTTAAATGGAAGCTAGAAGAGGACCAAGTAAAGGCCAAAATCGCTGCCATTGAAAAAGAGAGTAAAGCAAAGGATGTTGAGGGGCAAGAAAATAGAGACACGAGAAAAAGAAATACGCCCCAAACAAAAAGACAAAAATTCGTGGAAGGCACGGACAAGATGGATGCGTTTATCAACAGATTCGAAATGCTAATGAAACTTGAAAAGGAACCGCAACACAAATGGGCCATACAACTTCTCAGTCTGGTCGGAGGAAAGGCCCTCGATGCACTACAAGTCCTAAGCGATGACGAGGTAGCAAACTATGCCATCCTCAAGAAAACATTGCTTGATTTCTATCAATACAGCGAAGATGACTACCGACAGAAGTTTCATGAGCTAAAACCATCAGACGGCAACATGAAGCAATTTGTTTCTGATGTGAAAATAACGTTCGAAAAATGGGTTCAAGCGTCTGGAATTGAAGAATCCTTCGAGAGCCTGAAGCAGTTTATCATCGTGGACAAAATCATATCAACAGCTGGGAAGCATCTGTTTGCCTTCCTACAGGAAAGAAAACCGAGAAGTGTGGAGACCGTTATGGAACTGTGTCAAAGTTATGTAGCGGCACATCCGGGCGAAATACTACAAAAGGTTGAAAACAGTGAAGAAATCGAATTTGCCACCGCAGCAGTCTCTACAACAGCACGATTTACAAAGAAAGAAACAGCACAACAACAAAGTCCACTCCAAAACAGAGATAAACAAAGAGAACGAAATGATTATAGACTAAATCAGTCACCAGCCCAGAGAAGTGAAGTGAGATGCTACAACTGTGGGAGAATGGGGCACATAGCGAAGTATTGTCGAGATGCCCGGAGAACAGAATACTACAAGAACGATGTTGTAGCCCATGTTGGAGGCTTGGCTGATAGCCTTTCACCGTACGTATGTCCAGATATAGCAAATGGCTATCATACCCACGCCCTACGCGATACTGGGGCCACCAAATGTGTACTCTTAGCTAAACTTGTGAGACCTCACCAATACACTAAAAGACAATGCAGAGTACAAGGTTTCGGAGGGCAAATAAAGAGCTACCCAACAGCTATAGTACACATTAACTCTCCGTATTTCAATAAAAAGGTTGAAGCTATAGTTGTTGAGAATGGTCCATTCGAAGTGGTGATAGGGAATGTACCAAATATAGAGTGTCCCAGCGAGGCTCAGATCGACAGATGGAAACAATTTTTTAACTGGGAGCCAACACATGAAACGACGACTGAATTGCAAGGGCAACAACAAAGGAGACAAGACTACGACCCTAAACACGTAGAACACCGTTGTCCAACAATTCCTTTAGAAACGAGACAACAAGTGGAAGGCAGACAACAAAAACTCAAACCGGAACAAGAAAGTGAGGATCATGTTGGCAGGGACGGAAATAAGGAAGATTTATTTGTGCACCCAAGAAAATACCCTAGAAGTGTTACAGAAGGCAGAAAAACGGAATTTGACGTCGTCGAAGAAGTGAAACGAAAAGAAACAGCAAACGTAACTGGTCCAGAGGGTTCTAATGTGCAGGGCAGTAGAGATTCTGCTGACAGAAGTAGCTCTAGGACGAGTGGATGGTATCTATGGTACAGAGAAAATGGCAATGGAGGAAGGCGGCAGTACCCAGAAGACCAAGGAGAATTCCAGCCTCAAAGATACCAAGGCTATCAAGGACGTAGACCTTGTTACAGACGCAATTATGGCAGCCCACCAGTCAACAAATATTATGGCAACCGACCAGTCAACAGATATTATGGTATTCGAGACAGATGGGGAGGTCCATGGCGACCAAGAGAATTTGATCGAGCTGGCTTATGAGACTATGTGTAACAAGTGAATATTGAAACAAGGTGACGTCTGACAGTAGAAGTCTTTTGGTGGGACAGCTTTCCACCAAACACCTAATATAAATGCTGATATCAGTTGAGATGTATTTCCTTTTATACAGAGTCACAATGTACTGAAGCAAGTCTCCTATTTGTATTGGACATGAGTACTTAATGACCAGTTTTGAGTAGTTAAACGGATGATGTATAGTTAGTGATTTTTTTTCTCCAATGCTAGTTAAATCTGGATGTTGTAAAGAAATTGGTTGAAATTGTGAACAAGGAGAGTTAATTGGAATTGGGGAATGTAGATATGTTAACTTGTAATTTTTGTGTGATTCTGTCTTTTTTTCTTTTCTTTTCCAATTTGGATTTGAGTTCCATGCTATTGAGTGTAGAGTGTATCTGTGTATCTGTGTATTTTTTTGTGTGCACTCGTTCTTTACCTGATACTGAATTCTAAGCGAGTAACTTTTTACGCTATTAATAAGTTATATTAATAGCTTACTTTGGTCAGGGGGGAATGTGGTGATTATGTTTTGTATATAATATTGTAAACGGTACGTCATAGAACCTTGGTTGTAAGACTGAAAGAATTCTATGTTTATTTATTAATTTTACTATTATTTCATTGGTTCATTGGTTGGGACAGAGTTACAGCGCTTGAAGTTTTTGTTATTGTTGACAGGGGACCGGAGTTTTGTGATAGCATAGTAGGAGCCATTATAAGGCAGTTCTGATAGTTAATGTATATTTAGGAATTCAGCTTTTGTTGGCGTTATCTACAGTTATAATTTATTCCTATTTCTTTATTAAATATTTCTTATTTCTAATGCATCCCTGGTGTTCTTAAAGTATTGCATACGTAATGTATCCATGTCAAAGTCATACTCTAGGACAAGATATATCTAGAATGTACTACCTTCATTCATCTTTGAAATTAATATTCAAAATTAGAGTTTAGATCAGTAGATGTACAAACGAAATGTACTAAAATTTGTGGATCTAAAATTAGCCAGACGACAACGTTTGACTTCTATGCAAGTTTCGGCATTATTCTCATGGCGAAATCATATTTGATTTTAACCTCTCAAACTAAAAATTGTATTTTAGTGATTCACAATAAAAGAATCTTACCTGCACTTTCTATCATTAAGTGGAAAAATAAAAGATCGAATTAAATTAATAAAAATAAATAATATAATATAATATACACAAATGAAATAATTAAATGAGACTATCGCTATGGGTTGGGATATGACAATATGGCACACATTGAGAACGTCACGAAGTAACCAAGCAACAACGGATATGACGTTTACACAAACAAAACAATCACTACCCTAAACGTATAATATAGCTTTTCATCTAAATTACGTCTTTCCCCGACAGTTTAAGGCGCACCACCTGATTTTACTCGGGCTAACGTACCAAATTTAGACAAAGTCTATTTCTAAGGGCAGTCTAAGCATATACTAATAAGAAAAATGTCACTTAGCTTCGATAAGAAAGATCCCTATGCTCGGATTCCCGAATATGATAGATCTACAGCTAATTCCACTGCCTCTCTTCCAGTTCTGACTTTGTTTTCCGGTGATGCCAGTGGATACAATCCGTGTCGAGTATCCCACGTAATGCCCCAGATGTCTTGATATGCCACAGCAAAATGTTTCAGTTTCTTAGACGACTGTTGATGACCGTATGTGTAGTTCCGACGACTTTGTGTACAGTTACTGACGAACAGGCCAACGGTTCTCCTGGCGACGACTTGATTTGTGTAGACGACTACTGACAAATAACGACTTTCTTGACGATGACTTGATCTGGGCGACTGACGAATAACGAATTTCTTGACGATGACTTGATCTGGGCGACTGACGAATAACGACTTTCTTGACGATGACTTGATCTGGGCGACTGACGAATAACGAATTTCTTGACGATGACTTGATCTGGGCGACTGACGAATAACGAATTTCTTGACGATGACTTGATCTGGGCGACTGACGAATAACGAATTTCTTGACGATGACTTGATCTGGGCTGACGAATAACGATTCTCTAAAATAGTTCACTGCTTCAGCTGCTAATCTGGTAGTACGACGAAGTCTGCTGCTGTATGCTGCTTCACTAGGCCAAAATGTCCGTAATGTCCAATGTAGACTAGGTGAGACCAAGGTCACCTCCAACGATGTTCCGTTATACGATTAACGGTTTTCACAAAAATAAGTGGATGTTGCTGTTTCCACTACTTCAACACTAACAAGTCTAGATATGGTCTAGACCAACTTATAATAAATAGATCAATGTTCAGCAACGACAAATACGAATTCACTAACCTTCCAAAGGTTAAACGCAGTGACTGTTATAAAAGTGACAACCGGTTTAATGAGCAAACTGCTCCACAAGAATCTCTCAAAGGGTAAAACAGAGCGATTTAGTTAGCTAACAAACTTGTATTACTCACAATAACTTCCAACAGTGAACAAACTGTCCTTCTCAAAACTGACGAGGTAAAGCTTGATATAACTATGTGGCTCCTACGACTGTTAGCAAACGAAGAAAAAATATGTCCAACAGGTTTACTGACAATCTCTCATCCGTTATGAATGAACGGTTCCTCTGGCTTCAGGTCGATTCAGCATACGAAGATCAGGCGTTTGTAATATAAGTAGAGTAGACCAGACGTGGAGATGATCAATGTCTTGACGAAGGTCACCCTGAGTTAACGGCTCGTTGAACGAACGATCGAGCAGGCGACGACTGCATGTAGAACTAACGACATAGCCTAAACAAAGTCACTCTGCGATGATGCTGTGTTCAGCCGTACTCCAATGAAACTTTATATCTTCGAGTGCACGACCCTCACCTGAGCAAACGTTCAGCTTCGAGGTCCGGTTCAAGGTTCGGCTTCGCCATTGTGATGTACTTGTTCACGCTGTCTTGAGGTCAACTCTAGACGACTTGAATTTCAATTAATTACTGTGCAAGCGTTTGAGTTTTATTGTTCGGGTGTATTCAATGTAGTTGATCAACACTACAGAATAAACAAGATGATGGATTTAACTAGTGAAGAGATGTGGTCAACACTGAGGAACAGTTCATACTATATTTATTCCAATAAAAGGCCACAGTAAAAGTCTCTGTCAAAATAAACACGTCTTTACCCTACAGGATTCTATCGCTGATTTTCCGGTCTCTAACCCAAAATATCTCAAACGTCACTAGTCCCGTTCAATATGGTGGGTCGCTAAATATCTAATACTATAAACAAGGTTAGACACTGCGCATTATAATTTCTTCGACATAGACTTTTGACATAATTTTGGAAAGAACCGCTTCATAATGCTCTCCCGAAACATACACACTCTCATATTGTGGGCTCGTTGATTCTACTATTATTTTACTTATCCTATCCCCTTTCCCCTCCAACATCAAAAAGTTAGTCCTTCGAACCCTCTTTGACTTTTCTTCGGCTTCTCAATTCTTTCTATATTATATTTCGACGTGTCCCCCCCCCCCCTTTTTTTTGGTTAATATAACTTTTTTTTTTGCAACCTTTAAAGTTAAGGCAAGCAATGTACGGTATAAAGACACTATAATTTCGTCATACAATCAGTTTCAGTCTTAGTAAATTAAATGCATTTTCCCAACGGCCTGCCACATTCCCCTTTCTGTAGTTATTTTGGTTTTTGTTTTCAAAATAAAATAAAAAATTAATTTGGGTTTTATTTATTGTTATCGTTTATTTGAGTTTTTTTGAACGTAGCGAAATGAGAATAGCTCTAGATTTATCTTTTTAAAGCTAGTGGAATTAGTTGTTTTTTTTTTGGTCATTAATTTATTTAGGGATTCTCCGATTGGTCACCACACACTTTTCAGATTTTGAATCTAAATATCTAGCATCTATGGTTAGTTTTAAACTTTATATCGATATTCTTTAATCATAAGAACAAGAATCTTGTTCGACCTCTTTTTTATGCTTGTAGGATTAGTTTTATTTTTTCAATTAGACCATAGACCGCGACTAAAATGAAGCGGAGATGACGTAATGCATATTAAAAATAAGTAGACTTAGGAAAAAAGAAAAACAATTGCTTTTAAAATACGTAATTTGTGTAATATATTTCCTCTTGTTATCTATTAGATTTGGCTTTTAGTTTGTTGTGTAATCAAATCAAAATCGACACTGGCAGCTGGGAAGAGGTGGCACTGGATAGATCCACATTGAGAGAGAGCATAAAGGAAGGGTCACCGATTGCAGATGTCATACACAACAGCAGCAGAAAGAAGGGTGTAAATGCAACGGCGCCTGGTGATCACATATGCCCAACTTGCGATCGCAGTTGGGCCTTTTTAGTCACACATTAAGTTGCAAAGGGAAAAGATCGTCTCTCGAGACGTAAAATGCCACAGAGTTATTATTATGTCACTTCACATGCTTTATATATAGACTGCGGCATTTTAGAAATATCCAAAATAAAATACAAAGTTTTGATAAAAAGCATGCGTTTTTTTTTATTTGCGATTAGCGGTGGTCGCGAATATGTCAAATTCGGCTCTAGAAGGTGAAAGAAACCTGTGGTCGAAATTTCATTCGAATGCGTGCGACTGTTTATGAGATTTTTGATCAATGAATCCATCAGTGATTTGGTAGCTTACAAATCTACTCTCTAAGCCTGCTGTCTTCCCTTGTTTCAAGAATTTCGTTATCTTTCCCTCTACCAATGTCGGATCAAGTTGAAAATTTGCACAATTATTTCTTGTACCGCACAAAAGAAGAATCAATAAAAAAAAACAAACCCAGTTAATTAACTATTGGTAATTAATTTTTTGTTTGGTGACGAACAAGGGAGAGAACTCGTACTTTACATATGTTGTTGTATACATTGAATTAGTCCCCTTTAAAAGGCTTGATCCCTGGGTTAACACTTTTTTTTATGTATTTAAAAAGCAATCAAGGTAATATTCACTCACACAGATACCCCCTTCTTCCCCCCCCCCTCTCTTTTTCAACTGCTCTAGACAAGTGATAGGATCATAGAATGAGAAAGCTAAAGTATGAATTTGTGCTAAACAAAAACAAATGTTAAAATTATTATTAAACTAGTCTTAATATTGTTAGTCTAGATCTATTACTAATTTAATTTCATGACTGATCCAAACTAATTGAAACACTTATTTAAACCTGTTTAAAAAAAAACACTATTTCCTCTTGTTGTCAATTAGATTTGGCTTTAAGTTTGTTGTGTAATTATTATTATTATGTCACTTAACATCATGCAATTGTATGGGTTCTAATATTGTCCATTTAACCACGTGACCTAACATTTATGCATGTATATGTAATTAGATTTTGTCTCACATACAAAATTAGATTTGTATCATTCTAGAAATCTGGTTGGTTAAATAGAATAATCAGACGCTACAAACTTCCTTAGTTCAGACCATCATGTCTCTATGGACGTTCTCATAAAGTGTCTCTATGGACGTCCTCATAATGTGTCTCTATGGACGTCCTCATAAAGTGTCTCTACACATTTCATTACTTCCATTTACTTGTCCTCTGTAAATGTCTTTTGAATTTTGATAGGCTGGAGCGTAGAAGCAGCATAATTGGAAGTTTCTGCAGTGATGTGACAATAAATTAAAAACATAACACAGGTTTGGTAGGAAATAGAATCAACGGACACTAGATGCTTGAGACTGCATAGAGTAGTGAATTGCTTTTTTACGGACTTTGGACTATTTCCCTTTAGTGAAATTAAAGTAGTTATTCTTTGGAACCTCACCGCCTTAGTTTAATATGTACCTTTGTTCCATATTTGTCTAGAGATAAATTTACATAAGGTAATACATTAAAATTAGCACAGAACACTCCATACTGAACATCAATCATATAGACATGTAGTAATTTACACAGGAAGTTACTTTAACTCTTTATCTCCGTAATTATTTTCCACATCCCAATGGAATAATTCATTTTACTCATTTGTGTTTAACTACCCTGTTATGATTAAACTTCAATAACTTTTTTATATGTAATCTGGAAATGTTGTATTAGGTATATATTTTATAGAACAATGCATGCTCTTTTTATATAACACAAATTAAAGTTTATAACATCAAAAATGTATTTAATTTAATTGGGTCAGATCAACGTTGGTATCGTCAGGAGTGAAGAGAAAACAAACACTTCTTTGTGGAGCAGATGATTTTTTGTAAGAGTGTTTACTTTGCTCTTATTAACTAATGAATGATTGATACAAAAACTGGAACATTTGTACCGCGCCATAATACCCCAAGCCCTAATAAAATCCTGTATAAATCGACTAGTTTGGTGATATAGATCCAGATATGGTAATATTAAACGACATTGGTCTACACTACAATACTAAATCTAGCTACAGATATGGTATAGAATACTATAGAAAATTCTAGTTCGGTGATATAAATCCAGACTTAGAAACATAAAAAGAAGACAGTAGTCAAAATGTTCCTAAACGTCTATTTTTTTAAAAATTTAACTCTTTAGTGAGTATATGTGGAAATATCCAATGTGAACTCCAATCATATTTATTTTAAAGATTATATTTTCAAAAATTATTAATTATCCAGGTTTTTTTTTTCTGTGTGGCTAATAAGCTAGTATTTTGTTTCCAATTGATATACTTAAACACTTTCAAATTTCTAGGAAAATCGTTAAAGCCTTTTTCGAGATCCGTGTCCACCAAGTATTCAATACTCAGCTTCCATGTTGAACCCATGAAGAGTTTGCCAGCTAATAAGAAGAATTAAAACAAGTCCATAGTTACACAAAATATTTTTTTTCTGTAACTATAGAGCACAAATATTTGCTGTGTATTTTCCTGTTATTCCTCCTAGTCAACAAACAGGCCAAAAAAACAACAACAAAGTTTGAATCAATACATTGTGATATTTCTCATGCAGTACGTCAAAAATGTCTTAATGATAAACTTTAGTGTTTGAACATAAATTTAGTGATAATTACTTTTAAATACGTCAGATCCCCTGAAGATACGAAAGTAAAAACTGAAGATATAATGATAATTCCAAAGCCTCCAATGACTTTAGCAGAAACTCTAGTGTCAGGTATAGAGATCAAAGTTCTTCTATAAGCTGAGGTGTTCTTGGCTTCAATAACTAGATCTGAAAAGTCTAAATCTGTGTATGTTTTAGTGGTACTGGAAAGGTCGTCAAAAGTACTTGTGTCATTTAATGTAGATGATTGAAGAAATGACTGTATACTTGACTCAGAAGTTGACCCAGAATTGGATTGAGAAGTTTGAATACTGGATTGAGTGCTTGCTGGTGTATTTGACTGGATGTTTGTATCAGTACTCAAATCTGGAGTAGTGTCATTTACAAAAGTCGTAATTGTATTTTCTATATGGCTAGTTGTGTCACTATTGGTTGTTCCTGTAGTATCAGCTATGGTTGTGGGTACTGTAGAGGCGGAATTCCCAGCAGTATCACATGTACAGGAAGAGTTGTCTACTGAAAAACCTGTGCTTGTTTCTTGCATGCCACATGTTACTTGAGGCTGGGTAGTTTCATCATGAGCTTTTAGTTGTTCTACAAATAACTCTTTATCAAAATTCTTGAAAAAAAAGATAAATTATATTATTAAATTTTACAGATCGCTATTCCCAGTATATCTACTATGATTATTTCGGTGTCTTTTCTCAAAGTCTCATACTTAAATTGTAGCAAAGCATTTTTCAAAAAGGGAAATAAGTTGTTTTGCTTATGAAATTGACTTATTTAGAATCCTCCACTCGAACAGGTGACAAACAACTACCAAGATATTCAGCCCATTAGATTTAACACTCAAACGAAGTAGCACCAGATTGATCTGTAACAACTCTTGCACACTCTTGGTTTATTTTTTCCTAGCTATTTTGATACAAAACTTTTGTTTCAGCTTCTTCTACGAGAAAGGGAAAATTACCCAATGTGCCCCAAATTCAAATCTTGGCCTACGCTTTAATTAAGTATGTAATACTTTTCCCTTGCTGCTCCTTCAGTAACCGAAACCCTTGCCCAAATATTTTAGTGCAGCTCAATGTTTTAATGGGAAATATTTGCTATGAAAATAAAATTCCTTTACAGAGCGATTGTTTTTCTTTTAATAACTAATGAATTTTAGATTTTAAAAAAGTTTAACATTTTTTACCCCGTCCCTTACCCCGAGAAGAATCCTGGTTAAGTTAACGTATACATCTTCTATACTTGATAATTTTCTAATGATAAACCTTAGAACTAGACTTGCAAAACGATGCGCAAATTTCTTCTGAACCTTAATTTTTGAAACACATGATTCAATAATAATACCTTACATTCAGAAATTCCCGAACACGATACTCCTTTCAAAACAGATGTTGGATCTAGATCTAGACTTATTTTTCTAGCCAAATTTAAATTTATTTATTTGTATACTTTAAATAAATATGAAAGTCAAAATAGAGTTTCCCCGTTATGGCCGTCAAAATAGTATTTTTTTCCCAGCAATATACATCAACTAAAACATGTATAGGAAGATCTTTAGAGCCCTTTTTAATATCCGTGTCCGTCTGGGTTCCTTTATGAAATTATGACTTGAATAGAAATGTACATGTTTTTTTTTAATTCCAGTTTCTTCCCATGAAGAATTTGAAAGTTGAAAAGAGGAAATGTAAAAAAAAAAAAGATTTTTTAAAACAATTTCTTCTTAATGAAGCTGATAACTTTTTGCTATTATAAAAAAAAAAAAGTCATGGCTATTCAGAGTTTATAAAATTCAAGTTTGGTGTTATAAATTTATATTTATAAACATAACAAGAAAAACAACAAAAGTACTTTTTAAAGATGACAATACCTCCTTTATACAACGTATTGACCTTTTTAAAAATAAGTAATGAATAAAGAAACAATGGAACATTTGTACCCCGCCCTACATTTAGAAGACAATGCACAAAATGTTCCTGAACTTTAATTTATTAAAATCTTGAACGAATGTTGAAATACCCGATGACGTGGAGTCCGTTCAAGATAGACATTTTCTCCTTCTCTAACCAAATTTAAATTTATTTCTTTTTGCCTATGAAAATTATAAAGGTCGAACTAGAGTTTTCACGGTGTGGCCAATGAGCTAGTAATTCTTTTTTCAGCGTTATATAAGGTAAATTTTCCCTTTCAGACCTTGTGGTCTGATGTAAAGGTCATCTATTTCTGTGGCCTATGGTTAATGAGGGTGTCATGTGGCCAGCACAACGACCAACAGCCTTTTCTTTTCACCAACTAATGTCAGGTACCCATTAAATCTGAGTGTACTCAGAGACGCCCAAGGATCCCGAAATAAAAATCAGTCTTGTCCAGGATTCGAACCCGAGACCCCCGGTTTGGAAGCCAAGCGCTTTGCCGCTCAGCCACCGCGCCTCCCAGCATTATATATATATATCACTTGTTAAATTTCTAGAAAACTCGTTAGTTGTCCTAGAGTAGTATTTTTTTTAGAATCGCATCCACCCACCCAGGTTTTAGAATTTTCGATTCGTAATAAGTTACGAGTCGAGTTGTTGTATACTAACAGTATTCTATAAAAGATGCACAAAATATTCCTGAAGTCAATCTGTTTTTAAAACTCTTTAGTGAATGTGAGCGGGAAATTCCACCGACGTGGCCAATTAGCTAATAACTTTTTTCCCCCAAAATATACATAAACTGTTACATTTTTAGGAAAATCGTTCCAGGCGTTTTTGACATCCGTGTCCATCCACTCAGCTTTTAGAACCCATGAAGAACTTACAAATTGTAAAAAAACCTCAGTTTTATACTTTCAATCTGTCAGCGCTCAAATTTACTATTATTTTCTTCCCGCTTTAAGAATAACAATCATCCATCTTTACTAATGCCGATTTCCATTATTTCTTCTTTGCATTGTCAATGGTCCATTTGATGCACTGAAACTTACAATAGAGAAGGATTTGAACATTTGTAAATGTAACTGTATAGTTGTGTGGCTTTCACGTTAAGCAGCAAAGTCTATTTTAGAATCTCCAACTAGATCGAGATTCTAGATCATAAAATCTTTAAATTTCTAGATTGAAAAAATAAATAAATCTTCAGTTGAAAACTATTTTTTTAAAAACACGTAATTTTTTAAATTATAATTTGAAATTTAAATATTCTTTTTTAGCAGCCCCCGAAAGGGGAAAAGACGCTATTAGTTTTGTGTGATTTGTCTGTTCGTCCGACCGTCCGTTTAGATCTCAGAAACTAGAAGAGAAAATGAAAATCGGACACCATGATATTTAAGATCATTTAAAGTTCTGATGCAACGGCTACTTTTTTCTTTTCCGAAAGTGAACCATTTAATTTTTAAAATTACATATGCGCGAAGGTCGTTTTGGCGCCGCCGTTTTGGCGCAAAGGACGTTTTGGCGCGATATATATTATGCACGTTCATTGTATTATTTCTTTAAAAAGAATTCTGCATATTTATGTTTTGCATGAGTGATTGTATTAAGATTTTTTTTTCACGTTTAGAAGAAATATTTTTGTCCGCTATTTTTGGTATTTAAGTTTGTTATGTAATTATTGTTAAATCTCTAATATTACACAACACCAGGCTGACATCCATACTTCATACTTAGAGTGGTCTGCACTAAATTTATTAAAAACATAGAGATGGGTTTTTAGATCATGTGAGACTAGTGCGGGAACAAGCGTCAGAAAGCATTAAGCGACTAGCCACGACCAAGTGGGGGGGCCAACATCACGTTTTGCAATCTGTGAGGGCAAGGATAGAGTACTCAACTCTTGCGCAAGTCTATGCCTTGCAAACGTCTCTAGCGGGGCTGGGCTCTGTGCAGAACCAAGCCATTAGACTAATCTGTGGTGCATTTCGTACGACACCAATCGGAGCAGGTGAGGTCATGAAGGATCTTCCGCCACTGAGGTTGCGAAGGGAGCCAGCCGTATTTAAGGCTTTCGAAAAATTCAAATGGCTTGAAGAAGGCTCCCTCGTCAGAAGTCTGGTTGACAACTGGAGGGGTGGGGATCGGCTGAAATCGAACTCTTTCAAGTACACTGTCGTTCTGTCTGGGGCCTCTTCCCCGACGAATGCTCATGGACTCCCGTAGGTGAGGAGGTCAATGCTTGACCCTGAAGTGAACAATAAATGCACAAAACCTATCATTCAAAGCACGGCCAAGAAAACTATCGCCCAGTACCCAGCCGATACCTTTAACGTGTTCACATATGGTTCTACAAGAGAGAACCTAGGTCAGAAAACATCTGGGTATGGCGTGGTAGTACGATTCCCTGGCTCCACTAAAAACGACGAGATTCTGGGTCCGTGTTCTGGCATGAGCATTACGTAGCTGAAATAGTAGCAATTCAAAATGCAGTAGAGTACATTGAAGAACGACTTAACGAGGAAACAGAACAACCCAGTCGAATTGTGCTATTTACATTCTTTGTCGTGCCTACAAGCCATCGAGAGCTCTGTTGGAACACTACCGGAACCACTGGCAAAAACATTGGCGTGCGCGGGACGCCTTCAAGAAAAAAAAACAGCATTCGGACGACATTACAGTACATACCGGGCCATGTTGGTATTGAAGGTAACGTGAGAGCTGACTTACTAGCCAAGCTTGCCACCAAACTGGACCCTGTGGAGGAGCCACAGACTTTTGAGCAGGTTCGGGCCATTGTTGACGAATGAATGAGAGTAAAGTGGCACCGGAATTGGGAAAACGGAAGCACAGGCAGGGAGGTCTGGAAAAATTTGAAAAGACCCTCTAAATCGGAGAAATGCTGGCATGGCAGTTAAACAGGGAAGAACAGGTTACAATAGCTAGGCACAGAACGGGACAGTGTCCAATCGGAGCTTATTTTGCTAAATTTAAAGCTAACTTCGATTCACGTTGTAGACACTGCCAGCAAGACGACGAAACGGTTAACCATCTGCTTCACGAGTGCGCGATACTACACACCAAAAATGGTCCTTTGAGTGAAAAAGAAGCTGGTACGCATGGCGCGCTAGCTCTGTACAAGACAGGGCAACTCTGCAACTCTGCTTCCTTGTCCGTGTTATCAGAGAATAGTGTTCTCAACACGGCGCCTTAGTGCGATGAGACTCACACGGTTCTCACTTCATCTCGTACTTATCACATTGCAAGGTAACGTGACTCGGGTACGCCGTTCTGCCTCATCGTGGCAACCGGGTGGAAACGGTTACTAGAGGGGGTAACTAGGCTAAATGAATGGCGAAACAGGACTCCCTTGGGGATGCCCACGGGTAGACGAGAGTCCACCTCTTGCACGGGCGGGGTTGCAAAAAAGTCCCCACAAACCTGTCACCAATCCATGCGCTGTCCCTCAAGGGACCGTTACATTAAATGGCGAGTCCCCCACGGCTAGCTTGGTACAATGAAGGAAAATAGCAGAAAATCGCGGTGCCCTCGGCCTTCGGCCGTGTCTACCCCATGCGTTGGGTGCCAAATGCATCGGAAACAGCAATGCTTTACATAGGTATTGTCTAGGGTCTCTCCCAAACAGAACTGTGTTCACACAGGTTTTTTTTTTTACTGTTTGGCGTCCAAACAGTTTTTTTTTTCAAAATTAGGGCTCGAAGAGCCTTCGGCTCAGCCCTTAGACGATCAATAAGGTAACGTGAAGCGACTTGACTCTGACACATTCGCTACTATATAGGGTCCCTATAGACCTTCTAGGACCGGATAGAACGTTGCTTGACCATTCTGGTTTATCACATTCGACGTAACTTACGTGCGTACCATTTATAACACAATCCTTCCCGAGATGGCGTGTAATGCACTCGTCACGGCTGACCGCTCCGCTAGTGCTGGCCCGGGGCGATTGGCGTCGGCTAAAAACACATAGCACTATCCCCACCTGTGTCACCATCAGGTTTATAACATTATGTTGAGTTGTTTCTTTTATTATTACATTTAACACACTTTTATACATACACGGAATGCTAAAAAAAAAAGTGTTTTTTTCTATTCAGTCAAATAACTATTAAAAAAATATAAACAGTTTATGTTTCAATATGTTCTAAGTTGTCTTCTTTAAATAAATACACATAAATAACTTGAAACTTATATACTTTTAAAAATCTCTCACTTATCACAAACTCATTACAAGGGCGCCTACGAAACAGAAGATAATTACGTCATATGCGTATCCACGTATTAATCTAATAGTTCGTGTCAATAAGAGACTTAAACACTGCTAAGCTTTTAGCTTTTTTAAATAATTTTTTTATATTTTTCTTGTTTAAACTCTGAAATGAATACCTGCGGGAATACCTAGTGACGTACTCAAGTCAAATTTAATTTTAAAATTATTATATTTTGAAACATTGTAACTGTTAGACCATGGTTACCCCAGTCTGGCCAACGAGATAGCAACTCCTTTCCCAAAGATATACATAAACTGTCAATTTTTTTAAAAAATCCGTGTCCACCCACCCACCCTGTTTTTTTATTAGAAGAATTTACAATCTGATAAGAGGAATTGTAATGGTTGTGCCAATGGCTTACTGGACTGACGTCTAGAACATAGTAAATAGAATAAAATGCATGAAATAATAAAACAGGCACATATTTTTTTCATATAAATATAAATTATCTTACTATAGACGTTTGTTTTGCATTGTAAGAAAATCCAAGTGGATGGCAAAACGAGGATGTTCCCTTAGTACCAAACACATAAGCAGCAAATGGTTTGACTTTATTAGACAGTTGGAAGTGATAATACTTATCTACAGGGTTGTTCAGAGCATACTGGAGTCCATAAAAGGCTGTATCTGTGAAAAGAAAGAAAAATTCAACGAGCAATCAGCTGAGGTAATACTAAACGTTTCAATAGTCCGACTGCAATAAAAGTCTCCAACAGCTGTGTCACAGGCAACGCTATCAAAATTACTCGTAAAGTTTCATTGAACCAAGATTTTGAAGCTTGACTGTAGGCAGACATAAAAAGGGCGCATAGTACAGCATGACGGGTTGTAGAATATCCAACATCAACGTGCAGACTAAGAATTATTTTAGATTCTATTTCAAATCCTTATTCTAGAAGAGTTATAAGAGTCTTATCATTGACGACGTATTGTCCTGTTTGATTTTAAGGGAAAACTAACGCCAAATGATTTTAAACATTTTATTACTGTAAACGACTATGGCTTGAATACTCCTGGTCCATTGGTGAATTCTTTGTAATCGTATTTTAAATTGAGTTTTCAGCCACATAAATAACAAATAATCACTATGCTATCTAATAAAATAAGCTCTTATTTGCAACACTTTAGAGTACACATGTGAATACAAACTGTGAAATCTAACACTTGGCCGTGCAGTTCTCTTTGCTTACCAGCTCCTAGCGGTTTTCCAGGAATGCCTAGTCCCGTTTGTGTGAACTTAGCATTACTTGTCAAGTTAAACCTGTAGGCTGCAGGCACTATAAACTGAACCAAAAAATTGTATGAACTGAAACTTTGACTTATATAAATATCATATTGATACTTCCAGGCTGACATTGGCAATAGTGACGTCACACACGGATACTTGGCAGGATCTGGAAAGAATAAAAAGTGCATCTTAAATAGATACGAAATTTGTGCGATTTGCTATTACCCACCTTGACAATTACAATATTTAAAAATAATTTTAATGCTTACCCTTACAAAATTGGAGCATTATGAACATTGTTTCTCAAACCTTTACTGAACATGCAGATGCTATAAACGTTTTTATACAGCTACATCAAAGTCGATTTGTAATCCATTGTTAGTGGCCTATTTCAGCAGGTCACTATAAAAGCTGCTTCTGTGACTGCTAAGTCTCAATGTTCGAAAGCTTTTGATAAAGACTAATTTAGTTTATCTCTATCTTCCCTCCCCTGAATCCTGTGATGTCTACATTATATAATGAATCAGTAGTCATTTTTTCCACACATTCTCATGATTGTCATTTTTCCCCCATTTTGTCAGCTTTTCTTTAGTTAGAATTGTAATAGTTAATATTTATTATAACGTAAAATATACGTTAACATTTCAAAATTATTTTCAAAATTAAGGTCGCTAATTAAAGAGTGCCTAATTATCCGGTGGTAATTTTCCGCCTTGTCAAAAGGTGCCTAATTATCCGGTGTCTAAATTCAAGTGTAAACTATGTTCTCTATGCATGTGAATAAATGTGTAAATTATTGGTTTTTTTTTACATTTTCACACTTTAATTTACCTGCCAATACATACGCATAAAAACTATTATTTCCTTTAAGATAGTAGATTGTACCCAATTGCTCAAATTGATAGGTTTCACCAACAGCTTTTAATATTACAGGTGGATATATTTCAGATGAAGCATAGAGCTGTAAAAGTTAAAAGAATATGTTAATATTATTATTATTTTATTATGATTATTATTGTTATAAAATAGCTCTCTTTTTTCTCCTTTCAATCGTCTTAAAAAATTTTAGAGCCTAAAACTTTTTTTATTTTTATGGTGCAAGTGTGACGGTCGGTCCACTGAGCAAAAACAATCTATCTAATCAAATTACTCAGAAATTATTTTATTTTTGCCACATTAAGCACATGAAAAGTTGTGTATCCAGATTATTTTCCCCCACCTTTCCCCTTATTTTAGCACTAATGTCAAACCACATTTGCTACTCACCAGTTTGCCCATGTAGGCAAGCCTCCATTATTCTATTCTAGTGTCCAGTCTGCCAACCTTTTTGCTCACTAGCGCGAGACAATCTGAACTCTTTCATCTTACGAGGCAGCCAGACTGTCCCCTACCCTTGTCTGGGCCCAGAACGCAAGTTACGCTTGACCTCTTGCCAAGTGTTCTTAATACCTCTAGCAAGGATTGTACTTTACAGTCATCTTTGAGTCCATATCAAATGAGAACTGTGCTCATCTTTTAGTCCCTAGGAAATGAGAACTGTGCTCATCTTTTAGTCCCTAGGAAATGAAAACTGTGCTCATCTTTGAGTCCCTAGGAAATGAAAACTGTGCTCATCTTTGAGTCCCTAGGAAATGAGAAATGTGCTCATCTTTGAGTCCATAGGAAATGAGAAATGTGTTCATCTTTGAGTCCATAGGAAATGAGAAATGTGTTCATCTTTCAGTCCATAGGAAATGCGAACTGTGCTCATCTTTGAGTCCATAGGAAATGAGAACTGTGCTCATCTTTGAGTCCATATGAAATGCGAAATGTGCTCATCTTTGAGTCCATAGGAAATGCGAAATGTGCTCATCTTTGAGTCCATAGGAAATGCGAAATGTGCTCACCTTCGACCACGAAGGAGGAGCAATTCAAGAGCATTCCCACATTTACACAGTCAGCAGTCAATATGATGATTTAATTATCATATGCATCTTTATTTTACTTCCTCACCTTTTGTAATTCCCCTCCTTTCATTTTAATTACATTAAACTATTTTATCTTGTTAACAAAAGGGATTCTTTTCTCTATTGTATGCTACCTGTGTGTTCTGTTTCCGATCTGTAACGCACGCTGGTCTATGGTCGCCTAAGAAACCCATAAACCTGACGTCACCAAAACTAAATTATTTTAATAATTAATTATTTTTAATTAAACACACCTCCCAGAGTCGCATAACAATGGAGGCCTTTCCTAGCGGCGCGTGACAACAACACAATATTGTTTTTCAAAGACCAAATTTTTTATAACACTATAACATAAATTGTTTGTCATCCTACGCTGAAGTCATTTAATTTAACTCAAATAACTAAAATATTATCATATAAATCCTATAATAATACAATTATTATAAAATCACACAAGCCATTAGGGTTTGTAATATTTATGTTAAGGGTGCACAGGATAGTACCTCTGGCTCCGACCGAATATCCAGCGATTTTTCAATATCCAGCCATTTTCGGCTGCGCCGATTTGCTCAGATTTGTGTATATTGGCGTAAAAGATACTGACCAGGGCTATATTTAAAGGGAGAGCTAAACACCCCATACTTCTTATTTCATCTGTTTAGTCCTTGACACTTAACTTACACTGGTAAAACATTGACCATATTTAAGCCAGAATGGATACAGACAACATGCATAAGGATATTCTTAATAATTTGTGAGTGTCAAGTAACTCCTTCTAATTACTGCTATTACTTACGAACTATATTTAGCCACTAAGTATCAAACCAGGACGCGACACACCTGACACCCCTAGGCCTACTAGCGTGTCCTTTTCTTACAGTAACCACGAAAAAATCAGTAACAAGGAAGATGTTTCTTAAATACGTCTTTGTACAATAAAAAAAAGATGTGTGTGTGTTTGTGTGATTGCCTTCTATTAAAACCTTTAGAAAGTAAGTTACTTTCATTTTTTTTAAATTCTATTTGCCTATTCTATAACGAAAATCCTTACAGTGAAGTTAAACTTAACAATCACTTTAAAAAAATTAAAAGAAATTAATACAGGGTGGCTCATTTAGATCTAGCACCCCTCCCCCCCCCAAAAAAAATGCTGGAGTGTTAAGAAACACTTGACCACTGTAACTTGTGTACGGGTATAAAAAATCTAGATGCTTGACAGACCATGAAAATGTGTTTTCTTCATGACTATTCAAAACTAATGCGTATGCCGAAGGAAAAAATACGCGATGGTCATCACCATCATCAACTATACACACTACAGTAGGAGTAGATGAACCACAGTTGACAGATTATGAGTGATATCTACATGAACACTTTAAAAGTCTTTTATTAAAGACATATCGTTCGTAGGGAGGTTGTGACAGAACATCTTAAACTCATTAAAGATATCACTAATGTCCCAGCATTCATCCATTTAATTAACTTTATTGATTATATTGTTATAAACCTGGTGGTGGCACAGAGAGGGGTAGTGGTGTGTGTGTAGTCAGCCGACGCAAATCGCCCCAGGCCAGCGCTAGACGAGCGGTCAACCGTGACGAGTTACAACGGTCAGCCGAGTCGAGTGTCAACAGGACGGTTCGGGAAGGATCGCCGTCGTGAACAGAGCTCAGGAGCGTCACGAGAGTTGTAGTCATCTGACCACCTAGAAACGTCGAGCGGCGTTCTGTCCGGTTCGAGAAGGTCCCTATATAAGAGCGGAGGTGTCGCAGTCAAGACGGTTCAGAGCCCGGTTCACTACAGTCCGGTCGACTACAGCACAGTTCAACGGTGTGGTTCTGTACGGGGCATTACGACGGTTCAGTGCGGAGTACTGTCAAGTACAATTGAGACTACTGGCGTCTTGATCTTGGTCTGTGATCGAGTCCGACACAACGAGCCTAGTGTGTGAAGTCAGTCCTGAACTGTTGAACCCAGTGCGAGCCCGGAACGAGACGGAGAGGCCAGTGCAAGAGTTGATACGGCGGTATGGTGTTATCGGTGAGATATTTGTACAGTGTACGTGTTGCCAATTGTACAGTATTGGCTGTTATTTATTCAACTATTAAAGTGTTACGTTACTCTGGAGCCATGAGTTGTCAAGTTCTTTAAGTTGGTGGTGTATGGTGCAGTTTGCAGAGAGCCTGGATAGTGAGATTCCTAACAATATGTATTTACTTAGTCCAAGAAAGTCTTTACTACCACCTCTAACCCCAAAGCTTACTATTTCCCATTTGACACCTGTCAAAATTCAACTTCAGCTGCAGTTGCCTCCCCTTGGTCAAGTTTAGTTGAACACTTGACCAATGGCACGCCTTTCCCCATTCCTCTCATTCACTGGACCGTTTGGCACACTGCAGATAGGGGCTTTCTCCTCCCACACGTCATTATGGATAGATAATATCTCCTCTTACGCCCCATTATCTAGAGGGCTGCTGACCATTTGACCCTTCCACAGCCCTAAGTCTCCGAGGCTCCCAAGGAATTTCCCGTTATGAGCATTTCTCCTGACGCACTGTGCGACGCGCTCATCGGGGATTTTTCCCTGAGTCATCTGATTGGACAATGTGGTCTCGGCAAGTTTCTTAATTCCCTGAGTCTCGTCCAGGTTGCACTTTTTACCTCTGGTCGGCGTTTATCGCGATCAGAAGAGACATTCTTTTCTTAGTGTCTTCCTCCCGCTCTCTCTCCTTCCCCTCCATCTCTCCGACATTTTGTCCAACTTTAGTCGACTTGAGTCTATTTCAATTCATTCCCTCCAGAGTGGTGAAACTGAGCTGACGCACTCTCCCGTGTCTGCTTTAAATATCATTTCCATTCTATTCGGATTGATGGTATGTAATCAAGTAAAGTACCTAAGAACTATTGTGCTAAGTTAATTAAAAATCATCTGGACCATTGTAAATAAGATGTTTACTGTTTTTCATATTTTATATAAGGCTTTGTTTTATTAATGTTTTTTCACATTTTAACTTTGACATAATCTGATTGATTTTTTTGACAGGATCTTGGTAAACATCATGATTCATTATAAACTAAATTAAATCTAGACTAGAATGTCTGCTAATTATTCACGCATTTTGTTTTGCTATTCAGCACCTAGTAATCTATCTTAGGCCTTAGAATCTACACAGGCAGCAAATTATTGTAACAGTGGTGGAAGTAATGAACAATTATATTCATATGAATTAAATGAGTTAATGTAAAACTATTTTCCACGTTTTTTTTTTACGCCAGAAAGAATTACACATAATATACATTAATGAACATATCAATTTGACTAAAAGATCCAGCAATGACAAACAATTCCAAAGAGAATAGAAAAAATAAATATAATCTGAAAAAAAATGCCCTTTAACTTTCCAGAGCAAATATACTGACTGTTCAGGACTGAAAAAGTATTTTGCTTATATGCAATTTAAGTGGAAATAGAAACCTGGCCGGAAAACATATGATTGGTCAATCACGTGATATGTTAAGATAAATATTCACAAGATTATAATGTGACAATGAACCATGTCGTACAGAGCTGTGACTTGTGACGTGGCAACCAGCTATTGGTTTACACTGCCCACATATTTCGACGTTGCAGGTCAGTGTTCAGGACTTCTATGACGATTGGTCTCGACTAAACACGGCAAGAAATGAACTAAATATCGTGTACGTAATTTAATGAGGTCGATTATATTTTATCAGTCGGTCGTTAAGACGTTTTAAAATGATTGTAAAGCGGTGGTAAAAAATGCGTCCTGCCCTGTTATACTGTAAGCCGTATCGCTACCTAGTAATAAACTACGATAATTAAATTTAGCATTCGCTTTTAATTTCTATACTGGGTAGTTACCAAGAAAATAAAAGTAAAATTTTAAATAAAGAATGAGCATAACAGGTAGATGCATTGTCAAATCGTCCAATAAAGTATGTTAGTGCATTTAAACCTACTTGTCAAGTGAATGTACCGGTACTTAAAGTAAGATTACCGGAAATAAAAAAAAAGTCTTTTGTAGATTACGTTGGATTAGAAAACGGCTGTAACGATATTCTCAGAAATTTGACAGTTAATGTATATCGTTGGCAAAAGAATTACTAGCTCGTTGGCCACACTGGGAAAATTCTAGTTTGACCGTTTTATTTTTTTCAAAGAATAAAAAAATATTTGATAATGTTTAGAAATAAATGTTCAGATCTTCTAAGTCTAGATCTAAAGGCTAACCATTAAAATATTATAATGTCTAGTAGGTTTATATATTCGCTTAACCAGTGTGGGGGGGGGGGGGGGGGGAGGGGGCATGGGGCGAGATAAAAAAAAAAAAGCTCCATTTTTTAAAAAATCTAACATTCGTTATTAAGAGAAAAATAATCGCTCTATCAGATGTATAATGGAGGTATCGCTCCTCCTTCGTGATCGAAGATGAGTACATTTCTCATTTCCTATGAACTCGAATATGGCTATAGAGTCCAATCTTTGCTTTAAAAAAGCCGGCCACACACACACACACATGGCATGGGTACGTTGGGTCTTCTGCAGATAGGCCCTGCTTATTCTCTAAGCTCTCTCATGCTGGTCGCTCTACTTGTCGCTTATCTTGAGACCACGACACTCAGGGCTTCACGCCATCTGAAGCGATCGAGAGCTAGTTCTTCCCACCCTTGAATGTCAATATGACACTCGAAAGAGCTGAGAGAAAGTTTTCCTGCACACAGCTGCCCCATCAAGAAGTTGTTTGAGAAGGCGATTTTCTGGCATACGGACTAAATGTCCCAGCCATCAATATCAGGACCTTTTTGCTGTATATAGATTCTGTTCATATGTGACAGATGTAAAATTTCAACGTCTGATATGTGGTCAAACTAGTTCATCTGATGAATTTTTCTTAGGCAGCATACGTGGAAGGAGTTTTTTTTTTGATGTGGCGGGAATATAAGGTCCAGCACTCTGAAGCAGTTAAGAGTGAAGGGAGGATTGCAGTACTGTAAACTTTCAGATTTGTAGATATTGGGAAAACTCTAGTTTGACCATTATACTTTTCAAAGCAAAAATAAACAAGGTTACAAAGACAGTTTGTGTGGAAACACAAACTCAAAATCAGCTCCCGCAGTGGTCCGCTATGGCAGGTTTCAATATTTCCAGAATGAATATCAGAAACTCTAAACTACAAACTATCAATAAGTACAAACCTTACAACCTCCGTCGATAGAAAAACGAAGAGACGTGCTGTTGTTAGTTCGACTAACGACTTGATCCCACAGGATAGGAAGATCTATTCATGTTAGTATCATTACATTGTTAATAGTCATATCTATAAGTGTCACTTACAAAGAACGCATCACGAATGAAGAGATTAGAAACATGATTCATACAGCGATTGGACCTCACGATGACCACAGGCAAAAAAAACGTAAACTCAACTTCTATGGCCACATCACAAGGTCCTCTGGGCGAGACGGACAGACATACAGACCACACAAAACTAATAGCGGCTATTCCCCGTTCAGGGGGCGCTAATAAATGTTAATTAGGCTTGAGAACTAGATTTGAAAGAACTATTGCGTTCCGGAATTTCCTAATGCAAGGAAAATTATGCGCATCGTCTTTTAAGTCTATATTGGATATCCTAACATTAGAATTATTAAATTAAAAACAAACAAACATGGCCTTAATGTATCGATAACATGGTTGTTTATTAAATTGAAAGTTGCTTACTTTAAGTTTATTGAAAGATTATCTAAGCTTTGCTTATATTTTTACGTAAATCTAATATAGATTGAATCTAGATTCTAGATCTAGAAGTAGAAGTAGTAGATTTAGATCTAGACTAGATCTTTAGAGTTCTAAATCAGAAGTCTAGTTCTAGTTCTAGATGTCCATATAATGAAAGTGCTAATCAATATAAGTACACGTCTGTATTGCCCACTGGCCCAATGGGGAACAGTGTTCAGGTAGCTGACGGTGTCATTCGTTCGATACCCGGTTTAAACTAAACATTCTTTTTAATTAAATTTTATTATATTTTCAGTTATATTGTTTTTTTTATGTCTTTTTAAAAGTTGTTCTTGTTTAAAAAAATTATTTTTTAAAAATATTTTCTTGTTTTTGAGATTTAAACATGACAGGGGAACAGAAGGATCCTACACAACTAATATCAGCTTTATCTCTTTGGGTTGGGGGTTAAGTAAAAAAGCACAGAAAAGCAATAGCATTTTGTGTAAACGCTATTTTTTTCTTTTAATATGTCATGGGGGATGGGCTAACACTCAGATGATATCAACCCCAGCAACGTCTCTGTCACCCTTTTAAATACACAACTAATTTAGCTGAGAGACTTGTCTGTCCAGGTCACTCTCTTATAAAAGTGAGTTAAAGAAATAATTACTTCCACCCGGGTCCATTCAAATGCAGATACAACTTTGATACTATACTTGTTATCTACAGAAATACGAATAACTGGAGGTATTGTGTAGTACTCAGATCCAAGATAGTCTATAGGTATCAGCGTGTCCATTGTGTAATCACTGTTTACAGATCGTATAACCTGGAAAAGAAAGTAATAAAATAATAATAGTAATAATAGTAAGAAATAAACAAGATTACAAAGACAGTTTGTGTGGAAATACAAACTCAAAATCGGCCCCCGAAGTGGTAAGTATGTAAAAAGGCAGGTTTAAATATCAGAAACTACGAACTATAAAATATCGACAAGTAAAACCTTATCTCCGTCGATACAAAAAGAGACATGCTTGTGTCGAAAGTGTTGCCGATAATGTATTGTTAGTTCGACTAACGACTTAGGCCATAGGATACGGAAATTTATTAATGTCATTATTTTTAAATTATTAATATGTATATGTATTCAATGAACTGATAGTAGGAAGATAAATTTAAAACCTAGGTGCACTTACAAAGACCGCATCATGAATAAAGAGATTATTAAAAAGATTAATACAGCAATTGGACTCACGATGACCTGCTACCACTGTCAAAAAAACTAAACTCAAACTCTATAGCCACATCACAAGCTCCTCAGGACTCGCAAAGACTTTCCTTCAGGGAACAGTACCAGGAAGAAGATGAAAAGGAAGACAGGGAAAGCGATGGGAAGACAACATCGAAGAATGGACAGGCCTGCCAATGAATGAAATTCTATCAAAGGCAAAGGACAGAGAGGAATGGAAAAAGATGGTTGACAGATCTTGGGTGGTGCCCCAACGGTCCAAAAGATCAACGGATAGCTGAAGGAAAAGTTAAATGTGAATCTGGCCTAACTGATGTTATTGAATGATTTATCTAATTGATCTAATGGTTTTGTAGAGGGCTAATCTCTCATTCAAAAATTTTCCCTAAAATACTTTCCCCTTAGTCAAGTATTTGACGATGCCGATGGCGCACTGCAGATCAAGTGAATAATATGGAAAACTACTTTTTAATTATCGTTTTAAATTATATTTCTCTTATATGCATACAGGTCCAATTTTTAAGAGAGTTTGACTCATAAAGGCTGGACATCATTGGGATCTGCGAGACGTCATCTGTATTAGACGTGCGGACACGCAGGGGAGCGGATATTAGCTCAGACCACTACCTTGTCAGTGGCAAATGTAAGCTCCGACTGAAACGCCAACCAAAATGAGCCACACGACCCCGCCCATTCAATGTAGACAAGCTTAAAGACTGCAATATTGCAGCACAGTTTCAATTGAAACTAAAGAACCACTTCGAGGCTCTTGTAGATATACTGACCCTTGAAGAAGAGTGAGCCAACTTAAAAGATACCACTATTGGGTGCGCGGAAGAAGTTATCGGAAGGAGGCGAGGTTCATATAAGGAACGGTGGATATTAGACAGAACATGGAAATTGAACGATAAGAGGAAAGAGGCTTAGGAAAGAGATCAGAAACATGAAACACAGGATCGCAGCCTAGCGGAAGAAGCCTATAGAGAAGCAGATCTGAAAGTTAAGAGAAGCTGTCGGCGAGATAAACGGGACTGGATTGAACAAAAGGGTCAAGAAGCACAAGCAGCTGCAAGCAGAAATGAAACAAAAACCCTCCATCGTATTGTCCGAGATCTCACTAGAGCAAAGAGTGGACATGGAGCACCGATAAAAGACAAGCATTGCAAAACTTTGCTAACGATTCTATGAGCGTAGTCGAGGGTTTTGTGTTAAAATAACCTCCAGCGGGGTTTGAAGCTAAAAAACACCTCTTCAATATAAAAATGCAAACTGAGTTTAACCCCCCCCCCTCCAGTGGTTTGAGCTAAAAACCATCTCTTCATTATAAAAAAAAAGCAAATTAGACACTCAAAATTCAAAAGCGTAGCCAAGGTGGTTTTGAGTTTAAACCCCGTCGCATGAGATTTGGAGATATGTTCTCCGACAAAATATATATATGTGTGTGGCCGGGGGGGGGGGGAGAAAACAAATTCCCCCCGAAACAAAATCCTGGCTACGCCTATGGTACACACCGTCTATGACCGTTATTTTTTTCACGACTTTATTTTGTTTTTATGTCCGGAACACCCTCTTCTTTTTTATTTATCTTTTATTGTAATAAACGGGCTACATTTTAACAATAACCATACAATACCTTTATAGCCGTGAATCGGTGTAACTGTTACAATGTGATTTTACACTCAATGATTAATTAAGGATTTGATTGCATTAGTCCATGTAGCAAAAAAAAAAAAAAAGTCACAACATAACCAACAGAAATTTCATTGGTGATGGAACAAAATTATTATTTACAGTCATTCTGCCCGAGATATGAAAGTTTATAGTTCAATGATTAAATTTTAGAACTGGCATTTAGGAATTAAAACAGTTCTGAAAGATAAAAAGAATATTAGCCATTACCTTTGTTTGTAAAAATGTAGCGAAATTTTGATCAGCAAACAAATAGCTACCGTCAAGATTAGCTTGTAATCTAAGACTTGAGGCATCGTTTTTACTCTTATGAAAAATAGATAATAAATTGGAGCTGAAACAGAAATAACAAGAGTAAAATGTAATATTTTTAGTGGCCCCCGTAAGGGGAAAAAGTCGCTATTAGGTTTGTGCAAAACGTCCGTCTGTCACACTCAGATCTCGAAAAGTAGAATAGATATGAAAAATATTATTTTACCATTAAATGCGGCTTGAAAAGTTTAGGTGCAACGGATACTTTTGGTTTTCTAAAGCAAACCGTTTAATTTATAAAATTAATTATGCAGGCGATTTTTTCATAAAAATACAACAATTCTAAAACAATTACGTAAATGTAAGGGAGGCAATGTTACAATAAACTATCAAAGATTGAAAATTGTTATGTATTTTCAGTATCACTAAGTCAAATATATGTTTAAACTATAAATCTATAGCATTGCGCACCGGTTATGCCCGTTGAATTGTTTCCCTGTTAATCACACTATACTCTTGTTTAAATATTCCTAAATATGTAATTTTTTTAGAACTCCCCCACCCTTTTAAATGTATCCTGAATTATATGGAAAACGACAAATCGTTCACGGAAAATACATTGCCGGACCGTAGCACCGAAGACTATTCAGTCACCAGACCATTAGTTCACCCGACAAATAATTCACCAACAATTTGTTCACAGACAACTTGTTCACCGATAACTAGTTTCTGGCAAATGGTTAACGTGACAAATTGTTCACCGGCAAATTGTTCATTGAATAGTAACATATTGTTAATATTCTTTTCGCGTGTTTAATTGGCATATACATTCAATGGATTATAAGTTTCGTTGCAAGTTCTTTCGAGAACAAATTAAGAGCAACAAAAGATGGGGCTTAATATGTGTTTCTTTGTTACTTTGCGATCTTACAAAAATACTAGCAGAACAATTTAAATGGACCTTCAATTATAAGCAACTTTTTTACTTTTACTATGTACTTGTGCTGACCAAATAGCTACACTCAGAATGATTGTAGAACAATGTGTCGAATGGCAATCACCTCTCTATGCAACTTTTGTCGACTTTGAAAAAGCTTTTGATAGTGTCAACAGAGAATCTATCTGGACCGTAATTAGACATTATGGGATCCCCAATAAAGTAATAAACATAATCAAGAATCTTTATGATGGTTTCACCTGCCAAGTAACCCACTGTGGCAAGCTGTCAGAGAAATTTCCAGTCACAACAGGAGTCAAACTGGGATGTCTTCTTTCACCACTCCTGCTCCTTCTAGTATTGGATTGGGTCACAAAAGAAGCCTACTCGAACGCAGGGAAAGGAATCCAATGGACTCTCACACATAAGTTGGAAGATCGGTAATTCGCTGATGACATAGCCCTATTATCATACAGACTACAGGATATGCAAGAAAAGGTCACAGCTTTAAGCGAAGTAGGAAAAAGAGTAGGCCTCAAAATAAACCACCAAAAAACTAAAATACTTAAAGTAAACAATAAACAAATTGGAGACATAGTGCTGAATTCTCAGACAATAGACCAAGTAGAAAATTTTATATACCTTGGGAGTGTAATCAGTACATCAGGTGGAACAGATGAATACATAAAACGCCGTATAAATCTAGCGCGTCAGACATTTACACAGCTATAACAACCTAGAAATCTCTTTACATCTCAAACAAGACTAAACAAAGGATCTTTAACTCTAATGTCAAGGCTGTCCTACTTTATGGTTCAGAAACATGGAGAACAACTGAAGCCACAACAAAAAAAAATACAGACCTTCATCAACAGATGTCTGAGAAATATCCTAAAAATACATTGGTATGACAAAGTAGAAAACACCAAACTGTGGGAGATGAGTGGACAGAAAAATATAGAAGTGCAGATCTTAGAGAGGAAGTGGAGATGGATTGGTCACACACTAAGAAAAGGCTGGGCTTAGAGTGGAACCCCAGGGAACAAGACGCAGAGGAAGACCAAAAAGAACGTGACGACGCAGTGTACTAGATGAAGCCGAGAGGACCGGGAAGAGCTGGGACACCATCAAAAAGCTAGCAAGAGACCGTGGAGAGTGGCGTGTTTTTGTCGAGGCCCTATGTTCCATGAGGAACTCAAAGGAGCGATGATGATGATGATGATGATGATGTACTTGTAAACGCATGCAATCTTGATCGCCCCACCTCTATCGGTATCGTTCTTTAATTCAGAGGTTTCAATAACATGCTTATTCCATCATGCCGTTCTGGCCAATACTCTTTAGGGCCTTCGTATACGTAAAATCTCCTTTAAATTATCTACCTATTCAGCTGGATACTCGAGTTAACACTTAGTTGAGTGCTTGACAGAAAGGCTGCTCTGGAAGTAAAACAACTTTATCGAACAGTGAATTATTAGGTACAAAATGGTTTAGCCTATCAACGTTGAAACTATCTTCTAGAGACAGGTATTCGATATTTTAACTGTTTAACAATTGTTTGATACAAAAACAGATTTTCCAAATTATTGTCTTATTTTTTATCTTTTTTAACCGGTCCCTGAAAGGCGAAAAGCCTCTATTAGCTATGTGTGGTTTGCCTGTCCGTCCGCCCAGTTTAGAACTCGGAAACTAGAAAAGAAAATGAAAATCGGACATCATGATATTTTAGATCATTCGAAGTTCTGATGCAACGGCTATTTTTATTCTTTTCCAATTTATAAAATTATCTATGCAAGCAGATTTAAAACAAAACAAAACACCACTTATAAAAACTTCAAGGAAAGGTCACAATAGGGGCAACTTTAACCACCAATGATCTATCTATAATAGAAAGCATCAATGAAGGCGTATGTCTATTGATTGTTACCAACGCCTGAATCCTCTGACTTTGAGCGGCAACGTGTGTGATGATCGTTGGCCTGGAACTGTTCGTCTTGTTGGATTGTGTAACGGAACCGTCGGTCTGCTCCAGTGGGTTTGGCCTTCTGTGGCTATCCTATTCTGATGAGCCTCGGGATACTGAACAGATAAGTTTTTAGCCCGCTTATTGTCGATGTGCCTATGATTTCATTTCGTTCCCGTAACATTATAGTTAGATAATTATAGTTTATTGACCCCTAGCGTGTCTGAATTCATTTTTTTTGTCTTACTAGAGTATTTCAGCACGATAGTAATTCTGCTTAAATTTAGAATATAGTATGGAGACTAGGTTAACTTTAACCATCCAGTTCATCACTGACGAGCTTGCTCTCCTGTATGATGGTGAGAGATTAGAAAGGTATGTGGCGGAGCAGAAAGATGAGAAAGCTAGACTTGCGCGTGAAGAGAGATTGAGGAAAGAAGCGAATGTAGAGGAGGAGAGATTAAAGAAAGTGGCAAAGGCAAAGGAGGAAGCCAGACTCAAGCGTGGGAAGAGGAGGAAAAAGGAACAATATGAACGTGAGGAGCACGAGAGGTGGTAAGAGAGAGATGCTAGGGAGACGCTCAGAAGACAAGAGGAGATGGATCTGGCTCGGCTTAAATAGAAGTCTGCGCCAGAGGCTGCTGCAGTGGCAGGTCAGACAGTTGAGGTGCCACATAAGATTGTCTTGGACAGGCTAGATAAGAACTTCGAATACATGAAGGAAGATGATGACCTTCTTGTGTACCTGAAGCACTCACTTTGAGGCCGTGGCAGCAAGGTGCAAAATTAAAAGAGTGGTCCTTGCTGTTATCAAAAAGTTATGTTAAGGGACAGTCTGTTCCTTAGTGAGAAGCGCTAGAACGTCAAAACGGCACTTCGCCACGCGGAAAATAAAGAGAAAACCTGCACCAAAAGGTTTCATCGAATCAAACCGAGACAAAATTATTTCCGAGGGTATGTGACAGAGTTAAGAACCGCACTGGATAACTATTGCAAGATGGTTGAGATCGGTAGATCAGTAGATGAGATCAAAGAGCTTATAATCAAACAAAGTATACTAGAGAATGTATCGGGGGTGGTATCGCGCAGATAGTTCTGAATAAACAAAACACTGTAGATGATGGATATTATAGAGGGATTTAAAGTCGCGAATTCGGGGTAGTCGCTTGCCAAAGAAGATAGCATGTAAGTGGCGGTGGCGTGTAGTGAAGTGGTTGATCGTAGTCGCGTCGCTAAAAGAAGAGTTATTGTTTGCTTCTGTTGTGGCAAGAAAGAACACTAATCAGTCGATTGCCCTCAACGTTGGCCAGTAACAAAATCCACTCCTGTTGCAGTCTAGAAGGTCCAGAAAATCACCCGAAATTCCTGGAACCCTCACAGTTTGACGGTAGTGGACGCAGAATCTGCGGCACTAACTCTAGGCGACAAAGTTATGACACGGAGTGGCGTTCGCCTAATAACAGATACGTCAGGTCAGGGGCTTACCCACCTAGACCCAACTTTAATAACTAAACATTTGGCCCACCAGTTAGGTACAGATGCCTGAATGTTCCCTAAGATGTTCAAAACTGTTGTAATTGTTCTCTGGGAGAAGGAATTGATTGTTTTTCCCTTTGTAAAAAAGAATGGTTGTCAAATGTGAAAAAAATCGTTGCGTGATAGATCGGTAGGCAAATTGAAGTTCGAAAGTGGTAGAGTAAATGTTCAAGTTATGTCTGTGCTGAAAGATTCTGGTTCGAGCGTGCCGGAGGATTCCAGCTACCCGTCGCCTCAGCGTGGCGCATCCGGTTGAAACGTCTAGGGGTGGACATAGATAGGCTAAGTACGAGTAGCGAATCAGGCCCTTGCGGGACCCCCTGGGTGAGCTTTTGTTTTTTTTATTTCACTCGGGGTAGGAATGGAACAAGTAGCCCGCACACCAGTCCAAAAAGTCCGCCACGCCGTTCCACAAAGGGGCCGTCATCAGTATCCCGTTAGCTGGAGTGGCGGTCCTTGTACGGAACAGTGGCGGTTACAGTATAGGAATATGAGACAAGCTCCCGCAGTCAGCACTGTTTTCGGCCACTTGTAGCGAGTGGGGTCCAGGAACGGGGACGGAGCGCTGTGTACACGGCACGGCCCGGTCTGGCCCAGTCAACCGATATGACCGTCTACCGTTGGGAGCCCTCAGACAGGACAGGGGTGAAGAGCCCCATGTCCAGGCCTGGTAGTTGGATAAAAGCCTTTCTAACCACCAAGGGAATAACGCATTACTGGACTTCACTGAAGGTTCGAGCGTGACAGGTATTATGAGTTCGTTAGTTGGTAAGAAAGATATGATTCCTGGAAGTTATAGATTAAAATTAGTTGATGTTACTGTTAGAGATTATCCGTTAGCGTGTGTTTATATTGAGACTGAATATATTGTTGGTAAATATGTAGTAGCTTGTTTTAAGGATCCAGTGGAAGACTTAATTCTTTGGAATTTAGATTTGAACGGGCTGTCAATTTGGTTGTGCAGCTGTTACTAGGGCGATGTAAGAGAAAAGATCTTGTGATGTGTGTCAGAAAACTAGAACAACGCGTCGTTGTGACAGAGTGAAGCTTTGGTGTTTTTTTTTAAGTGGCCGTTGATTTTGTTGGCCAGTTGGAGCTAAAAGACAGCACAAATAGGTTTTAGTCTAACCTTGGGGGATGGTGCCTCGAGATGGCCCGAAGCAATACAGCTTCGTAATGTTAATACAGAAAAGGTGATGAGGCATTAACAACCATAATTAGTCGAATGTTAAATGTTATCGGACCGGGGTGGGGGTCAATTTATTTCGGAACTATATAACCAGTTGTGTGAGTTCTTTTCCATTAAACCGTTACACTCAACAGAGTTTCACCCGAGTTCGAAATGTTCGGTCGAGAGGCTAAACGAGTCTCTGAAGTCGTTCCTAAGAAAAGTTACCCGAAATAGCCCAGGGACTAGAAAGATAACGGCTGCATTATTTGCATAAAGAGAAGTTCCTGAGACAATTGGTGTTGTCTATTACAACTATTGCTAGCAAAGATCAACAAGTAATAAAGAAAAATACAAACTTCAATATGATAAATAATCATAAATAGATGCTGGAGATTGTGTTGTTGGTTCTTAAACAGCTTAGAGACAATAAATTGTCAGTATTTTGACAGGGTCAATTTAAAGATGTCAAAAAAAAACAACAACCAAAGTTTAATTTTCTTGTACAAAAAGATGAGAAGCTGAAAGTGTACCATATAAATGGGCTTATGAAATACCATTGTCGGATAGGAAAAGTTAAAAGTGTAGTTGTAAATATTTCTGTGGTTGATGAAAATGAGTTTTATCAGCCAATATGGTGTCGGTCGTGAGCGACGAAGACGCAAGTACTGAAGGGTTATCCAGATGCGCTGCCTAACATTCCAATGTTGGAAGTTAAAAAATGTGATATGTGTATGACATGGTACAGGTCAATTAAGCCCCGGTTTTAAATCTGTTCAGAAGAAACAGATTGATGGTATTCTTAATGAATTTAGGAATGTAGTATATCAGATTTGCCTGGTAGAACGAAGGTGAAAAAATGTTCAATTAAGGTAAAAGATAAAAAGCCTATTGCATTTAAGCCGTACGCGGTTCCTATACTTATGAGGGACAAAGTTAAACAAAAGTTTGACAGCATGCTTGAAATGTAATATTAGATCCCACGTACTCGTCGTATGCAGCCCCTGCAGTTATTATTAAAAAGAAAGATGGGTCGTTACGGCCATGTATTGATTTTAGAAAGCTTAATAATGTAAATCAGATTCCGGCAGAAGTTATACAGGAACTGTTAGTATGTAGAAATGAAATTACAAGAAAGATTATTAAATATCAATTAGTTATCACAGAAGAAATGCATTGAAATATGTCAGACATATGAACAAACAGCAAAAGGTTTAGGAGAAATAAACAAAGAACCTATGGTAGATATTGATAAGATAGATCAAAAGAACAATGAGAATAGCAGAGAAAAACTCCCAAACTGTTGGTTTTGTGGAGGCAAACATACAGTTAACAGAGCGCTGTGTCCTGCATGGGAAAAAAATTGCAATAAATGCAAATGAAAAAAATCCTTTCTCAATTAAGTGCAGAATGCAAAATCAAACAAATATGCAGAATGCATGGGAAAAAATGAAGATTGTGATGAAGAATTCTTATTATCAGTAAATGTTAAGAATGTCAACAGAGACAGAATGACAGTATTGTTTCAGATTAACAGTAAAGAAGTAAGATTTGAGCTGGAGACAGGTGCTGATGTCAATATAATTTGCAGAAAATATGTTGAAAAAAGACAACTAAAGAAGACTTATAAAACTTTGACAATGTGGAATAAATTCAAAATTAAAAGTGCAAGGTACAGCCAATTTAATAATGAAATATTTGAAAAATAGAAAGATTTACTTGATAAAATTCCCAGTCGTGGGAAATCAATATCAGAGTTTCTTTAAAGAAGGGGTTAGCGGGGGATGTCGTGTGCGCGTGTAGTTTTCTTTTCGTTTAATTGTGTCTTAATGTATAGGAAGTAGTTTGTATTGGATGTGTTTCGTTCCTAAGACTATTGTGTGTGTGTTTACATCATGCTTAGTTCCCGTAATATACTTGTAGTGGAGAGAGCTTTTCTAGCTGTAGAATCTGGTTACGCTAAAGTTTCACTGTTTCCACGTTTTAATGGTACGTAAGTACATACATATAGTAATCAGGTTAATATTTCGGTACGGGTGTCGCTAATGAAAATTTTGTGATGTAGCGGCATCGTCAGCTCTAGGTTATTATTTTGTTTCAGGATGTTAGGTTTGTGGCTATGGTGAAGAGTGTTCTTGCCATTGAAGCTGTGACTGATTCTTGAGTCGTATCATAGTATTTGAAGCTACCGAGCCGTATGGCTGAAAATGAGTGTACGTGCATAAGGTGTGTTATTTGTGTGATTAACAATACATTATTTAAATATCAATGACTGTATATGCCCCAAATATTGTTTATTTGTATTAAGCTTTAGCATTAAATATTGTTCTTGATGAACAATCGTTGACGATTTATACACCGTTCAGTTCGAATGGACATTTATGTACTGCTCAGTTCGAATGACCATTTATTTACTGTTCAGTTCGAATGGACATTTATATACTGCTCAGTTCGAATAACCATTTATTCACTGTTCAGTTATTATGCAACTTGGTTTGCTGTTGCTCTATAATTATTGCATTAGCCTGTTGAGGTGGGGAACCCGGAGTGGTTATGTCATCCCTTAGAAAAATCCGTAAAACCAACCTTGACACTCAGTAGGGGGTTTAAACTTAAAACCTTCTGGAGGGAGGGTTTAAAATTTAAACCCCTCTTGGTGACATATTTGCTTTAGTTTTATATTAAAGAAGGAGTTTTTAACCAAAAATTTCTGAAGGGGAATTTGAACTCAAAGCTCCTCTAGCCTACGGTGGGGCAAGTGGTGGTTTAACATTAAAATATCACCTGTAATGAGCAGTATTTCACGTGGCTACGCAGTACCAGCTGCGACCTACATATTTTGCCACATCCAGCGCAGACATAACGGTAGTCCACCTATGTCCATGATAGAGCAAAAACATTTTTCCGACCAAAAAAAATCTATTAGCGACATTTTACCATTGGGGGTAACTAAAAAGGGTATTTACAATTAATTATTACAGTGCAATTCATAAATATTTATCGCTTTTAATGTGTACTTAACAACCTCTTAGGAAAAAAAATTCAATTGCTCTGCCAAAATATACTCTCACATTTCATTTTGTTTTTCCTCTTGCTAATAAATACGACCTTTGTAGTTTTGGTTCTATTAAGCGAAATATTATAAACACTTATGTAGATTGATTTATTATTGAAAAAGAAAAAAAAATGAAATACTATTTACAGAGATCTGTTTAATTATTGCTTAATGCATGTTTTTTTTTAAAAATCTTGTTTACATGCTACGTGCGGTAAGCCGTGTAGGTGACTTTAGCTTTAGAGAATTCTAGAGCTTGCATAATATTGGTGGTAAATGCTTATATTTGGAGATAGAACAGAAACGTCGTCATTGATTCTCTCACTAAGGGGCGCTAAAATATAAAATTAAACCTAGTTATTCCTTTATATGCTTGGAATAATAAAGCACTTTTATAAATAAGTGAAACTACGGACTATATATGACTACTATGAACAGGTTGTCAAAATCCATTTTTTGTTCGCTTTCTTTTAATTAATTACAGCCCCTTCATGGCCGTCCCCACGCCCCATTGGAGCACGAATGCCTATATAGCCAGTCCGCCCCTGCCTGTGAATACATACAATCAGGAACAAAACTCTTTCATACCTCAATAACAGCCTAAAAAACATTCAGTTTCACGTATAGGTAGCTGAAAAAAAAATCTGACAGGTTTAAATTTCAGTTCACCCACCCAATCCTCGAGCTATACAGCACAATGCAATAATTGTAAGAAAAAAAAAATAAAACTAACAGTCGCCATCTTTTCCATGTATCTTACGATCAAGTAAACAATCGAAAATAGAAAGACAATGGAGTCCGAGTGTAAGATAGATGTTTATCACTTTATAGTACTGCATGATAATGATAGCATGAATTAATCAGGCCATTTCACCTATTGACATTGTTAATATATGGAAGTTTTTAGTGTGTACAACCAATTATACTTAGCATGAGAATGATAATATTGTAAGGTTGTGTGTAACTTGTGTTAAGTCTGTGTGAATAGAAACGAACTAATGCATTGGCCGCTTGGAGTTGTTTATTGTTAGCGTATCATAAACTTCCATCACCGCTCCAAACAAAATATATTTTTTTAGTTATATTAAAATGTTAACTACAAAATATTTTTAGAACCTTGATATTGTTAAATGAAATCGCATCAGATGGTTTGAATAAATCATGTAATTTAATTTTTGATAGGTTATTAAAACATTAATTAATATAATATATAATATAATAATAATAAAATAAATAATAAATATTAAAATTATAAATTTGTGCAGTTGGAAATATTTTTTTTGTTTATCGCAATTTTCATGATTGTACCATGCTCAGCGTGCTGTTGTCTACTCACTTATGTGGACCAGCAGGGATATCTGATCAGCTGTGTTGTCAAACCAAATACAAAACTTCTTACAGTCATTCATACGTTGTCTGCTAAAACATCTATACACTTTTCAACATTAAAGATGTACTCTCAGTTATGAATTTTGTTCACATTTCCATCATATCAAGGAAATTCTTAATTCAATTAAGACACGTCGTTAATATGGTCATAAAATCTCAATTATTTTGTATTTCTAGAAACAACCTGTTCCATACATCCTTCCATTATTTGACATCAATCCTAGCCACGAGTTCTGTTATTTGTACTTGTAACCGGGAGCCTTTATTTTCAACCGAATAGTCTTCATATCTTTTTTTAATATTCCAACTTTAGACTTTATTTCCGCCACCTATTAAATGAAGTAACACATTTCTATTTCACATCTTTAGAATTGGAAGAAAATAGTTAAAGCAAAACAAAATAATTGTTTGCTTTTAGTTTTGCTATTAATTCTATCGACAACTGGATAACTTTTCCTTAAACTCAGGATCATTTCCATCATAAATCATGTGAGGATGTACATGCCAAGAATAACATTTGATAAACAGTGATTATTGGTTGGCATCATGGTATTACGATGCTAGCTAGTAGCCACTACTTCAATGTCTCAAGCAGCAATAACCCCCGCAATTTTTTAAAAAAGTAAATGAAAGATGATAAATACTTCCACATAGTGGTATTGTAGTAGAATGTCGACTGAAAATAAGCTGTAGGTTTATTAACTCTATAACAAAAGCGGATTGTCGAATTTGTCTGTGTGTTTAATCTGATATTAAATATGAAGGCCGCAGCTGGGACTGTAGCCACATGAAATACTGCACTTCTCATTCATCTGCGAGCTCGAATACAAGCGTTTGTATTATTACATATGAAGGGCAATGGTTGTTGCAAGTAAACATTATATATGTGTCAGTCACAAATAGCCCAAATTTGTATGAAAAGAGGTTACAAAAGTGCTTTGCGAAATGCGGAAAAATATGTAGACCTAATTTCTAAAATTCTAGAACAATAGATTTATTCTAGATCTAGATCTACTTACTACTTAACTTATTAACGTCAATCTACTAACCTCATCTATAATATTTGGATCTATACTATTAACGCATTCAAACATGGTATATCTATTTACTAGGTTATACATATACATATACTTATGTAGATGTAATTTAGACCTATATGGCATTTGCGAATAGCGTTACACAAGAAACGATTTCTTTTTTTTTTTAATTCTGACATTTGGTGTGTAAATATAGTTAAACAGCACCTACCTAAATAAATCAAATACATACATACATATATATATATATATATATATAGTCTATGGTTGTATACTATTTAGCTTTCGTAACTACTTTTATAGAAAAATAACTTTTGTAACTTCTTTTGTTTAAAATCTGGACTATTTGCGTCTGACATATATATAATTTTTACTTGCAGCAACATAACCCATACATTACGACTAAATAACAAATAATACGTGGTAATAATATATATAATATATATATATAATAATAATACGTATCTTACAACAACTATGAAATTGTCCCTTTTTTTTTTAAGATTAAAATAAATAAATTTCCTTTGTTTTTTAATTTGTATAATTAGCGAAAAGTGTATTTAGCCTACTTACATTTGTGTCATTTTGGTTTACATAAAATGATATATATATATATATGAAAGCTATGTATTGGTTTGAACAACATTTTTTGACACATTTCATTACTATTGAGAGTTAAAATTCTCACAACTACAACAAGAATGGTTTCATTTTTTTTAAAACCTTTCCATGTATTGTCATATTCCGAAAAAAAAAAAAAAAAATAAATTCTTTGAGTAAAATTTCGATATATTTCAGTATTTACCTTATTGGAACAATTCCTGCACTCAATACTGGTCGCCTTTGACCTAGACTTGTATCAGTATTATAGATAAATGTAATGTTGTTTATTCCAGAGAATTTGGAGACCACTGTAATTGTGTCATCTGAAAATAAGTATAAAAAGTAATTAAAAGAATTTACAAATCAAAACATTAAAATCTTTTAAATGATCTTCACGTTATACTTTGTTTTATTTTTTTTTCATTGACTAAACTATTAGTATCTCATACACATAGTAATAAATAAATATAAATATATATTTATATATTATAATTTTATTTTGAGTAAGAACATAACCGTTTTCATTCACATCATCCAAATATACTCAATAACAACCTCCCTCCTTACTCGCTTAACACAGCCTCCCCTTTTTAATTATTAATTTATTGTAATTGAAATTCAGGCCATGTTTTTTTTCACTGTCCATAGCTTTCTTGGTCACTGTCTCAATCTAGCGTCGTCGAGGGCTATGTATCAATGTTTTCTGTTTTGAAGTTCCGTTTTATTATATCCACGTAGCGGAGGTGGGCTGACCAGTTTTTCTTGAGCAAGACGCGAGTTGCCCGTAGAGAATGACTTTTGGGATGCGATCGTCCTCCATCCGGCAAACATGTCCAACAGCGGCGGCGGCGGGTTGTCTGAGGACTTTAAAGATTCTGGGAAAACCCGTTCGCATAAGGATCTCAGTATTGCACACTCTCTTTTGCCATATGAAGTTCAATATCCTTCGTAAGTATGATGAGTTTAGCTTTCTCTCTTGCTTTGTGTAGGTTGTCTATGACTCACTGCTATACAGTACCTTACTCAGAACGCATGCCTTCTAGACCTCCATTTTAGTCCAGTAGTGAGCTTCTGGTTTACCAAACTCTTGGCCTGTCTAGTGAAGGTCGATGCAGCCTTCTCTATGCGTTTTTTAAAATCTCCTCTTCTAAAGACAGGTCATCTTAAATTGTAGAACCAAGATAGCAGAATTCATTTACGGCATCCAGGTTGTTGTCGTCAATGAGAATGGATGGTGATGCTGTAGCAGGTGGTCCCATAACATTAGTTTTCTTTGTGCTAATGGCCATACTCTATACAGGCCTAAGAGAAGCGGAACATTAGTGAATGAAGTTCTACTTGTGAGTGTGCCACTGTGACAAGTCAAAAGCTTGCTGTCAGAGTCACTCAATTTTATCACAGCATTAATTATTATTTATTTATTTTAATTATTTCCCATTTTAGTCCCGATTTCCCTACCAACCCCCCACCCCTTTTCCTCTTCTCGCTAGACTTAGTCCACCACCTTGGCGATAGCTAGGCCACGACTTTCTAGTTTATCTCCCCTTGACGGGAGGAAAGATCAAACAAACAGTCACTTACTTTGGTCTTAGGCGCCAGATGTCTTTCACGTTGAAGCCAACTTTGATGGAACACGCTTCATTATTTGTTCTACGTCTCTCTTTGATCAAGGAGATTATTTGTGTCACCACGCCTCTTGGCCCTTCCAATGTGCAACTTTTGTCGGACTTTACCCACGTGAGAGATAATCCTTAGTCAATCCCATTTCCTGTTTCCGCCCATCTCTTCCGGACCTTTATAAGCTAGAATAAGGCGGGACAGACACTCTCTCACTTCTCATTCTCGCTGACCAGTCGAGTCTGGACAATTTCATACATTCTTACTCTTAGAGGAATACCTGGTGCCTCCCTCAGGTGTCTGCCTATTTGCTATTGAGTATCATCTTCTGCCTATTTGTCGGATCACTTGCCTATTTATTCGGCAGTGTTTGACAGCCACTCGTCAACCTACTCGATTGCCTTTTCGTCTCTACTATTTACCTGCCTATTGGCCTACCTGCCTATTTGGCTCTACTACTTGGCGCTATCGGCTCTACTCGCCTGCCTACTCGACAGCCCACCTGTCAACTTATTAGGTACGACGTCCCTATAGGCCACGTGTCTGTGCGAGACGTCATAGCTCCGCAACTCACTGGACATATCCTGCTAACCACGCTGCCCACGGCAGATCAGCTCTGCCCGCAGTACACGTGTGCCCACGGTAGCCGGTCACCCGCCCTACTGTGCCCAATACAGATATCAAACTTTGGATTGAGACTCCACAAGAACTGAATCACCGGCAATCCTCTACACGCTAGAGCGCCACCTCCAGCTGCAGAACCTCAAGCTAGGACACAGCAAGCAGGACGACCAGCTATGTTCAGAAGACAAAGTGACATACTCTCTTATTAAGTGCAAGAATGATGATTAAATATAGTATTTAATAAGAGATAGATGCAAACCCTCCCCTTTTCATTCTTCTATGTAAATATTTATGTAAATAAATATTCTTCAATATTTTAACTTTTGTATCTCTCTTTCATTGCTTGTCTCGTTGCGTGCCTGCTCCCGATTTATATGCTGATGGGTTAGTGTGTGATAGCTTCAAAAATAATTATCTCCTAGACATTAAACAAGCCAAACACCCGTCACATGCAAAAACCTGTCACAGCCACAACCGCTGCATCAATCGCGAATAGCATAGCATATCTCTTACGAGGGTGATTTTTTTTTAGTTCTGGCGCTCAGTCTAGCAATATTTAGAAGTTTGCCATCAAATCTGGAATGGATTTCGGTGGATTTGTCAAACGCGTGGTGGATTAGCATTGAAAAGAGTATTCCGAAAAGGGTTGTGGTTAGGACTCATCCTTGTTTGACTCCACTGTTTATACTTTATACTATATTATAGTATATATTTATATACGCCAATATACGGTTTATATTAATCTACTAGCCATATATTAACCGCGGCACGCTGATTTTAATTTGCGTATAACTGAAATAGTTACTGATATAATGCATTAAAAACAATGCAAGAAAATAATAATGTTATAAGTAACTCGAATGCATGAATTCAAGATATAAAAATATTAGGAATGGAGCTAAAATAGCTATTCGACCTACATATCTAGATCAATTATGGAATGAAAACATCGGCATGTGTATTTAGAAGTGCACGATGTCAAGATGTGAAATATATTTTAAAATTAAAGCGAATGCGTTAATATAACTATTAATATAACATTGTTAGTTTAATTTAATGTAGATATAGGTCTAAAATCTAAAAAAAAAAACAACTTGAATGCCATAGTAATCTAGTCAATAACTAAAGATTTGCATTTTAAAAGTATTTTTTCTGTCCTTTTCCCTAATTCAGCTTATTTGTTTATTAGGCCTACGTGAAATTGTATTTTCATTTCTTAGGCTGACACGTTCGAAAGAAACAACAATACTTAGTCTAAGAGCCACAAAAAGATAGATCTATTTCTTTCTTTTCTTTTTTTTAGAGCAAGGACTATCATGATAGCCTGCATATGCGTGCTTAGATAAGACTGTGTGTAGATAGCACTGCCTTTCACTAGACCTAGAATTTAGAATCCACATAATTGTCAGAGTTAATTCTCATGCCTGTTGGATTATCAAATGTTCGGAGTTCATGTTATTCTTTATATTTATGTGATCACGTATTCCATCATTTACAGACTCAAATAAATGTCGTGTCGGGGCGGGGGGAGGACATTCAAATAATGATTTTAATTAATGAAAAAAAAATAATATTTCCGATTTCTTCAATGCCACAATGGCAAAATAAATGTATTGTGAGACGAGGGGCATTCAGTTCGGCCTTCAAAAAATGCAATTTGTTTCTTTTAGGCCAGAATCTGATGGTCTAAAGAAATAAGTGCGGTGTTCAACAACATATATTGCTTGCCTGTTTTGTGAGAGGTCTATCCATTGGAGGATGTTAATTTATAAAAAGTTAGGGGTCATCAAAATAATAAAAAATTGCGGAAAAGTCTGAAAGCAAAAAGTTACATTGAATATATTAAATATGTCGATATTGAATGTAGTTGTTCCGTATCTCTGAAGTACTGCTAGCTAAGGTCAAAGATACACTAAGGTTTTTTTACGTAACGTTTCTATAGCTGTTGTAATGATCGTCCGAATAACAGCTCGATAACATAGGATACGGATAGTTATGAATGTTATTAATATTACATTGTTAATATTCAATGTATTCAATGAAATAAAATATTCATATGTATTCATTGATCTGAAATATTCATATGTATTCAATGAACTGAAATATTCATATGTATTCAATGAACTGAAATATTCATATGTATTCAATGAACTGAAATATTCATATCTATTCAATGAACTGAAATATTCATATCTATTCAATGAACTGAAATATTCATATGTATTCAATGAACTGAAATATTCATATGTATTCAATGAACTGAAATATTCATATGTATTCAATGAACTGAAATATTCCTATGTATTCAATGAGCTGAAATATTCCTATGTATTCAATGAACTGAAATATTCATATGTATTTAATGAACAGATATAACAGAAAAACATACAGAGATGTTCATTAACTGACCTCACACAAACGTCTTTATCCTTTAGAATCCACATAATTGTCAGAGTGAATTCTCATGCTTGTTGGATTATCAAATGTTCGGAGTTCATGTTATTCTTTATATTTATGTGATCGCATGTTCCATCATTTACAGACTCAAATAAATGTCTTCGTCAACGGCAAATTGCGAATAACGTTTTTAGCCAAAGTGCGAAATGATTATCCATTTCCTAAATTGCTGAGGCATTCAATAGAATGACTAGTTCTGCGTTAGGCAAAGTAGAAAATATCTTATTTAGCAAGATACTTATGAATTAATTATAAATGAGTGAAACCTCCCCCCCCCCCCCCCAGAAATGTCTAACTGATGTCATTGAATGATTTAATACATTTGTAAAGGGCCCAATCTCTCATTCAAAGCCTCAACAAATAAGCTTTTCCCCTTCTTTGGTGTCAATATTTGACATGTGCAGAGCAGTTTGTACTTCACGTGTATAATTTGAAAACTACTTATTTAAAATATGTTTTAACTTATGCTCGACTAATATGCAAGCATGCAAAACAGAAAAGAAAAATGTATTTAAAATATAATAGCTAATATGACACTAAGTACTTAATTTAGTAATACAAAATTTAGGAAACATTTTATTTTACAAAAAAAATTAAATTATGTTAAAATGACATGTCTTTTACTATAAAGTCTTTGTGTTTTTACTATTATCGTGAATAGTTGTAAAAATATGTGTATTTTTATGGAAAAAACTTCTTGCATGGTTGTTTTAAAAATGAAATTTTTTGCTTTCAGATAAGAAAAAACTAGCAGTTGCATCAGAACTTTGAAAGATTTAAAATATCATGCTATGGGATTTTCACTACCTGTTGTAGTTTATGAGATCTAAACGGGACGGATAGACGAATGGAAGATCAGAATACACATACACACACAAACTACTAGCGGCTATTCCACTTTCGGGGATACTAAAAAACCACACGCACAACAAAACTATATTTAAATGAATTTTTTAAACAAAATATTCTCATTAAAGTCGGAAAAATCTTAGAAGACAACCGCCACCAGCTCCATTCTATCTAAGTCGTCGCCTGTCACCAAGAACGGTACAAAAACTCGTTCGTTCCTTGACTAAGAAACTTGAAAAGGACAAAGACGTTTGTGTGAGAGGTCACTGAATGAACATCTCTGTATGTTTTTCTGTTATATTTATGTTGAATGTTGTTTTTAATTGAGAAAAGAGTCCTTGTACTCACAAAATGATCCAATCTAATAAGGATCATTAAAGCAGTCTTAGAATAATTGTTTACATTTTATAAAATGTTTAGAACATTTATTAGTTAATGTTTACACTGCTGTATTACCTCGACCAGGAAATGCTGAATGTACAATATATGAAGTTGCAAGTTTTGATTTTGTGTAAATACTGTCGGGAAGTATTAATGTTGAACTGGCCTGATCAGAGGCACTGTTGATTACATACAGGACAACAGTCACTGGCTGGCTAGACTGGACTTGAACATAGCGTGAGAAAGTATCTGAAAAAATACATGATTGAGAATACGAATGTACTTGAAGTTCAAGAAATTATTTTGAAACTTTAATGATATTTACTGAGGCTTTCTTAATATCAATTATTTGCTACTGTGTTTATCGTCCGGACCTTCAATGTAATGTTACGAGGTTTTAACATCCTCCTTTATGATTCCACGAATTGACATTAAAGGCGGACTGGCTATGTGCATTCGGGTCAATGCCCGATGGGCCGGTACCCCATTGGCCCATTGGGACGGCGAATGGGCCACTTTGAATAATAGCCAGTCCCTTTGTGATTGGCTCTCGCCTTACCTTTTATAAACGATTTGAACAGACTTTACTGTACGATATTGACAACATTGTCTAAACAACTTTTCTTTTAATCTTCAATCTTATATACACTTTAAGCGATTAACAAATTACATCAAGTCTAGTTTACTCAGGAGATTCCGAAACGTGGCCATGAGTGTACAAATTAGTACTACTGATTTCTCAATGAAAAGAGTTAGTATCGTATGCAGTAGCCTATAGCTCAACTGGTATTGCAATTGGTTGGTCGACCGTCGCAAGATACCAGGATTTCCTCGCCCAGAAGTCATTCAAAAATCGATTAAAAATGTTTAACACTTGATAACATGTTACAAAAAATGGATCGAAAAGAAAAAAAGAAGGGTAAAGGAGGAGAAAAACTATTGAAAGAGAAATTGCTGGAAACCTCTGCCAAGAAATGCATTCAACTAACTATTTTCTCACCAGTCCGTCACAAAGGAATACAGAACTTTGTTGAGCCTCGTGATGATATTGTTCGCATCGCCATTTACTCCAGCAGTTAGAGACACGTTAATTGAACACTAATACATAGCAATGAAGATGCAGAATTAAACTCTCAAATACGTGAATATATATGTTACCGGTAAAATGCGAATGGCGTTTTTAGGAAAAGTACGAAATGAGTATCTATTTCCTACTTTGCATTAGGCAAGGAAGAAAATGTCTTTTTTAGGAAGATATTTATAAATTTATTATAAATCAGTGAAAAAGAAACACGGAAATGAACCAATGATTTTTTCTAGATTAAAAATACACATAAAGCTCGGGTTTTACCATACGATGAGTGCAATTTCAATTCTTAAATAATCAAATTATTCTATAAATCATTCAATCGTCATTTAATATAGTAATTTAATATTTTTAGTTACAAAGACTCTATTCGGCCCTCGAAGTGGTCAATTCAGGCATGTAAAATGGCAGGTTTCAATATTTTCAGAAAGAATATCAGAATGAAATTTTATCAAAGGCAAATGACAGAGAAGAAAGGAGAAAGAAGGTTGATTGATCTTGTATGGTGCCCCAACGGTCCAGCAGGCCAAGGGATAGGGGAAAGGGAATGTGAAATTGGATGTGAGCCTGGTCTAACTGATGTCTTATAATGAGTATCTAATTGTTCTTTAAAGGGTCAATCTCTTATTCAAAGCATCAAGAAAAAAAAAAGATTTCCGTAAAAAATGCAATTGTAACAGTAGTCTACCTACGGGTTCACCCGGTAATATGAAAAACTACTTATTAATTGTTGTTGTAAATTATGTTCCACCTATATGCATACTAAATAGATTTTTCTCTTTTAAAAAAAAAAAAAAAGAAAAGCGAACTTTTTTTAGTTGAACTTATATTACTTAGCAATATAATTGCAAAACATTTTTGAAAAAACTAAAACCGTTTGCATAAATGTATTACAAATATGGCAACTAGTGATCTCCCTTACTAAAAATCCTCCCGTGTTTGTTGCTATTAATAGTGAATAGTTGTAAAAATGAATTTTTATGAAAAATCTGCTCGCATACTTGATTTTAAAAATTAAATTGTTCACTTTTAGAAAAAAAATATAGCCGTTGCATTAGAATTTTAAATGGTCTAAAATACTATGATGTCGAATTTTTACTATCTTTTGTAGTTTACGAGATCTAAACGGGACAGACCAACACAAAACTAAAAGCGTCTTTTCCCCTTTCGGAGGCCGCTAAAAAATTAGTTCAAATATCAAATTTGCCATTTCACTGCTCTTTATTAATGAAGCCTAGTGACTGATACTGATAGAAAAACAACTCAAAGAGTCAAATGTTTTATTTGGGGTAGAGGGTTAAACCTCAAATTATTGACGTTAGCTTTTTTTTTTTTTCAGTTCTTGGCTTGAATTCTCGTAGATTTACTTTTTTTAACGTGATCAAACAATTGGTAGAAAAAAAAAACATTGCTAGGCTCAAATGGTAGTTATATTTTTCCTTTAGTTTTGTATTGGTGGAGAGGGCTACCCTTATGGAATTTAGTTATTTCCTTTTTATTGGAAGGGCTTAGCATACGCTTATGGAATGTAGTGGCTGTAGTTTGCACATCATTTCTTTTTGTTGGAGGGGGTTTGAACCTTAAATCTCTCTTCATTACGCTCACGGGGTGTAGTGTCTGTAGCTTTGCTTTTTTTAATATTAGAAAGGGAATTTTAATATCTATACTTCTAAGGCTACGATTATGAAATTCGTAACTAGTTATCCTTTAGATTTTTTATTGAAAAAAAAACGGGGAAAACCTTTTTGAGCTACTCTTTTGTAACTTTGTGACTTGAGCTTTGCTTTTCTTTTTATTGGAATGTGGGAGGGAGGGGGGCTTTAACCTCACCGCAATAATAATTATTATTATAATTATAATTTATGTACTGAATGTGCATTAAGTTAGTGTGTAATTTAAAAAAAAAAAGTCATGTTCCTTATAGAGTTTTAAGTGTTCTTTCGGGAGATCGTATTGGAGAGCTAATAAGTTCCAAGGGTTTTAATGCGTTCGAGCTTCAAAAATTCTTTGTCATGATGTCTAAAACAACCTTTCATCGAAGTAAGAAGAGCGCATATAAAATATTAAAGTAAGCAGCACTTATGCGAAAGACAATCGAGGTACATACAAAACACTGTAAACACCATGATAGTTTTACATCATCTTCGTATTATGTAAGACGTTTTGCTGCAGAAATTGTATAGCGAATTTTGACATGAACATAACAATGTTCAACTATCGGGAGAATTTCAACCATTCTGACACAAGCAAGTTGTACATAATTTTGTTGGCGGTGACGCTATGAAATTCCTTCTTCAAAAAGCTCAAAGAGTCGATCTGGCACCTCTCGCAATACATTTTAAAAGGTTCTAAAAAGATGAAACAATGTCTTTATTTTAATTTTGGAAACATTAGTAATGCCATTTTACTTATTTAGTATTTAAACATGGTTTGATGACTTGAATGAAACTAGAAATGTTTGTCTTTCTTAGAAATAAATTGCCTAGCTGTGTTCTCTTTCTCCTTTTGTCAGGACGTTGTGCTCCCATCGAGAAGTTGGGGGGGGGGGAGGGTGAGCTCCAAAGTCTGTATAGGGTTACCTTGTTGGTTTCACACCTTAGAAGTTATCTAGTAGATAACAATGTAGAAGACCAGATAGCCAGCTTGTCAGTTTGCGTGGTCGACAAAAAAAAAAGAAATCTTTTTGAATACATCGAAGGACTAAAACCTTTATCTGAAGTATAGCATAATCTCAGATGGTTAAAGAAAGATGAAAATGACATTGCGTAATTGGAAACAAAAAAAACGGTCATGGAGTTAAAACACAAATAATACAGACACCATAATCCAGTTTGTCATCACACATGCTTTGACGCTTGTCACAATGAGTCATTTCAATTTGTTATCTGATATCTAACAGTTGAAGCACCTGGACCACAACATTGTTTCTTTCACCACGTTGAAAATAGAAACAAACATATATATATATATATATAACTTACACATGTCATATAAGGCACAGGATTTGCTGATGTCTATGTGTCTTGCTCTGATGTAAGACAAAGGCAGGAATGTCGTTTGAACAATGCCATCACAAATCTTTTGAATGTTTAAATATATCACATTTGCAGGATTACTTGCAGTGACCTGAAGGAAGGAGTTTGTTGAACTATCTGTATACAAATCTGGGACTACTGCGACATACGATTCTGTGCCTTGTATGACTGCAGCTATAAGAATATTAAACTAATTTGGAATGAACGATTTTATTTTATTATTCTAAATTAACTACTTCAAATAATTTGAAATTTGAAAGGATATTTTGCTATGAAGTATATTATTGGTACTACAGAAATCTGTAGAATACACAAAAGAGTCATAGCTTACAAAATAAACACGAAAAACAATTTTAAAATATATTTTTTTAAAAATGACACCTACAGCTGCAGTGCTATCAGAAATATCATAACATAATTTTTTTTTAAATTCAAAATATTTTGGGTTCCATTCTGGTATTGTACCAGTGGTACCGTCAGCTGCAAGAACTTATGCACGTTCTGATTCGGCAAGCGAGGAAGACATATTTGTGAGATTATATATTGGTATGTTCTTTATACGGACTTCTAGATCTAACACTAAAGTTCTGATTTAGAATTCTTCATTAAGATCTCGTCCAGAGTTACTTCTAGATCTAACACTCCCAGGTACGCTGTTCTGCCTCATCGTGGCACCTGGGTGGAAACGACTACTTGAGGGGGGTAGCTAGGCTAAATGAATGGCGAAACTTAACTCCCGTGGGGATGCCCACGGGTAGACGAGAGTCCACCCAATGCACGGGCGGGGTTGTAAAAAAGTCCCCACGAGCACGTCCCACATCCATGCGCCGTTCCTCAAAGGACCGTTACATAAATGGCGAATCCCCCACGGTTAACTTGGTACAACGAAGGAAAATGACGGAGGCTCCCGGTGTCCTCGGCCTTCGGCCATGAGCGGCGAATCATGCGTCGGGGCCAAAGGCATTACACTGATTACACTTTCTTTTGGGAAGGAAAAGCACAGGTTGAGACGCCAATGCATGGTGTGGGCTTTGCTTTCAAGAACAATCTACTTCCCACGATAGTTCTTCCAGTTGGTGGCTCGGAACGGCTACTAAGCATAAGTATGATAACAACATCTGGAAAAGTCACTTTAATTAGTGCCTATGCCCCCACACTATGTTCACTTCAGGAGGACAAGTTCAACGAAGATCTCAAGACTACATTACAAAAAAAATGTTCTGCTGGAGGCAGGTGTGAACAGTATACAAGCACTAATCATTCGACAGCTGCACTGGGTCGGACACTTATCCCGCATGGGAGACGACCGCATTTTCGCCCTCACTGGCGTAGAAGAAAGTAGCTGGCAGCTGATGGCCTCTGGGAGAGACAGTTGGATAGCTCTCACAAAGGCTGCGGGACAAACATTTGAGACTCAAAGAAAAGCCATTATGGAAGACAGGCGTAGAAGACGGAAAGAAAACTTAAATAGACCGCCAGCGGACAACAACTTTGTCTGCAAGAAATGCGGAAAAATTTGCAGGTCGCAACTGCGTTTGCGTAGTCACGTGAAACACTGCACTCAGCCTTCGGAATTGAAGAAATTACCATCATTCTATTAACCAATGCTATTTAATTAAAATTAAAGTTCTTATAGTTCTAACATTATTCGTTGCGTCGAGTCTCTACAATCAGGCTACAACTGATTACACTACCAAGTGCTCAACAAATCAATGCATATTTAAAAAAAAAGCCTTATTATTATTATTAAATATATATATATATATATATATATATATTATTAAATATTCAACTTGATGTAACTAGTAAAGATAGAATTGAAAATGTTCTTTCAAAAAGCAATTTGACAGATTCGTTAATATTGAAAAGTAGTAAAGTTCCTTGCAATCTATATAGCAGATGATCCGACTTTCTCCAATAATCCTGGGCCATTTCGCGAAATGGTTGGCCAAACCACGGAAAGGTCGACCATTAAGTGCATTGGCGAGTCATTGTGAAGCGATAATGGTCAGTTTGTGAAATGGCCAGCCAGATCGCGAATTGCAAGGTTCAGTTTTTGGCCGTAACAAATATATTAAGAAAAGAAACAAACATATTGCAAATAACAACTTGATATCTAAATATAATTAGATTAAAAAAAGTAACTGAATGTAGACACGTTCATTTAACTATACTTCTAATGCAATGTTTTAAATTTTTTCAACCAAACATAATGAGCAGATATGAACCTTTAAAGTTTTTAATAATAATAATCAATCAGGAAATAAAAGAAAAAAAATCATAAATTATATTTATAATGTAGTAATTATATTTAAATTAGATCTTTCAGATTGAAAAACAAAACAATGACAAGCTATACAATAGAGTTCATTTTATTTACCTGTCTGACAAACAAAACTGTACAGTTCAGTAGAATTTCTGTCTTCATAAAACATTTCATCTGAAGTTTTACGCCACACAAGAGCATCCCTGGAACTGTTGCTGGAAATACTCAAGTACTGACTGGATACTACAGTCTCATTTAGCGTCCACTGAAAAGTTCGATTTTTGTAGATATCCGCACCCCCAAGCCATGTTGTGTCTTATGGGGAGTAAGCATAAACAGAAAGTTCTGTTATTTATATTCTCTCTCTCCCCCTCCCTCCCTCTCTCTCTCTCTCTCTCTGTATATATATATATCATGACTCTTCATGGCTCAAGAGTTTGGACGCGCAAGGAGTGGTAAAATAAAGATCACTCTTTTATTTCTGCAACTCAAACGAACTAGTTACCCAACGAACACAAAAAGAGGGGGGGGGGGGGGGAGAACAAGTAGTATTTACTCGTCACAAAATAGCAGGGCCAGACCGTTGTGACCAGGAAAATCACTCTTTTTTTTAAATTTCTATCTTACGTACATTTAGAGGCGAAGAAAGAGGACGAGAGAAAAAGTAATCTACTCTGTATTCACCCGTCACTAAATAGCAGGGCTGGACTTAACCATTGTGGGGCCCTATGCGAAACGGAATTGACGAGGCTCGAGGGTCTTAATTTGCGTTTCACTGTCGAAATAGTCACTGAGACAGTTTTGGAAACAATTCAACGAAATAATAATGCTATAAGAAAGCGAATGCGTGAATTTACAAAATAGTATGAATGGAACTATCAAAAAAGCTAATCAACATAAATCCATTTTTTAAAAATAAAAACACTTGCTTGTAGGTCTACACACACATTTAGATCTAGGTCTAGAGTCTAGATACTCTTATAATAGATGTAGACCTACTATTATAAGAGTGAATTCAATGGCTCAAGAAGCTTATTAATTATTGTATGTTAGAAGGCCTATATTTAATATCCCCCATATAGAGCCTCATGTAGCCTATCCAATCATAGTGTGTTTACATAGCGGTGTGCACAACACTTGAATGTGACTATTAAAATGCATGTCAACATGGAAGCTATAGCTAACGAATGTATGAAAAATGCTTTAAAAAGCACAAAATTTGCCCTAGTAGTCTAGTGAATAACTAAAAACTTTGAGCCTAGTAAATGACTTAACACTTTGAGCTTGTGTTGACCTAGATACAGTAGGCTACAATCGTGCTATGATGAATGAAAATGTATGTCAAACGGCTGAAGCCATTCACATTTATAGCGAACGTATTTGTGTATAAATGCTTTTGAAACACAAATTTGAATGTTGATTATATTAAGTAATGAAATTAATAGACTATATTTTGTATGTTCGTGTGTTAAAGTAAAAAAAACAACCTATCTTTATCTCTATCTTTGCGAAAAATAAATGTAAACTTTGTAAGTTGTTATGTCACGCGCATGCGTGAACTTTTGATACGCGATATGATGGATGAAAATTTTTGTCACCACGGCTAATGTATATAAGTAGCAATGTTGTTAAGAGATCTAAATGCACATAAGTAAATCTGAAGGGAAAAAAAGTAAATTGAAAATAAAGAGTTAAAATTAAACTGAATCGGTAGTTGTAGGCTTAAATGCTTAAAAAAACACAGTGGAAAGTAAATTGTATTATGTAAGTAGTTTATTAGTTTAATAATATGCTTTTATAATAAGAGACTTTATGACCTCTGACGTTAATTCCAATTGTATCACTACGCGGCCCATGTAATGGTGCCGCGAGTTACGGAAAAGTATGTCAACACGGCTAAAGCTATTCACATTTAGAGCGAACGATTTTATGTAAAAAATGTTTTGTTAACTCAAATTTGATGGTTAATTTTCATTAAGTAATAAAATAAATAGACACTAATTTGTATGTTCATGTGTAAAAGTAAAAAATTATGTTTTCTTGAATTAGAGCTAATTTAGAAATTTTATTAGAATGTGAGAGGCCAGACATAATTGCAGGAACAGAAAATTGGCTACATTCTGAAATTTATAATGCAGAAATTTTCAATATTAATTATGAAATTTTTAGAAAAGATAGGGCTAATAATCATGGAGGAGTTCTTTTAGCAATAAAAAACACTCTTATAGCAGAAGAAATTACCTTACCCAACTCAAAAAATATAGAATCAACATTTTGTAAAATTAATACCACATCAACATCACTATTAATAGGCAGTGTTTACAGACCACCAAATTCTAGTTTAGAATACATGCAGGAACTATGTAATCAGTTTACTACACTTAAAGAGACAAATAAAAATGCAGTTTTTTGGATTATGGGTGATTTCAACCTATCTGATATACATTGGAAAACACTAACCATAGATAAACACCAAAATCTTAAGGACATAACTGAGCTTTTCATAGAAACTAAGTTTAGATCAAATCATTAAAAAGCCAACTAGATTAAACAACACATTAAATCTCTTCTTAACCAACAGACGTGGATTAGTAGAAGATTATGATATCATCCCTGGTGTATCAGACCATGAGATTATAAAAATACACAGTCAGATAAAAGCAGTAGCCAATATAAAACCCCCCCAAAAATATCTTACTCTGGAACAAATGCAACACAACTACATCAAGCTGCATTAAACTTTCAACAAACATTCTTATCAGAAAGAGACATTAACCAACCAGTCGATGACCTCTGGAATTTCATAAAAAACTATCTTAAAAACATTATAGAAAACCATATACCAACTAGATACACATCAAACAAAATTAATAAATGCTGGTTTAATAATGGATTGAAGAAGAAGCTTTGTAAACAGAAAGAAAACCTATATAGAAAATTTAAAGAAACTAAGGCAGAAAGAGTTTATAAAAAGTACATAAAAATTAAACACCTAACCCAAAAAGTAAGCGGACAGCTGCAGAGTGAACATAAACAATATAATATCTAAAGATAACAACAAAAACCTATGGTCATACATTAAGTCTAAGAAAATGGAAACAAAAGGCATAGCGCCATTAAAAGAGGAAGACAACTTAACACACAATGATAATGAAACTAAAGCTAACATCCTAAACAAATACTTTGCATTCTCAGCCCCAGGAGACAAAGACATATTACTTAATTTGAACCAAGTCGACAACATAGGAGATATAGTAGTACAAGAAAAGGGAATCCAAAACTATTAGATAACATCAAACCGAATAAAGCATCTGGACCTGATGGTATTCCAGCTAGATTACTCAAAGAACTAAGCAATGAGCTAGCACCAGTGTTCAAAATACTTTTTCAGGCATCTCTTAACCAGGGCAAAGTACCAAGGAACTGGAAAGAAGCTAATGTCACCCCTCTATTTAAAAAAGGAGAAAAATAAGACCCAGGAAATTACAGACCAGATCACTTACCATCATCACATGTCAAATCATAGAACACATAATATGTAGCAACATCATAAAGGACTTAGACAAACATAATGTCCTTACTCCATACCAACATGGCTTTAGGAAATATAGATCATGTGAAACACAACTAATAGGACTAATTTGTGATTTTTCAAAAGGTTTAGATAACAGTGATCAAATAGATGCTATCTTACTAGATTTTTCCAAAGCTTTTCATAAAGTTCACAACCATAGTTTGCTTAAAAAATTAAAATATTTTGGCATTGATGGTTCATTGCATCAGTGGATTAAAGATTTTCTGATAGAGAGAGAACAAACTGTAATAATAAATGGCTCTAAATCAACACCAATAACAGTAAACTAAGGCGTACTTCAAGGAACAGTCTTAGGTCCACTACTATTTTTAATTTACATAAACGATTTACCAAATTGCATTAGTTCAGGAACAAAAGTCAGATTATTTGCAGACGATTGCATAATATATAGAGCAATAAAAACAACACAAGGCACAGATATTTTACAAAACGAATTAGATGAATTACAGAAATGGGAATCAAATTGGAGCATGTCTTTTCACCCAGAAAAATGTCAGTTAATAAAAATAACAAAAAAGCTAAAACAAATTAATTCCACTTATCTTATTCATGGTAAACTAGTAACACAAACTAAAAACGCAAAATACCTAGGTGTTATAATAAATGAAAAACTGTTATGGAATCCCCATATTGATGAAACTATCAAAAAATCAAACAAAGCATTAGGGTTTATTAAAAGACATTTCTATAAATCAAAAAAAGAACATAAAATTAAATGTTATTTAACCTTGGTTAGGCCAATAATAGAATTTACATCCTCCGTTCCGTGCATCCGACCCCCCAACTCAAGAAAACATTAAGAAACTGGAACAGACACAAAATAGAGCAGTGAGATTCATAACAAACGAATATTCACACTTGACTAGAGTAACACCTTTAGTTAAATCACTAAATTTAGAAAGCCTTCAGGATAGAAGGCTGAAAAGTAAAGTAGCAATTATACATAAAACACTGAACCATAATCTTCAAATATAAAAACAAAATTTAATAAAATACTCAGAAAGACACAAAAATAAAGGTACATTCCTCATCCCATATTCTAGAACAAATTTATACAAATACTCCTTCTTCCCTAGTGCTATTAGAGCATAGAATGGGTTGCCTGAGCTAGCCAGGAAAACCATTGACTTGGCAGAATTTAAGTCATTGGTTAATATGCATGACTGAATGCATGACGCGTAGGACGTAATCATCTTCTTTTTTATTTTATAAGATAAGATAAGACATCTCTGCGCATGCGTGACCTCTCCGTCTAGTCTCATCATATGGACATTGTAAACATGGCCTAGATCCATAAAATAGTATCACTTTCATAGGGTTGGGCAACATTTTTTTTTGAGGGTCTTAAGTTTTTGTTTTAGGGCTACTATGCATACGTTATGATTCCAGTTAGTACCCAAAGGAACATTTATGCCAAGTTTTATCAAGATTGGTAAAACGGTTTTGATTTCTATTCGTGACATACATACATACATACATACGCCTTACTTTCTATTTTATAGAATAGATATTATATAACGTTCGATACTTTTTTTTTTTACAAATTCGTTTAAAATGCGACTGACACGTATAAGTTTTACTTGCATCACCATAGCCCCTGATTTGTTGTGCTAAAGAACACTACTACTTAAAAGCTGCATTGTGTGGAAGTAAACTTGATCGTACAATAACAAAAACTTACTAGCTGACGTTATTTTCAAGTAAGTTCTTAAGGCACGCTCCATACATTTGCTGGTAGGTTCAGCCAAGTGGGAAGTATGATTGTAGCAGAAGGCCTGGTATGAAAACAAACTATTATTAGGAAATAATAAGGGCTAAACAACGACGCTTACAAAATTATAGATATTATTTTTTTATTTTATTATGGCCTTGTTCATTTGTAAAGTGACTATGAATCATCTCGTGGACATGAAATGAATGCCTGGGCATTAGCTGTGTTCTGAACGATGTCGCCCATAACAGTTCCCCCCTCTCCACCCAAGTGATGTATCTAAAGGAACGGCAAGTGCCGATACAGTTTGGGGTCAGCGGCGTCGCAGGCTCTGACAGAATTTTGTCAGGGGAAGGTATGGCGAGAGTGAATATGTGACTTTGATATTTTGGCAGGCACCGTGTCTGTTGTACTCGTCACTTTGAAGAAGTCTATAAGAAAAGAATAAAGTAAAAGCAAAACAACAAAAAGAACCCCCGACATTTGAGGGCTTCGTCCGGTCAGGTACAGTGTCTATTGTACCTGTCATCTGTCATTTGTCCCTTTGATCAGCCAGTCTACAAGGACATGTGACATATGTTTGTCAACTTATAATCGTTGAAATGTTTGGGCCTCGTTCGGCCAGTATCGGAGAGTCTTTTGACACACACGGAGGAGCTTGACATTTGTTACATTTTGGAGCAGACGAGAACACGGAGGAACTATTTCTTTCGCCATCAACACGTTAACGTTGAACCAGTCTGCAAGAAAATCTACGAAAGATCATTGAACTAATCACTAGCCGGAGAATGCAATTTCTTTTATTGGTTGACCTGACGTCTACACAAGTGATCAGCACACGAATGTTTGTTTTGATAGTAAACTCAAGATAGAATCTGAATGAAATCTTGTACACCAATAGCGTTTTTGTCAACGTAGACAACGTCTAGAGATGTATCTATATATATGTTTCATGAACTCTATATAAAACATAGACCACGTCTGGAGATGTATCTGTATATATGTTTCATGAACTTTATATAAAACATAGACCACGTCTAGAGATGTATCTATATATTTTTTCATGAACTCTATATAAAACATAGACCACGTCTAGAGATGTATCTATATATATGTTTCATGAACTCTATATAAAACATAGACCACGTCTAGAGATGTATCTATATATATGTTTCATGAACTCTATATAAAACATAGACAACGTCTAGAGATGTATCTATATATATGTTTCATGAACTCTGTATAAAACGTAGACAACGTCTAGAGATGTATCTATATATATGTTTCATGAACTCTATATAAAACATAGACCACGTCTAGAGATGTATCTATATATATGTTTCATGAACTCTATATAAAACATAGACCACGTCTAGAGATGTATCTATATATATGTTTCATGAACTCTATATAAAACGACATTCCATTTAAAGAATCAAGTTCACATTTCTACTAGAACCGTATTTGATGAACCTAATTTGTCATTTGTCATTGACCAATTTGGACTTATAGCTATTTCTTGTATACCGAGGTCATTGCGTCACTCCTCATTTTTTGTTGAATGGCATGCTTCATCCAGTATAGTACCTCAGCAGAAAGCTGTTACCTAGAGAATGGCATTATGTCATCATCAGCATGAGTGTCCAAACGCCTAGACAGATAACTCTGTGGAACTAAATTTACAATCCAGCGCGACCACAGATCATTGTCTATCAAGATTGTAATTGTTAGCTATTCTTTTTCCAATGCAATGAGAAACCGTAAAAGATTTTATCTTTTCGTATATTATTGCTATAGACACATGAGTTGATCTTTTCATCTGTTCCTGTTGTTTTTACATATTAAATACAAACTAATACTAGGCCTAATTCAGATTGTAACTTTACTCTCTATGCCACAATTTTTTTTTCATAGATTTTTCTTTCATTTATTCTTTTCTCTCTTTCTGTAAATAGTGTCATATTTCTAAGTGATTGCTTTACATAGGCATATTCTTTCTGTGTTTCAAATGTTGATACACTTTGATATATAACCAAAATGAGCACTAATAATTTCCTATTGTGCTGTTTATTTGAATACATATATATATACATATATATATGTGTGTGTGTGTGTGTGTAGATATATATGTATACATATATATATGTATATAAGAATGTATGAATATGTATGTATATATTTGAATGTTATTTAATAACAGTCATATCGTGAGAGGGGGGATGTCAGGTGGAGGTATGGCGAGAGTGAATATGTTACTTTGATATTTTGGTATGATATTGATATCCCCCTTGTTTAAATACTCCTAGGTTATGACTGTGTATAGTTTTGCACGTGCTATGAACTGAATGATTTAGTCTTTGTTGAATGTGCCAGAGAGTGTGTAAATTAGTGAGGTCTTGTTCCCGGTCCAGGAAGGTTGGACGGTCGCTTCCTGGACTGGTGTTTTGTATTATTTCTTGAGAGTGATATAATTGCGGTGGCAGTGGACCCCGCACTTTAATAAGCTCCGCGTGAATTCTAGGTATAAATTATTAAATTAAACCATTTTAACTTATTTTTAAAGTGTACCTGAATTTTCCTGAAATTGCAAAATATATGAAAAAGTCATGAAATTCTCCTGAAATCATAAAAATCTTTTGAAAACTCACGCAAATCTCATTAAAAACAGACAAAAATGTCATTTGGTTGTGATTTTGTACATGGTAAAGTATGAATAAAATCCAAAGACGAATTTATTTTCTATTACAAAATCTTATTTTTTATGTTTTATCCTTATCTCTACCCAGAATGGACCCCACGCAATCCGCTTCGCATAGGGCCCCGCAATCTGTAGGACCGGCCTAGGAAGCATTTTATAGGTTGTGGAGTGCTTATACCCATTACGCCATTAACAACCATTCTAGAATAATAAAAAAAAAAACAGAAATGGAAAAGTGGTTTGAATGCTGGGACAAGTCCCAAAGACCCGTGGAGTCTGGGAGTGAATGAGGCGCCCTGATCGCACTTCCCCATAGTGGAGGCTGCCCAGGCCTAAGCAAGCTATTATAGCACAGCGCAGGACAGGCCACTGTCCTGTTGGCTCATATTTCTCACGGCTATGGCCAAATTTCGATTCACGGTGCCCCTGCTGCGGGGAAGAAGAGGAAACCGTGCCTCATATTCTGTTTGACTGCCCCAGACTTGCAGATCTCCGCCTCGACAGGTCTGGGAAACCAGAATTTTTCGACCTGTATGGTGACAGATACGCACTACGCAAGACAGCAGGGTTTCTGTCCAGAGCTTTTGAAAGAGAGGATTTGAGCCTCTCAAGCTCTCACTTAAATGGAGTTTGATGATGATGATGAAGAACCATTCTAGAACCATTCTAGAACCAACATAGAACCATTCTAGAACCAATATAGAACCATTCTAGAACCAACATAGAACCATTCTAGAACCAACATAGAACCATTCTAGAACCAACATAGAACCATTCTAGATATACAAAGTTATTACTTACCAAATACAATTACGTAATAGTAAATTATTTTCAAATCAGAAAGACCTTTTGCTATTTTGTTGTCTCAATTGCTTGTTCTTTACGTTTCTTATCTATCTAATCTATCTATCTATCTATCTATCTATCTATCTATCTATCTACCTATCTGTTTAATCTATCTAATATATCTTTCTATCTATCTAATTTATCTATCTATCTAATCTATCTATCTATCTATCTATTAATCAATCTATCTATCTACCTATCTATCTATCTATCTAATCTATCTATCTATCTATCTAATCTATCTTTCTATCTATCTATCTATGTATCTATCTATCTATCTATATCTATCTATCTAATCTATCTATCTATCTATCTATCTTAATATATATATATCTTTATATATTTATATTGTTGTAACCCTGCCTTGCACCAGTGCTTGAGGTGCGCACTAGCGCACTAGTGAACGTAAACAGGAAGACACTAGAAGAGAGAGAATAACAGTGCATCAGGGATTGTGAAGTCTGAATGTTTGGGAAACTAAGAGGCCAACTTTTGTGCTGTCTGAAGGTTGTAGTAGGGACCTGGAGCGAAGCGGGAAAGGCTGTCGTTGGTCCACATTCGGGTTAAGTAGCAAAGGACTGGTATACTTAGTAATAAGACTCTGAGGAAGCTGAAGGATGTTATGTGTTTACCCTAGTGAATAAACACAACTATTATTTCCTGTTACACTGTGTTGAGTTGCATGCCTTTTCGTTGAGTGCCTAACCTAAAGTTACAACAATATTGTCTCTGTCCAACAATTCCCAGAAAGTGTAAATATTATTAAAGGCTGAGAGATGGGGGGGGGGGTAGGATTGCTACTCAAATTTACGGGCCGGGTCCAAGAGTTATAGCATTGTGAAAAACGAAAAGGGGGACGGGTTGATAAAAAATAGCATAAGATAAAATCAATGCAGGTGTAGCCGGTGGGTGATGCTAGTATATTATGACCATTTTATTAAAGTTTATTTATATTAGCACGCTTAAAAGCTATTATAGTAATTTTGCAACGTTTAATATAAAATGAATATTTTGGAAGACCAGAGTAATTTTTCTCCTTATCTTATTCGTTCCATAAGTGACTTGACAAAGTACAAAGGAGACGATTATATCCCTTGTCAATGTAAGTCTAGCATGTTGGTCCTTGTCAATGTAAGTCTAGCATGTTGGTCCTTGTCAATGTAAGTCTAGCATGTTGGTCCTTGTCAATGTAAGTCTAGCATGTTGGTCCTTGTCAATGTAAGTCTAGCATGTTGGTCCTTGTCAATGTAAGTCTAGCATGTTGGTCCTTGTCAATGTAAGTCTAGCATGTTGGTCCTTGTCAATGTAAGTCTAGCATGTTGGTCCTTGTCAATGTAAGTCTAGCATGTTGGTCCTTGTCAATGTAAGTCTAGCATGTTGGTCCTTGTCAATGTAAGTCTAGCATGTTGGTCCTTGTCAATGTAAGTCTAGCATGTTGGTCCTTGTCAATGTAAGTCTAGCATGTTGGTCCTTGTCAATGTAAGTCTAGCATGTTGGTCCTTGTCAATGTAAGTCTAGCATGTTGGTCCTTGTCAATGTAAGTCTAGCATGTTGGTCCTTGTCAATGTAGTCTAGCATGTTGGTCCTTGTCAATGTAGTCTAGCATGTTGGTCCTTGTCAATGTAGTCTAGCATGTTGGTCCTTGTCAATGTAGTCTAGCATGTTGGTCCTTGTCAATGTAGTCTAGCATGTTGGTCCTTGTCAATGTAAGTCTAGCATGTTGGTCCTTGACTGTAACTCTGACAAGTCGTTGGTTTTCCTTGCTGATTCAAACAACTCATTTCATGCATTAGGAAAGATGAAACATTTATATAAATTTGTCCTATCATATGGAATAAGAAATGTACTTTTATCTTTATTTACTTCTGTGTATTTTATAAGGTTTTGTTTATGTACGAGCCAGCAAGGCCAAAATATTTTTTAACAATCCCAGGTGGTGAATTTTGTCAAAAGCCTTAGAGAAGTCTAATAAAATTGGATCTATTTGCTCGGTACTATCTGTCACATCATTTGGAGAATAAAATACGCAGCCAAATTATGTTACAGTACATCAGCTTCAAGAATGTTTCATTAAATACTCGAAATACAAGGCGCGAGGGAAACAATATGTTTATAAAGTGAAAGTAAGACAACAAGAATATGTTACTCTTCAGTAAGCTCACACACCTGCCAACTTGACGTAAAAAAAGGCTTAAGAAAAGAAAAGATGTAATAGGTGGCAGATCATTCTATAAAATTAGACGATCATTTAACATTTGTTCTGGTACAGTTTAATACAACTTACCTGTGCCTGGGACCAATTCATTGACTGCATGTACATCTTAAAACATTGTCCATCTGAGTAGATAGCACCAGGTAGGATTGTGTCACATGGGTTCGGCACCTCTGGAATGGAGAGCAAATGACGCAACATTGATTACGTAATATTATATGTTGGTTACTAGTAGTGGGGCATATAGCTGCAATAAAAAGTTGCCATATCAGCACTATTTATTTTTTATATATCGAAGGGAAAAATAATGTATGCAAACCAATGATCAACCAAATGGTCAGTTTTTTTTAAGTACTTTAATGTTAGCAATTTCTTTCTAATTTTGATTCTATAACCGATTCCCACCGATTTTAAAATGTGGGATGATATTTTATATGCTATTATTATTGTATTGAGGTATGCAAACATTAAACAAATATCAATCTCAAGATCCAAACATTAAACAAATATCAATCTCAAGATCCAAACATTAAACAGATATCAATCTCAAGATCCTAACATTAAACAGATATCAATCTCAAGATCCTAACATTAAACTGATATCAATCTCAAGATCCTATGTATGATGACAAATAAAAATGTGTAAAAATATGACAGTAACTATTTGATACTATTGTCCATTGATTCTATGCCTCAAGAACTATCTAGAATTACATAATTCCCTCTATATAGTAAGGAAAACAATTAAAAGGTTCATACATTTTAGAAACTTACCAAGCTGACATAAGAATGGCTTTAAATCTTCACAAGAGTCAGAAGAGATCTCACCACTTATCGAACTCATTGACACACAATATTCCTGTCCGTTGGCATTATTGGGTTCTCCGCTAGCCCACCAGTTCAAACGTAGAAGAGATTGGTTCCTGACCCAAATGAACTCGCCTTCAAAGTCGGAGTCATTAGCGCCTAGTATTACTGATAAGAAAAGAGCAACAAAATGTTTCAAACGTTTTGATTGAATAAAGATTTTGTTTTCTGTTATTCCAGAGCGCTGATTAACAACACATTTATTTTTAAAAGTATATCTATGTGATTATCAAAAATATCAAATGTTCGACTTTGATCTACTTACAAAGAGAGGCATTAAAGTAGACACTTTGAGACACAAAAAGTCTCTCCTCTTCGGTCAAAAGCTCTGCTAAGGTGCCATTTATCATCTCCTCACAAACTTTCTAAAACAAAAAACATTAAAGTTTGCTGCAAGCCATATGGCTTTAAAGCGATATACCATCTTTATGTTATTTACACAGATTACGTAAAAGATGAAAGAATGTACAATAAGTTAAACTTACTTGAGCCTCCCATGGCTGCTTCTTTTCATTCGTCATAAAAACAAAACATTTATTAGTATGAATTAAAACTGGGTTTGGACCTGGATACGGACATGTTGGATTTGTGCCACTTGTGGACATGACAGCTACCAGCAAGAAAAAAAATTGCAAGACTGATAAAATGATTATTTTATAGTGGTAAACATAAGTACCTGTACTGTAGATGACTCTTGATAGTTCGACGTTTACAGGACTGGAAAGGGGGGGGGGGGGTGGATTACAAAAATAATCGGATTCCAAAAAGTTAGCTACGAATTAAACCTTTTCTGTCCATAGACTTCTGTGTTGCTGCTATCATACGCTCGTCTCTTGAGCTGCTAGGGAATAGACCCACGGTGAAATTAAACATTTATTCATCTAAACCAAATATTAAACATAATTTTAGTTTTTCACATAATGTACTAAATAACAATTTAAGTCTGTGTGACCTACAGTCTAAAAATATACATAGTACTACTACAGTATATATTAATTACACGAATTTAAATCGGCGACGCGTCGGAATACTGAGAGAGTCAGATTATTAATTGTCGGACTATCAAGAGTCAACTGTATTTTAAATAGGATTTGAATAAAAAAAACAACAAGGAATGCGAACTGGACCTTTGATTAAGATCTCATAGATTTGCCCATACGACAATGTCTCTCTCTTTGCGGGTGTATATCTTAAGTTTTGTATACAATAATGATGCACATAACTTCAAGCACAACCCCAGGAGTTGTCTGATGGAGTACATTTGTACCAAATCCTTAAGGGGATTCAGTACTGAGATTTCCTCGGTGTTATTATCATTTCTATTTAAGTGCTATACATAAAGATGTCTTGATGCTACTATAAGATTGGGTTGATCAGACAATGCGTTTATGATGTTGTAATTTAGTGTAGATTTCTATTATAAACAATTACTGAACACTCAAATAAGATCATTATTCCAATGTAAACTATCAATTCAAAATAACTGTCAGGACTGCGGTCAGCCTGGGTCTCCTGTTTACTGTAGAGGAGAAGGGGGGCAATTCAGGTTGTTGACTTCAAAACTTTTTGTTTTGGATTGTTTTACTTGGTGAGATGTTTCTTTGAATAGAATGTGATTTATAATAAGGCAGTGTGGTTTTGTTCCTAGTCCAGGACAGTTGGACTTTTGAATATAGATAGAGTCAAAGTGTAGACTCTATTTTTCTGTGTTGTCACTATTCAGTCTATGGAATATTAGGCTGTTATATTTTTAATTGATACTGGATATTTCAATTGTCTGAACTGATTCTGTATTATGGTACAGACTATATAATAAACATGTTATATGTCTGTGAATTGGCATTCTGAATCTTTGTTCTGTCGTTGGTATTGCCCAGGTCTTGGGTACATTTAGTAATAAGCATTGGAGTACACATACATATATTGGAGAGGAAAGGAGTCTTGACAACAACTAAGATCATTTAAGAATACAAACCTTAAATTCTTGAAGTAGGAGTCACTAATAAAATATACACACACACATACAATTAAACAAGTTAACTGTAATAACTATCTTCTTTCAAACTCATAACTACAACTTATTTACCCCGGCTTTTCAATTTCTTTTTTGTTATCTACCTCATACTATATGTAGCAACAAACAACTAGAAACAATCAACCTCGCTCCTTTTATGGAACTAACTTGCCAGCTTCTGTTCCAGGAAAGCAAGTTTGCTCTAAGAACCCGTTGACAAATAACCATGATCTTGTTTTGCAGATGGTTGCAGAAAACTAAAAATAAACTTAACATAATAGCTTCTTTAAGCTACGTGACACTCGGCATTGCTTCATAAAGCCTTACAACACCTTAATGCAGCGGAATGGAGAATTAAGACTAGAGTATTCAACAAGCCAAATGTAATGGTCAAATATTTTTTGAACGCATTTAGTTTTTGACATCTCTATTATATTTTTATTTCTTTGAATGAAGAGGTTTTAATAGATAGGATAAAGTATAGAGATTTTAGCACTTGTGTTGATCGTTTGTGTGGAATATGTTTTATAATTATTTTCAGCTCTTGTAAAATAATAGAAGACTTTAGCGCCCTGTGATAAAAGACAATTTCAACACTTTACACGAATAACTAAATAAAAGTTTATTTAAAAAAAAGAGTAATAAGAAAAAAAAGTTTTTTACAATTATGAAACTTTCCCATTGATCTAACTATTCATATAAAATAAAAGAGTCGTGAATTTGTTAACACAGCCCTACAAATCGCGTGGACCATGCATGCATATAAACCAGTAAACATTGATTTAAATGTCTAAATGACTTACGTAGTTGACATACAAAGTACAGTACAGATGTACAAGAGAAGTCGTTCAGAAAACCGTCTTTTGCTATTTGAACACAATCTTCTCCATTCCAGTCGTTGGGTTCTTCATAACTCCACATATTGCGCGCTATACTAACACTTGGATTTGTTGACCAGACGTACTCTCCGTTCTGCGTTTGATCTTGACCACCGATCCAAACTAGATTGTTAAAAAGAAAGACAACATCGATAGAATTGTTCCCAGGTAGAAACAAGAAAAACAAAACAAACAAACAAAAAGAACTAGAAAAACATATTAAACGAAGTTGTATCAAGTATTTTGGATCAGTCATGTAACTAAATTTGTAATACATCTAGACAGGGGTGGGCAAATGCGGCCACATGCGGCCCGCCGAAGTGTTTTATGCGGCCCGCCGACTCAAAAAGAAATCAGGTGTTCCCACACATTACACTAATAAAAATGCAAATATATTTTTTTTTTAAATTGTAAATATCAATAGATCTAGAAATTATTGAATCATTTGATTCTTATCAATTATCATGAAGAGGCTAAATAAACATTGTCTTTAAACGTCATTCTAAAAAGTTTCAAGTAAACGAAGATTATTCTTAATAGCAATAATTCGAAACATTCAGTGAAAGACAAACACAAACCAGTATTTATTCAATTCTATCAAAAACTGTGTTGAAAGTGTTGGGTCGGCTTGTACAAGATGGCAAGTGTAACAACTAATGGAGCTCGTGCTTTGACTAAGAAAAACAGGCTTTTTAATAAAAAAAAGCATTGAATATCAAAGATATTGTTGGAATTGATTTCTCAATGATCTTATTATTGGCACAGGGCCACCCTTAGGCATAGACAAACTGCTTAGGGTCCCCAATTGGTGAGAGCCCTGCACTAGTTAGTGTTGTATTATTTTAGAGAAGAAACTTGTCCTTAATGTTATTGTTGAAGTACAATAGGTTTTAATAAATTGAATAGTTTTACTGTTGTCGCTTTTTTTTATTTGAGGCCACCAAATTCACTTTGCCAAGGGCCTCCAATTATCTATCTACAGGCCATTAATGGCACTTCCGAGAAGTACTTGAAGATTTCGAACAAAACATTCCGATGTTAGGTTACCAGTAGTATACGCTGGCCTAGAAGAATATGGAATCTCAAGGAAGAAATAGTTTGGTTCATTGAAGGTCATTGATTATGACTTTGTTACTAATATTTCTAATGAAGAGTTGAAGACAGACTTCATGTGTATCATTGGAGACATTGCAATGTTTTGTTTGCAAATGAAATGTATGTGCATCTTAAATCTTTTCAAACAAAGTTATTCTACTTCTCGAGCCAGCGAGTGAAATCTGGTCTTATCATTTTCCTTAGCTGAAAGGTGAAACTATTTCTAGTGAAATGGATGAAATTAGAAGATCTATTTGGATTTCTTGATTGTGGAATTTGAAAGCAAATTTTGATACGTCAAGAACTTGGAGCTAGTTTTCAATACCATCAGATCACCATTTAATGATTTAGCTCCAGATGACATACCTCAAAGCAAATTATGACCTGAAAGAGTAATTCCAGTGAGTTCTTCCACAGAGGTTTCATGACTGCCAGAAGCTGTATTCCCATACTTAAGAAAGTTTTGCTGCGAAGCTTTCACATTATTCGGAACCTGATTCATCCGTGAACACGCTTTATTTCGTTTGTTTCAAAATTATGAAGTGTTAGAACATGTCAATGCTGACTGACTGTAATTTGACAGCAGTCGCAAGAACAAAACAACTAGTAAGCTAGTTCTACAGTTACAGAACATTATGCACGGATGTAAACAGTTAAATGCTTCACATTAAGGTTTATTGTACATTTGTGGTGAAATGTTGTGATGTAAAAAGACAATAACAAAATTTTAAAAGTTATTCGTAAAATTAGTTCAAGAAATTACTAACTGTTGTTGTAATTCCTCAATTGGGAGTAAAAAAAAATTTATGCGTCCCGCCAGTCTCCACATATTTTAAATCCGGCCCTCGGTTGCCCACCCCAGATCTAGACCAATAGTAATAAATATCTGCGATTAGAAATATTTTTACCAACCGCTTTTGTTTTCCAATACGCTATGATCCTATCACTTGTATGGACCAGTTGGAAAGGGGTGGAGGTATAAAGAAGAGGATATCTTGGTGATCGCTTTTTAAATGAATTAATAATAAGAAAAAAAAAGGTGAATGACCTGAATTCGAACTCGACGACTAAAGCCTCCTCTGGGGCTGGTACATAAAATGATCATCCGAGGTAACAATCTATTCATTCATTAGGTTATAGCCCAATCATTGAAATATACCTCTATGCGAGCTATATTGTAGTATTGAAAGTTCAAGCCTCGCATAGCAGATTAAATTTGGGGTCCATCTATACCTCATATATCATTGGTCTGAATCTTAATCTCATAGTATTATAAGTATAGAATTAAAACTAAGTTCATCATGCATATGTACATTCCAAATCACTGGCTATGTTATTGTATTTAGGTTATTAATCTTATGAATTTATTAAGGATCTATATTTCATTTGTTTAAATATCTTATGTGCTTTAGATTTCATTCATCACAGAGAGTGATGTGCTCCAGTAGGCCTAGGGACACTCTAACTGTTTCTGAAAGAAATAACAATAAAGGCGCAAACAGTACGTGATAATCACGTCACACAAACATACAGTACTCACATGAATACAGTCCAGAAGCATTGACATACTGTGTTACTTCTATTCTTTCCGCTTCAGTGAACATCTCATAAAGTGTTGCTTTTGGATGAAGGGCGGAACAGGAAGTCTGTTTAAATGTGAGATACGAGATCTTTGTTAGATCTATAGTCTGCAAGCTATAGCAGATGGCTCAATCAGAAATAATGATATCAAGAACTAGCTGAAATAGACAGTTGCTTCTGATGGCGTGAAGGGAACTGTTCTAGCATAGTGCTGCATATACGTGATCAAGATTTGTCCGACGGGATCACTATAGATGTGAAACATTGTCTTAGTGTATAGATTACCTTTTGTTCTGGACAACGAGTCTAATGAAAACAAAAAGTTCAAAGGTTATCTACAAATAAAAGAATTATTAAATAGCAGGAAAATATAGTATTCAAAAATTCTACTTCAATCTGCAACAGTAAACGTCATGACCACCATAGAGTGCTACGAAAATGTTTATATGCTGGTAAGATCATCAACGTGTTAGTCAAGCAGAAGACAAAATATAAAGTGGCAGAAGACAAAATGTAAAGTAGCAGAAGACAGAATATAAAGTAGCAGAAACAGAATATGAAGTAACAGAAGACAGAATATAAAATAGCAGAAGACAAAATATAAAGAAGCAGAAGACAGAATATAAAGTAGCAGAAGACAAAATATAAAGTAGCAGAAAACAGAATCTAAAATAGCAAAAGACAAAATATAAAGTAACAGAAGACAAAATATAAAGTAGCAGAAGACAAAATATAAAGTAGCAGAAGACAAAATATAAAGTAGCAGAAACAGAATATGAAGTAACAGAAGACAAAATATAAAGTAGCAGAAACAGAATATGAAGTAACAGAAGACAAAATATAAAGTAGCAGAAGACAAAATATAAAGTAGCAAAAGACAGAAAGTAATCTATGTTCAATATAAGCACAATTAAGATAAGAGCATTCACCTGAGCAGAAGTCCAATTTTTGTTGAGATTTACAAATTGCAAACATTTTCCGTTACTATAAACAGCACCTTTCAATGGATAACATGGATCAATGGGTGGATCGTTGACTGTACCTGATGAGCAGACGTATCCGTTTATTAAATCACGATTGGACCTTTACACAAATACTTCACACATATTACAAACTTAGAACTTAGAAGCTCTACTGTTTCAAATCGGATTATATTACATAGAAGAACTTAGTGTCGGCTGTTTCAAATTAAAATAAAGTTTAAAGTTTCACCTTTCAGACCTTGCGATCTATTGGCCAGATGATGTTTAGGTCATCTGTTGCAATGACCAATGGTTAACGAGCGAGGTGTCCTTGTGGCCAGCACAACAACCAACCACCTTTACTTTCCCCTACTAAAGTCAGATACCAATTAGAGTTGAGTAGACTCAGGGGCGATCTAGAATCTCGAAATTCAAAATCCCAGTTTTCACCGAGATTCAAACCAAGGACCCTAGGTTCGGAAGCCAAGCACTTAATTAACCAGTCAGCCACCGCTTATCTAATGTGTCTGTTGTTTCATACCCGATACTTTATTTGGAGGAACTAATGTGTCTACTGTTTGAAATTGAATTCTATTTTCTGGAAGAACTAATGTGCCAAAAAAAATCCTTAACGCATTGTACTTTTGGGGATTTTATCTTTACTAATTTTGCTGTCGCGGCTCCTGAGCATGTACAGCTAGGTCGAGCTAGGGGGTAAATCATTATGAGTATTCCAGTTCCTATAGCCTCCACGAAGCGTCTCGATTGAGAGCTCTGGTAGAGGAATCTGATAGGGCGTATAGGCTAATAACGAGTAGCGATCACAGCCTCCGTCTGGTTGAGCATTTTTTAAACATCTCCTCGGGGTCAGGATGGAACCTGACAACCAAGTCCAAGTCCGACACCTCATTCCACAAATGCGGCCTTCATCAAAGGCCCGTGGATTGGAATGGTGGTCCTTACACGCTTTGTGGTGGTTATAGAATAGGAAGAGGAAGAAATCCTCCGTGATTAGCGCGTAACAAGCGGACCGAGGACTGGAAGCTGCGAACCATATATGTGGCACTAGCCAATCGTAATAATGATAGCTGTCGGTGTGGAACCTGTAGACGCCTGGTCGTCAGGTAAAATTCTTTAACGTTTACTGGGATGATGGCGCATATTAAAAGACATTAAAGAGCTTTATAAAAATGTAAGAATCAATAGGAAATCACTATTCTAAAGAAAGTTGGAAAGAAAGTTTAAGAAAGGGCATATAATCGTCTAGAAAAGTTGTTTTTGTGAGTTACCTAAATTTTTATAGGATTGTACTAATGACTTATATTTAACTTCATCAGGTCACTTTCAAGAATAGGTTTCACATTTTCAAGGTGTGTGCGCGAATTCAGAGAAAGTTGCAATGGTTGCATCTTGAATAATAAATATTGCTATTCTCAAATGAAAACTAAACTTCACCCAGAATTTCTCTAAAGTATTGATTTGATACTTTGCTAATAGGAAAGTAAAAAACAACAACACATAATATAAAAATATATAGAAGATATATGTTGTGTAAAAATACAATGTTTAAATGTTATTTAGTTGTTTTTCTTTAATACTGAACTTAATTCGCAAAGCGCATTAATACGTGGACGTATTGCTCCTAAATACTAAGATCTTACCGTATTGACACAGAGGGAGAAACTGATCCTCACAATTGGTATCGAAAAGTTGTTCAGTTTGTTGATCAAGCTGCACACAGTCATTTAGATCTAGTGGCTGGAGGATACTAGGCCTTCCAACTGACCATCTACTGTCACTAGATGAGAGATTTAATCTCGATGTTGACCAACGGAACCAACCCTCTGTTGTTATGTCATTAGCTCCGAGCCAGGCTAGGAATAGATTGGTTAGTGCTATATTTGAGTTGCTGTACTTTTGTGAAGATGTTATATACGTTTTTTGCTAATTACACTTTTTTATTTATAATTAATACGTCATTTAATTTCTCTCATGGCCTATAAGTAAATATCACAGACATAAGTGACTATGACAGACACACATCACTGTGTCATATGGTACATATGGTACTCATCATGGGCGTAGACAGGATTTTTTTTTTGGGGGGGGGGGGTAGGAGGATTTTTTCTACCCCCTCCCGCCCAAATATAAATACATATATATATTTGAATGTGTGTGTGTGTACATAATTAATCTTTATTACATTCTGACCCTTCATAGGCTCATCCTGGAGTTAGTTGAAAAATTGTAGACTCCCCGCCAATGCCAGCAAGGGGTTATGGAGGAGCTCTGGTAGCCCCGCCGGCAAGAACTATTTCGGGTATTAAAAGCCAACAAAATGCATATTCTGAGGTATCGACAGTGCGTTATCCTGCTACTAAAAGTTTTATTTCAAAAACCTAATGTGCTATTCTTTCTGATTTAGATCCTCCCGCGCTCATTGGTCGGCAAGCTGTTACTGGCAATGTCTGAAGCCTCTTGCCACCTGCTCTGAGGACCTCCATGAAAGTGTGGCGCCAAGTTATACTAGGATATCATCGCAACTCAAATTATGCGTAATTCATTTTGTCAAAGAACATGACCCGCAAACCTCATGCGAGGCTCTGTCACAGCCTTACTAAGGGGTCGACTCCCACTTCGGCATAGGATTTCCTTGACTTAGACCCGATCTCTATAACTGACTCCTAACATCCGTCTCAGCCATCTTTGTTGAGCCATATTTTGTGTTTTTCAATTTCGGCAGTTTATTAATGAATATTAGGTAGATAAGCATCTTGTGACAGGTTGGGAAATGTGAGGTGTGTTTGGCGCGTTTAATGTCTAGGGGACGATTATTTTTGAAACTATCACACACCAACCCGTCAGCATATATATCGGGAGCATTCACGCAACGAGACAAGCAATGAAAGAAAGATACAAAGTTAAAAATGAAGAATATTTATTTACATAAATATTTACATAGAAGAATAAAAAGGGGGAGGGTTTGCATCTATCTCTAATCAATAATATATTTAATCATCACTCTTGCACTTAATAAGAGAGTATGTCACTTTGTCTTCTGAACTTAGCTGGTTGTCCTGCTTGGGTCGCAGCTGGCTGTGTCCTGGCTTGAGGTTCTGCAGCTGGAGGTGGCGCTCTAGCGGGTAGAGGGACGCCGGTGATGTAGTTCTTGTGGAGTCTCAATCCAAAGTTCTGATATCTGTACTGGGCACAGTAGGGCGAGTGGCTGGCTACCGTGGGCACAAGGGTACTGCGGGAAGAGCTGATCTGCCGTGTGGCGCGTAGTTAACAGGATAAGTCCAGTGAGTTACGAAGTTCAGGCGGAGCTATGACGTCCCGCACAGGCTCTGGGTCTATAGAGACGTCGTACAGGTGGGCTGTCGAATAGGCAGGCAAGTAGAGCCGATAGCGCCAAGTAGTAGAATTTAGTAGATCCACGTAGGCGGGAGATGATATTCAATAGCAAATAGGCAGGAGTGCAGTGCTGAATAACACTAATTACGAAGGCAATAGGCAATTGATCCGATAAATAGGCAATTGACTAGGCAGACAATGCCCAATAAATAGGCAATAGGCAGACACCTGAGGGAGGCTGCGGATAAATAAAGACAAGTTAGGACATGTCTCTCATGCATCTTATCAATGCCCTCGACTGAGGTGCATTCGTCAGATTGGTAAAATTGCTTTAGAGCACAATGGGGAGATGATGACAAATGGAATCGGAAAATAGATGGCTGATAGTAGCAATATAAAAATGTACATAAATGGGGAAATAATAATCTCAAATAAACAACACAAGTGGAAAGAGGAAAAAAAAAGGGGGGGGGGGGAGAAATGGGCGGTGGTCATCGACCAAGACGGTTTGTTTACATACGACCGTCGGTCGAGAACAATGGAGTGCGCTTGAAAGGAGATTGTCCGTTCAAGGGGCGCAACTCCCGTTAAAGTAGAATGACTACAGGGAAGATAACTCATATCTCTTTTCTAAACGCAGTCTTAGTGCGCTAGTAAAATTATCAAGGCGGTCAGCCGAGATAAAGGAAATAAAATAAGATGTACAAATATATACATGGTTGCATCAACGATCAATTGAGCAACGTAACATTAATAGATTAATGCAATACATAAATACATACATATGCCATGTTTATGTTTTCTACTTACGACAGTGAGAAATACACAATGCACTAATTAAATATAAATGAAATAATAAAATACACATGATAATATCCAGTGAGAAATATACACAGAGTAATTAAGATAGAACTTGTGATTAAGTTCGGCTTACCACCAGGTATTCCTCTAAGGGTAAGAATAAATGAAATAGTCCAGACTCGACTGCTCAGATAAAATGAGAAAATGAGAGGGTCTGGCTTGATTCGGATCTACTTTTTAAAGTCCTGAAAGAGGTGGGCGGAAACAGGAAATGGGATTGACCAAGGGTTATCTCTCTTCGTAGGTGAATTTGACTCAAGGTGTGAGTCGCACCTTGGAAAGGTCAATAGGCGTGTTGGTCCGAGTGATCTCCTAGATCAAAGAGAGACGTGGGAGAAGGGAGGGGGAAGAAAGATTGACTCGCATTCCACCCAAGATGGTGTCAACTGCGGCTGTCAGACATCCGGCGGGTAAGACCAAAGAGATTGTGTGTTTATCTTTACCCCGGTCAAGGTGAAAAGTGAAAAGCCGCCAAGGTGGTGGACTCAATCTAGTGAGACGAGGAAAAGGTGGGGCGAGTGAAGAAATTGGGGATAGGACGGGGAAATAAGAAAAATAAAATGAATAAATAATGATAAAATATAATTAATGCTGTGATAAGTTTGAGTGACTCTGACAGCAGGCTTTTGACTTGTCACACATCTCACCGTTTGTAAATGGTGTGGTCTAATAATTTCGGTATTGTTGGTAATCATCATTGTTATAATTATAACTCATTATTTATATTACTTTTATTATTATTACTTTTGACTAGTTTTCATCTTGATTATATGTAGATTGTTATTATTTTTAATTTGGACGGCCTTTGTGCTTTGTTGCAAAAAAAAAAAGTTAAATTGTAGTATAAAAAGAGTAATGTTCCCCTTTCAGAACCTAGTGATCTAAGGTGCTGATGATGTTTCCATCTGTTTCTATGGCCCACGGTTAACGAGGGTGTCATGTTGCCAGCACAACGACCAACCGCCTTTACCTTCCACAACTAATGTCAGTACCTATTATAGCTGACTGAAATCAGAGGCGCCCTGAGGATCACGAAAGTAAAAAATCCCAGTCTTCACCAGGCTTTGGAAGCTAAGGGCTTTGCCACTCTGCCCCCGCGCCCACATTGATGTATGGTGGTTTACAATTAATAAAATTCACTACCTCCCGAGGAAGCTGACTTCAGAAAACTAGTAGACACATTGAACTCCGATTGTATTGTCGGCTCAGCCAAACTTCCACTGTAGAAATGATAGTTGCAAAAATTCTAGAATGAAAACAATAACAAATCCAAAGGGTAAAATAATATTTAGAAAACTCCAGGCATAAGTAGGGCTTGATGTGTACGTGTCTATCGTACATAGACATAGAAATGTACACATGCAAACATTCTATGATGTTACTTAATAATAGTAATACATGTTTATTATTCATGAACAGTTCATCTTACACATAAAACATTTCATCACCAGCAAACGACTTGTACATTCATGACAATGTCCTATTAAAACATGGCATATAACAGTGTTTCCCAAACATGTGTTCCGCGGAAACGTAGTGTTCCGCGATTCCTGAAGAGGTATTCCACGAACTACTGGAATAGTTTTAAATTTTAAGTATGCGCATATTGTTCTGTTCCGTTAAGGAGAATGTTTTGGAAACACTGACATCTGAAACATACATGAAGAAATTGACAAATTTAGTTTTAGAATCATCCAAAGATCTTATGTATATGATTGATTTTTTGATCGGTGACATCTCTGTGGTGTAATATATGAAAGTCGAACATTTAATGTTTTTTTTTTACAATACATCTTTTCCAGCTAGAACTTCGTGGAACGTGGAACCAGGAAACTAGAACCAGGAAGTGAATGTCAAAAACGGCTCTAATGATTTTCCTAGAAAAGAACTACTATCTCGTTGCCAACACTGGAAGAAAACTTAATCTTACCGTTATAATTTTTCAACGTGGAAAAGAAATACATTTAAATTTGGCTAAAAAAACTAGGCCTAGGTCTAGATCCAACACACTGCGGATACAGATTTTTGGATGGAAGGTGGGGAGTTTTTTCCAAACCCTAACCCTAACGCCCAGATATTAAATTTTTTTAAAGCAGTGTTTCTTAACCTTTGGCGAAAAAAACAACAGCTATGACCTTTCTTTGGACAGCTAGTGGGTCTAAGGAAGCGCAGTAAGCTCTCCCAGTGCGGTCCGTGGCGAAGCCCTGACGCCAAAAGCGTTTTCTTGCGTTCTTTACAGCAGAAACGCATTCTCCTGACATCTACAGCTCATTATTCATCCTATTCAAAAGAACCTTTTGAATAATGTTTTACTTAAAAAATATTCTAATATGAATTTACAGAACTTACTACAGTGCAAATACAACCGATTTGTTCCTTGGAAAGATAAGATAACCCTCATATTTAGATTAAGACTTTAAAAATCGCCGCCGAAAGAAAAAAATATTCGAAAAATAATATTTTTAAAAAAGCTCATTTGTAAGTGATACATTTTGTTCAATAGGCATGTTTGTTTTGTTACAGAACTATAATTAAAATCTCTAAACAATAAATTTTGGAAGTGGGAGGATACATTAAGTGGGCCAATCAGAGTCTACTTTAAATTATTTGCATTTTTAGGATTCAAGTATATTTTGTAGTTATAGTCTCAACATTTAAAAAAAAAAAGATAAATATCAGTATGAGTAAAGATTGGAAAAAAGTGACTAGGACAATAATATTTAGGTTCAGAACTTATCTCAATTGTTACTCTTATAATGAAAAATTTCGTATCAATTCTACATTTTCCAAAACAAAGTCTTTCTTAAAATGAATAAGATAAATTCGTGTGCAATTACATAAACTCTGTCGCCATATTTGACTATTTTGTTTTAAAATATCATTTTTTCGTCTGAAAAGGGGGAGAGGGCGATAGAATGAAAACGTTAATCCTAGCTCCTTTTTATAATTTCTGCCAATGAGTGCATTTGGCATTAAAGAATAAGGGGTGGGGCGACTCGATAAAAGAATTTAATTAATAGCCTATATAAATTATTTAGGTGACATATTTTTTGTAAATTTTGTAATTTCTTAACTATAATACAAAAAGAAAAAAAGTATTGGTTTGTAAGATGGGCATCTTTGTAAGATTGCATGCATCGCCCCTCCCACCTGGTACAACCCTTTTTGATTTTTTATTTACTAATGATAAAATTTGAGATCAGATTCTGTGCGACACAATATATAAATAAAACACCAATGTGTACCTTATATAAATATTCATCTAATTTTTCACAAACTATGTTTTCTCCATAAAAATAGCACCGCCCTTCCCCCACTAAGAGGGCTAGAATGGGAAGGGCAGTAGAAGCAATCGCCCCGCCCCCTCACCGAATCGACTAAGATACCAGAGGTGTAGCGACATAATATAAAAATTATATTGTATTTCAACTAATTTTGTTCACAAACTATGATTTCTAAAAAAAGTTAGTGCCCCTCCCCACTCAAAGGGTTTAGGTGGGAAGGGCAGTAGATGTATTCGCCACCCCCCACCATCCAATTAGCAAACAGGGAAACGACATAATATAAAGATCGGTTAAAATATGAATAACAAGTTTTAATTATATAGATATTAAATTGATTCTGTTAAGAAGCTGTGATTTCTACAAATGAATTGGACCTCCACCCACCTTGAAAGTTTAAGGGGGGGGGGGGCGGGATTGATACCATCGCCCCCTCCCCATCCCACCAAATCGGCGAACATACTTAAGGAGGGGGTGAAAAAATCTAAAAATAGGTTTTAATAGAAATAATTAGTATATATTATTAACAAAACTAATAAATTCGTATACAAATTGTGTGATTTCTTATTAAAAACTCGTTTGCCCCATTTCGTGGGGGGGGGGGGGGGGGGGGCGGGGCGGGGGAGGTCAAACTGGGGGTGCGGCGATTAGTTATTACGTGTAAAACATTTTAAAACAATTTAAAATAAAAAGCAAAATAAAAAAAAAAATTGAAAACAAAAACATAGTTTATCTAAAGTGGAATAAGTCCGCCCTTAATAATGTACATAATAAGTACCAATAAATAAAAATATATTTTTGTGTATTAGCAGTGTCACTTGGTTAAATATGTTTATAAAATGCACAAGAAATGTTCACAACAGTATAAATATTAGTTAACTCTGTTTTTACTGGTTAACTAGCTGCTAAAATTAATTCTGTTCGTTTATTAAGGCTAAGACTGCACTTTGTATGTAGATATTACGCTCATTTTTAAAAATGGACTTTTTATTCAGCGACTTTTTGGCAGTAGCGAGACGGCCGGGGCTACATAGTAGGAAATTAAGTCACTTTAAAAAACAACGAAGCAGGACGTTTTGGCGACGCCTTAATAATATAATAGAATGAAATGGCGAAAGTTTTTCTAGTCTGTCAGCGTGCTGGACAAATGATTAGTGAATGGTCCAAACTACGCGAGCTTATAAAGACGTAGGGGCGAAGAGATTGAAAGAGAGGGGTGGACATTGGGCCGCTCTCGGAATTTAAGATTAAGGATTATAAATTTGTAACTAGGGATATCAAGTGGAGTGCTAGAAACAGATTATCGTCTTAGGCATGAGAGAGGGAAGGGGTGGAGGAAATAGTATATACAAGGAGTGAAATGTGCGCTGAAGAGAGGGGGCGGGGTAGGTGTCACAGGTAATGACCAGTCCCAAGGAGACGCATGACGCCAACGACCAGTGCTCGGTGCTGGTCTTGTCTTCATTGTTTTACTTTTAACTGCGTCAAGCGAAATGTGTCACCCAAATCCAACACCTACCCGATTTCTCAAAATATATATCTTCAAAGTACCTTAGTGTCGTGAATTTGTCTCCATCTATTGTCACCCCTAGTGTTTGTTTACATTTGTGGATTCAAGTTTGTACTGAGCACATTCCATGTCTAGATCTTTACTATGTGTGGAGTTATTGTCGTCATTCAGCGTAATAAAGCTTTAGATGTTATGGTTTTTTGTTATATTAAAGTATGACACTAAGCTAGTATATATATTATATTACACTTATGTCAAATAAAAAAATGTCTTTTGGAAAGAAATTAAAAAATGCCCTTCAGTAGGATTAGCAGAACTCACATATAATTAAAGGGGATAGCATGCCATTACCATTCAGGAATTTGACTTTATATTTAAAAAAAAACAGCAACAACGATAAGCTGGACGGTGTTAGAATTCATACTATACGTACAATATTATGATAGAGTGTAATAAACATTGTTATAAAATCTACATGCGTATTAAATTATCGTCAAATTATATCTCGCGCCTAAACGTCCCCTGCAGTAAAACGGCTTACGCCAAAACGGCGTCGCCAAAACGTCACGTACCGCAAAAAAAAAAAAAAAAATCAGATTATATTTATTTTGTATTAAGTGCCCTAATCAGGATTTAAGCGGATTACTTTTGTGCGTTTTGTCTGTTGGTCTGTCTGTCCGTCACGTTAAGATCGAAAAAAAGGACTAAAATCTATTGAAAATATAATTAACCTTTAATATTCTTTCTAAAACATCGCAATAGTTTTAAATATCTATAATAGGTTTTTCCAAATGCTAATCAATGCCAACGAATGATTAGTATTTCTCTTCTAATTTATATTACATTAAATGTTCTTGCTTAAGAAAAACAAAACTCATGATCAATAATACGTTGTTACGGATTTTTTAAAATACTGTTAGACACCTTGTTTATAGTATTAGTTATTTAGCGACGCTCCATAGAAGACGTATATTGAACGGGACTAGTGACGTTTGGGATATGTTGGGTTAGAGACTGGAAAATCAGTTAGCGATAGAATCCTCTAGGGTAAAGACGTGTTTATTTGACAGAGACTTTTACTGTGGCCTTTTATTGGAATAACTCTAGTATAAACTGTTCCTCAGTGTTGACCACATCTCTTGACTCGTTACATCCACCGTCTTGTTTATTCTGTATTGTTGATCAACTACACTGAATACACCCGAACAATAAAACTCAAACGCTTGCAGAGTAATTGATTGAAATTCACCAGTCATCTATAGTTGACCTCAAGACAGCCTGAACAAGTACATCACAATACATAGCATAAAAAAACGCTAAATAAAAATTAAATTTCTATACTGACTTATATTTCATTGCCTATAAAGTTGTTCCGGATATTGTTTTAGAAAAAATAAATTACGTGAAATGATTGTTTGAAATCGCACAAGCTATATATATAATTTTCTTCGTCGCTCGAGAGTTTGGACGAGAAATGAAGGAAAGATAACTCTCTTATTTCTGCGGATAGCCACCCCTCGAAAAAAAAAAGAGGGGGGCCGTACCGTTGTGACCAAGAAAGATCACTCTTTTTTTTAATTCTACCTAACGTAGCGGCGAAAAAAAAAAGGGGGGGGGGGGAGAACAAGTAATCTACTCTGTATTCACCCGTCACTAAAAAGTAGAGCCCTATGCGAAACGGATTCCGTGGGTCCAGTTTGGGTAGGGAAGCGGATAATAAGTGAAATTTAAGAGTTTGTATTAGAAAATACATTCGTCAATGCATTTTATTCATTCTTTACTACGTACAGAATTACTTTACAAGCCTTGCGTGTAGCGAAGTCATCCAGTATATCATAAAAATTTTATTTCCTACATAGATCACGCTTAAAAGCAAGAATTACCCAATGTTTCAATCTATCTTTGAGAATTGTTGACCTCAAGTAATTCTTCATTATTTTGAGGCGCGATAAGCTTCTTTCACCAGTTTACACAATTACAGCTAATGCATAATACCTTTTTTTTATCGCGCGAAGGATTGGCGTTTTCCATATTGAATGACACCCCAAAATGAAAATTTGTGTGTATATATTTTATGAGATTTGTATGAGTTTTCAAAAGATTTTTTTATAATTTCCGAAAATTTCCATGTTTTTTTCATGTATTTTGCAATTTCAGGAGATTTCCAGGACCTCCTGGTAAATCAGGCGGCCGCAAGAAATCTGCTATAAAATGTAAAATATATGTATTTTAAATATGTTTTTCTTGTTAATAGTTTAACTCTTTTTACTTATACAAAATGTTTTTCTAACAGAAGTGTTTTAAATGGAGTTTGTTTGTTACTAACCAGGATTTTATATCGTTTCTTTAATTTTTAATGTTATATAAATGTATCAATAAATAATATAACTAGCTAGATGTAATAGAAATTTAAGTAATTACCTGAGAGTCATCCCATGACAGGGGAATGTTAAACAGCTGATAACATTTACCATTGACATATATCGAGTCATTAACTCCGTTCTCTGACCAGCAGAAATTATTACAACCTTAAGAGGTAAATAAGACATTGAATAAACGTAATAAGAGGTGTATATAGTATATATATATATATATATATACATATATATATATATATATACATATATATATATATATATATATATATATATATATATCTCACTCTTTCTCTCTATCTATCCGTTAGTCAGTCTGTCTGCCTTTTTGTTAGTGCACCCATGCCTCATTGTCACGTGATTTAGGTTACTAATGCCATTTAACATTATGTGAGCTTGCGCTCCCTGAGCTAGTTTTATATGTATTTTTGTTGTATAGGTTAGATCTATTTTTATATTTTTATAGGTTAGTGTCAGATTTTATAATTGTACTTCCGCATATTTATATAGGTTAGTGCGGGATAGTATAAAAGAGATGTACTACATGCTGTCTTAAAACAGTTAAATGTACATTTGACCAGTGGTCAGTACCATATCTGTCTGTGTGACAGCTGAAGATCTTTGCGGTCTGTCGTCTAATTATTTTATTATTCTGTACCTGGGATGGCCTGCTATTGTTACCGTTTTTAGCTGCTGCTATTGAGTATTACTCTGATGTTTTAACTGCTGAATATAATTCTGCTGAACATAACTGCTATCACTCTGCTGTAGATCTAGTTTTTTTTGTTTCTGTACTAGATTTAGTTTAGTATTGCCTTAGTCAAGGCTTAGTAAACTTAGTTAGTTATAGTCTGTTTCTGTTCTTAGTGAATGCTAATATTAAGGTACTAAGACTAAGGTGTTCTTGTTTTAGTTTTAGTTATGAGTTGGTTGTAGTAGTAGAATATTGTAGATCCAGACTAGTTTATTGTAGTGTGTTTGTGTAGATCTAGGTCTAGTATAGTAGTTGTCTGGTAGTGATTTAGTTCTCTTTAGTTAGATAGTTGTTTTGATCAGTTTGTGTTAGATAGTTGGTTTGGTTAGTATTTAGTGGCGTAGATTCAGAGGGTTTTAGTTAGTATTAGTTGTTTTCATTGTAGTGTATATATTTTATTATTGATTAATTTTTGCATATGTAAATAAAGTTTCTTTTTGTTTATTTATCCTAAACTAAAGTTTCGTTATCTTGCTTTCATTTAGTTTAGGTTAGTATAGCTTGTATGTCTGGTTACTTAGGCGAGTCTAGCCCCTTGGTAACCATACCGAGGTGCACAGATTGAGCCCACCCAGTAGCGCTAACATCTGCCTACTGTTGGTAAATTTTAATGTTGAGCAGTAAGAACAGGTATCTCCCAGAGCGCCTCCTGACCTGCTGACAATTATATATACAAAACTGTATAATTCCAATTAAATATCATGGGCTTTAGCAAACTTTAAGTTGAGTACCTTTCACTCTATAGCCTAACAATTTTGTATGTTGGTGTAAGATTTTACAAATTTGGTAAATAATTTGTCCAGTTTCATGTTAAGACTGACAAGCCTAGGTATCTGATTTATATGATAAAGCATCTTAATTTTTTTAATGATTTATTTCAAGCAGGAATAAACTTTAGGAATATTTTTAATGGTCGCTCTATTGGCATCTCCATTATTGCTTTGCTTTTTTAATGTCGAAGTACACGATGCCAAGCAACAAAATGAAGTTCCACAAGTGTTGATGAAGAAATATAAGCAAGTATTCGAAGGACTCGGTACATATAAAATGAAGTATCACATTAAAATGTCGTCAGAAGGAAGGTCTTTTTTTCAATGTGCGCGCAGAGGAGTTGCACCAGAAAGAACTGAAAAGAAAACTCACACAAATGCAACAAGATGGAATGATCACAAAAGTTGATGAACCAACAGAAAGGGTTAATAGATTGGTCTTAGCAAAGAAGAAAGATAATTCTTTGAGGTTGTGTTTAGATTCCAGGGTACTAAACAAATATATGAGAGAACATTTCATTATACCGCCAATTGATCACATCAATAGTTCACAGCAGCAAAAGTGTTTAGTATACATGATAAAAAGGATGCATTTTGACAAGTTGAGTTGGATGAAACAAGCTCTTATTTATGTACATTCAATACTTCATTTGGAAGAAGATAAGTGCCAACAAGAACAAGATACAATATAAACGTTTTGATGTTAACTAGCTAGGAAGACAAATTGGAGAAGATGGTCTTCGTCCATATCCAGCTCAAATCAAAGCAATAATGGAGATGCCAATAGAGCGCACAAAGACTGCTAGGGATGCTTAACTTTATGTCAAGTTTCGTTCCGACAATCGCAAGTCTGTTACGTGAATTGCTAAAGAAAGATGTATTGTGGCACTGGAATGCAGAGCAAGAAATGCTTTCCAACAAATAAAGAAAAAAACGGAGTGAAGCTCCAGTTCAGCAACTGTTTAACCCTGAAAAACCACTTACTATTCAGTGTGACGCTTCTTCTAAAGGGTTGGGAGCATGTTTAATGCAAGAAGACAAACCAGTTTCGTTTAGGTCAAGATCATTGACAGAATCAGAGTGCAGATATGCACAGATAGAAAAGGAAATGTTAGCTATAGTGTTTGCAGCTGAACATTTTCACCATTATATTTTTGGAAGAACTGTGACTGTACAATCAGATCACAAAACTTTGCAAACTATTGTGACGAAGCCTTTACACAAGATTTCACCAAGACTTCAGTTGATGCTGTTAAGACAGTTGAGATATATATTAACAGTAGCTTACACTCCAGGTTCAAAAATGCAAATAGCTGATACGTTATCGCGTGCGTATATCAATGGTCAGGAACAATCAAATTCAGATGATGAAATGGTTATGAGAATTCATAGCGCAATGGCACATTTTCCAGGAAGTGATTGAGGCTTGTTGAAATCAGACGGAAAACTGAATCTGATATTAAATAGAAACAAGTAATTAATTGTGTCACAGAAAGTTGGCCAAAATTTAAAAATTACGTTCATGAAACAATAAAAAGTGTATTGGCTATTAAAGGACAGTGTTCATGAAGAGAATGGAAAACCAGGTCGAATGCAAGACAGAATGTGTTTTGGCCAGGATTGTCCAAAGATATTTTCTTGACAATAATGAAACGCGCAACTTATGCAACGTTTAAAAGAAATAAAATGTGAAATAAAAATTAATTCCTACCTCATGCTGTACCAGACAGACCATGGACAAATGTTGCGACAGATTTGTTTGAATGGTGGAACCATGACTACATGCTAGTTGTTAACAATATCTTTAAATAGCCTGAAATAAAACGACATAAGAACCAAACAGCAGAATGTGTTATCAGGGGCTTTGAAAGGCATTTTTTTGCTAGAAGAAATAGTGAGCGACAATACGCCATTCAACAGCTATCGTTATAGAGAGTTTGCTTCTGAATGGGGTTTCAAGATAACCACATCAAGCCCCAGATACACTGTTATGACATGATTAGGATTTAGTTATTTGTTTCGGGAAAAAGGGGAAATTTTTACATAGCGACAGGTGACGTGACAGATCTTTAAAAAACAAGAACGCTCTAAGTGACGCTACAAAGAAGACGCTTCGTGTAGAGCAGTAGAATAGATATACGGATTTAAGGACATAGCTGACATAGGACGATTCCCTTCGTTATTATTAAATATATTTGTAGAACAACATCAGCGTCGACTACATATTTTGATTGTTTCGGCCTTTCGCCGGTGATACTGAAGTAGTTGGAGTTCAGTGTTACTTCCAGTCAGACGTAGATCTACACTATTTATATTTCAAAGAAGCAACATCCAGAAGGATAGAAGCCCTCTGTTAGGAGGAGGCAGAAGTTAACGTCATCGGCCCAGTCTGCAGCTAGACCCTGATTGTACAGCCACGTCGGCGAAGGAAAGCCAGTGAGGTCCTGGACTCGTAGACCTAGGAGATAACGAGATATAGATCTACATTTGTAATTTGTAAACGCCCATACGTTGGGGCATCGTATTGAAGCCTTTAGTTCAATATCTAGAAGGCTACAGTTGTTGAAGGGAAGAAAACCGTCCTGTCGAAGCCGTACTGAAGAGATATCGCCTGCCCGGCATCTTGAGAACGAACGTGAAGGTCACCTCTGCAAGGCCAAGATCGACCGTTGAGGTCACGCCAAAGAAATTTTGACGTAGGAGCCATCGTACTGCCTACGACAATTAAGTGCAGTAGTGCAATATTGATATACGGTTCGGCTGAATCTGTGCTACACGTTAGATAGCCAGATAGCCGGTATTTTATCACTGGACTCTGACTTTGTCCCTGTATCGACTGTTGGACCGTTTCAGTTTCGCTTTGTACAGACGACCACCTGGAACCACCGTACCGGCATCGGAACCAGCAACCGGAACCAGACTCAGAGCCATCGACGAACAGGAACCAGTCGACAGATCACCGTGAACAAGAACCAGACGCCGTACCACCGAAGAACCGGAGCCGTTGCAGACCAGTACCAAAGGTTATATTTCAAAGAAGCAACACCGCGCGTAAGCCTTAACAACACTCAATCAAATGGTTAAAGTGAGGTGTATGTTGGTATCGTCAAATAGAAATTCAAACAAGATTACAGAGGCGGTCTCCAGCGAAGTCACCTATGGACCAAAAATTGTTGAGCCATAGTCTTGTTTTGATCGTTCGAATTAATAAAATTGTAAAAAAAAAGCATTTGGCGTTTTTTTTTCACATAAAAGCAAGATCACCTAAAAACCGAATGGAAACCTCCCAGACAGTGTCGGTGGCACCTGGTGCGGTAATTCAGGGTGTCATCCCTTCCGATCAACTTTCCTCAAATATGTTCCAATAAACACTGTTGCTAGTTAATTTCTTTTTGTTGAACAAATAAAGTGAGCTGATTATTATTGATTTCTACTCAAATGTAAAATGAGTGTCAATTCTATTATAAAATCAAAGAGTTTATGACATTTATTCAAATTTCATTGCAAATTTTACAATGACATTTAATTAAGATTAGAAACGGACTTAACATCACCTGAATAGGTTTCTTTTGTTATGTTATACTTTAAGACAGAAGTGGTACTTGATATTTAAACCTAAACTACCATCTAGACATGTCTAGGCATGTTTTGGACATATTTCTAAAGATGTTAATATAATTATCTACTCTGATGTGTCTGCTTTTGCCAAGATATAATTTTGTCAACTTGGATGTCATTCCCAACATAGTTTCACCCGGTGCGACCGCACTCTTCGCACCCCCTAGCGACGCTACTGCTACCAGATACATACTTCTCCTCAACAATGTCGATTAATATATTGGAGTAGACGGCTAGAAAATTTAAAAAAATTAGCCCGCACAAGTAACCGGTTTCCCATGCGAACTGGATAGTGCACTATTACCTACTAGTATGCCTACTAATCCTGATCATAATCGCTCTATCTACTTTATAGGTCTACACTACACTGGCGGATCCGGAGGGGGGGATCGGCAGGGGCGATCGCACCTTCCCACTCGGACGACCCCCCCCCCCGAGGCAAAAGAATTTTATAACCTATTTTTACATTGTTTTGTCCCCCCCCCCTAGTATGTTGGCCGATTTGGAGTAATGGGGAGGTGCGATGGCATCATTGCCGCCCCCCCTCCCACCATAAACCTCCGAGTGGGGGGCGGTCCAATTTATTTGAAGAAACCACAGCTTGTTAACGGAATCTATTAAATATCCATATAATTAAAACTTGTTATTGATATTCTAAGCAATTTTTATATTATGTCGTTCCCCTGTTAGCAGATTGGGGGGGGGGGCGAATACATCTACTGCCCTTCCAACCCGTTGGCTCAAGAGACCGTATCCTACGACCAGACCGATCTGATAAAATGATCATCTAGTCGCAGGGGGGCTCTAGGGGTTGGTAAAGAGTTGATTCCTCATCCTGGCCATGGGATAAAATCCTTCCCGGGTCACATGGTTCATAAAAGGTATGCGGTCATCTCGAACCGTAGGTGAACATCTGAAAGGTAATTTTAATTGTCAGGCATGTTTTAACGAGTTCAATGTCAATAAACATTTCCAAGAAATCAATACAAAAAAGAAGTCCTTAGACTATAAATCACTTTGCTCAAAGGCTTTTTTATAGTAATCCCTAAAATGATATAGACATATTTTAGGCATTTCTATATAAGCCTTTAAGTTAATAACAATTTAAAAGGCAATGCATGTTATGCTTGATCCCAATCTATCCCTGCGTATAGTGTTGTCACGTATCATTGTCAATATTTTATTAATAATATATTTAATATTTATATTAATAATATCTTTAAATAGTCGACCGGCGGCGTAGCATACGCCGCTAATTTGCAGGGCCAACCTTAGGCCACTGCAACCTATGCGACCGCAGTGGGCCCAGCATTTTATAGGACCCGCACTAATTTTAGGTGTATAAATTATTAAATTAAACCATTTTATAACTTATAACAGATTTCCTGCGGCCTCCTGTCGATTTAACAGAAGGTCCTGGAAGTCTCCTGAAATTGCAAAATATACGAAAAAGTCCTGGAAACATCCGGAAATTTTAAATTTTTTGAAAACTCATAACAATCTTCTGAAATATACTGGCGAAAATTGTTTTTTTTTCACTCTTAAATTACCTAGGATAACTCCCTTCGTCCGTGTTGCGAAAATAAAAGAGTGATATTTCAATTGTGTCTAAACTCTTGAGCGTGCTCTGTCGCCTCGATAGTTACTAGAGTAGATTAGTCCCCCCCCCCCCCCTTTTTTTAACGTGAGGTAGAAAAAAAAAAGAGTGATATGTTGACGGTCCTGCCCTGCTATTTTGCAACTATGTGTCCTCCCCACCCTTCTTGTTTTCTCGTGGACTATCTGCAGAGTGATCTTTCCTTTACTCCTTACTACTCGTTTAAACTGTTGAAGGAAGAAGAGAATTATATATATAGATTATTTAAAATTAACTTAGGTTGAGGTTAAATGTCAGGTCGCTGGTTTTTCCAATGACATTGTGACACGCAAGGTTGTTAACGCCGGAAGTGGTAATTGTTTCATTACCTAAAAAAATGCTTCCAATGACATGCGTCTTAAACAGCCTCTGACAACCGGTCCAACTCGTGACCTTCACGAGTGGTTCAGATACTGAGCCTGGCGGAACCGTTACGACAGACAATAGAAGAGGCAAAGGCGAGCAATCGGCGCCTAAACCAGTAAGCTTCGGGCAGGAGGGGCTCGATAGCCTTGGTTGACTACCCATCTAGGAGAAGAAAACTCTGAATCCAAACCTCCGCTGCCTTGCGGCTATACCCAAACGCGGGAAAGGCTTAGGGAGACAACCCTGAGGAAAAATCAGGAGCTGGTGACCCTTAGCAGATTGTTGCACACAGTGCTACAGCCTGGCAGAACCTGCGGCGCTACTGATCCCAAACTGTATCGGATATTTCGTTCCTTTGGTCACATCAGCTGTTCGGAGAGGGGGGAACTGCTGTTTGGGCGACAACGTTCCGACCATAAACAATTCCCAGGCTTTCATCTCACTAATTCAAAGCCCTAACTCCAAAAACTGGAGAGGACACTCCAGCTTCGCCTTTAGCGTTGGCCAAACACGGGAAGTGGTAGTCACCTGTTATAAGCTCAAATGCTCAATTGACGTAGAGCAGTGCGGCAGGGGCCACTTTCGTCGGTGGGAGGGATCCTAGGATCCCAATGGACAGCTACCGCCCGCCTCAAGCTGGGCAGCCCCCAGCCAATAAGGTGCTGTCCCGTCATGCCTGTCTTCCTCGTTTGGGTACACGAGGATAGGACAAAATCTGAAAAGCAGGCACAAAGCCAATGAACCAGTCGACATGAAGAAAAAAAAGGAGCTCCACTCTTAAACTGGGCACATGGAACGTGCGTACTCTACAAACTGGACTTAATGAAAACTTACCGGACATAGAAGTTTAGCTGACTGGCTCAATCAAAGAAAAAGACTACAACCTCTTCTGGCAAGGCAAAGCCGAAAGTGAAGTAAGGAAACATGGCGTTGGTTTCGCAGTTAAGAACACACTGCTGAACACAGTAGAGCTGTAATGCAACGGTTCAGAAAGTCTCCTGTCACTACGCCTTAACACATCTATTGGACACGTGACTTTGATAAGTGTATACGCGCCTACTTTGTGTTCCACACCGGAGGCCAAAGACATGTTCTATGACAACCTTTTGTCTGCTCTCAGCGAGATCCCAAATAAGGAACAGGTAATTATCCTTGGCGACCTCAATGCACGCGTTGGATCTGACAACTCTGCATGGGACATCTGTATTGGGCGTTTTGGTGTCGGAAAAGTAAATGAAAATGGACAAAGGCTCCACGAGGTTTGCTCACTACACTCCCTCTGTATCACTAATACCTATTTCAAGACTAAACCGCAGCACAGAGTATCTTGGCGGCACCCTCGCTCCAAACACTGGCACCAACTAGACCAAATCATGGTAAGACAAAAGTGCTTAAAATTTGTCAAGCTTACCAGGTCCTACCACAGTGCAGACTGTGGCAGAGATCACTTCTTGGTATGCTCTAAGATTAATCTTCTCCCTAAAAAAATCCACCATACCAAGCAGATTGGAAGACCCCAATCGGATGTAAGCAAGATGTACCACCCTGATCTCCAGATACAGTTTGCGGAATCTTTTGAACGCGAGTATAAAAATGTCTCTGGAAATACGGCAACAGTAAAATGGGAATATCTCAAGTCCATCATACAAAAGACTGCCTTGGACATCTTTGGAAGAAAAACTACAAAACAAAATGATTAGTTTGACTCTAAATCAGCTATTTTAGCACCTAAAATAAGAACAAAGAGAGATGCACTCGCTACATACAAGGCAAAACCTACCTAACGCAACTTATTAAATCTGAAAGTAGCTAGAGCCACTGTACAGAGGACAGCAAGAATCTGTGCCAATGAATATTGGGTAGAGCTCAGTGAGAATATTTAGCTCGCCGCCCAAGTGGGCAACATAAGAGGGATGTATGGAGGAATCAAAAAGGCTAACGGACCCTCCCAAAATAAGTCAGCACCTCATAAATCAACCACTGGATAAATTATCACAGACAAGTGCCAACAAATGCACAGATGGGTTGAACATTACTCTGAATTCTATGCCACAACAAGCTCAGTCTCTGCCTCAGCCATTAAGGCTCTCATACAATTATTCACAATGAATGAGCTAGACGAAATACCAACCCTGTCAGAGCTCAACAAAAGCCATAGACAATATGGCTGCCCGCAAAGCACCCGGATGCGATGGTATCCCCCTAGATCTTCTAAAACAATGCAAAACTACACTAATCCAACCTCTACATGAACTGCTTTGCAAATGTTGGCAAGAAGGTGCAGTGCCACAAGACCTGCGGGATGCTAAGATCATCACCCTGTACAAAACCCTGTACAGAAGCGACTGCAACAGCTACAAGGGAATCTCTTTCCTAAGCATTGTGGGCAAAGTACTTGCTCGAGTGATACTCCCTAGGCTACAAAAACTTGCTGATCGAGTCTATCCAGAATCGCAGTGCGGCTTTTGCTCAGGGAGATCAACAATTGACCTGATTTTCTCCATCCATCAGCTTCAGGAAAAGTGCAGAGGGCATTGAATGCCTTTGTACATCGCATTCATTGACCTGACAAAGGCCTTTGATTTAGTCAGCAGAGAAGGCCTCTTTAAAATCTTACAGTTAATAGGCTGTCCACCTAAACTACTAAACATTATTGTCTCTTTCCACCAAAATATGATGGGTACAGTGCAGTTCAACGGCGCCTGCTCCGAAAGTTTCAATATAAGCAGCGGCGTCAAACAAGGTTGTGTCTTGGCCCCAACCCTCTTTGGAATACTCTTCTCAATGCTAATCCACCACGCGTTTGACAAATCCACCGAAGGCATATATCTTCATTCCAGATTCGACAGCAAACTTCTAAATGTTGCTAGACTGAGGGCCATAACTAAAACCTGAAAAACCCTCATAAGAGATATGCTCTTCGCAGACGACGCAGCGGTGGTGGCACACTGACAAGAGGAACTTCAGTTATTAATGTCCCGCTTCTCTCAGGCCTGTAAGGAGTGTGTCTTAACTATTAGCACAAAGAAAACAAATGTTATGGGACCACCTCAGACAACGCCGTTTGCGCTGGTTTGAACATGTTCACCAAATGAAGGACAAACGCATCCCAAAAGTCATCCTCTACGGACAACTAGCAACTGGCTCAAGAAAAACTGGTCGACCTCACCTCCGTTACATAGATGTAATAAAACGGGATCTTAAAACAGTGAACATCAAAACTGACCATTGGGAAGACATAGCTCTAGACCGCACAAGATGGAGAGAGACAGTGACCAAGAATGCTATGGATAGCGAAAGAACATGGGCCTCAGCCCTGGAAGAAAAACGGACAATGCTCAAAAAGGCCAGCTCCTCTACCACTGAAGCAAATGCCACCTTAACCTGCGATATTATGGACGGGAGTGTCTCTCCGAAATAGGGCTCCACAGCCACAAGAGGAAGTGTGCGAGATGAACCATAGTCGTTCTACGACTGAAGGAGGCCAATGATGTGACACTCATCGTTCAAAATCAAAGACGCGCTTGTCACGTGTTAGAAAGCTATAATTTTGTTGGTAGCGCTACAGGAAGTGGGAGGAGCAGACTCGAGGTGGAGAACAAAGAAGCGGGATATAGAATATTAATTCTTCAGTCGATCGAGAGATATTGATAGGGTGTAGACGTATTATCTTGAGTTAGAATCTAGTAGTATGTTTTATATTTAATACAGTTCACTTTTGTAATTACAGTATTATACATTTAGTGTTTTCAAGTTAAGAATTAAAGTTCTTGTATTTAAATCAAGAGGATCTTCTTCATTGAATCTAACAGTTAACATTTGATCTAAGCATTATAAAGAATCCCCGGTAAGTCACGGTAATTCATTTTATCAGCTGACATCTTCATATAAGATTTAATTCATCTTACCAGCTGACTACTTCAAGTAAATGAACTTGTTATAACTCGAGTCAATCAAATCAATCATAATAAACACCGTGACACGTGGTGTATTGCTGTCAATCCTATTTCAGTCTGTTGACTAAATGTAAAATATGTACGTGTAACAGTTACTCAACTTCTTCCAACTATGTGTCAATGAACGTGCGAGAGAAAACTTGATTTGTTTTCCTTATAAGACTTAGACTATACAATTTTGAATTAGTAGCCATACGTCAGTTACTTATACTGAAATTTCCCCGATACTATAAACAAGTATAAATTTAGTGTCTAGAATGAACAGATCATTTTTATGTACAGAAGCAATCTTTCGGGTTTTAACTGAAGATCAAAAGTTATATGTTGGAGAGTTTTACAGAATCCTTAGCGACCATTGGTATTTCCCCTCTATCAATTAAGATAGTATAATGAATAGCTGGCATTGGTGTAGACAGGATGTATGTGTGTGTGTACATAAATAATCTTTATTTCATTCTGACCAACACTAAACCCCCTTGACTACGCTTATAGAATATGGTAACTGATGAATGAATAGTTATATATTGAAAAGGGGGTTTTATCGTTAATTCCTGAGGGGGTTTTAAAATCGCAGTCTTCCTTAGCTGTGAAATTTAGAGATTGTCGTTTGCATTTTTTTGTTTCATAGAAGAGGGGGCCTCGCTGGGGCAAGTGATGGTTTAGTATTAAAATCTCACTTAAAATAAACTAAATCATAGAAAAAAATCAGTCAATATTGCAAACTAACCAGATATAACGATTTAGTCTTCAACTATTACGTTTTTATTTTGTTTTGTTACAAAACAAATCCCTAATGAAAGAATTCGTTCAAATGTCAAGTTGGTTACGTTTTATAACTTACCTAGCTCAAATATTAAGAGAATTGAGATTACTCAATTCTTTGCAATGATTGAGGTAATTGATCGAAAGAGAAAAAAAAAGATTTTCTAGGAAGAGCTTCGATAGAGCTAAATTTAAAAAAAAAATCGTTGTGTAATAAATCTAATACTAATTACAGATGCAAACAAATTACGTTACTGTTAAGTCAATTTGTTTACTACTGAGTCCATAATGTAGAAGTTGAAACACCTGATCTAGAAACTCAATTTGATTGAAAAGACAATTACTTTTCCTTAGAGAATAATAGAGAACAAACTACTAATTACATTTATATATTTATACTATTTATCTTTTTGGGTACAGGATTCATACAAACGTTTTGTACACACTGACACAATCACATGTAAATAAAGTAATCAAGTTGGACTTTGAACTAGACCTAACTGTTACCAACATACCTAGTACCAACTGAGCCAGAGTGAAGACAAGAAAAAGTTTCTCCATCACTTAATCCCACCACAGATTTGACGCGATGAACAACTGAACATATTACTCTCTGAACTAATATTGAAATAGTCTTGAGATCGCCAACAGTTTGTTCACTGTCAAACTGAGTCTATTGAATCTGTCATCCCATCTTTCCTGGCATTGATTATTGGTTTATTATTGAATAACATTAGAGTTATCATGCTGGAAGTAGTCTATAAGAATGTCCCCATTCACAAACACTTAAAACACACTTTCAACACTCACACATGCCCTCAACACTCACCACGCTATCCCACATGCCCTCAACACTCACCACGCAATCACACATGCCCACAACACTCACCACACTCTAGCTCAATGTCACACATGCATACACGCATACGCTCTTACCAATTGCACCAACTTATAAACACCGAAGTATGCTAAAAATATTTTTTTAACTTTCCCTTGTGTTTTTCCGACGACTTGTTTCTCCACTAGAAATACATTGAAAAACCATTTACTATGAAACTTTTATAATGTACTCCAATACTATGTGTACATAATGTCTAGGTAAGGAAACATCTATGTATTATAAAATTAGACGGAACTTCGGGAAAAAGCCAATGGAAATTAAAAGTAAATTGTATTTTATTCTTCAAATAAGAGTTCTCTACTTCCCCTATGATAGAAACCGCTACATTGTAGTTTCAAAAACATTCTATCGCTAATTATAATGAAAATCAATACATAAATAATTAATATCTATATCTATATTCATATGTTTCTGTGTGTATATAATTAATCTTTATTACATTCTAACTCTTCATTCTTTCGGGAGATATTTATTATACCCTAGAATCGGTTCTTCCTGGAGTTAGTGGAAAATGGGTAGACTCCCCGGCTTTTCAGCAATGGGGTCTGGCTTCGCCTTGTCGCTAAGCACTATTTCCAGTATTGAAAGTCTAAAAAATGCTTATTCTGAGGTAACTACATTGCATTATTCTGCTATCAAAAAGTTTTATTTCACAACCTGTGCTATTCTTACTGACTTAGATCCTCCCGCGCCGTTCGGCCCATTGGGCGGCAAGCTGTTTCCACATAAAACTATCACTGGCAATGTCTGAAGCCTCTTCCCACATGCTCCGAGGACCTCTATGTAAGTGTGGCGTGAAGTTGTACTAAGATGTTTCTTTTTGCGATTTCCTCGTAATGGCCTCCATGTCATTGCAACTCTTATTATGCGTTATTCATTTTGTCGGAAAACATGTCCCGCAAACCTCATGCGACGCTCTGTCACTATAGGGTCGACTCCCAGTTCAGCATAGCACTTCCTTGATTGAGACCCGATCTATATAACTGACTCCTAAAATCCGTCTTAGCCATCTTTGTTGAGCCACATTTAGTCTTTTTCAATTTAGGCAGATGACCATTCACTGCACTTTATTGATGGAGCCCAGCAACTGGTAGAAATTTGTAACCTCTCTTTGCAAAGCTCTTGGAATTAGGTGACTGTAGTTTGCTTTAGATTTTATATCGAAAAGGGAAGTTTTATCGCCAAAATCTGTTGGGGCGGGGGTTTAAACTAAAAAATCTCTTTAGTTTTTTTTAACAACATCAAAACCACATTTAGCTACGCTAATAGAATTTGGTGAGTGTAGTTTGCTTTAGAATAATATTGAAGAGATGGTTTTCAACCTCAAAACTCTCTGTCGGGGAATTTTAAACTAAAAAAAATCTGGAGTGGTTTTAAACTAAAAAAAAAGCCATCTGGAAGAGGGGGGGTTTAAACTCACCCCCCCTTCCATTTGGTTTGGCTAAGCTCAAAGAATTTTAGTGTGTACTTTACATTTTTAGCGGCCCCCTAAAGGGGAAAAGACGCTATTAGTTTTGCGTGGCCTGTCTGCTCGTCTGTCCGTCCGTCCCGTTTAGATCTCAGAAACTAGAAGAAAAAATGAAAATCGAACATCATGATATTTTAGATCATTCAAAGTTCTGATGCAACAGCTACTTTTTTCTTTTCCGAAAGTGAACCATCTAATTTATAAAATTATATGTGCAAGCAGATTTTTCAAAAAATTACAACACTTTTCAATGAAAAACTTCATGGGAAGTAAGTCTTGTTAAAACGTTCACAAGCTTCTTCATTAATAAATCAAGATTCATTCATAGATTCGCGCATCGGTACAAAAAAATGTATCTAAGGTCATGTTTGAAAAATTATCAATGGATCATTTTAAAAAAGATTTTCCATTTATTAAACTACTTTTTCGCGCCATTTTGACACATCCTCATTAGGCTATACACTTGACAACAATCTGAATCTAAATTGCAATAAATAGAGGCCAGATCTACATTGCTATATACACGAGTTCTAGTCTAGATATAGTAGATCTTCTTATCTTATATAATACAGATGTTACTTCAAAAAAAGAAGATGATTACTTTCTACGCGTCATGCATTCAGTCATGCATATTAACCAATGACTTAAATTTTGCCAAGTCAATGATTTTCCTGGTTAGCTCAGGCAACCATTCCATGCTCTAATAGCGCTAGGAAAGAAGGAGTATTTGTACAAATTTGTCCTAGAATATGGGATGAGGAATACACATTTATCTATGGTTCAGTGTTTTATGTATAATTGCTACTTTACTTTTGAGTTTTCTGTCCTGAAGGCTTTCTAAATTTAGTGATTTTACCAAAGTTGTTACTCTAATTAAATGTGAATATTCGTTTGTTATGAATCTCACTGCTCTATTTTGTGTCTGTTCCAGTTTCTTAATGTTTTCTTGAGTTGAGGGGTCCCAAACAGAGGATGCATATTCTATTATTGTCTAACCAAAGTTAAATAACATTTTAGTTTTATGTTCTTATTTGATTTATAGAAATTTCTTTTAATAAACCCTAATACTTTGTTTGATTTTTCAATAGCTCAATCAATATGGGGATTCCATGACAGTTTTTCATTTATTATTACACCTAGTTATTTAGCGTTTTTAGTCTTATTGGAATTAATTTGTTTTATTTTTTTGTTACTCTTAGTAACTGACATTTTTCTGTGTGAAAAGACATCTGCCAAACAAGGTACTTGGTTCGAAACCCAGTTGAAACTTTTTTTTTTTAGTTAATAAGTATTTCTAAATTTTTTTTTGTGAGTCACATAAAATAGATAAGCATTTTTTAATGATTTTTTGAATCCCCCCCCAAAAAAACCCTGACTACACCCATGATATATATATATACAGAAAGAAAGAGGTAAATTATGATTTTGAAGTAAAAAAGAGTCCAACTGCGATAAGTATCGTTTTCATTTGTATAAGATTCACTCCTTTGAGTTAATGTTTGATAATTAGTCAGAGCTCATTGTAAATGTCTTGGAACAAATGCTTTACAGATCAAGTTGGAGTGATTTAGTTGAGGGCTGTTGTTTTATCAAATTTGTTTGAAAACACATTTAGAGGGTCGCATTGTTATTAAGATTTATCTGATCTAAAACTTTGGATCCATGTGAAGGTTTTGAGCGTAAACTATGAAAATATAAACAGGCCGTCAAGAAGGCTCATGTTTATTTCTAAGATCATTGTACTTCTTTAATTGTACTAAAACTTTTCATAGCAATCAATTCCTTTCTCAAATCAAGCATTTTTTTTAGTCTTTCATGGAGGTGATTGCATAATATATTAATAATAACAAAGTTACAAAGACAGTTTGTGTGGAAACACAAACTTAAAATCGGCCCCCGAAGGGGTCCACGCAGGCAGGCTTCAATATTTTCAGTAAGAACATCCAAATGAAATTATATCAAAGATAAATGAGAGATAAGAATTGAGAAAGAAGGTTGACAGATCTTGTGTAGTGCCCCAATGGTGCAGCAGATCAAAGGATAAGTGCAAGTGAATGCAAAGCTAGATGTGAGCCTGGCCTAACTAGTTTCCTTTCAGACCTTGTGGTCTATAGGGCAGATGATGTAAAGTTCATCTGTTTTTGTGGCCTACGTTTAACGAGGGTGTCATGTAGCCAGCACAACGACCAACCACCTTTACTTTTCCCCAACTAATGTCAGGTACCAATTAGAGCTGGGTCGAATCAGAGGCGCCCAAGGATTCCGAAGTTAAAAATCCCAGTCTTCGAACCCGGGACCCTAGGTTCGGAAGCTAAGCGCTTTTACCGAGCCTGTCCTGGTCTATACATAATGTAATTGTTTTGAAAAGGCTTAATGTTTTAATTGAATTCACATGTGCTGTATTATTATAGATGTTCAAGAAAAATAAAGTTTATAAGGTTACTATTCGTTTTAAATTAGGTCTAACTTAAAATGCATACTAATTAGCCTTTTCTCTTTAAAAAACTGCTTGCATAACTGATTTTAAAAATTAGATTTTTCTCTTTCAGGAAAAAAAAAAGTAGCCGTTGCATCAGAACTTTGAATGGTCTAAAATACTGTGATGTCGGATTTTCAATATCTTTTCTAGTTTACGAGATCTAAACGGGACAGACGGAGAGACGGACAGACATTTAGCACAAAACTAATAGCGTCTTTTCCCCTTTCGGGGGCCGCTAAAAATGTACTAAAACTAGTACTGAGATATTAACTACCAGATAAGGAGATCCCCAGTGAGAGAGCACTTTTGGTCATATAGTCTCGGGTAGTCTTCACTTGTACACTTTGGAAACATCTACTCAGATGAAAAAAAAAACGTCGACATGATCTAAAGTGGCTGTTAGCTCAGGACCACTAAACATGATGGAGAGGAATGTACCCCAGCCAACGTCGAGCCATATATAATTTCTCTACGTTCAATCGTCCTACTAAAACGCTTGCTTATTAGATAAAGAAAAGGAACCACCCAGCGTGTTCATCATTTCACTTTGATCGAAGGAAGTTTGGCTGAGCTGGATTGTTAGTTGTTAGACCGTACAGAGATATGACTAACAGTATTGAATACAGCTAGGGATCAGAAGTATCGCTACACATGAAAGTCAGAAGTATGACTGGTTGTTACAGGCTATTTGCTATTGGAAGCATTTATAGTTAGTAGCAACAACAAGCCCACAGAAACAATTAATTAGAACACTAGCTGTTACAAAATCGAGACATGTATATCGATTGTTGATTTTTTTTTTATTTGAATGTAAAGTTTATCAGACATTGATGAGTTTACATGACTAATTAAATAGTGCAAAGCTTTTCACTCTGTCTATGAAGAATCCTATACATGTTATTTCTCCCACTTCCCAGTCTCGGTTCAAGTTGAGAATTTGCACAGTTATTCATTGTCGATGACAACACAGCTCAATCACAAAAATAACCCATTAGTTAACTAATAAATCGTAATTAATTAATATATAGATACAGTAGGGCCTACTAGACTAAGAGGAGATAAGCCTTGTATAGAGAATTAGGTCTTTTGCTAAACTGTTTAAAAAAACACTAGACTGTGTGAAACCATCTACTTTTATAAGTACTTGGATCGCTAAGTGGCCAAACATGTTCTCCTTCCATCAGGGCGTTTACAGTCAGACTCGAGTAACTTTAAAAAAAAAATGTTTTTGAAAAGGCAGCAAAAAACCTTCTACCAGATACCCCCCCCCCCCCCCCCCCGCCCACTGGTGGACAAAAGTGATTGGACCATATCACACAGAACATATTTATAACCGTGATAGTGCGCTGAACAAAAATAATTAATAACAAGAAAAACATAAACATTTTCCCATTTTGTTGGACTTCTCTGTGACTCTCCCCACACAGTCGCCGCCTTCTTGTCTTCTTCCTACTTTCCTTCTTTACCGTTTCTTTTCTCTGGAGAATTTCCACTGAAACAAAACAATAAAATAAATAGAGAAATCACACAATGTAAACTTTTAGAAATAAATTTTAAAACATTCAACATTCCCAGTGTGCGAGAAAAACTGCTGCTGGGTATCTTGTTTTGATATATTTTAACAATGACTGGGTTCAGTCCAGTACGAATCTTAAAGGTAGAAATGTTTTGATGACAAGGGAAATAATGTTTTGTTTTTTTTTGTAAAACAATGAATTATTGATCAAGTGATGCTGCTCAGATGACGTCTAAAAAAGACACAATGATTGCGTAGTGAAGTGAGTAAACAGTCACTGAAAGAGATCAAAGTTTGCTGTGTGAAACGTTTTCTAAAGAGATATTTTTAAGGTAAGATAAATACTTGATACATTTATTTAGATGCTAAGAACTCCAATTCCTCCATTCACCATGTTCTGACATCCACTTGTTCTTCTTGCTTTGTTCTTCTCTGGTGATTCAATAATTCAGCAAGTATCGAGCCAACTTCTAAAACACTTTACAGCACTGCAAATAACTTGGAACACGCACATAAAATCAATAGTGCTTATTGTGAAATAAAAAAATAAATTTAGACTAAATGTGTGACTAAATTCAATATGTAATATAAACAAGCAAAGTAATAAAAAAATCTTTAAAAAAATACTAAGCTTATCTAAGGGAAAAGAGCTCCTCCCATAAAACTATATTCATCGATAATGTACAAGTTGTTTCCCTTATTTGATATAATAATAATAATAATAATAATAATAATAATAATAATAGTAATAATAATAATAATAAAATGTGGAAATGTAGGTGAGTCAATTGAACACATAATGGCAGGATGTTCAGCCCTATCGGAATCTGCCTACCTAGGTCGCCATAACCAAGTTGCAAAGCTAATACACCAGCACTTGGCTTTGACACACAATTTCATAGGTAAGGATACCCCTCCACATGGGAGTAGCAAGGATATTTTTCGGGGTCTGGGGGAGCGCTAGGAGCACTATTTCTTATATTGAAAGCCAACAAAATGCATATTCTGAGGTATTTACAGTTCATTTTCCTGCTATTAAAAAGTCTTATTTCAAAAACCTAATGTTTTATTCTTACTGACTTAGACCCTCCCGCGCCGTTCGGCGCATTTGCAGTCAAGCTTTTCCCACAAAAATCTGTCACTGGTAATGTCTGAAGCCTATTCCCACCTGCTCTGAGGACCTCCATGAATTTGTGGCGCTAAGTTGTACTAGGATGTCATCGCAACTCTTATGCGTAATTCATTTTGTCGGAGATCATGTCCCGCAAACCTCATGCAACGCTGTCACAATCTTACTAAGGGGTCGACTCCCAGTACGGCATAGGATTTCCTTGATTTAGACCCGATCTCTATAACTGACTGACATTTAGTGCTTTTCAATTTCGGCAGATGACTATTCACTGCACTTTATTGATGGAGCCCCGCCATTAGTAGAAATGTGTAACATCTCTTGAATACGCTCTTGGAATTAAGTGACTGTAGTTTGCTTTAGATTTTATATCGAAATGTGAAGTTTGATCGTCAAAATCATCTGTCGGGGGTTTTAGACTAAAAAATCTCAGGAGTTATGTATTTTTACATAATTCAAAACCACATTTAGCTACGGACAAAGAATTTAGTAGCTGTAGTTTGCTTTAGAAGATACAAGTTTTTCACCTCAAAACGCTCTGCAAGGGGATTTTAAACTCAAAACCATCTGGAGGGGTTTTAAACTTTTAAAAAAGCCATCTGAAGGAGAGGGATTTAAACTAAAAACCCCCAATTGTCTTGGCTACGCTTAAATAATTTTAGAGTGTAATTTGCTTTTCTTACATTGAAAATGTATTTTTTAGCTTCAAACCCCGCTTGCGGGGGGTTTAAACTCAAACCCCTTTGGCTACGCTCATAGATTTCGGAGTGTGTAATTTTCATTTTTTTTATATTGAGTTTATAATTTGAATATTAAAGAGGTATTTTTTACCTTCAAACCCCGCTGAGGGGGGGGGGGGGTTAAATTCAAAACTGAGTCAAAACCCATTTAGCTACGCTAACATTTTGAGTGCGTAATTTGCGTTTTTTTATACCGGGAATTGAAGAGGTATTTTTTAGCTTTAAACCCTACTGAAGAGGGGGTGGGGGTTAACTTAAAACCCCTTTGGCTACGCTCATAGAATTTTGAGTGTGTACTTTTCTTTTTTTATATTGAAGAGGGGGGTTGATCGTAAATTTGTAGGGGGTTTAAAAATCAAAATCTTCATTAACTGTGCTCGTGAAATTTGGGGGATTGTCATTTGCATTTTTTTTGTTTTGTGTTATAGAAGAGGGGAATTTAACTGCGAAAATCCCTGGTAGGGGGGTTTTAAACTCGAACCCCCCTGGTAGGGGGTTTTAAACTTGAATCCCCCTGGTAGGAGGTTTTAAACTCAAAACCTCCTTTGCTGTGCTGGGGCAAGTGATAGTTTAGTATTATAATCTCACCTAAAATAAACAAAATCAAAGCGAAAAATCAGTCAATAAATTCTGTCTCCTTCTCCCAGCAGGGGGGGGGGGTGTCATTGGGGGGGATTTCATTTCGGGGGGGGGGGGGGGTAAACCCCTAACCCCCCCTGGCTACGCCCATGCTCCTCCATATTACAAATACTCACCACAAGAGGTACTCGAGTCTACTCATCGATAAAAAATAATAGGCCGCTACCCTTATTGACACTATCTCATAATTTAAAAAAAACAGAGCTGAAAAAACAACGAAAATATGGGAACCTTGGCTTGGAGATAATGCGTTTATGGAAATTATCTAAAACAACAATATACCCCATTATCATATCAACCGAGGGAATAATAACAACTCACAGATACCTTCAAGGCCCTTGGCATTCCTAGGAACATTCTCGTTGCATGTCAGAGGGCGGTACATCTTCAGACCTGCCACATCACTAGAAAATTCCTCGGTGAAACTGATAAAGGGACTACGGTGAATTTTGTTTCTCTTTAGCGAAACTCGACCCTGGCTGTGCCAGAGAATGAATACTCGTTCTTTTCTAACATAATAATAATTTCATTTATAGAGCGCTGTTAACAAAATAAAATGTATTCTCAAGGCGCTGTATGAGTTAAAATGACAAACTAATCTAAAAAAGTTTTAAACAAGTAGGTCTTAATGTTCTTCTTGAAAGTAGTGTAGCATGTTGTCTGAGATCAATTGGGAGAGAGTTCCAAACCTTTGGTCCGTGCATTGAAAAAGCCCCCAGACCGTTGCTTTTGAGGGAGAAACGTGGCACCACTAGAAGCCTTGAGTCCATTGAGCGCAGGGCTCTCTGAGGGACACATGGAGTGATCAGTTCGTTTAGGTACAAGGGCACATATATATTGTTATATAGATCTATACACTGATGACAAAGGGTGGCAACATTGTAATCGATTCTTGCTTTCACAGGAAGCCAATGCAGCGTGCGCAGGAGCGTAGTAGCATGGGTACTAAGTTTGCTTACATGGAGATAAATTTCACTTAAGATGTTGGACTATAAAACACACTAAACGAGTATTCTTATGATAGACTTCATACTTCATAGCCCAGAAAGCTAATAACTAATTTTGATGTAGATAAAAGTGCAAGACTCAAGACCAGAAGCGTTTTGTGGCCTTTAAAACACGAACCTTATGACCAGTTGATCTTTTCTTATATAGTCCAGACGTTACTTCAAAAAAAAAAAGTTAATTACATTTCATGTGTTAGTCTAGTCATGACTTAAACTTTGCTAAGCTGTTGCTTTTCCTGGCTAACTCTGGCAACCCATTCCATTCTCTAACGACACTAGGGAAGAAAGAGTACTTGTACGAATTTGTTCTAGCGTATGGAATAAGAAATGTGCCTCTTTTTTTATGAATGAATCTGTGTATTTAATTAAGTTTCATTTTTCTAATTGTAAATTATGATTTAGTGTTTTTTGTAATATAGCTACTGCCTGAATCGTATCTAAGTTTAGTGATTTTACTAAAGGTAATTGGAATATTTTTTTGTAATAAATCTAACCGCTCTATTTTGTATTTACTCCAGTTTCTTTATCTTTTCTTGAGTGATCAGAAACAAAGGATGAATATTCTAATATTGGTCTAACTAAAGTTAAATAACATTTTGTCTTATGTTCTTGTATGATTTGTAAAAATGTTCTTTTAATAAACCCTTATTTTTTGCTTGACGTTTTAAAACTTTCATCAATATGGGGATTATCTGATAATTTTTAATCTATTATTACACCTCTAGATATTGTAAGTTTTTAGTCTGTGTGACAAGTTGACCTTGAATAAAGTAAGTAGTTTTTAGTTGTTTTATTGTTACTATTAGTAACTTTCATAGATTTTGATGGTTTAAAAATAAATGAACACATACATCTACCCAAGATACATCTCTACCCAAATATACATCTACATAACATACATCTCTACCCAACATACATCTCTACCCAACATACATCTCTACCCAACATACATCTCTACCAAACATACATCTCTACCAAACATACAACTCTACCCGAACATACATCTCTACCCAACATACATCTCTACCCAACATACATCTCTACCCAACATACATCTACAAAAACATACATCTCTACCCAACATACATCTCTACCCAAACATACAACTCTACCCAAACATACATCTCTACCAAACATACATCTCTACCCAAACATACATCTCTACCAAACATACATCTCTACCCAACATACATCTCTACCCAACATACATCTACCCAAACATACATCTCTACCCAACATACATCTCTATCAAACATACAACTCGACCCAAACATACATCTCTACCCAACATACATCTCTACCCAAACATACAACTCTACCCAAACATACAACTCTACCCAACATACATCTCTACACAAACATATAACTCTACCAAACATACAACTCTACCAAAACATACATCTCTACCCAACATACACACATCTATCAAACATACAACTCGACCCAAACATACATCTCTACCCAACATACATCTCTACCCAAACATACAACTCTACCCAACATACATCTACCCAAACATACATCTCTACACAAACATACAACTCTACCAAACATACATCTCTACCCAAACATACATCTCTACCCAAACATACATCTCTACCCAAACATACAACTCTACCAAACATACATCTACCCAAACATACAACTCTACCAAACATACATCTACCCAAACATACAACTCTACCAAACATACATCTCTACCCAAACATACATCTCTACCCAAACATACATCTCTGCCCAAACATACAACTCTACCAAATATACAACTCTACCAAACATACATCTACCCAAACATACATCTACCCAAACATACAACTCTACCAAAACATACATCTCTACCCAACATACATCTCTATCAAACATACAACTCGACCCAAACATACATCTCTACCCAACATACATCTCTACCCAAACATACAACTCTACCCAAACATACAACTCTACCCAACATACATCTCTACACAAACATACAACTCTACCAAACATACAACTCTACCCTAACATACATCTCTACCCTACATACATCTCTACCCAAACATACAACTCTACCCAAACATACATCTCTACCAAACATACATCTCTACCCAACATACATCTCTACCCAAACATACAACTCTACCCAAACATACATCTCTACCAAACATACATCTCTACCCAAACATACATCTCTACCAAACATACAACTCTACCAAAACTTACATCTCTACCCAACATACATCTCTATCAAACATACAACTCGACCCAAACATACATCTCTACCCAACATACATCTCTACCCAAACATACAACTCTACCCAAACATACAACTCTACCCAACATACATCTCTACACAAACATACAACTCTACCAAACATACAACTCTACCAAAACATACATCTCTACCCAACATACACACATCTATCAAACATACAACTCGACCCAAACATACATCTCTACCCAACATACATCTCTACCCAAACATACAACTCTACCCAACATACATCTACCCAAACATACATCTCTACACAAACATACAACTCTACCAAACATACATCTCTACCCAAACATACATCTCTACCCAAACATACATCTCTACCCAAACATACAACTCTACCAAACATACATCTACCCAAACATACAACTCTACCAAACATACATCTACCCAAACATACAACTCTACCAAACATACATCTCTACCCAAACATACATCTCTACCCAAACATACATCTCTGCCCAAACATACAACTCTACCAAATATACAACTCTACCAAACATACATCTCTACCCAAACATACATCTCTACCAAAACATACATCTACCCAAACATACATCTACCCAAACATACATCTACCCAAACATACAACTCTACCAAAACATACATCTCTACCCAACATACATCTCTATCAAACATACAACTCGACCCAAACATACATCTCTACCCAACATACATCTCTACCCAAACATACAACTCTACCCAAACATACAACTCTACCCAACATACATCTCTACACAAACATACAACTCTACCAAACATACAACTCTACCCTAACATACATCTCTACCCAACATACATCTCTACCCAAACATACATCTCTACCCAAACATACATCTCTGCCCAAACATACAACTCTACCAAATATACAACTCTACCAAACATACATCTCTACCCAAACATACATCTCTACCAAACATACATCTACCCAAACATACATCTACCCAAACATACATCTACCCAAACATACAACTCTACCAAAACATACATCTCTACCCAACATACATCTCTATCAAACATACAACTCGACCCAAACATACATCTCTACCCAACATACATCTCTACCCAAACATACAACTCTACCCAAACATACAACTCTACCCAACATACATCTCTACACAAACATACAACTCTACCAAACATACAACTCTACCCTAACATACATCTCTACCCAACATACATCTCTACCCAAACATACAACTCTACCCAACATACATCTCTACCCAAACATACAACTCTACCCAAACATACATCTCTACCAAACATACATCTCTACCCAAACATACATCTCTACCAAACATACAACTCTACCAAAACATACATCTCTACCCAACATACATCTCTATCAAACATACAACTCGACCCAAACATACATCTCTACCCAACATACATCTCTACCAAACATACATCTCTACCCAAACATACATCTCTACCAAACATACAACTCTACCAAAACATACATCTCTACCCAACATACATCTCTATCAAACATACAACTCGACCCAAACATACATCTCTACCCAACATACATCTCTACCCAAACATACAACTCTACCCAAACATACAACTCTACCCAACATACATCTCTACCCAAACATACAACTCTACCCAAACATACAACTCTACCCAACATACATCTCTACACAAACATACAACTCTACCAAAAAGAAAACTCTACCCTAACATACATCTCTACCCAACATACATCTCTACCCAAACATACAACTCTACCCAAACATACATCTCTACCAAACATACATCTCTACCCAAACATACATCTCTACCAAACATACAACTCTACCAAAACATACATCTCTACCCAACATACACACATCTATCAAACATACAACTCGACCCAAACATACATCTCTACCCAACATACATCTCTACCCAAACATACAACTCTACCCAACATACATCTACCCAAACATACATCTCTACACAAACATACAACTCTACCAAACATACATCTCTACCCAAACATACATCTCTACCCAAACATACATCTCTACCCAAACATACAACTCTACCAAACATACATCTACCCAAACATACAACTCTACCAAACATACATCTACCCAAACATACAACTCTACCAAACATACATCTCTACCCAAACATACATCTCTACCCAAACATACATCTCTGCCCAAACATACAACTCTACCAAATATACAACTCTACCAAACATACATCTCTACCCAAACATACATCTACCCAAACATACATCTACCCAAACATACATCTACCCAAACATACATCTCTACCCAAACATACATCTCTACCCAAACATACATCTCTACCCAAACATACATCTCTACCCAAACATACATCTCTACCCAAACATACAACTCAGATTTCATTTTCCCTTTTACTATTTCTGCGTCATTTCCTCTTACATTGCTAACAGTCGTTTAGCTCAGTCGGTAGAGCATCATACTTTACATCGGAGGGTTAAAGGTCCAGCCCCATAATCTGGCGGAAAACTTTTTATATTTAAAGGAAGAGTTTTGGGTACTATTTATTTTAATAATTTGATCAACATAAAAGTTGAAACAGGATTTATAACGTCAATCCTAAGATGATTTTTAACACTGTTTAAAAGACTTTTAGTGTTAAAAGCATCAGAGAGCCTTTCAAATAATTCGATAAAAAGTTGAAAATATAGGACTATTTTCTTAGACATAAGGTGTGTGTGTGTGTGGATGGGGGGGAGGTGAGTAAGTGATATTGCTGGTCGAATTTTCTAGCAAAACATATGTTTGGGAAGGGGTAGCGTCAGGTGACAATTAGATGTAACAGTTACTTTAAAAAAAGGGTAATGTATGAAAAAGTGCTCTACAGGCCAGAAGTGAGTGTGTTTGGAAGGGCGAGTTCAAGCGGGCCTTTTCATTTCAACTTCACTAAGAATAGAATACACTTGCCTCAAGGGGAGTTGATGCCATGCGGAATGTAATAGGAAAAAGGACACAGGATAAACAATATCATAGATTTAGAGACTATTAAATATTCTAAATAAGAACTGGAAAATAAAAGAATAGTCCTGTAGTGTAACTGAGTTGATTTTCTGCGTGCGTCCAGCGTCTCAGAAGGTCATGCCCAGTGTGTGTGTGTGTTTCATGCCCAGTGTGTGTGTGTTTCATGCCCATTGTGTGTGTGTTTCATGTCCAGTGTGTATCAGTGTTATGCGAGACGTGCTGGTTTCATTCACTGTTTACTATGGTTACATTTTGTCGAATAAAGCCACGTTATTGGTATACTAGTATTTGTTGTTTCATTACAAGTCCATATAGTGTACATAAGTCTAGGCCCTATTTGTCGTGGAGGAGAGCTGTGGGTGGGGGAAGGAGAGAAGTGATACTCGAATTTACGGGTTGGTCCAATTTATTGTACAAGGTACTAGAATAATCTGGCCGAAGGAATGTATGGGGGAGCGTTAAGCTTTATATTAATATATTTTTAAAAGAGAAAAGGGATGAGTGCCAATAGAATTCAACGTAATAGAATATCTGTCCATGGGAATGTATGGAGAAGGTTTATACGTAATAAAAGGAAGGAGGTCCACCATTATATTGTTATACGTAATAAAAAGGAAGGGGGTCCACCATTATATTGTTATACGTAATAAAAAGGAAGGGGGTCCACCATTATATTGTTATACGTAATAAAAAGGAAGGGGGTCCACCATTATATTGTTATACGTAATAAAAAGGAAGGGGGTCCACCATTATATTTTTTATACGTAATAAAAAGGAAGGGGGTTCACCATTATATTGTTATACGTAATAAAAAGGAAGGGGGTCCACCATTATATTGTTATAAGTAATAAAAAGGAAGGGGGTCCACCATTATATTGTTATACGTAATGAAAAAAAATGAGAGGAATCCATGGCAAAACCAACAATAGCCTGAAAACAAATCAACGGGCGAAGCGGTTGAGTAATGCTAGTCTGTAAATAAATGCTGATCAACTTTAATTCATCAATGAATGAGAGTCTAAAACAATAAGATGAAAACAAGATAAAATAAACATAGAACATAGTAATGTTCTTTAAAACGTTTTTTAAAAATATTAAGTAAATTGCTATTAACTATACATGCATGTAAATTATCCGGCTGCGGCCAGATATTCTATCTTACTGTCCGGCCAAAACTGGCTCCGGCTGGATATCAAAAGTTATTTGTTTTTATTTGTTATTATAATTTGTTATTATTATTATGTTCGAAACAAATGAGTATTCATTCTCGGGCACTGCTAGGGTCGAGTTTCGTTAAAGAGAAACAAAATTCACCGTGGTCCCTTGAACAGTTTCCACTAAGTAATTTTCTGGTGATGTGGCAGGTCTGCAGCAGTACTGCCCTCTGACAGGCAACGAGGATGTTTCTAGGAATGTTGAGGACTTTGAAGGTATCTGTGAGGTCAGTTGTTATTATTCCCTCGGTTGATATAACAGTGTGGTATATTGTTATTTTGGATAACTTCCATAAACGCTTAATCTCCAAGCCTAGGTTCCCATATTTTCTTTGTTTTTCTATTTCAGTTTTTCTTAAATTATGAGACAGTGGTTATTATCATTATTATTATTGTTGCTATTACTTGTTATTTGGTGTTATACTACCTTACTATACGGCCAAAACTGGCTCCTGCTGGATATTAAAAGTACTATACGGTGCACCCCTACTTTGGTGTTTAACTTGACTTTGTAGACACTTTATTTTATACAATCTCATATCTTCTCCCCCCCCCCCTTTAAAAAAAAATCTGACTTAGCTTGTATTTGTGTATTGGTGTCTAGTGTGGACCGTTCTATTTGATGCTCAAAAAATAGACACAAAAGTTGAGGGGAGAGGTCTTTTTTTTTAAAGAATAGTAGCCTACAATAAAATGATTTCTGAATGTAATCTGTTTATTGCCTAATTGTTGCTTGGTCTAAGTATAATGTGTTTCTCTTTAATTTCAATGTTTTTTTCTTTCGCAGTTAATTCTTGAAGTTTCTGTAACGCTGTCTACGCCTGTTTCATTCAAACTATTTTGTTCATTACAAATGTATTTCCCCGGAAACATAAATCTCTCTATAGTTCAAACTGACAGAAATGAAAGATGGGACAGACTTTTATGTGTTTGAGTTATGCAACAAGAGAAAGGAAACACCTGCATTGAACCATTGAAGCTTTGATCTAACTCGGTCAAGGTAAAACAAAGTAGTCAGTTTTTAACCGCGTTATAGCAGAATCTTCTTGAAGGTTGTTCATTATTTTACAATATATGTTGTTGTTTTTTTTAAATAGAAATTTAAAAATTAATACAATAATGTTCCTATCAGTTGGGTAAGAAAAAATATAAGTTGCCAAGCAAAGAATTAATTTTTTAAAAATATATTGTTTTCCAGATATTTTATTTGTTCGCCTTTTTATTGTATTTCTAATGTTCTGACAAAACCGCCGTAAGACCCAATGAGGCTAACTCTGACGTAATCAAAACAAGACAAAGTGAAACCTAAACACGTGACTTTTTAAATGAAACATGCTAGTAGATCATAGTCTGTAAATTTATATAATTACTTTTATCATATATTTCTTAGACGAAGTGACTTTTTACACCAGTTATAAAAAACTTACATGGAGCTCTATGTCCAACACAATATTAACAGTAATTAATTGACTAACTGATTAATTTTTTAAATTGATTCATGTCTTGTCAGTGCTAATGAATATTTGTGCAAAGTTTCAACTTGATCCGATAATGAAAGTGGTAGAAATAACATGAACAAACTTTTTACTAGACAGACAGACTGAGTCGATAGATAATGATAATGGTGAGGTCTTCAATTTTGAAGAATAAGGATGAGTTAAGTGTTTCACATGATTATACAAACCCAGTTGTGACAAGCACATTTTTCTGCCTCTCGTGATAAAAGCTTTGTAAAAAACATCTAATTATAATTATTTAAATATCATTTATCTTTTCTGACATAGCGCGCGCGCACGCAAGCACACAAAGAGAGGGAGAGAGAGAGAGAGAAAGATAAAGAGAGAGAGAGAGAGAGAGCTGATTATAAAGTTCAATTTCAAGACGAATAAAGTTATGCTTTACTGGTTCAAGCTCTTTTTTTTTAATAGCAAAATCTGTGTCAATATTTCAGACAAAAAATGAATCTCACCGCCTGGTTGAACATGAGACATGTACTTCTTTTGTTTCCCGCGATAATCAGATCAAAAGTTTTTTATACTTCGTAACTAAAGGTGTAGTCAAGGCAATAGTAAAGAATGGAAGGGCCACCTATTGAAAGAGGTTTGAACTAAAGCAAATAGATTGGAATGGAGAAAGACGGTTGTCAAATTTGCATAGTGTCCCAATGGTCCAACAGATTAAGGGATAGGTAATGTAGTCAAGTGATTACTTCTTAGTGGTCATATCTGATCAGATCACTTTTTACTCTTTTGTTTGTTTCACCTTTCATACAACACAATAGGAAACATCAACAATTGACCTAGCACTAGAAAGTTGTTCATAGAAACTTAGAAAGTTGAAATGAAACCAACTGCACTCTTGAAAGAACATGACTAAATTAAAGTATTTGTAATCTCTTTGGAATAGTTTTTTATTTGGCTCAACCCAAAAAGGATGTCACGTGATCGCTTCGAACCTCAATAGACGTAACCTGTTGTGAGCGGAATGCATTCAACGGCGTAATAATTGTTGTGAGGAAACCCTGTGACATCAATAATTGGTGTGAAGTGGCTTCACGACTGTGTCCCAATGAGTACTAGACTTCTAAGTCACATTCACTTCCTAGTAAATAAATATTATATTTATTCTTTTGTTAATTTACAAGTAACTGGTGTGTGTATGTGTGTGTGTGATAGCTAATATTTAATTTCTTCCCCCGTCCAAAGATGAAGTGTGTGTCTCTGAGGTGTTAAGTTGAATCGTGTGTGTATGTATGTGTGTCAGGTCGTCAGATAAATGTGTGCATCATGTCCAGTAACGACCAGAATGCTAAATAAGGTCAGGTCTGTACTGTCCTACAGCATAATGTGTATGTCATGTGGCTTTTGATATAACCCGGAAGTTGCCATTTGTTTTTTGTAAGTTTGGAACCAAACAGACAGAGGAAGTAACTCGTGTGTCAAACAGATGATGTAAATACTTAGCTGAGTGTCCTAAACTTCTCAGACGTCATGCTAGTTGACACTTTGCTCTTGGTTGTAGGAGTTTTGTTTGTTTTCATTTCTGCTTATCTTTTCATTGTTGCTTTTGGTTGTAATAGCAAGTTAATTTCCCTTGACTCTCTCAGAAACGAAACAACACAAGTTAAACAAGTCACTTTGGTTACTGTAAGAGAACAAATATATTTGGGACTAAACAAGTCACTCTGATTACATCTACTGACACAACAACGTTATGGAGCTCTAAGAAAACAAATATATTTGTCACAAATGGTGACAATATAAACAAATTATAATAAGAATAATATTTGTTTTGTTATTTGTCGTGAAGATATATTTTTTTTTTCTTTTTTTTTTTTTTTTTCATGATTAAAGAATTTGTTGCTGTTATTAAAAGTGTAAACAATATGTTTGTTTTCCTGTTTGTTTTCTTTGAGATGAACCATTCAATGTATAGACGTCACATGTTCCGTTATGTCCTGTCTATTCTCCCTACAGTGACACATCGTGAGACACTGTGCTGCCCAGGTACGTGAAGTCGTTATGAAGGTAGCCATTCAGTCATTCATATTTGTAGAGCTGAGCTGGTTCCGTTTGTGGACTTTTAGAGCATAAACTCCTGTTTTTGTTTTTGTTCTTAGAGGTTGCTAGACAGCCATCAGCGAATTCTTGACCTGCAAGTTGAAGCTCCTTCTCGGTGAGTGAAAGACGGACGTTGTCATCCGCACAGACGATCTCTTTTGGCGAGCTTTAAAGAGGACGGCATAACAGAGCCCTTCAAGTGCTATAAGTATATAAGATTAACTCGGGCGTCAATGTGCTCACTGGCATAGAGAAAAGTTGTTGTAACAAATATGCAGGTAGCAACTGGGTTCACTTAATTATGTACAAACACTGAACTTATTTTTAATCCTTGGAATCGAAGACATTGTCATTCATATGACCTGTTATTTGTGTTATAGTTATGTGTCCTGTTATTTATGTTATAGATATATGTCCTGTCATTTGTGTTATAGTTATATGTCCTGCTATGTTTTTAGAAAAAGAAAACACTAACACTCGACAATGACATTTTTAATAGTTTGATTTTTAAAAGAAAAGAGAAGGAGAAACAATTAGCAGCATTAAACCGAATTCAAATATCCTGCAAGACGACAGAGGACGGCAGCCTTCAAATCCATTAGTATCGGGGCAATGCGGTGCGCACTTCACAGGGCCTTTTCGATATGGTGGAAGTTTTTTTTTTTTTTTTTACATTTGAAAAAAGAATTTGAATGGTTTTGACTTAAAGAATGACTTGATACTTTCACCAAGATTATCCTGCAGATACATCTGGGGAGACACAAAGCCGACAAGATGATTGATATTTCATGTTATGAGATTGCTTAGTTTGATTTGAGAAGAACTTGATGACAGCGGGTCACACTACGTAGCACTGGCTACGGTCATGAAAATAAGGAGAAAAAAAGCTGATAATGTAAATATTTTCCGTATCACAAAATGTTGACGTCATAGGTGGTTGGTTTCGGAAGTCTTTTGACTCAAAGTTAAAATGTTTGTGGAGTGTATTCTACATTTCAGTACACATGGGGTAGAAAAGTTAAATTAAAATTCCCCTTTCAGATTTCGATCTATAGGGCAGATAGTGTAAAGGTTATCTGTTTCTGTGGCCCACGGCTGACGATTTTGTCATGTAACTAGCACAACGACCAACCACATGTACACCTACAAAACATGTAGGTCTAGAGAGTTCTTGATGTCTTTTTCTTCTATACCATCATTTATTGAAAGATTTGAATGCCGGCCAGTTGGTCTGTAGTTATTTTTTAGCACTATTATCTTTTAACCTAATAACAAAGACTCGAACAAGCAAGTCTAAGGTATTCCATTTATCAGACAAAGGTAGGCGTGGCCTCTAATGGGCACCAGCTGTTTCCTGTCAACAACCTAAGATTAATTTTTGTGTTTATTTCTTGTTTGTTTATGTTTGTTCAGTGCCAGTGTCAGGTAATTCTGGGATACCATAGACACTAACCTATGTCAAACTGTTGTTTCAGCTGGGAATGCTTTTGTTTATTTACATATGTTGAGGACTCTAATTAGTCATAGCAGTACAACATACATCGTCATAAAAGTCGGTGTTTGAAAGACTTCAGACCTCCCTAGTAGAAGACCTGGTATGAGATCTGAGCTACACTTAGCTCCTTTAACTTCAAGAGCAGCTAGTTCATCAGACTTGTCCAAGCGGGAATCTAAGATCTAAGAAATAAAACAAAAAAAGAAAAAAAAAAAAAGGTTTATGAACTAGTTGGTTTGGGGCGGGGGGTGTATGGGAGATTGTTTCCTTGGTGCCTTTTCAAAAGCAATAGAAAAAAAAATTGCTCGACTCTGAATTCCAACTCTCGCCTCCATGAAAGAAGGCCGACGTGTTTAGCCACTGAGCTATTCAAGTTTTATTAGTCTACTGTTAGTTTAAAATTACTAACGAACACATTAAAAAGAGTCCATTTACAACAAAATTAATTAATTAGAACGGATTGATTAAATATTGTTGACTTTTTTCATTGATTAATTTGTTGTCATGGACAGCGAATAATTGGAATAATAAATATTTTGACAGAACTGGCTTATTCTAGACAGGCAGAGCTTACCACAATTCCTACTTTCAAATAACCAATAGTTCTAAAATGTGTGTACTAGTAATGATTATATTGCCAATGTGTTACATCTAATATGGCAGTAGAAATAATATTTCACAGATACAGAAATACGCATTAAATATTATGAAAGTTATGGTCAGTCCAGATAATTCTACTAACCACTGATTCAAAAACTCCGCCTAGCAGCAACAATACTATAAACTAACAGGCACGTACATCTGATTTCTCCCTCCTAACACCCCTCCCAAAAAACAAAATATCGGATCGTTTTCAACAGTCCAGCAGAGTTCTACGTCCATATAACCCAATAAGCAAGACATGCTTTAACATTCTTAACAAAGCCAACACAAACTTAAAGTCTCATGGCTTTTCATTGGACCTGTTTTGATTGTATAGCTCTCAACAGAACATGTATTAAAGAAGCTTCCGTGAGTGGCTAGCAGTCAGATAATAATGAGACAGAAATGTAAGATATAAAGTATATAAGAGATTTTACACCTTATCACAGGGAACTAAATATGAAATTTTTCACCTTATCACAGGGAACTAAATATGAGATTTTATACATTATCACAGGGAACTAAATATGAGATTTTATACCTTATCACAGGGAACTAAATATGAGATTTTACACCTTATCACGGGAAACTAAATATGAGATTTTACACATTATCACGGGGAACTAAATATGAGATTTTATACATTATCACAGGGAACTAAATATGAGATTTTAGACCTTATCACAGGGAACTGAATATGAGATTTTACACCTTATCACAGGGAACTAAGTATGAGATTCTACACATTATCACGGGAAACTAAATATGAGATTTTACACATTATCACGGAAACTAAATATGACATTTTATACCTTATCACAGGGAACTGAATATGACATTTTATACCTTATCACAGGGAACTAATTATGAGATTTTAGACCATGTCACAGGGAACTAAATATGAGATTTTACACATTATCACGGGAAACGAAATATGAGATTTTACACCTTATCACAGGGAACTAAATATGAGATTTTAGACCTTATCACAGGGAACTAAATATGAGATTTTACACCTTATCGCAGGGAACTAAATATGAGATTTTACAACTTATCACAGGGAACTAAATATGAGATTTTACACCTTATCACGGGGAACTAAATATGAGATTTTCCAAGTTATTACAGGGCACTAGACATGATAGTTAACAAGTTGCCACAAGCTGTTATGATAATAAAATATTTCTCACAAATAAAATAAAAGTAATTTGGGTTTTTAACGAGAACCCTTTGGCTTCTAAAGCCCATCGAAGTGGTACGAATGTGTCTTTGAAAGTGTTTTAAAAACAATAATTGATATGATTAATGTTTTGTTGAGAAAAATATTTGTTGAGAAACTGTATTAATTCATTGATTATCAAAATATGTCTCAAAAGATCAATATTATTGATTGCTATTTTTTATTATTTATGTACTGTGTTTTGTTGAAAGATATTTGTGTCCATATGTCCTGTGTACATTATATATTTAAAGATATTTGTGTCCATATGTCCTGTGTACATTATATATTTAAAGATATTTGTGTCCATATGTCCTGTGTACATTATATATTGCTATACTTAAACAGAAATTCTGTGATTGGACTAAATCTAGATGTCATTAATTAATAATTTATAACTTGTAACAAAATCAGTTGATAGATGATCAAAAACTGTTTGTAAATGTTGAGGAAAATATATCAGTTAGAATTAGTTCACTGCTTAGCCTATACTGCCTTTTCGATTTACTACTACGCTTATATCAACTCACTCTGCCTGTCTGTATGGTAAAAATCTATTACAGGTTATTTATCCAACTTTCCAATCTTGGATGAAGTTGAAACGTTGCACAATTATTCATTGTCGATGACAATACATGAATAAATAAAAACATTAATCAAATAATTATCAATTTGTCGTAATTGTGCTGTAAAAGGCAGGGTGCCAGGGTGTGATTGAACCTTACTTTCTCCCCCCCCCCCAAAGCACGAATGGGGCTCTTGTCAACATTTAAGATAGTAGACACGTCAATGTAGCAAGACCATGACAGTAACTGATGTCATTGTGTACAGGTATGATGGATTGATAGTTGATGCAATTGTGTACAGGTATGATGGATTGATAGTTGATGCAATTGTGTACAGGTTTGATGGATTGATAGTTGATGCAATTGTGTGCAGGTATGATTGATTGATAGTTGATGCAATTGTGTACAGGTATGATTGATTGATAGTTGATTCAATTGTGTACGTATGATTGATTGATAGTTGATGCAATTGTGTACAGGTATGATTGATTGATAGTTGATGCAATTGTGTACAGGTATGATTGATTGATAGTTGATTCAATTGTGTACAGGTATGATTGATTGATAGTTGATGCAATTGTGTACAGGTATGATTGATTGATAGTTGATTCAATTGTGTACAGGTATGATTGATTGATAGCTGATGCAATTGTGTACAGGAATGATGGATTGATAGTTAATGCAATTGTGTACATGTATGATTGATTGATAGTTGATGCAATTTCATTCAATATAGGAGAGTTGTTTTTTTCTAAAAAGTATTTTTTTGTACACACAGGTTCCAGGTAATTTTCAAATGCATCACGAAAAATAAGATTGTCTTTCCATTGGTGTACATAGGTTAGTGCGTATTCCTAGGTTAGTGCGTATTCCTAGGTTAGTGCGTATTCCTAGGTTAGTGCGTATTCCTAGGTTAGTGCGTATTCCTAGGTTAGTGCGTATTCCTAAATACTGGTCCATTCATGAAATAAAATATTAAGGTTAGGTTAAAGAAAAAGACTTAACTCTATATATTTAACTCTGCGTGCGTGGCTAGCGTGTCATGAGGATTAGCTAACTTAAGAGTATGCTAATTTTATATATGTTTTACTTAAGAATTGTTGAGACATGAGAGAAAAAAAGGACAGGGAATTATGATGTCACTTCCCATGATTCTGTCAGACGTCTTTCTTGCAGCCAACCAGAACGTTGGATAAATGAAACGCGCGATTACATCTGCGCCCACTGGGTGAAAAGACCTAGAGCTACTGTGTAGCATTTAGGGGGGAAGAACAAAAAACACTTAAGAAAATCTCAGCGCAAGGAATCTTACCTTTTTTTTAGCGGCCCCTGAAAGGGGAAAAGACGATATTAGTTTTGTGTGGCCTGTCTGTCCGTCTGTCCGTCCCGTTCAGATCTCAGAAAGAAAATAAAAAACCGGACATCACGATATTTTAGATCATTTTAAGTTCTGATGCAACGGCTACTTTCTCCATTCTTCTCTGTCGTTTGCCTTTGATAGAATTTCATTATGATATTCTTTCTGAAAATATTGAATCAAACCAGACTTGTTAATAGTTAAACATAAATTTAGACCAGCAAAAGTAATTCATGTTAAAAAGTTTGAGCCATAACGAACAGTAAAGGAAAAAATACAAAATCATTGTACTCATTTTATATAACGGAAAAACAATATTTCATTTTTTTAATTACTATAGACATTATATATGTTCATTTATTACGTCTTTGAAAACAATGTCTGTTGTATTTGTGTATTGTATGTTGTATTTGTGTATTGTATGTTGTATATGTGTATTGTATGTTGTATATGTGTATTGTATGTTGTATATGTGTATTGTATGTTGTATTTATGTATTGTATGTTGTATATGTGTATTGTATGTTGAATGTGTGTATTGTATGTTGTATATGTGTATTGTATGTTAAATGTGTGTATTGTATGTTGTATATGTGTATTGTATGTTGAATATGTGTATTGTATGTTGTATTTGTGTATTGTATGTTGTATATGTGTATTGTAATTTGTATTTGTGTATTGTATGTTGTATTTGTGTATTGTATGTTGTATTTGTGTATTGTATGTTGTATTTGTGTATTGTATGTTGTATTTGTGTATTGTATGTTGTATTTGTGTATTGTATGTTGTATTTGTGTATTGTATGTTGTATTTGCGTATTGTATGTTGTATTTGTGTATTGTATGTTGTATATGTGTATTGTATGTTGTATTTGTGTATTGTATGTTGTATATGTGTATTGTATGTTGTATATGTGTATTGTATGTTGTATATGTGTATTGTATTTTGTATATGTGTATTGTAGTTCAAGCAAACGTTTGTATGAAGGCTTAAAGTTTATTTTATCCAATAAGTTTGTTGTGTTATTAGAGTTATGTCCCTTAATATCTTCATATGTGTGTGTTGTTTTTTAATATCAGGCTTAAACCCCCCCCCCCCCCCCCAAACATGGATGCAATTTAAGGTCATTGAAAAAAAAAGATGAATTTACTTGACAGTATCTCTAACTAAAAAACAATTTAACCAGATCAACATTAACAATACTTATTGTAAAAAGACAATACCCCCTTTATACAGCTTATTGTTTTCTCTTCATGACTTAACAATGTTAAATTAAAAGACAATGGAACATTCTTACCCCACCCCATTCACCCTTCTCCTCGAGAAAGATTCCTGGTTAGACGAATTTATGGATCTGTAGACATTATAATATTCCAATGATAGGCTTTTAGATTTAAGAGACCTACAAGACGATGCACAAAATTTGTCCTAAATATTAATTTATTAAAGTCTTCCATGAATGCGGAAATACTCGAAGACGTTGAGAGTCTTTTCAAGGTCAATGTTTACTCGTTCTCCAGACACATTTAAATTGATCTCTTTTTTTTTACTTTCAAATATTATAACGGTCTAACTAGAGATTTCTCTAGTTCAGTGAGCTAGTAATTCTTTTTCCCAACGATATGCAGCAACTGTCCAATCTCTAGGAAAATCATTAGAGCCGTTTTCGAAATCTTTGTTCAGCTTATGCCCACGTAGGTTTTTCCTAGCCAGAGGTTTATGTTTCCACGAAAATATGAGTTGAATTTTGTTTAAAAAAAATAATTGGAAAACTGATATGTATCACCCAGTGCGTTTTAAACACCTCGCCATTAATTTCTGTCATTAATGTGATCTTAAAAAGAATCTGACTTTTTTATTCATAAAATAATTAAAACCTTTATTGAAATTTTATGCCAGAACGTCCAGACCCAAAATAGCAAACTTTTTAGGTCACTAGAGATCTGAATGAAAATATTTCTGTTTCTAGAACATTAACATCAGATACATAGTTTATTTTGAAAGCTGCCCCTTTGAACTAAACATTAAATCATTCCTGTGTACATTAAAAAAACAACATATAAAGCAAACACTGTACGATACGATCATCCAGTTGTTATACATAAAAATGTAGACATGGGCCTCCAGAAGCCAGATAATAGCATTAGTTCTACAAAATGTCAGGTCTATGAGAATCATCTCATCACAGTGAAACGACTTTACTTACAACACTGATACATGACGTCACTGCAACAGGTAAACAAGACATTCATATTTTTTCATGTCATAGAAATATTTGATATAGAGTCGAGTTGAACTTTACCATTTTACCTGACATCTCAGCTTAGGACAAATGAAACTAATTAGATCTAGTAGGTAAACGAAGCTTGAAAATAAATTATAATTTTTGGCATGCCTTAAACAAGACTACAGCATTTTGGAGGGAAAAAGTGCAACACTATTTGTACAGTGCAAACCGCCTAGTCCCAAAGTGAAGCTATTTTGTATGCAGTTAAACGTCAGTGTGGATACACTAACAGTGTAAAGCTATTTTGAACAAAATAGTGTATAGTAAATCAAGCTAAATATATTGATGCAAAGCCCTAGGATACTTTGTTAAACAGTTCTCTTGTTGATTTCGTCCTAGGTACTTGCTCTTGATTGTTTTATTTCTATAATGACTTTAATGAGAAACGTAAATGTAAGGCAAAATGTGTAGTTTATAGGGTAAGGCATGGACTTTGTCACAAGGTTAATTACTGCACTTTTCTGTAATCGACTTGAAAACATTGTAATAGTATTTTAAGGAATGTTTTAGCAAATCCATTTTCGGTCATAAATGTCGGAACAGAAAGTTTAAATATTGTTATAACTCTGCTTTCACTACGCTTTTGTGCGCACTAGCGCCCCGTTTTACACGGGTGATAGACCTCATGTTGATACGAGAAAGAATGAGTGTTTGAGATCCGGCTGAAGTGATCAACAAGAGATAGAAGTTTGAGCTGTCTGGAGACGTCCTTCGTGCTACCACTGGAGCAAACACTGGGACAGGACATTTTTCGGGGGGGGGGGGATTTATATATATATATATTATATTTATTATATATATATATTGTTACGAATCTCACTATCCAGGCTTTCTGCAAACTGCACCATACACCACCAACTTAAAGAACTTGACCACTCAGGGCTCCAAAGTAACGTGACGCTTTAATAGTTGAATAGATAACAGCCAATACTGTACAATTGGCAATACGTACACTGTACAAATATCTCTCCGATATAACCGTTCCGCCGTATCAACTTTTGCACTGGCCTCTCCGTCTCGTTCTGGGCTTGCACTGGGTTCAACAGTTCAGGACTGACTTCACACACTAGGCTCGTTGTGTCGGACTCGATCGCAGACCAAGATCAAGACGCCAGTCGTCTCAACTGTACTTGACAGTGCTCCGCACTGAACCGTCGTAGTGCTCCGTACAGAACCACACCGTTGAACTGTGCTGTAGTCGATCGTGTTCTGAACCCTGTCGTGAGCCTTCTCTAGTGAACCTCTCTCGTGAACCCCTTTTCTGAACCTTGCTGTATTGAGCCCCTTTTCTCGACCGGACTGTAGTGAACCGGGCTCTGAACCGTCTTGACTGCGTCACCTCCGCTCTTATATAGGATCCCTACTGGCCTTCTCGAACCGGACAGAATGCCGCTTCTAGGTGGTCAGATGACTACAACTCTCGTGACGCTCCTGAGCTCTGTTCACGATTCTTCCCGAACCGTCCTGTTGACTTTCGACTCGGCTGACCGTCGTAACTCGTCACGGTTGACCGCTCGCCTAGCGCTGGCCTGGGGCGATTTGCGTCAGCTGACTACACTCACACCACTACCCCCATCTCTGCCACCACCAGGTTTATAACAATATATATATATATATATATATGTATGTATGTATGTATGTATGTATGTATGTATGTATGTATGTATGTATGTATGTATGTATGTATGTTATGTATGTATGTATGTATGTATGTATGTATGTATGTATGTATGTATGTATGTATGTATGTATGTATGTATGTATGTATGTATGTATGTATGTATGTATGTATGTATGTATGTATGTATGTATGTATGTATGTATGTATGTATGTATGTATGTATGTATGTATGTATGTATGTATGTATGTATGTATGTATGTATGTATGTATGTATGTATGTATGTATGTATGTATGTATGTATGTATGTATGTATGTATGTATGTATGTATGTATGTATGTATGTATGTATGTATGTATGTATGTATGTATGTATGTATGTATGTATGTATGTATGTATGTATGTATGTATGTATGTATGTATGTATGTATGTATGTATGTATGTATGTATGTATGTATGTATGTATGTATGTATGTATGTATGTATGTATGTATGTATGTATGTATGTATGTATGTATGTATGTATGTATGTATGTATGTATGTATGTATGTATGTATGTATGTATGTATGTATGTATGTATGTATGTATGTATGTATGTATGTATGTATGTATGTATGTATGTATGTATGTATGTATGTATGTATGTATGTATGTATGTATGTATGTATGTATGTATGTATGTATGTATGTATGTATGTATGTATGTATGTATGTATGTATGTATGTATGTATGTATGTATGTATGTATGTATGTAATGTATGTATGTATGTATGTATGTATGTATGTATGTATGTATGTATGTATGTATGTATGTATGTATGTATGTATGTATGTATGTATGTATGTATGTATGTATGTATGTATGTATGTATGTATGTATGTATGTATGTATGTATGTATGTATGTATGTATGTATGTATGTATGTATGTATGTATGTATGTATGTATGTATGTATGTATGTATGTATGTATGTATGTATGTATGTATGTATGTATGTATGTATGTATGTATGTATGTATGTATGTATGTATGTATGTATGTATGTATGTATGTATGTATGTATGTATGTATGTATGTTATGTATGTATGTATGTATGTATGTATGTATGTATGTATGTATGTATGTATGTATGTATGTATGTATGTATGTATGTATGTATGTATGTATGTATGTATGTATGTATGTATGTATGTATGTATGTATGTATGTATGTATGTATGTATGTATGTATGTATGTATGTATGTATGTATGTATGTATGTATGTATGTATGTATGTATGTATGTATGTATGTATGTATGTATGTATGTATGTATGTATGTATGTATGTATGTATGTATGTATGTATGTATGTATGTATGTATGTATGTATGTATGTATGTATGTATGTATGTATGTATGTATGTATGTATGTATGTATGTATGTATGTATGTATGTATGTATGTATGTATGTATGTATGTATGTATGTATGTATGTATGTATGTATGTATGTATGTATGTATGTATGTATGTATGTATGTATGTATGTATGTATGTATGTATGTATGTATGTATGTATGTATGTATGTATGTATGTATGTATGTATGTATGTATGTATGTATGTATGTATGTATGTATGTATGTATGTATGTATGTATGTAATGTATGTATGTATGTATGTATGTATGTATGTATGTATGTATGTATGTATGTATGTATGTATGTATGTATGTATGTATGTATGTATGTATGTATGTATGTATGTATGTATGTATGTATGTATGTATGTATGTATGTATGTATGTATGTATGTATGTATGTATGTATGTATGTATGTTATGTATGTATGTATGTATGTATGTATGTATGTATGTATGTAATGTATGTATGTATGTATGTATGTATGTATGTATGTATGTATGTATGTATGTATGTATGTATGTATGTATGTATGTATGTATGTATGTATGTATGTATGTATGTATGTATGTATGTATGTATGTATGTATGTATGTATGTATGTATGTATGTATGTATGTATGTATGTATGTATGTATGTATGTATGTATGTATGTATGTATGTATGTATGTATGTATGTATGTATGTATGTATGTATGTATGTATGTATGTATGTATGTATGTATGTATGTATGTATGTATGTATGTATGTATGTATGTATGTATGTTATGTATGTATGTATGTATGTATGTATGTATGTATGTATGTATGTATGTATGTATGTATGTATGTATGTATGTATGTATGTATGTATGTATGTATGTATGTATGTATGTATGTATGTATGTATGTATGTATGTATGTATGTATGTATGTATGTATGTATGTATGTATGTATGTATGTATGTATGTATGTATGTATGTATGTATGTATGTATGTATGTATGTATGTATGTATGTATGTATGTATGTATGTATGTATGTATGTATGTATGTATGTATGTATGTATGTATGTATGTATGTATGTATGTATGTATGTATGTATGTATGTATGTATGTATGTATGTATGTATGTATGTATGTATGTATGTATGTATGTATGTATGTATGTATGTATGTATGTATGTATGTATGTATGTATGTATGTATGTATGTATGTATGTATGTATGTATGTATGTATGTATGTATGTATGTATGTATGTATTGTTATGTATGTATGTATGTATGTATGTATGTATGTATGTATGTATGTATGTATGTATGTATGTATGTATGTATGTATGTATGTATGTATGTATGTATGTATGTATGTATGTATGTATGTATGTATGTATGTATGTATGTATGTATGTATGTATGTATGTATGTATGTATGTATGTATGTATGTATGTATGTATGTATGTATGTATGTATGTATGTATGTATGTATGTATGTATGTATGTATGTATGTATGTATGTATGTATGTATGTATGTATGTATGTATGTATGTATGTATGTATGTATGTATGTATGTATGTATGTATGTATGTATGTATGTATGTATGTATGTATGTATGTATGTATGTATGTATGTATGTATGTATGTATGTATGTATGTATGTATGTATGTATGTATGTATGTATGTATGTATGTATGTATGTATGTATGTATGTATGTATGTATGTATGTATGTATGTATGTATGTATGTATGTAATGTATGTATGTATGTATGTATGTATGTATGTATGTATGTATGTATGTATGTATGTATGTATGTATGTATGTATGTATGTATGTATGTATGTATGTATGTATGTATGTATGTATGTATGTATGTATGTATGTATGTATGTATGTATGTATGTATGTATGTATGTATGTATGTATGTATGTATGTATGTATGTATGTATGTATGTATGTATGTAATGTATGTATGTATGTATGTATGTATGTATGTATGTATGTATGTATGTATGTATGTATGTATGTATGTATGTATGTATGTATGTATGTATGTATGTATGTATGTATGTATGTATGTATGTATGTATGTATGTATGTATGTATGTATGTATGTATGTATGTATGTATGTATGTATGTATGTATGTATGTATGTATGTATGTATGTATGTATGTATGTATGTATGTATGTATGTATGTATGTATGTATGTATGTATGTATGTATGTATGTATGTATGTATGTATGTATGTATGTATGTATGTATGTATGTATGTATGTATGTATGTTGTATGTATGTATGTATGTATGTATGTATGTATGTATGTATGTATGTATGTATGTATGTATGTATGTATGTATGTATGTATGTATGTATGTATGTATGTATGTATGTATGTATGTATGTATGTATGTATGTATGTATGTATGTATGTATGTATGTATGTATGTATGTATGTATGTATGTATGTATGTATGTATGTATGTATGTATGTATGTATGTATGTATGTATGTATGTATGTATGTATGTATGTATGTATGTATGTATGTATGTATGTATGTATGTATGTATGTATGTATGTATGTATGTATGTATGTATGTATGTATGTATGTATGTATGTATGTATGTATGTATGTATGTATGTATGTATGTATGTATGTATGTATGTATGTATGTATGTATGTATGTAATGTATGTATGTATGTATGTATGTATGTATGTATGTATGTATGTATGTATGTATGTATGTATGTATGTATGTATGTATGTATGTATGTATGTATGTATGTATGTATGTATGTATGTATGTATGTATGTATGTATGTATGTATGTATGTATGTATGTATGTATGTATGTATGTATGTATGTATGTATGTATGTATGTATGTATGTATGTATGTATGTATGTATGTATGTATGTATGTAATGTATGTATGTATGTAATGTATGTATGTATGTATGTATGTATGTATGTATGTATGTATGTATGTATGTATGTATGTATGTATGTATGTATGTAATGTATGTATGTATGTATGTATGTATGTATGTATGTATGTATGTATGTATGTATGTATGTATGTATGTATGTATGTATGTATGTATGTATGTATGTATGTATGTATGTATGTATGTATGTATGTATGTATGTATGTATGTATGTATGTATGTATGTATGTATGTATGTATGTATGTATGTATGTATGTATGTATGTATGTATGTATGTATGTATGTATGTATGTATGTATGTATGTATGTATGTATGTATGTATGTATGTATGTATGTATGTATGTATGTATGTATGTATGTATGTATGTATGTATGTATGTATGTATGTATGTATGTATGTATGTATGTATGTATGTATGTATGTATGTATGTATGTATGTATGTATGTATGTATGTATGTATGTATGTATGTATGTATGTATGTATGTATGTATGTATGTATGTATGTATGTATGTATGTATGTATGTATGTATGTATGTATGTATGTATGTATGTATGTATGTATGTATGTATGTATGTATGTATGTATGTATGTATGTATGTATGTATGTATGTATGTATGTATGTATGTATGTATGTATGTATGTATGTATGTATGTATGTATGTATGTATGTATGTATGTATGTATGTATGTATGTATGTATGTATGTATGTATGTATGTATGTATGTATGTATGTATGTATGTATGTATGTATGTATGTATGTATGTATGTATGTATGTATGTATGTATGTATGTATGTATGTATGTATGTATGTATGTATGTATGTATGTATGTATGTATGTATGTATGTATGTTGTATGTATGTATGTATGTATGTATGTATGTATGTATGTATGTATGTATGTATGTTATGTATGTATGTATGTATGTATGTATGTATGTATGTATGTATGTATGTATGTATGTATGTATGTATGTATGTATGTATGTATGTATGTATGTATGTATGTATGTATGTATGTATGTATGTATGTATGTATGTATGTATGTATGTATGTATGTATGTATGTATGTATGTATGTATGTATGTATGTATGTATGTATGTATGTATGTATGTATGTATGTATGTATGTATGTATGTATGTATGTATGTATGTATGTATGTATGTAATGTATGTATGTATGTATGTATGTATGTATGTATGTATGTATGTATGTATGTATGTATGTATGTATGTATGTATGTATGTATGTATGTATGTATGTATGTATGTATGTATGTATGTATGTATGTATGTATGTATGTATGTATGTATGTATGTATGTATGTATGTTATGTATGTATGTATGTATGTATGTATGTATGTATGTATGTATGTATGTATGTATGTATGTATGTATGTATGTATGTATGTATGTATGTATGTATGTATGTATGTATGTATGTATGTATGTATGTATGTATGTATGTATGTATGTATGTATGTATGTATGTATGTATGTATGTATGTATGTATGTATGTATGTATGTATGTAATGTATGTATGTATGTATGTATGTATGTATGTATGTATGTATGTATGTATGTATGTATGTATGTATGTATGTATGTATGTATGTATGTATGTATGTATGTATGTATGTATGTATGTATGTATGTATGTATGTATGTATGTATGTATGTATGTATGTATGTATGTATGTATGTATGTATGTATGTATGTATGTATGTATGTATGTATGTATGTATGTATGTATGTATGTATGTATGTATGTATGTATGTATGTATGTATGTATGTATGTATGTATGTATGTATGTATGTATGTATGTATGTATGTATGTATGTATGTATGTATGTATGTATGTATGTATGTATGTATGTATGTATGTATGTATGTATGTATGTATGTATGTATGTATGTATGTATGTATGTATGTATGTATGTATGTATGTATGTATGTATGTATGTATGTATGTATGTATGTATGTATGTATGTATGTATGTATGTATGTATGTATGTATGTATGTATGTATGTATGTATGTATGTATGTATGTATGTATGTATGTATGTTATGTATGTATGTATGTATGTATGTATGTATGTATGTATGTATGTATGTATGTATGTATGTATGTATGTATGTATGTATGTATGTATGTATGTATGTATGTATGTATGTATGTATGTATGTATGTATGTATGTATGTATGTATGTATGTATGTATGTATGTATGTATGTATGTATGTATGTATGTATGTATGTATGTATGTATGTATGTATGTATGTATGTATGTATGTATGTATGTATGTATGTATGTATGTATGTATGTATGTATGTATGTATGTATGTATGTATGTATGTATGTATGTATGTATGTATGTATGTATGTATGTATGTATGTATGTATGTATGTATGTATGTATGTATGTATGTATGTATGTATGTATGTATGTATGTATGTATGTATGTATGTATGTATGTATGTATGTATGTATGTATGTATGTATGTATGTATGTATGTATGTATGTATGTATGTATGTATGTATGTATGTATGTATGTATTGTATGTATGTATGTATGTATGTATGTATGTATGTATGTATGTATGTATGTATGTATGTATGTATGTATGTATGTATGTATGTATGTATGTATGTATGTATGTATTGTATGTATGTATGTATGTATGTATGTATGTATGTATGTATGTATGTATGTATGTATGTATGTATGTATGTATGTATGTATGTATGTATGTATGTATGTATGTATGTATGTATGTATGTATGTATGTATGTATGTATGTATGTATGTATGTATGTATGTATGTATGTATGTATGTATGTATGTATGTATGTATGTATGTATGTATGTATGTATGTATGTATGTATGTATGTATGTATGTATGTATGTATGTATGTATGTATGTATGTATGTATGTATGTATGTAATGTATGTATGTATGTATGTATGTATGTATGTATGTATGTATGTATGTATGTATGTATGTATGTATGTATGTATGTATGTATGTATGTATGTATGTATGTATGTATGTATGTATGTATGTATGTATGTATGTATGTATGTATGTATGTATGTATGTATGTATGTATGTATGTATGTTATGTATGTATGTATGTATGTATGTATGTATGTATGTATGTATGTATGTATGTATGTATGTATGTATGTATGTATGTAATGTATGTATGTATGTATGTATGTATGTATGTATGTATGTATGTATGTATGTATGTATGTATGTATGTATGTATGTATGTATGTATGTATGTATGTATGTATGTATGTATGTATGTATGTATGTATGTATGTATGTAATGTATGTATGTATGTATGTATGTATGTATGTATGTATGTATGTATGTATGTATGTATGTATGTATGTATGTATGTATGTATGTATGTATGTATGTATGTATGTATGTAATGTATGTATGTATGTATGTATGTATGTATGTATGTATGTATGTATGTATGTATGTATGTATGTATGTATGTATGTATGTATGTATGTATGTATGTATGTATGTATGTATGTATGTATGTATGTATGTATGTATGTATGTATGTATGTATGTATGTATGTATGTATGTATGTATGTATGTATGTATGTATGTATGTATGTATGTATGTATGTATGTATGTATGTATGTATGTATGTATGTATGTATGTATGTATGTATGTATGTATGTATGTATTTTTATAACTGAATATTATACAACATTCATTTCTGAACAATTTGGTGTATACAACATGTCCAAATTCAAAGTGGAAGTATTTTAAATATATTTGTATGTTTTGTATAAAAATTTAGTTTTTATCGCAGAGGTTGTCCTGTTATGCTGTTTTCGATTTCTGTATTCTCGTATGTTCAAAGATGACGTGATGATAAATTTGTTTATGAATATTTTGCTTTGAAATTTGGCAAAAATAATGTTGTATTAACAAGTATGAAAGTAAAGTGAATAATTATAAAAAGTTGAACATTTTTAGAGCAATTAATTTTTTTTTAAGCCTACCCCCCCCCAATAAAAACTTGAAATAATGGGCCATAATCATGTTTAGGGCTGTATCTTTTTTTATATTCAATGAATATGGTTGATTCTGCTTCACAATCTTTTTCTAGTATTGTCTAAATAACAGCTGAATTTTTATTGAACTAGATGTAGTAGTTGTCAAGAAATCTTGACATGAAAATTAACTAGTTTTTCATCATTTTAGCTAAAAATAGCCCTAAAAAATTTCAATGATGGCCCTAACCTAGCCCATGATGTCTAGTATGTCTTACACTGTATTGGAACGGCGATCTTTTCTCTCTCTTTCTTTTTCTCTGCCTCTCTCTCTCTCTGGAACTTACTTTTTTGTTGTTTTTTTCATTCTGCGCATCGTCTGACCTAGACTTATGAATTGAAACGACCCGTTTTATAAAGCCCACACTTACAAGCACTACTTACTCTATTTATAACCTCTATTTATAACCTCTACTTACAACCTCTACTTACAACCTCTACTTTTAATCTCTACTTACAACCTCTACTTACAACCTCTACTTTTAATCTCTACTTACAACCTCTACTTACAACCTCTACTTACAACCTCTACTTACAACATCTACTTACAACCTCTACTTACAAACTCTACTTACAACCTCTAATTACAACCTTTACTTACAACTTCTACTTACAACCTCTACATACAACCTTTAACTTACAACCTCTACTTACAACCTCTACTTACAACCTCTACTTACAACCTCTACTTACAACCTCTACTTACAACCTCTACTTACAACCTCTACTTACAACCTCTTCTTACAACCTCTACTTACAACCTTTACTTACAACCTCTACTTACAACCTCTACTTATAACCCCTACTAACAACCTCTACTTACAACCTCTACTTAAAACCTTTAGTTACAACCTCTACTTACAACCTCTACTTAAAACCTCTACTTACAACCTCTACTTACAACCTCTACTTACAACCTCTACTTACAACCTCTACTTACAACCTCTACTTACAAACTCTACTTACAACCTCTACTTAAAACCTCTTTTCTTCGACTTCTCAATTTAATATCAATCTATTTCTAGTGCTGCCCTTTCTTTTTGCTAAAGAGTATTGAAATCTTATCTACACACGAAAAAAAGAAATCATTATCATTCCTTGCTCTATGTAGAAAAAACCAATAGACTCTAGATCTATTTTTATCATGCCACTAGGGCTTTGTTTTGTTCTTTGCCAAAAGGAAGCGAAGATAAAAATACGATATAACCATGGATATAGCTTAAGGCAAACTAAAAATAAGTTGACTTAAGAAAATAAAAAAAAGGGCTATAAAGTAGGGAAGTCCTATTTTTGTGCTCTTTTTATTTATGCTTTATACATAGACTACGATCTTTTGGGGAAACACCGAAAGAAAAAATGAAAAAGTTTTAATTGAAAGCTTGCGGTTTTTCGCAAATCGCGGTATTCAGGGTCTAAGCTGTCAGCAAGCGAGGTAAAATAAACTTATGTATGAAAATTAATTCGAATCCGTACGACAGTTGATGAAATATCTTGATACATAAATCAGTTTATGGCATGGGTCATCGCGAAAAAACGGGGGGGGGGGAAGGCTGGTGGCCCAAAAATATCCTGTTTTGGGTTAGTAATAAAACAAATTCAAGACATAAAATAAACAACATATTCATAAGCCTATGTCTAAAGTGAGGACAAATGTAATTAAAAATAATATTCTTTTAATCTTAGCTGCAATTTTTTACAATACCTCTATTCAAGTGAGAACTTCGTGGTACCTTCAGGAACCAGTCTGGGCGATAATCTCAGAAACGGCTCTAATGATTTTCCTAGAAATGTAACAGTTGTTGTATATCGCTGAGAAAAGAATCGCTAGCTTGTTGGCCACATGGGGAAATCTATAATTTTATTGAAACTAAAAAAAAAAAAAAATGTAAATTTGGCTTGAGAATTAGACTTAGATCTAGAGCCAACATCGGTTTTTGAAGTGCTATGGCGTTCTTGAAAGGACTATAACGTTTAGGAATTTCCGAAGCTTTGTCATTATTGATTCAAGAGTTTAATAGATCAATGTTCAAGAATATTTGCGAATCGTCTTCTAAGTCTAGATTAAAAGGCGTACCATTGAAATTATTCAATAATAAAAAAAAATCATGGCGTAGTCAGCCGTAGTGTACTGATTATGCGATTAATGAGTGAATTTAAAGTTGCTTCAAGTTTATTGAAAGAATGTTAAAGTTGCATCACTATTTTTTTTAAGTAAATGTAATGTAGCATACATATAGATTCTAAATCTGGAAGTAGATCTAGATCTACACTAGATCCTAAGAGTTCTATATCAAAATTCTAGGTCTAGTATTGAGCTCGATCTAGATGTCCATATAATGTTTATATCAGTTAGACTATGGATTGCACGTTGGCCGATTTGTTAACAACGTACGTTCACGACGCTGACAATGTCAAAATCACTTGTTCGATGCAGGTCTAGTATTGAACTCGATCTAGATGTCCATATAATGTTTATATCAGTTAGACTATGGATTGCACGTTGGCCGATTTGTTAACAACGTACGTTCACGACGCTGACAATGTCAAAATCACTTGTTCGATGCTTTGTTTGAAATAAGCATTTTATAATTAATTATTTCTTAATAATTGATTATATTTTTAGTTGTATAATGGAGGTATTAACTTTTTAAAAAATGTATTTTTTGTTATTGTTTTTTAGAACATTAAATACAACGCCGATAAAACATTTTGCAAGAAAAAATATCAAAAAATTAATCAGTTACCGAACAAACTAGTCTTACATTATTTATTTAGCTACAACTAGAAGTCATAAATATGTTTTTTTTTCTAGTTTAATTGGAAGTTCTGTTACACATCATAGCTAACAATTATGGAATTATGGAATTAAATTGACTCTGTTCGATTCCTGAACAAAGAATGAGAGACATTTAGATGCAGACTTGGTGAACTGAACACAAAATATATCATGACTAATACGCTGTAGTTGTTCCTCGTACCTGGCCAGTGCTCGAATCCAAAGACAACAACATCTATATTTAGATGTCTATTTATCTTGCCTTTCTTTCATGAACTAGCTGCTTGTAGTAGAGAGTTAGAGCTACCTTTACATCCACACACACACACACACACACACACGCAAGTGAGAAAGACAATTTCTAAGGTTAAAAATAGCCGGAAATAATGTAATATGGTAGTCGTGACTTCATTGCTATGAGCAGACAACTTAAAGAGCTATTTTGGTCTCGGTTCATTTTAAAGCTCTAAATGACCCAGTTTTTTGTCCCTTTTTGTCTTTTGCCTGTCACTATTTGTACAGGCTCATGAATACACTTTTTGAAATTACAGAGAAAGTAGAGAAATTTTAGACTAAACTCATGACAGAGACAGAGAAAGTAGAAGGACTTTAGACAATTTCAAAAGTAGAAACTTTGCTAGGGGAAAAAAAAAAGCATAAAATAAACATCTCTTCTTAAAATCAAATTTTAATTTACGACTTAATATAGCCCAATGGACAATGTACTTTTCTTAACTCGAGTTGTAGATCAAATAAAAAGACAGAAACATACACAAACACGCGGACATATATAGAGATATGCATTTTTTTACACAGTCAAGGAATTTATTGTTTGATTTATTATTATTATCTTTTTTTGCGTTCGCTTGTCTCCCTTCTCCTTTGTTTACAACTTTTTAAAGATTTTCTGGACAACGTAAAGCTCATTAATAATGTATGATGTCATAGTACAGATGTTATTACATTTATTTTAACACTTGATCATTGACTTTTTATAAATTCCCTATTATCACATATTAATATATATATATATGTTACCGTAAACTTCCAGGCAAAGTGAGAAATGATTTTTCCATTTTTTTACTTGACCTAGGGCCTAGGCTTTCTATAGAATGACCACAACTGCTTTTGACAGACTTTTAAATATGATTTCAATTATTTTTAAATAAAATACATTTCTTGGAATACTATTTCTATTCGCCAGTAATCTCAATCATTTAGTCTTGTTCGTTAGACTGTGAAGTAGTTTGAATTACCACTGACGAAGTGTGCATGCTTTGTAGTTAAAAAGTTGATACAATAGATGGTTCATATTGTGTTGTAGGCGACAGAAAATAGGTCTATTATGTGAAGGCATATACGACTTCTAAAAGGGAATCACTTGACTAGATATTGATAGATAAAGCTGATAACACGTTTTGTTGTAATGACCTTGAAAAACACAAGAAGTTAATTTCTCAAGTTCAACAAGACTTCAGTGCAATTCAATTTTTGTCTGGAATATTAACACAGATTTTGCCATCGAAAAAAGTAATAATTCATTGTACAGCCTAGAACTTCCTATAACATGTTTCAGTAAATACTTAGTAGGCCTAGTCTTTAACGTTCACTTTGTCTTGTTTTTATTTTCTGTCCTCCTTGGTGAGGTTTTATTTCTCTTATTGTTTTCCTATGTGTTTGAACGTGTCTGGTAAGCCTCAATGGGTTTCACGGCGTTTTGTTCTCAACATAAGATGATTTATATTGTATAAGAACAAAGGAAAAGCAATAGAAATGCGTACAAATAGATTATGTAGACTTTGCTTTATCGACAGATTTATAAAAATTATCCTTTACGTAATGTGAATTAAGACAACTGATTGGAACTTTACTAAATTGATTTTGTAAATGTATTTAAAATGAAACTAACAAAAATATTTTTTAAATGCGAGCAGTATATAAAAATTACTTTGATTCACTTTTGCTGTTGTGTGTAGACTCAATATTTCGGTATCTTTAATGCATCATTTCAGTCAACTTAAAGTATATATATATATATATATATATATATATCATGGGCGTAGCAAAAGACTGAATGTGGCTCATAAAGATGGCGGATTTTAGGAGACATTTATAGAGATTGGGTCTCAATCAAGGAAATCCTTTGCTGAACTGGGAGTCGACCCCTTAGTAAGGTTGTGACAGAGCGTCGCATGAGGATTGCGGGACATGTTCTTCGACAAAAAAATTACGCATAATAAGGAGCCATTAGGAGGAAAGCGCAAACACAGACAACGTGGCGCCACACTTTCATGGAGGTCCTCAGAGCAGGTGGGAAGAGGCTTCAGACGTTGCCAGTGATTTTTGTGGAAGCAGCTTGCCGCCAAAGAAGCGAATGTCGCGGGAGAATCTAAATAAGTAAGAATAGCACATTAGGTTTTTGAAAAAAACTTTTTAATAGCAGGATAATGGACTATAGATACCTCAGAATATGCATTTTCTTGACTTTCAATACCAAAATAGTGCTAGGCGACGGGGCTCCATCCCGAACCCGCTACGGGAGCAGCGCTCCCCCAGACCCCCTTGTAAGAGGGGTCTACAATTTTTCCACTAACTTCAGAGCTTAAACTTTGTTAACATCCTTAAGCGATGCAAGAGCATGAAACAAGTATTTATCTACTTTTCTTATATCATACGTTACTTCAAAAAGAAGCTGAATACGTCCTACGCGTCATGCATTTACAGTGAAATTAATATATCGTATAGGTAGGGGGGCGAGAGGACACCAGTTCTTTTCTTTAATATGCTCGGGGGGGGGGGGGGGAAATTGAAGCTACGACTTTGAGCCATAGGTAAGTTATTGCATCCCCCTGCAAAAAATCCTGCGGGCGCCCATGAACACCCGAAATATCTTGTCTATGAAATATACAATGAAATATGTCTTGATGTGAAACGAAATCTACATGTTCTTAGCAGCTTGTTGCCCAGATACTTAACTACTATTAAAGACGAGCACATCAATTTCAACACATAAAACTAGTCAATTACTTCATACAGACTTTTATAATTGCTTCTCACGTGACTTCTACTGTGACCTAATCACTTCTCTTTACATCGCTACTTTTCTAAAATCTTCTAACAACTCTCAGGTCGTCCCACTACTAGCCTACTTAGTTACTAGACTTCTAACAACTCTCAGGTCGACCGAGTACTAGCCTACTTAGTTAATAGACTTGGATTCCCTTCTACGTTTTTTTTTTACACGGCTACTACAGCTACACGGCTACTACAGCTTGACTTTCTTGTTAAATGGCTTATTATGCCGATTCTTTTATCCGTGGTTCAATAGAAGCGGGTCACAATGTCATCCTTTCACGCTCTATATTGGCCAAAATCACCTAAATTATTACAAACTGCCACATGATTACTATTTTACCAGTGACTCAAATACAACAGAACAAAACATAATATTGATCTTATATTTAGATCTAGGCTATATAGACTTAACAAAAAAAAGCAAATCAACACAAAAGTTCAGCATCTATTTGTGTTATTGCAACTTTATTCATATAATTGTTAGAAAAAAAAAAGACTTTATATAGTTAATTATATAATTTATGTCTACAAACAAGAGTGCATCACCGGTTTAAGCAAGTGTAACAAAAAGAAAATCTCAGAATACTAAGTTGGCAACACCTCTGTGACATCATTGTAAACAAAATGGCAGCGTGCTGAGCAACCTTGACGTCGCAAATGCTTTTTGTTGATATCATATAAATAAAAATGTTCTCTTTTTTACAAGAAAATCTTTTAAAAACACTATTTACATTTATTAATTCTATTTAAAAAATATTTTTTTGAATTTTCGGTGAATCATTAATTTTTGACGCTCATCTTCATGATTACCAACGGACATTCCTTACAGGATTTCACCTTGAAACTATAATCCTGTTCAGTTCTGAAGATCCTAGGTGACCTCCATGCAGAACAACTAGTGCATTCTAATGATTAATATTCTTTGTCAACTTTATAGATGAGAGTAGCATTGTAATAGCTAAAAGAGATGTTAGCAGAGACAGTCGAATTGAAATGAAAAACAAAAACGAAAACATCAAGAAACAAACAAATAAAATAGATTTCATTGTAACAAATGTCACCACGACCTAGAGTCAAGTGTCAAGTCACAGACGGAAACAAATTGTTATTCGATAATGATCAGATCACAGACCTATATATAGGTAATTCGTTTTCAAGCTGTAAGGAAAGTCTCCCCAAATCTAGGAAAATCGATCTTATTTGTCTTAAATAAGTAATGATGTTTAGTTTTCAAAGTTTAGAAATAATGCAATACCGTTTTGCGGATTTTAAATAGAGTGGCCTATTATTAATATCAATTACAGAACTATATATTTACACAAATTAATGATATAAGCCATACTAGGACGAAATTATTCAAGTAGTTGATTTTAAATTATCTTATGCTTGTAGAGTGTACTTTTAAATAGATTGATTACCTAGATCTAGGACTCTTTGTCTGGATGTTCGACTTCTCGACTACTAGATCTTGAGCTTAACATTAAATGATATGTTACATAGGTAAGGTTTAGAAAAACCAAACTTTACTTCTTATAACTACTCTACTAAACAACGCTTTGTTTAGCTTTTTTTGAAGTTTTTCGCGACATTTTTGCGTAGTGTTTTAGATCTCCACGTCCAGTCTAGTCATAATATATATAGGTCTGTGTGTCAAGTACTGTGTTGTACTTCCGGTAAACTTTGAATTTCCGGGCTTTAAGAAATGAAATCCTTTAATTTAATAACGGAAAGTTTTAAATTTTTTTAACAAAATATGACAAAACTTTATAAACTGATCTAGTGACACACTTGACCAATCTCTATATACTCTAGTACTTCTAGTTACTTTAGTACTTCTATGTACTCTAAAACTGCTATGTACTCTAGTACTTCTATGTAATTTCTATGTAATCTTGTACTTATACGCACTCTAGTACTTCTATGTACTCTAGTACTTCTATGTACTCTAGTACTTCTATGTACTCTAGTACTTCTATGTACTCTAGTACTTCTATGTACTCTAGTACTTCTATGTACTCTAGTACTTCTATGTACTCTAGTACTTTAGCGAGCTTAAATAGAATTCGATATTTGTTACTATGCACAAAATGTCGTGATATTGTATTATGCAATGCATGTTCATTATAAAAAAATGTACTTGGCTTGAATGCTAGTGAAATATGTTCAGGAAATGGTCGCTGTTCACGACTGAATCGGACTGATACACTGGGAATGGGGGTAGTAGGTGAACATGGTGGGGGCAGCCATATAAAAGTAAAGGGAAGCGACTGCCTTCTTAGGAAGGTGTTTATTTTGTGTTTATGGTGTCAGGTAAGACAAGGTTGTAGAAACATGAAATGCTAGGATATAACATTTTGTGTTTTTTCTATTCAATTGAGTTCAACATTTTACTTTTTTTTAATTTAATATTTCAGGTTGCCGCGGGCGGTAAAAACTTGAACCAGAACTTAGATGTTTTAAACCATTTAGTTTTTTGGCCAAAGTTTTATTTTATTGCCAAGCTGCACCTATCAAGTCACAAAATTTACAGAAATCTGGCAAAGAAAAGTAGTTCGTTCAAATCAGCTTCAAAATTAAGAAAGCACAGAACAGTGTAAAGAAACAAATTCCAGAAACCATCTCAATATCAATTGGTTTGAAGTGGACATTTTCTTAGTTTTAAAAGTACACCAAGATTCAACGTAACAATGAAGATGATCGCAGTTTTATGTTTGAGCTGTGCTCTAGGTAAGTACAACAATAATTCTAGTTTGACAAACTCAAACGCACGCACACATACCTTTCAACTTGTTACTCTAAGCCTCTTTATTTGTTCATTTACAATGTTTCATTGCCATGCAAGTGTTCCTGGGAAATGAACGTGTATGGAACCAGCCTACGTAGCTTGATCAAGCTATTGAATTTTTACTGTAGATTAAAACATCTACTTGTGTGTATTAAAGACAGCTACAAAGAACAAACTAAGGGAATGAATCAAATTATGTGAAGAAAAATCTTTCTCTGGAACAAATGAAACCTATCAGAACTTCATCGAGCAGCATTAAACTTTCAACAAACATTCTTATAAGAAAAAGGAAGTAACCAACCAATTGATGACCTCTGGAACTGCATTAAAAGCAATCTTAAAAACATTATAGAAAATCAAATACCAACGAAGTATATACCAAACAAAATAAATTAATGCTACTAAATTTTAGAAACTTTGCAAACGAAAGCAAAATGTACATACAGTTTCAATAAATTAAGACAGAAAGAGTTTATAAAAAATATATTACCTAAACCAAACAAAAGTCAGCAGACTGCTGCAGACGGAATACAAAAGAACTGTATAATATCTATGGATAACAAAATAAAAACCTATGGTCTTAGAAAATGGAAACAACAGGAGTAGCACCATTAAAAAGAAAAAAATAACTTAACACATAATGATAATGAAACTAAAGCCTAAATCCTAAATAAATACTTTGCATCAGCATCCTCAGTCCACAAGTGTACTGTAATTGTAGTGCAATTGTACTGTAACTGTACTGTAATTGTACATGTTACATGTCACTACAAACGATAGCTTGTGCCTGAAATGATTTATATTTGTGAACATTCTGTTTATTTGTTTGTTACAGTCTGGTAAATCGTATCCTACTCCTTGCTATCTCGTGAACATTTTCAGTGAATTAACTCGAATAATATGGAAACTTGCTAACAAAGATTCATTTCTCTGGTGAAGCCGTGTCATAGTTGAAGCTACTCAAAGGACGTAGTTGGCAAGGTGGTTTGAGCGTCTGTCTGTAGATTCATGAATAGTGTTCTTATCCTGAGTGGGGGTGAAGTACTTGAATCATGTCTTGGGATTTGAACTCATCTCTCTTTGTTGGCTCCAGTGTGTGGACGTGTCCATGTGTGTGTGTGTGTTTGTGTGTAAGAATCAGTAAGAGAGTTAGAGTGCGACAGAGAGAAGAGAGTTATATATTTTTAAAAAATCCTTCTTAAAGTGATAGATCAAAAATGTTTAGTGAAAGTAGATTCATTTGACCTAAGTTAAACAAAGGAATCTAATTTAATCTAATTTATAGTCTACAACTAGATTAGACATTTAGATTTAATGACAAGTATTTATTTCGGATTTCATTGGATGTAATCAACACGAAATGAAAGTGTTTTGTCATTGACTAGGCTACCAAGGCATTCATATTTCTTAGATTCTAGACCTAGATCTACTTAAAACTATAATAGTTTATAGACTCTAGATCTAGGTTTAAATATATCTATATATAAAAGCAGATGTTTGAGTTGTAAAAAATAGATTTAATAGTTCCATTTATAATATTTTTATATTCACGCATTAGCTTTAATTATAACAGTAGTATTTTGTTAAAGTGACTATATCAGTGATACAAAAGTCAATACCCGCGGGTATTCAAGCCATCCTTTAAAGGGGAACCCTGGATGGACGCTGATCTCGAATACTGCTCGAACGATTTTCCTATACGTTTATAAGCTGATGTATATCGCTGAGAAACAAATTACTAGCTCGCTGGCCACACTTGGAAAATTCTGGTTTGACAATTTAATTTTTCAAAGTAAAAAAAAAATGTAAATTTGGCTAGAGACTAGATCCAACATCAATTTCGAAAGGACTATTAAGTACTTGAAAGGACTATCGCGTTCTGGAATGTCTGAATGTAAAGCATTATTTATTCATAAATGTTCAGGAAACTTTTTGTGCATCGTCTTCTAAGTCTAGATGAAAAGGCCTAGATCTATAGCATTGGAATTATTCAATTAAAAAGCAACAACAGTTGTTTATTTCATTTTAAGTTGCTTTAAGTTTATTGATAAGCTTTACTTATGTTTTTTTTTCCGTAAAATGTAATGTAGATTACGTCAAGTTTCTAGATCTAGACTACATCTTTAGAATTTGTGTTTTTGTAAAATGTTTACGGATGTTCCTTCAGAGTTGATGATAATTTACTTCCTAGTCCTAACCTCCCGAAGGACGACGAATGATGGGAGCAAGTAGGGTTTGAACCTGGGACAATGGATAAGTCGAAGGACAGTCCAGCGCGCAAACCGCACGACCAGGCAACCTAGGAACGTAATCATCTTCTTTTTTGAAGTAAAGTCTGTATTTTATAAATTTACCTAAGATAGATCTATATCTAGACTAGATCTTAAGAGTTGTACGTGTAATGAACCTACCAATTACTAATAGATATCTTATAGAATCCCCGCGGCCTAATTAGTAGAATCGTTAAATCAAGAAGCTGATGATGTCAACATTACGAGTTTGATACCCAATTTGAGCTCAAATTTAAAAAAATATATATTTTAAGCTGTACAATGGAGGTATTGTCTATTTAAAGAATGTATTTTTTCAAATGTTATTTCTGTTAAAAACCTCGCTTATATTTGTGACATTGCATCAGCTATTATAAATCGATCATGTAATCAATCAAGGAAATTTCTGTGCTGCATTTTCAAAAAGCAATATATATATATATATATATATTGGTATTGGAACTTGAGCCTTCAGGATGAAAGGGCATTTTGTACATTCACTGACACATTCATGTACTTATAAGTCAAATTTAATTTTTTTTAATCAAACGACATTTATTCTCTTCCCTTTCCTTATAAACAAAATTAATTAATTATATACGACTAATTAATTTACTAGACTATCACTTTGTAGATTGATTCATTTTTTGTCGTCGACAATGAATAATTTGCACAGTTTCAACTTGATCCGAAATGGGAAGTGGGAGATATAACGTGTACAAGATTTGGACCAGACAGACTGACAGACGGAGTCCATAAAGCGATAACTTTGATACAGTTAGTACCACTTAACATATTGATAAAAACAATTCAGTATGATAACAAAAAAGAATTTGGTTCATTTGATTGAGGATGAAAAAGTAAGATTCCATTTTATTATCAGCCTGGAGCTGTCAACAACAATAACAATACTACTTTACGTAGCGCGAAAACAATAGGAGGTCACAGCTTACGTAATAGTTTCTAAATCTTCAGAAAAAAAAAATTCACGTCAGGTCATTTGTCTATGACAGTGTCACTTGAAGTTTATTTCACTTTTATTTCTTCGAAGTATTACGCTACCTCTCTGCGCAACAAACGTGCTAACAAAAGACTTGTCAAGGAACGGCCGGAAGTTGTGCGCTGCAGACGACAAGACAAATCAACGTTAAAGCAAGACATACTTTATATAGCGTGTCCTGTAGAGGCCATGGGGAGATTTCCATTAAAAAGAAATATTTCCATCTTGCTTGTATCGTTCAATACAAAGTACCATCTATCTCAATAGACGAGTTGCTTCAAAATGTTTTTTAATCTGGGACCAAAAAAAAAAAAGTTATTCAGGTCAGACAGGGGCAGTAATAAGACTTTTTCTTTCTAAACATTTCTAGGTCTTGAGGTTCATTTTCATTTGCTGATAGTTTTCGTGACGTTTATGTTAAGACTTAATCGTTGATCTGAGGAGCGGCAGTTCTAGATTTGCATCATAGTAGTAGTAATCACGTTAGTTACAAGACATTATTTAGGGGTTGTATTGGTTAATCTTGTCATGTCACATGTCTATCTGATGAAATAAGTGCATCAACATTAGTGGTGTGCCGTGGGTGTGTGGAGACAACTTTCTGAATTCGCAGTGTTTCCTGCTGAAAAATATGCATGACCAATTAGCAGGTCCTGTGAAGTTTGAGATTTAGAAGACTGTCTGTTAGAAGTTGTAAGGTCCAGTGAAGTTTGAGATCTAGAAGACTGTCTGTTAGTAGGTGTAAGGTCCAGTGAAGTTTGAGATCTAGAAGACTCTCTGTTAGTAGGTGTGAGGTCCTGTGAAGTTTGAGATTTAGAAGACTGTTAGTAGGTGTAAGGTCCAGTGAAGTTTGAGATTTAGAAGACTCTCTGTTTACTAGATGTGAGGTCCAGTGAAGTTTTAGATTTAGAAGACTGTCTGTTTATTATATGTAAGGTCCACTGAAGTTTGAGATTTAGAAGACTGTTAGTAGTTTAGTAACATACAGCATTATTTAAAATACCTCCATTCAAGTCTTTCTTTCGTGGAAACGTCTGAGTGAGTGGGCTTTATAACTTGGTCACGGGTTTCGAAAACGGCTCTAATTATTTTTCCAAAAATTTGACAGTTGATGAATAGTTACAAAAAAAGTAAAGTATATTTTTCAGACCTTGCGATCTATAGGTCAGATGCTGTAAAGGTAAATTTGTTTCTATGGCCCACGGCTAACTAGGGTGTCATGCGGCCAGCATAACGACCAATCGCCTTTACTTTTCCCACATAGAGCTAGGTGACTTGGGAGCGCCCTAAATAAAAAATTCCATTCTTCACCGAGATTCAAATCCGAGCCCCTCTAGTTCGGTAGCCAAGCGCTTTACCATATCGTTGGAAAAAGAATTAATAGCTCGTTGGCCACACCGAGAAAACACTGGTTTAACCGTCATCATAGTTCAGAGTATAACAAGAAATAAATTTAGATTTGGCTAGAGAACTAGTTAATATTTATCTAAACGTCTTGGACTTTTTCGGCATGTAGGTATAATATTATTAAGAATAAACTTATGTTCAGGACTATTTTGCGCATCATCTAAATGGCTTTCATTAGAATATTATAAAGTCTAAGGGTGAGGGTTAGCCAGTGGTAGTATCAGATGAAACTATGGTCTCTGTCCACCACCAGCATGTGAAGTCTAGTTGCGGCTGCATGGTGCTCAGGTCTCCGAATTGGACTACAAGGGTCATCAGGTGTCACCTAGCAAACGTCGTGGAACATTTAGAGCACTTTGGAACATGCAGAGCAAACTGGTCATCCACTGCACCAAAAACCAACTCTGTCTGGACTCTAATCTGCCACTGGATTTAGCTGGCAAGTGGCGAGAGAGTGAGCTAATACAGCGCAAATCTCCCTCACTTTAATCAATTTTCATCGCGCGAGCCACATAAAGTCTAGTACTTTGCTTAACAAGGATTTTTTTTCTCATAGTAATTTGGGGTGGGGGGGGAGCTAGGGGAATAGAAAGTGTAAAAATTGTTCCATTTTGTTATCTAACGTTCATTAGTTGCTAATAGAGAGCAAGATAATCGCTCTATAAGTTGTATAAGGAGGTATTGTCATTGTTAAAAAAAAGGATTTTCGACACTAGCTCTATTCAAGTCAGAACTTCTTGGAAGCTGGAGGGCGGAACCAGGACACGGATTTCAACAAACGGCTTTAACTATTTTTTTCGCTTGGCTTCCATGCCTGTGGTTCTGGGTTCGAATCTCGATTTTGAATTTCGAGATTTTTAGGGTGGCACTGAGTCCACCATACTCTAATAGGTGCCTGACATTAGTTGGGGAAAAGTAAAGGCGGTAGGTCGCAGTGCTGACCACATGACTACCTGCACGACAACCGTTGTATGTATAATTCTCTTTACGGCACAACCATGCGTTACACCACGATAAAGTAATGGAAATATAGCTCTTTTACGTGACTTTCGTGGCGACAGAGAGCATGGTCAGAAAGACAAATCGGAGGAAAAGGTAGAGAACAAGTCAACTTTCTCTTTATACATTCTATATTTGACTACATTTAGGTGTGAATTTTTTACACACGTCACTATCTGGTGTCATTAAAATAGTTTTTTGTTCTGTAATTTTGTCTTTTATTTTGCCCCTTCGTATTGCCTTTCGTTTCTTAACCTTGGCCTCGGCTTCACATGTATTTCGTGGAGTCAACAGATGTTTCAATGTAGTCGAAATTCCTGCATCCTGTTTAATTCTATTAGTCGTATATTTCTGGGAAACAAAAGTCATCGACGAAACTGTTGCTCTCGAACTTCGCAAGATGGCTGTAAGCTTTGTTTGCGAACATTGGGATAACTATGGCGACGGCCTGTCTGTTGTTCTTACTCACAAAAGCACAGTCATACACTCTGCTCGACAATACGGCTGCCTACATGAATACTTCCGACGTTTATGATTGCGAGGCTGAAATTATAAGACATCAGTTAGGCCAGGGGAGGCGCGGTAGCTGAGTGGTAAAGTGCTTGGCTTCCGAACCGGGGTCCCGGGTTCGAATCGAAGACTGGGATTTTCAATTTCGGAATTCTTGGGCGCCTCTGAGTCCACCCAGCTCTAATGGGTGCCTGACATTAGTTGGGGAAAGTAAAGGCGGTAGGTCGTTGTGATGGTCACATGACACCCTGCTCGTCAACCGTCGGTCAAATCAATAGATGATCTCAACATAATCTGTCCCATAGATCGCAAGGTCTGAAAGGGGGAAACTTTACTTTTTTTTTTTTACTTTTTCTTGGTACAGAAAAAAACAACCTAAAAACTATTTGTATATTTTTTTTCATTAAACTAATATATAATATAAGAGTTATACACTATAGGTTATACCTTCTCAACATTAAATGTTAGTTAATTTCATTATTTAAACAAAGTCAGAGCAGGCAACTAGGCAGCCATCTAGAGCCTCTGATTAATGTGGGCCTCGGACAGGATGTATAATTTTTTAGAGAAGAAATAGCGAAACTTGTGCCCATTGTTATTGTTAGAGTACACTAGTTAGCGGCCCCCGAAAGGGGAAAAGGCGCTATTAGTTTTGTGTGGAATGTCTGTCCGTCCGTCCCGTTTAGATCTCGTAAACTAGAAAAGATAGTTAAAATCCGACATCATAATATTTTAGAACATTCAAAGTTCTGGTGCAACGGCTACTTTTTCTCTTTTCTGAAAGCGAAAAATCTAATTTTTAAAATCAATTATGCAAGCAGTTTTTTTTTCATAAAAATACACCACTTTTACAAGTATTCACTATTAATAGTAGCAAACACTAGTGGCTCTTAAGTAGGGGAGATGACTATTTACCATATTTTAACACATTTATGTAAATGGTTTTAGATTTTTGTGAAAAAAATTATTTTTTTCATATAAATATATTGCCAAGTAAAGTAGGTTCTGTCATACCAACTGTTCAATTACCAAAAAAAAATTTACTTTTTTTTAAAGAGAAAAAATTTATTTAGTATGCATATAAGTTGGACATAATTGAAAACAACTATTAATAAGTAGTTTTTTGTAATACCAGGTGAACCGCAGGTGTCCACATTTCAAATGGAAAACTAAACTAAACAATTTTTTTTATATTTTTTTAGGATTCGAATAAGAGATTATCCCTCTACAAAACAATTAGATCAATTAGATATTCTTATAAGACATTAGTTAGGCCAGGTTCACATTCACTTTCACCTATCCTTTGGTCTGCTGGACCGCTGGGGCACCACACAAGATCTGTCAACCTTCTTTCTCCATTCTTCTCTGTCATTTTTATTTGATAGAATTTCATTCTGATGTTCTTTCTGAAAATATTGAAACCTGCCTTTTTACCTGCCTGGGTGGAGCACTTCGGGGGCCAATATTTGAGTTTGTTTCCACACAAACTGTCTTTGTAACCTTGTTTTTACATAAATTGCGTTTTTTAATGTGTTCGCTTTTTTTTTCTGTTTTATTTGAAGCCACAAATTCACTTCGCCTAGGACCTCCAATTATCAAACGCCGGTAGCCCTGGTCAGAGAAACGTTTCAAGAGCTAAATCGTTGTTTCCTCAGTATCATTATAAAACAGAAGTTATCTTATTATTTGTCTGTACACATCATGTCGTCTTTGTCTAACAAAACTTTGTTCGTTTCCTTACCATTGGTTTCAGAAGTATCACATGAACGAACACCAACTGGTCTTTCAAGTTTTATCTTCGTATTTTTATTGGACTCTGATGGACAAGCTGCCATGCACATTTAACTTAAATGTGGTTGTCTTTTCTCTTACCAGGTCCTCTTCGTTACCTGAGCTCATTTATCTTAGTCATCAAAGAGGGATTTTTTTTTAACCGCTCGGCTTCCTTCTTAATAAGTGGGTAGTGGGTTGGTGAACGGGGGTGGTCTGTATATAGAAATACCTCTGTCTCCCTGACTCGGCTATTTACTTGTTGTTATGTTGTAGCGAAATGGGGCAGTATTTGGACGGGTCACCTAAATGTGTTGACAGTATTTGGACGGGTCACCTAAATGTGTTGACAGTATTTGGACGGGTCACCTAAATGTGTTGACAGTATTTGGACGGGTCACCTAAATGTGTTGACAGTGTAAACCAAGGCTAACGTAAGAGGACACTCTATACGCACTATTTAGTCAGATCACTGTGTGCACTATTTAGTCAGATCACTGTGTGCACTATTTAGTCAGATCACTGTGCGCACTATTTAGTCAGATCACTGTGTGCACTATTTAGTCAGATCACTGTGCACTATTTAGTCAGATCAGTGTGCACTATTTAGTCAGATCAGTGTGCACTATTTAGTCAGATCACTGTGTGCACTATTTAGTCAGATCACTGTGTGCACTATTTAGTCAGATCACTGTGCACTATTTAGTCAGATCACTGTGTGCACTATTTAGTCAGATCACTGTGCACTATTTAGTCAGATCACTGTGCACTATTTAGTCAGATCAGTGTGCACTATTCAGTCAGATCAATGTGTGCACTATTTAGTCAGATCAATGTGTGCACTATTTAGTCAGATCACAGTGCACTATTTAGTCAGATCACTGTGTGCACTATTTAGTCAGATCACTGTGCACTATTTAGTCAGATCACTGTGCACTATTTAGTCAGATCACTGTGCACTATTTAGTCAGATCACTGTGTGCACTATTTAGTCAGATCACTGTGCACTATTTAGTCAGATCACTGTGTGCACTATTTAGTCAGATCACTGTGCACTATTTAGTCAGATCACTGTGTGCACTATTTAGTCAGATCACTGTGCACTATTTAGTCAGATCACTGTGTGCACTATTTAGTCAGATCACTGTGCACTGTTTAGTCAGATCAATGTGCACTATTTAGTCAGATCACTGTGCACTATTTATGAAGATTATAAAGCTTACGGGAAATATTAAATTCACTTTATTATGAAGGAATGAGAATGTCTACGCTAGAGAAATGTAAAAACAAGTCTACGATGTTACTTGAAGATAATAAGTTGATCTGTCGAGTATTTTTTAAAATTGATTCATCTTTTGTTAAGTACAATAAATAATTGTTTCAAGTATCAACTTGATCGGAGAATGAGCGAGGGAGAAATAGCATATACAATTATATACAATTATTTAAGAAGACTAAACCCAACACATTTAGCCATATATGAGAATACTAAAGTATTAGTTTTCCTTGTTGCTATGAAACAAAATAAGGAATTACTAGTAATTAATTATCCAATTGGTTACTTTTTTTTATTGATTTATGTCATGTCTATGTCAATGAATAATTGTCCAAAGTTTAAGCTTGTTATGAAAATGGGTGTGGGAGAAATAACGGGTAAAAACCTTTTACAAACAGACAGACAGACAGAGTGAGAAGCTTTGTAATAAATACACATTATAAATAGACCTTCTCGAATCAATAGTGCAAGTAACAGATATCATAAGACTTAACATCCTAATACCCAAGTAGTTCTGTGATTCTTCCAATTGAAAGAATGCCAAATATGAGAATCAGAAGATGAAACTTGAAACATGAAATGCATTTAACCATTTTGTCTAAATAAGAAATATTGTTACAAACTTCCCAAGAGGCAACAATGAAAAGTAAAGCACGTTATTGCCTGATCAAGTTTAGCCGATAAGTGGCCAACAACTTGTATTCAAAAAGTTCAACGTTATACTTTACATATGTCAACTCACTCTGTAGAACTGTAAACCCAATATATATGCATATCTTATATGACATTGACGATGTCAAAAGATGACATTCAACAAGAGTTTTTATAAGCCACTCTGACGTCATTGAATTAATGATTATATTATTTTACTTTATATTTTTGACTGCAGTGGCTATGTGTTAATCTTGCCAAAAAAAACTATGCACAGTACATTAAACCAAATTTAAAACACAAACAAGTAATTATAACTATATAAAAAAAATAATAATACAAGACAACCGGTCGGTAACAGAGGAAATAAAAGCACATAACTCGTAAACAATTACGTTAGAAAATGGATTAAACTTAAGATTAATTATAATCTCAAGTGCAATACATTTTTTTTAATCAACTACGAAGTCAAACAAGATTTAAAAACTATGTGAGACCAGCAGACAGCACCTCGTCGACGTCATTCGGCCTTGTATCAGGAAGTGATACACTTTCTACGGGAAGTTATCAAATTCCGCATACCTATTGCATCTCCTGTCACTCAGGATGTCAGCAAGTGATTTTTGAACGCAAATGTCATGGCTCTCTGTATCCGCAGTCGTGTTCAACAAAAGACTGTATTTATTTAAGATCCTCTGCCGTGACGTGTAGTATGCACACTGCTTTTTAATGTTGGAATGAAATATTTACATATAGATTGAAATACGAATGAGAAAAGAAAAAGGAGGGGGGGGGGGGGCGAGGGGTTGTGATCGCTACTAGAACTATTTTTAGAATAGATGAAATTCAGTTTCAGTTTGTCTGAGCCAGCTGACATACATGCCGGAAGATTGCTTGATGTCTGTTGAAGGGATGAATTCCTTATACCGTCCATATATCACAGCTTTAACTTTTATGGCACTCGAGACTCATTGGAGTTAGGAAAATGATCAGAAAATATGCTATATGTCTATTAACCGACTTACCTTAGATAGACAAAGCTATTTTTAGAATACATTTACCTGTAGTCTGCCAAAACACAATTGACCGACGATCATATAGTTTTTTTCTCATTGAATAACCCAATTATATATAGCGTACTTTTAAGTATAAGGCTCAACGAACTTGAGAAGAAAAAAAAACACACAGGAAGGAAACACAACTAAACAAAAGCGGTTCTGATCCAGTAGTTTATACACAATAGTTGTAGGACAGTAAATGTACTGTATTTTTCTAATCTAAGTATTTTTATAATATACGCATTACGTTTATTATAATTTCCGCTCCGTGTGATTGATTGGTTTAGTTCAGCTTTTTCCTACAGCTTACTTCACTTTACATTTCATCTGCTGTGATACACATTCCTTTACATTTCATCAATTGTAATACACTGTTCTTTAAATTTGACAAACCCCCTAACACTTTAATAATAATTTTATTTCTAAAGCACAGCTAACAAATAGAATGTAAGCTAAAGGCGCTTTAGTGACAATACAAAGATAAACATAAGAGTGAAAATAATCTAAACAAGTTTTGAATCTTCTTGAATGTAGCGAAGCTTGTTGTCTGCCTGAGATCGATAGGGAGCGAGATCTAAACTTTTGGTAAATGCACTGAAAAAACCGCAGACCGTAACTTTGAAGTCCACGAAGCGCGGTGCCCTCTGAGGGACGAATGGAGTGATCAGTTCGCTAAGGTACAAGGGAATTACTTTGTTGTAGACACACTGATGACAAGGTGTGGCCACCTTGTAGTGGATTCTTGTTTTCACAGGCAGCCAATGGAGTTTACGCAAGAGAGCAGTAGCAGAATCTCGTCTTGTTTTTCGTAAGACTATTCCTGCAGCGTTCTTTTAAATTGGCAGCAGCCTATTGATTCTGTCATTGGGTATACCTGCTAGCACAGCAAGACGGGAAAGCATAAATGCCACAGCTAGTATTTTGACTCAATTGTCAAGGATGGATATGACCTAATATGCGAAGCTGCAGATAGAGACATTTGAGAGCTGACATATGTGTGGGTCGAAGACAAAATAAAGGAAGCCTAGCAGTTAGTGATGGATAGAGATTCTGTACTCTGTACTTTTGCCATGTTGTTTCTAATTCTTATCTTGATTACTTCTGTCTTGTCTTGATTACTTCTGTATTATCTTGATTACTTCTGTATTACCTTGATTACTTCTGTATTACCTTGATTACTTCTGTCTTGTCTTGATTACTTCTGTCTTGAGCTTATTTGTAGACTTTGAGGTGACGCTGTTTTGAGTCTTTTAGTTCTCTGTGTTCTCTGATCTAACATAGTAGCAGTGCCGGGTTTTAGTAAGTAGAGGCCCTGCTATGGATTTTTTAAAAGGAATCTCCCCTCGTCGAGCTTATTTATAAATGCACTTTTTGCTCACTGTACATTCATGTCTTATTTGTGAAGATCTAAGTTTCTATAGCTATATTTTTTTCCTCCTTTTAAGCATTATTTAAACTCGTTTTGTGTGTAGCTTTCCCGAGCCTTCTATGGAGTGTACCTTGCTTTTGTTGACAGAGTAAAAAAAAACAAAGAAAAAAAAACTTTCTGTCTGTCAAAACTGGGATAGATTCCATATTTTATAAAACGACATAATGGCCACAGTCTATATATAAAGCCTACATACAAAAGTTCAATATAAAACAATAACTTATTTGTTTCAAGCATATTATTTTCTTTTTTTTTCTCTAATTAGGAAATAGCTGAAGACTTGTTTTTGTGCGCACAAAGTTATAAAAGAAAAATGAAAAGAAAAGGAAAAGTAGGTAAAGCTCTATTATTCAGGGTGTAGCTGACCAAAAAATAAATTGACTTCTTGGGAGAGAGACCGTTAGACGCCAAAGTGATGAGAAAATCAATCACAGTAAAAAGGATCAGAACTTAAGAAGTATTTTAATATTCAATTAAAAAGCAGAAATAATGCCAGTGATTGTAATCTTGTGATCTTACGTAAAATCACTCAATTTACACGCCAATATTTACTAGCTATTTTTTTTACTTGCCTTGGCTTAAGACTAATCGTTATAAAGGCCTCAACACTGAGCTTCGACGTCGCAACCTGTGGGCAGTTTAGACAAATAGGTCGTTGCTACGTCACAGGTCCGACGTCATGAACTGTGTCTCGCTTGGCGCGTTGTTTTTTTTCTATCCTTATTTTGTTATAGTATAAAAGGCATCTATAAGGTTTTAATAGTTAACATTCTTGTCATGATTCTTCATTGACCTATATCTAGTAAACTCTCTTGTTGTAGGGCACCTTCACATATCCTAAAGATCATCGCTTTTATCCATTAAACGTTTATGCAAAGTGCCATTAAGATTGGTCAAAGGGTTTTGAGTTCTATAAAGGACATACATATATACATACACAAATACATCCATACACAAATACATACATACATACTAATTACATTCATAGATAATTACATACATACATAAATAAATACATATGTAGTGAGGTAGGATATGTTATCAGGCCGCACCCCCCACCCAGAAAAACACATGAACTTTCTCTAGATGGCTTCTTGTGTCCGCGCTTTTAAGGCAAAACAATGTGGACATTGTCCACTCTGCCGGCATCACCTGTCCCTGTAGTGAATGTACTTTAATGGACCTACTTTTTTTCCCCATTGCCAATTGTGCTAAGTTCAACACTGTGTGTTCTGAAATGGCTGCAGGTCTTTAGTGTACAATAAACAGATTTAAACCTGCCTAAGAATTGTCTTCGTCAATCATTTCTTCTGTGCCAAACCCACCACACATACATACGTACATACATACATACTACTTATATTCTACTTTCTATATATTAGATATATATAAGAAATATAGCGACCCTCTTCCAGGGTGAGGACCTGAGGGTGGGGAAAGGGGGCTGCACAATCTTGTACTGCCGTCAACTTAAACTTTTAGTTATAGGTGAAGATGAACTCTTTCTTTGTCTTAAGGGTTACAGTGCCATTGAGAGGCCAGCGCAACCTAATTCCTTTTTAAACAAAATAATGTCAGGCCATTAACAATAAGACATAGGTGGTCACATTCTTACCCTGCGCACATTATTATATTTCTACAATACTATAATTCACGAAATTCCATGCAATAATATCAATTCAAACATTTTAAAACGTCTAGGAATGTGTTGGGGCACTTTTTAGTATTTTCTAAGCACTTCCGTTAGAAGCACAAAAATGGTTTCACTAAGAATAAAGCAGTAGACGTTCACTCACTGAGATAGTGTTCAAAACTATAAGCACATTTAAAAAAAAAATGTATTTCGTTGGCAATAGTAAAGTTCCATTTAGTGTCCTTGACATTGTTTAGTAAATCTCCAATACTTTGTTCAGACATCAGGGGACTGAAAGTACTTTTTGTGACATTGAACTTTAACCCGGAAATTGAGTTGAAATTGTGAACCTGCAGCTTCTTGAGTTGAAACGTAGTGGCACATCTAAATATGGAAGTGGAAGGATTTTTAAAAGTTGTAACTGCCGAATATTCAAATGTGGTACAGGCAACATGCTAAATGAGTCAACCACTTAGTCACTCTATATAGAAATACCGATTGAAGTCAGCTTTTTTTAGCATCTTATGACAAGAGTCATGAGAAAGACATATTGAAATAGTTGACTGATTTGGTCAAGTAAATAAAGCCAAGAAACTGTTTGTTGAAATGGTAATCTTGTAACGTCAGTGTATTGCCAACTAAGTTGATTTCTTCGCTTGCATCTTTTTAAATTCTCTTTACACTTTTATTTTTGTTTTTTAAAACTAGTTCAGTATTCTGGTTATTTACATTGACTATTTTTAGCAGCTTTGGTAAGGGGAAATGTGCTGTTAGATTTATGTATTCTGTCTGTCCGACAGTCTTTATGTCGCGTCTATATATCAAAACTAGAAATTTCATATTTTGGGGCTAGATTATTTCAAGTGCAACAGATACATTTTTGTCTACTAAAACAGTTTTTTTTAAATATTTTTTTCTTGCAAAGATTACATACTTCTAAATGTGTTCACGTAATTACAGACATTTAAAAAAATAGATTTTTAATAGTTCCTGCATCTCCATTATAATTCATCATCATTAACGTCTTCTGTCCCTTGACTTGCGTCGCAGGGGTGATGTAATACCTCCCCCAACCCGACCTTTGACCAAAAGAAAGATTTCCCGTCTACCTTACCACATTACAATTTAATTGGTACAGAGGAGGCTCTCTGGAGGTTATCTCCCCTTTCCCCTGTTCACCTATTTTTTACTATAAACTTTCCACGAGTGTATCACGATGAGGGATGGAAATTATTCTATACACTAGATGCCGTCATCAATCTGATTAAACTTGAAATAAGATTAAATTAGCAATGGTACATTTTATCTATAGTACATCATATTTGTTTGGTTTATAGCAGATCAAATGCTGTGCAGCTAATGTTGGCGTATTATACGTGCAATAAAATAAACTTTTAATGATTTCAACAAACTTCTTGGAGAGCAAAAGCTAAATATAACTTTTATGCCGACCCAACATGAGATGACATATTGACAATAATTAGACAAAAGGAAATGTTTTTTTTAAAATTAACAACTATACATTTATAATTTATACTGTCTCGCTTCTCATAGTCGTATCCCCACTAACTGTCACCTGATCGTAGTATTTGAATTGCATACCCTATTTCATCAGTCTAGAGTGCACTGTTCACTACCAATCACGTTCCCTCTACGTCACCTTGGAAACACACACACACACACCATAACAACACTCAGCAGGACTCCTTACTACAATGTTGGCATCAAGTTCTTTTTCGCCATGCAGAAAAGCATTTAACAGAGTCTAAGGACTGAGTTGCGGCTCCACTATGAGTTCAAAGTGATAACCAGCATTATTTAATTGATCTAAAACAACTTGTTGACTTCATTAGTTTAGACAAATATATCATTGCAAACGAAATCTATGAATCACAATTTCCTACAAACAGAACTACAATTTCTGACCGACATCATGTTTAAGTTGCTTTTATTGTCAATAGAACTAGAAATAATGTTGCCAAGTGAAATACATAGTTAGAATACATTTTAACATTCTTATAAATGTATCAGCGCTATAACTTGAAATATTGAAAGGATTTCATTGTTCAATCTCTGACTATGTTTACTACTCAATGGTGTTCTCCAACGTCCCATGCTCGGAGCACTAGACAATTATTCAACGCATGAATCAATAAAAAAATTAAACAATTAAACAATTTTTGTTTTATGTGAAAACTTTATTCAATCGGCGACTGGCGATCCGTGACAATAATCACAATAATGTAGAGAATTCGGTCGTTTGTTAGAAATCGCATACTAACAACAGACTAATGAAGCCTTCTATTTTTATAAGCACTTGATTATATCAGTTGTTAAACGTGTCGGCTTTCCTTCATTGGGGCACGAGTTCGAATTGAGACTGGAGTCATTTGTTTCTGTATCTCGCTTATATCACAGCGCGAGTTGGACTCTTGTTAACAAGAAATATTAGCGAGTTTGTTTATCTTTTAATTCTGTTTTATATTGAATTTGTTTTCAGCGTCTGTGATTTCTTTGTTTCAGTCGCTCTAAGTCAGGCTCAGGACATGACGTCAATGATGTTTCAAGCGATGGGCATTGAAATGCCCCCCTTGCCGCCTTCTATGCCTCAGTCTCTAAGAGAACACTTGTATCCACAACAGCAACAGCTCAGGAGGCAACAGCTTTATCGACTACAGCAAGTGGCTGCCGCGAGGGCAGCGGCTTATCGGAAGGCGGCAGCCCTGCAAAAAGCTACTAAAAATAACCCGTACAGGTGAGTTAGGGTGGTACAGGTAACATTAGTACTGCTTCGTAATGTTTGTACATCGCAATCTCAAGTTCAAACTGAGTAGCTCTTTCCGCCTGAATACACTGTCCAGTTCAACACAGAGCACTTGATTCTTTAAAGCTCATTCAAAGTACACGGTCTTTGTTCAACTCGAGAATAGGGACTTGTTAAACCTAAAGTAACATGGACTTGTTAAACCCAGATTAACAGGTACTTGTTAAACTCAGAGTAACTTGTAATTGTTAAACTCAGAGTAACGTGGACTTGTTAAACTCAGAGTAACTTGTAATTGTTAAACTCAGAGTAACGTGGACTTGTTAAACTCAGAGTAACATGGACTTGTTAAACGTAGCTCAAGTTAAAATGACAGTACTTTGATGACCAGAGTCTTCCGGGAGACCTTGAAAATATATGACAGAAAGAGTCCTATATAACAATCTAGAAAATGAGACATTAAATGGAAATGTAAACTAGTTATCTTGGTTATTGGTCATTGGTCGATGCCCATTTATAATTCGTTATTGATCATCTGTACTGTGCTTCATGTAACAACAAAATAATAACTCTGTTAAGTTATTCTACTATTCATAAAATATAGTATATTAGTTTTAGTTAGTTAGTTTTTTGTTACTCTTAATAATTGACCTTTTCAGGGTGGAAACACATGCTCCTATTTAATTCCCATTTCTGTAATTCATCTAATTCTCTTTGTAAAATTTCAGTTTCTTGTGTTGTTTTTATTGTTCTATATATTATACAATCGTCTGCAAATAATAAAGTAATTAAAGAACTGTAGAGAACAAAATTAAAAGTATTTACAAAATATTACTAAGAACTGTAGTCGATAACGAAGAAATTGACCTATCTAAAGAAGATCTTTGAGAATCGTCAAAAGTGAATATTCATTCTAAAAAAAAACAACCAAAGTTACTATGTGACCCTAGGCAGCAATGTAGAGACTAGATAACAATACTGCCATGACAGTTTCTTTTTGATTATGGGAACTTGAATAGCTGAGGTAATGCTAGACTGGTACCAGGTCGCTTCTAGTCGATGGGTCTGGTTTGTAGGTACTGGACTCGTAATGGATTTGACTGTTCCAGACCGACTTCATACTAGACTACATGTACCGGTCTGAATCTTTAATCGTGAAATATGAATCACTCGATCAGAATCGCGAAGTGACTTGGCCATGCTCTTTCTGTAGGGAAAGCAATAGAATATTCCAGTACCTTCAGGTGAATGGCATGAGTAGTGTTCACAACAATGATTTTCCCCGAAGCGTCGCCCCCTCGTCACACGTCACGGTTGACCGCTCGTCTCGCGCTGGCCTGTATCAGCTGAGTACACGCACGAATACACTTACCTGCGTCGCCAACGCCAATATGTTACATGTCTTGTTTATTTCTTGTGAACACTGAGCTTTTACTATCTCTATGTCATGTGTCTAGCCAAAATACCTTTTTGTCTCCAATATTTGAAGGACTATTTTTTTTTTGTTTTCTCCTACAGTGTTGTGAACAAAGCTCCAGAAAAACCCGAGCTTCTTGTTTCCCAGGCCAATGTCATTAGACAACCAGGTGTTGTCAACGAACTCGTCAACAAAGGTACAAGAATTGGTTTATAGCAATACCTCTGAAGGCCCAAACAAATTTAACAATCTGTAAAAAAATAATTATATTGCATGTGTGTGTGTTCGCGAAATACCATTGATTCACCAAGAACCGCTGAACTGATTTGCTTCAAATGTTGTACACGGTCCCTTTTAATTCTTAGATGTTCACGAAAAAACGATTTTAATGGATTCGCTATCAGAGTGCGGAGCAGCTTTCTATAAAACCTTTGTTTTTAGTTTTAAATGTGTGTGTATTTGAGGACAATTAATAATAAGGCTTGTCTTTGAGTCCGAAGATAAGTGAGGAATGCAGTTTTTCCCGTGGCTGCGCAGCCCCAGCTGTGACCTACAGATTTTGCCACACACTGTAAAGTGTGTAGCATTGAATAATGTGAGGCAGTATTTCATAACAACTAGATCTATATCTAATGAATTGGCAATCTAGAGTATATATATCATCCTTGGAAATTATATGAAAAACAGAGGGGTGAATTTAATCAATAACCCACTTAGTGGACAAATATTACAATATGATCATCTTTGAGATTCAATACGATATTGTTGATATTGTCTCTCACGATGCAATTTTGAACTAGAAACAAGCTTATCTTTTATTAAGCTTTTCATCAACTAGGAAATATTAAAATTTGTCAGTTATAAAATATAAGAAAAACGTGAATCAAAATCAATATTTGAAAGTAAACTTTTTTTGTTTTTACAGGCAACCCTTATAGTGTGTCTAGAGCTGGGTCATCTAACAATCCAATTATTAGGAAAACAGCCTTAGGAGCTCGAAGACCAGTAAGGAAATAATGGAAAACCTATCTCTATCTATCTATCTATCTATCTATCTATCTATCTATCTATTATCTATCTATCTATCTATCTATCTATCTATCCATCTATCTATCTATCTATCTATCCATCTATCTATCTATCTATCTATCTATCTATCTATCTATCTATCTATCTATCTATCTATCCATCCATCTATCTATCTATCTAATTGTCTACTGTCTGTCTGTTTGTCTTTTTGCTGTCTGTCCATCCATCCATCCATCCATTGATCCGACCGTCCGTCTGTCTGTGTCTGTCTTTCTGTCTGTCTTTCTGTCTGTCTAGAAAATAATGTTATGATCATGTTCAAGCTCACCTATCTGAATGTTTCAGGCCATGCCAAGTATAGAGATGTACAGACAATACAGGCAGTGGAGGGACCAGCCAAGGAAGATTCAGGAAGCACAAGCTGCAGGTTGTAAGCTTCCAGTGGACAGCAGTGCTGCTAGCATACTTATGTTTGGTGACTGTAGGAACCCCACAGCCAGAATGGTGTGTCAGATGGAAATGATGTCATGTGTCAATGTAGGAATGTCAGCAATGTGTTGTCCATTTGGCAGTAAGTCACTTTCTAGTAGTCTGTTCATTTCATAGTTAGATGAAAAGGCTGTAAGTCACTTTCTAGTAGTCTGTTCATTTCATAGTTAGATGAAAAGGCTGTAAGTAACTTCTAGTAGTCTGTTCATTTCATAGTTAGATGAAAAGGCTGTAAGGGATGACTTTAAATGTAGGTCTTTATAATAATGCTCTAAAATATTTTCAAATGAGATCTCACAAGCATCAGCTATGAACAAGTCATAAATAGCTTGAAATTAAACTTAAATCCTACGGTGCGTTAGTTGCCTCCACGAAGACTGGTCTCTGGCGATGTTTATGGGGGATATGTTCTTCTTAACTGGTGTCCACTGGCCCGAGATCCTCTAAGAAGTAGCGGCGCTTTGTTTTACGAAAATCTCTCTGTTTCATTTGTCATAATTTCCTCCTACGTAGTATTGGTTTGTTTTGTCTTATTAATTGATTTGCTTCCTATAGTCTTGGAACGACTATGGTCATTCTCAGAGTAATGAGATGAAAGCCTGGCCATTAGCTATAGTTGGAATGACGTCGCCAACAAGTAGTTCCCCCCTCTCAACTAATGTGTCCAATGAAACGGCAGATAGCCAATATATCACTGTGTGCTGCAAGCGGACCGATTTTTCCCCATGTTGACTCCCAACGCCTGTACGGTATATGAATAAAGCCCCAAGGCAGCAGAGGTTTGACTTGTCCTTCTCTTAGACCGCCCAGCCCGAAACCTACTTGGGGACCTTTCTTCTATCTGTGTTAACAGTTCCGCCGGACTCAATATCTGAGCCAGGAGTTGGACTGGTTGTCAGAAGCCCTTTGAGGAGTATGCCATTAGAAGTTTCTTATAGGTAGTGAAGTGCTTATATCCATTACCAGTTCCGGCAAACACACACTTACGGAACTTTTTAAGAATTGAAGTCATTGGTTAACATATCTAGATTGACCTAGGAACGGGTAGGACGTAATCATCTTCTTTTTTTGAAGTAACGTCTCTATTGTATAAGATAAGGTCTAAATACCACACTATTATATGTCTACACATGTTTAGTTCTATTTCTTTCCTTTTTCTTTCAGTGAACAAGTTGGCAATGGACACCATCTCTTACGTAAACAAACTGCAGCATTTTGTCTCGGAAGTTGCTTAAGTTAAAACTGTAGAGTCTGGCCTAAGCAATTAGTTTGTAGTGGGGGGATTTGTTGAACAAACACAAATATTTAAAAAAATAACAACACACAATTGTCTACAAAACATTTCGTTCGCGGCTCAACGTTCTCTCTTGGAGAAAAGAACAGCAATTGTATACACGACCTTTATGCTCCATTGGCTAGATTAATTTAATTAGTTTGTCAGAATTTTGTGAGTTACTTGAAACAAGGTTTGATGAGCTAAATATACAAAGCCCAGATCTTACCCATAAAACACATTAACGCTAACCGCACCTTTTGAAGGGGTCCTGAAATGACACCTACAACTTAGAATTCAGGATCACGAATCAAGAATTATATTTTCTTCAGTTTCAGACTCCACTATCATATTTCTCACTAGAATAAAAAGTGACTTCTAGTTGAAGTTTAAATTTATGTTCTGCTAAACTAGATGAAAGAGTGAACACTAGGATTATTAATGTGTCAATGTGTTGTTCTGGTTTTGTTTTGTATATTGGAATTGTTAAGTAGCTTGATGCTTTAGACTTTTTTATTTTTATACTTTTTCATAGTTTAAATGAAAAACAAAATGTATTAGTCAGATTTTGATCCGTTGATTTGTCTGTGTCTGTGTCTGTAAGATTGTCTTCTATCTCTACATTTTTGTCTTTCTTTACATTGGTCTTTTCTTATTCGTTCTTGTTCAAACTAAGACTTTTTCTGTCTGCCTCTAGCCTCTCTAGACTTTTTCTGTCTGCCTCTAGCCTCTCTAGACTTTTCTGTCTGCCTCTAGCCTCTCTAGACTTTTCTGTCTGCCTCTAGCCTCTCTAGACTTTTCTGTCTGCCTCTAGCCTCTCTAGACTTTTCTGTCTGCCTCTAGCCTCTCTAGACTTTTCTGTCTGCCTCTAGCCTCTCTAGACTTTTCTGTCTGCCTCTAGCCTCTCTAGACTTTTCTGTCTGCCTCTAGCCTCTCTAGACTTTTCTGTCTGCCTCTAGCCTCTCTAGACTTTTCTGTCTGCCTCTAGCCTCTCTAGACTTTTCTGTCTGCCTCTAGCCTCTCTAGACTTTTCTGTCTGCCTCTAGCCTCTCTAGACTTTTCTGTCTGCCTCTAGCCTCTCTAGACTTTTCTGTCTGCCTCTAGCCTCTCTAGACTTTTCTGTCTGCCTCTAGCCTCTCTAGACTTTTCTGTCTGCCTCTAGCCTCTCTAGACTTTTCTGTCTGCCTCTAGCCTCTCTAGACTTTTCTGTCTGCCTCTAGCCTCTCTAGACTTTTCTGTCTGCCTCTCTTTTTTTGTAACTGTAACGTTAACATGAAATGTTGGTATCGTGTCCCAGAGACTGACCAACCAATGCAGCAGGACATTGTCCCAGAGACTGACCAACCAATGCAGCAGGACATTGTCCAACGCTGCTAGCATTCAAGTTGACGACGAATGACTTAATGTTGTCTGATTAGATTATTTACAAAAAAATGCTTCAAGAAAGAAAATATTATTTTACATTACGTAATATTATTAGCAATGTAAACATTATGACCTACACTAAAGATTTGTTACATTTTGGGTTAAGGTAATGCACTTAGTATAGGTAGAGATTAAAAGTTTTTGTTTTAATTATAACTAGGTCACTTTGTTGTTCTTTTCTTTTTTGTTTTAATCTACACTATCTACACGTCGTAACTGTCTCTTATATAGGTCAACTGTGACGGATCAAAGAATGTCTCTCATATTGGTCAACTGTGACGGATCAAAGAATGTCTCTCATATTGGTCAACTGTGACGGATCAAAGAATGTCTCTCATATTGGTCAACTGTGACGGATCAAAGAATGTCTCTTATATAGGTCAACTGTGACGGATCAAAGAATGTCTCTTATATAGGTCAACTGTGACGGATCAAAGAATGTCTCTTGTTTAGCGTCATAGTGTACCAGGGGGAGGCTGCCCATTAAGAAACCTGATGTCACATATTGGCAGCTTGACGCCCGCTATTCGCGAAAGCACCGCACACTTTCTATCATCATCATCATCAAACTCCGTTTTGAGTGAGGGCTTGAGAGGCTTAAATCCTCTTTTGCAAAAGCCCTAGACAGAAACCCTGCTGTCTTGCGTAGTACATACATGTCACCATACAGGTCAAGAATTTTTGGTTTCTCAGACCTGTCGAGACGGAGATCAGAAAGTCTGGGGCAGTCAAACAGGATATGAGGCACGGTTTCGTCTTCTTCCCCGCAGCGGGGGCACCTTGAATTGAAATTTGTCCATAGCCATTGGTATTCTTTTATTTTTGATATTTCGCCAAAATACCGCAGTCTAGATACAAAGCATTTTTATAAAATATCACAAATTACGTATTTCTAAATATTTTTTATCTTTTCCCCTAAGATGCTTTTTTTTAATGTGCCTTACGTCATTTCCGATTCCTTTTAGACACAAAAACAATCCTACTAGCTTTAATAAGATAGATGTAGAGACTTTATCTTTTTGAGAGAGAGAGAGCATATAAATTCTGGCACTAGATCTATTGTACTTTCGCTACATTCAAAATACTGTGATAAACGATTACAATAAATAAAACCTAATTGATATCACTTTTTATGTAGAGAACAAAATACAAAAATAAATGTAGAAATGGGAACGTGAATGTGGCATTCTGTTTGGGTCCTTAGGAGGATGCATTTTTTTTCTCTCTGATGGTATGAAGGAATGTATTCTGTACCTTATACCATGAATATATACATTGCTTGCATTAAGATTATTATTTTTTTTTTTTTTATTTTTTGCAAAAAAAAAGTAAAACAAACCCAAAAAAGGGGAAATAACAATGGATTGAATTGAGAAGCTGAAAAAAAGTCATAGAGTGTACGAGGGACTAAAATTTTGTTTTCAACCGGAGTGGTTGTGGGGGAGAGTATAAGTGGAGCTGCTGCCAGCATTAATGGGCCCAAAATAGGAGTTTGTGTATTTGTCGGAGGCACATTATGAAGCGGGTCTTTCAAATCAATGTCGGGACAATTACGATGCACAGCTTTAAAAAAGGGGGTTTTCAGAGAGCGAACAAGAGGAGAAAGAGAGAGACAGCGGGCCGTACAATTTCATTATAATAGATACACTCATTCATGGGTTAGGTTGATCGTTAAAATGTGATCGTTGAAAGAACAGAAGGATGTGTTCCGGCCATAATAAGCAATATGGGGGGGGGGGGGGTTAGCCGATGTGTTCTGCTAGTATAGAATATATTTCTACGTTACCACTGTCTCATGGATCAAGAAATCTCTAAAACGGTTGTACTGGTCTGCTTGAAATTTAGTGCACAATTTCCTTTTACCTCTGAGGCGCTTGCTAAGAAACGGTTTTGACAGATTCGTTACCTGACTACCGCTATTAGCTAAATAACGCAAGTTTTCTGGAACCTTTGAATTTATTTTTTTTGTATTTTCCCCAAAAGGCCGCAGTCTGAATATAAAGCATTGAAAATAATCAAATTAATTATGTATTTTTAAAGTATTTTTTTAAATTTTTTTCCTAAGTCTACTTATTTTTAATATGCCTTAGGTCAATAGCGCTTCCTTTTAGACGCAGTGCAAATAAAATTTTATTCAATAATACTAATACTCTAAAAGCATAAAAAAAGAAACATCTAGAGTCTATTTCTTTGTTGCTTTATTTGAGAGAGAGAGCAAGGAATCATGCTATTATCTCTTATTTCCAAAGGAAATAAAAGATTACAATTAATAGGGGCGGGGGTTACGGTAGAAAAGCAAACTATGGCACATATTAACTATTGACTCGAGAAGCCGAAGAAACAGTCACATAGAGACTTGATGTAGGACTCATTTTGTTGTACGTACATGAGCAGCAGGCTGTTTCATTTCATTGGAACACACACACTAGTGTATAGGGTCCAAAAGTAAGCTAGGGGTATCGTTCAAATGTGGCCCGTTGATTGAAATTTAAAAAAAAAAAAAGAAAAGGAGGCGATGTTCCAACCATTATAAACAATATAAAGGTAAATAATCAACGGGTGTAGCCGGTGTGTACTGCTAGTACCGTGGCTTTTTATAATTATATTCCGACATATCAGGTCTAAACAATAATGTGTATATTCCCCAAGGACCAATGTATTAAAAAAAAGGCCGAAAAGAACTTATAAAGCCAGCCAATAGTTCTCAGAAAGCTGTTACACAGAGACGTTCTAGTGTAGAGTGAAAGTATTTCTACATGTAATTAAACACTTTCTGATGGAGAATTACTTCAAAATGCAGGATTCAAGTTTTCAAAGTTTTACCCCCCGATAAGAGAAAGTATTTTGAAACAGTAAGTTTCTTTCCAAATAATATAACCTCTAGATTTGAATTAGATAATCGAAAAGTAACAATACATCTCAGATAGCTTCAAGTCTCTCTCCAGTTACTATGCACGAATATACCGATGTCTCTATTTGCAGCGCAACATAGATAAACATTTTTCTGCCACTGAGGAGTTAGAATGCATATGATCCTTATAGGGAACAACAAAAGTGTCACATATTTTAGATGAATTAGTGGAGGGTCTGAAAATTATTAGGTATCTAAATTGAGGATATGCAATATTACGACAGATGGAGCTCTATGTATGTGAGGAAAGATATATGGGTCTGTTAAAATGTTCAATCAATATATCACAAAACATACAAACATCATAAAGGACGTCATTATCTTCTTTTTTTTTTAAAGTAACGTCCGTAATATATAAGATAAGATAGGATACAGCGAGCCATTTTCTATAAAATTGCCCTAAAGATAAAACTCAATGTAACTTTAACACTTGTACTTATTATTCGCTGACGTGGGTTTACTCAAAGACTTATTTCTAGAGACCCATAATTATAATCTATCTGAACACTCTGATTTGCTTGATTGCACAAAGGTAAGATGTCGCAGGATGTGGGAGTGGACAATACGACGAATGCGTAACGCACACTTCCATGAACAATTTTAAATAGTTGAAGATTCGGCTTCTTCTTGGTTTTTGTTTTTTGCATATTTTTTTTTTACAAATCTCCCGTCACATGAACGTATAAGCTTATAGCTTGAGTTCATTGAACTGCAATCAATTCTCTCAATTCTTTCTAAATGTTTAATGGTTGAGAGCAGACCGTTATTTCTTCTACACACATTTGCATGAAGGTTGCTCGTTGTTCTATTAAGCTGGTTTTAGGTAATGTAGAGAAGCTGCGACTATCCTCATCATTATGTACTTCTCTTTCTCCATACACAGCCAAGCAATGCAACAGCGCCGGTCTTATGGTATTATAAATACACAGCCAAACAATGCAACTCTCCTACAGCGCCGGTCTTATGGTATTATAAATACACAGCCAAACAATGCAACTCTCCTACAGCGCCGGTCTTATGGTATTATAAATACACAGCAAAACAATGCAACTCTCCTACAGCGCCGGTCTTATGGTATTATAAATACACAGCCAAACAATGCAACTCTCCTACAGCGCCGGTCTTATGGTATTATAAATACACAGCAAAACAATGCAAAACTCTACAGCGCCGGTCTTATGGAATTATGAATACACAGCCAAACAATGCAACTTCCTACAGCGCCGGTCTTATGTTATTATAAATACACAGCCAAACAATGCAACTTCCTACAGCGCCGGTCTTATGGTATTATAAATACACAGCCAAACAATGCAACTTCCTACAGCGCCGGTCTTATGGTATTATAAATACACAGCCAAACAATGCAACTTCTAAATGTCTTGTATATTGCACACCAGAGCATAGAGCGGAATCAAATGAACGTTAAGATCACAGTTAACAAGACAAATATAAAACAAGATTACAAAGACAGTTTGTGTGGAAACACAAACTTAAAATCGGCCCCCGAAGTGGTCCACCCATGCAGGCATCAATATTTTCAGAAAGAACATCCGAATGAAATTATATCAAAGACAAATGAGAGACAAGAATGGAGAAAGAAGGTTGACAGATCTTGTGTAGTGCCCCAACGGTCCAGCAGATCAAAGGATAGGTGCAAGTGAATGCAAAGTTAGATGTGAACCTGGCCTAACTAGTTCCCCTTTCAGACCTTGTGGTTTATAGGGCAGATGATGTAAAGTTCATCTGTTTTTGTGGCCTACTGTTAACGAGGGTGTCATGTAGCCAGCACAACGATCAACTGATCTTTACTTTTCCCCAACTAATGTCCGGTACCCATTAGAGCTGACTCAGAGGCGCCCAAGGATTCCGAGGTTGAAACTCCCAGTCTTCACCAGGATTCGAACCCAAGACCTCCGGTTCGGAAACCAAACGCTTTACCGCTCAGCTACCGCGCCTTCCTAGTCTAACTGAAGTCTTATAATTGATGTAATTGTTTTAAAAAGGCTCAATCTCTTATTCGAATCCTCTGTTCCCTGTAGAAAGGTCTCTGCGGGCCTTAAAGACCTGAAGAGCTTTAGTTTTCGTTTTTTGACAAGAATTCATTAATTCCTTGAGCTCTGTTTAGCTGTGATCGGATTTTTAGCGGCTCCCGAAAGGGGAATAGACGCTATTAGTTTTGTGTTGTCTGTCTGTCCCTCTGACGATCCGTCCTACATCTTGAGAATTTAGACCATTCAAAGTTTTGAAGCAACGGCTACTTTTTTCTTTTTTGAAAGCGAAAAAAATAATTTTTAAAATCAGCTATGCAAGCAGTTTTTTCATCAACTATTCACTATTAATAGTAACAGGTACGGGAGGCTATTTAGTAAGGGAGATGACTATTTACCTTATTTTCTACACATTTATCCATACAGTTTTAGATTTTTTGTAAAAAATGAATTTCCAAGTTAAATACGTTGTTAAATACCAACTACTATATGTACAAAAAAAAAGTTTACCTTTATTTTTAAAGAAATAAAATCTATTTAGTATTCATATAAGTGGAACATCATTTAGAACAACTAGTAATAAGTAGTTTGCTTTAAACCAAATTGTGAACTAATAAGGCACTATATGCCATCCGAGAAAGTTAATGTTCTTTTACGATTAAATACATTTTGTTTGGTTATACAGCCACAATGTAAACTTTTAATTTACTAATTAGAAAAAGATCTTAATAAATAATTACTATTCATTATTCATCGTGCGATATTTGTAAATATAAATAAAACATATTTTTCAGCAAAAAAAACAACTATGCAACTTTGTGGCTACATTTCAATAAAATTTATTTTATTTTTTTCCAACGAGAAGGGGAAGGGCTACTCCAGCTACTTGCTTGATAATATCCCAGACGTTATCTTGTTGCTCGGCACTTCTGCCAACGAGAAGGGGAAGGGCTACTCCAGCTACTTCCTTGATAATATCCCAGACGTTATCTTGTTGCTCGGCGCTTCTACCAACGAGAAGGGGAAGGGCTACTCCAGCTACTTGCTTGATAATATCCCAGACGTTATCTTGTTGCTCGGCACTTCTGCCAACGAGAAGGGGAAGGGCTACTCCAGCTACTTGCTTGATAATATCCCAGACGTTATCTTGTTGCTCGGCGCTTCTGCCAACGAGAAGGGGAAGGGCTACTCCAGCTACTTGCTTGATAATATCCCAGACGTTATCTTGTTGCTCGGCACTTCTACCAACGAGAAGGGGAAGGGCTACTCCAGCTACTTCCTTGATAATATCCCAGACGTTATCTTGTTGCTCGGCACTTCTGCCAACGAGAAGGGGAAGGGCTACTCCAGCTACTTGCTTGATAATATCCCAGACGTTATCTTGTTGCTCGGCGCTTCTGCCAACGAGAAGGGGAAGGGCTACTCCAGCTACTTGCTTGATAATATCCCAGACGTTATCTTGTTGCTCGGCACTTCTGCCAACGAGAAGGGGAAGGGCTACTCCAGCTACTTGCTTGATAATATCCCAGACGTTATCTTGTTGCTCGGCGCTTCTGCCAACGAGAAGGGGAAGGGCTACTCCAGCTACTTGCTTGATAATATCCCAGACGTTATCTTGTTGCTCGGCGCTTCTGCCAACGAGAAGGGGAAGGGCTACTCCAGCTACTTGCTTGATAATATCCCAGACGTTATCTTGTTGCTCGGCACTTCTGCCAACGAGAAGGGGAAGGGCTACTCCAGCTACTTGCTTGATAATATCCCAGACGTTATCTTGTTGCTCGGCGCTTCTGCCAACGAGAAGGGGAAGGGCTACTCCAGCTACTTGCTTGATAATATCCCAGACGTTATCTTGTTGCTCGGCGCTTCTGCCAACGAGAAGGGGAATGGCTACTCCAGCTACTTCCTTGATAATATCCCAGACGTTATCTTGTTGCTCGGCACTTCTGCCAACGAGAAGGGGAATAGCTACTCCAGCTACTTGCTTGATAATATCCCAGACGTTATCTTGTTGCTCGGCACTTCTGCCAACGAGAAGGGGAATAGCTACTCCAGCTACTTCCTTGATAATATCCCAGACGTTATCTTGTTGCTCGGCACTTCTGCCAACGAGAAGGGGAATAGCTACTCCAGCTACTTCCTTGATAATATCCCAGACGTTATCTTGTTGCTCGGCACTTCTGCCAACGAGAAGGGGAAGGGCTACTCCAGCTACTTGCTTGATAATATCCCAGACGTTATCTTGTTGCTCGGCACTTCTTCCTGCTATTACTGGAAGTGCAATGGTTCCAATTTCTTTAATGGCATCCCATAAATTATCTTGTTCCGTTCTTTTTCCAACATTTTTTAAGACATTAATGATTTCTCCAATGGAGATGTCTTGTTGTGGCTGAACCTGATACAGATAAATACAAACATAAATGAGATAGGTACAGATATAAATCAAATAGGTACAAATATAAATATTTTGTAATAGTTATTTTATCAAGTACAACCTTAAATTCTGCAACTCGAGAAACGACTATGGGTTATCTCATGGAAATTAGCTGAAAGCCTGGACATTAGCAAAGGTCTGAACAATGTCGCCCACAAAGCTTTCCCCCTATTTACTTAACTGATCTATCCAAAGGAATCGTATCAGCCATTACTTGAGGGACCAGTGGCAGGCTCTCCCTAGGTGTAGCATTCTGTGCTGCAAGCTGCCTAAGAGTTGCAGGCTCCTGATTTGTCTTCATGTTTGACTCTTAAAGCCTTTCGCTTGTCTGGCTTTAGTAGCAAGGAAGAAGAGTTTTGAATTCAGAGTTGTTCTTCTCCTAGGTGTGTAGCTATTTAAGGCTAACGATCCCGAAGTTAGCCCAAAGATGACTGGGTTTAGTCTCCAGTTACTCGTCTTAGGCTGAATTTCCTTTCAAAGATAACAGTTACGCCAAGCTCAATATCTTGTCCAGAACGAAACAAACATTTAAACAGCCTAGATCAAATGAAACCATTTTCACGATTGAAATGGAAGCGGTTAAGTTTACTAAAAGCTATTTTTTATTCGCAATTTCGATAGATATGTTTTTACAAATATAATTCCTTCCGCTTTGAGCTCTTATTTACACTTTTATTTTTGGTGAGAAACTTTTTCACGTTTTAGATTTTTTAGTATTCTTTTTTTTTTACACAGACCTTGATCTAGATCATAGAATTAGTTCTATTCAAGAATATTGTTGCCTATTAAACGTGTTAGTGTGTGTATGTGTTTTTTAGAGGGATGTATAATACTTTTGTGGAGATAAATTCTCTCCTAAATAAAGTGCATCTCTAGCTTTACATCTATAGCTGATAAAAGACAAAGAAATGTAAAGAGCTGATTAATTTTCGAAAAGTGATGTTTCTTCATTCAAACTGTTCAATGGGAAGAGCAAAGCTTTAATGATTTCTTTATAAGTGCTTCTATAATTTACGAAATATATTTATAGTGCCGGGGTAATTATCATATGATAAGATGCACTGATTTAAAGAAGGGTATACTTTGTTTAAAACTGTTCTTTACTGGTCTTTCATTTGAGGGATGCAAAAAAAAAGAGGGGGGCGCATTTTAGGTTCGTAATTATAATGGTTTTCTTTTAGTGGATGCCTACAAATTAAGCCATGTTATTGTAATTCTGAATGTTCCACTGAATATGCAAGAGCCAAAATGTGTTTTGTTTGGGAAGAGATGTTTCATTTAAAAGTAGTGTGTTTGTATTTTGTGTGTGTTAGTAGTAATAGGTTGCAAGCTTTTACATGTTCCTATTTTATAAACTTTATATTTTAATTTGTACTTAATATATTTTATTTATACATATATATTTATAATAATGTAATAAATAAAGCGAATGTGTAAATGTAAAAATAGTATGAATGAAGAAGCCATCAAATCAAAAAAGCTAATCTACTTAAATCCATTTTTTCAAATTAAAACATTTGCGTGTAGGCCTATATATATTTGATTAAAATTTGAAATGAATAGACTTGATTTTGTATGTTCATGTGTTACAGTATAAAGTAGATCTTGGGTTAGACATAGATCTAGATCCAGACTAATCTAGAGTTAAAAATTGGCTGTTATAGAGTTCATTCATGCTGCTTGAAGGCTTTGCTCTGAATTCATGAATGAATATAGATCTAGGCCTATCTCAACACGGCTACGCAGCTCTAGCGAACCGCGAACGAATGTACCCAAAATGATTTAGAAAAACAAATTTGAATGTTAATTTGATAAAAATATGAAATCAATGGACTTTAATTAGTATGTTCATGAGTTAAAGCATAAAGTAGATCCTGAGGTAGACATAGATCTAGATCTAGACTAATCTAGAGTTAAAAATTGGCTTTTATAGAGTTCATTCATGCTACGTGAAGGCTTTGCTCTGCGCATGCGTGACCTTTTTCATGAATGAATATAGGCCTATTTCAACACCGCTACGCAGTTTTAGTGAACAGCTAACGAATGTATTAAAAATGCTTTACAAAAAACAAATTTGAATGTTAATTTGATTAAACTATGAAATGAAAGGACTATAATTAGTATGTTCATGTGTTAAAGCAGGCACGTCAAACTCATTAAGGTGTATGGGCCACATAGAAAACTTACTAGGACCTGAGGGGCCGCAGCAAAAAAAAAAATCAGGTGCAAACAGCCTACTAATTTTTTTGTGAATTAGAAATAATGTAATAGAATACAATAATTAATGGCATACCTGTCCCTTGCTAAATTTGTAGTACTATTGGCTAATTAAAAATACTTTGATTACGCATTATTTTCTTTGTCCTGATGCTTGACATCTTTTCTGGGATACCATTTTATTAATGTCAGGTTGAAATTCGTTTGCCACTGACGCTTTCATCACAGATGACAAAATTTTGATCAGATAATCTCGAACGGTGAGGTGTTTTTGTAGCTTTTATTATGGAAAAGAACTGCTCATAGAGACCAGAGCATGCAAACATAGCTAGAATTCTGACTGCAAATTTCCACAATTCAACATACCGTTCAGGGTAAATAACTGTACAATTTTGGCACAGCCGTTTCAATATACTTCGATTTCAACTAAGAAACTGACTGCTATTCTATCAGCTCTAGTTGCACATTTCCAGCAGCATTTTCAGAATCAAATGAGAATGGAGATACAAAAACACGAAAATTCTTGCTCTTATGGAACGAGCTGAAAGCATCTACTAACGATTCTAGGTGTAAGACATATTTACCAAATGTCGCAACCCTATTTAATCTTTTTAGTTCCTGACACGTTGAGAAGTGAACAAGATTTTCACTTCATATTTGGTTTATCCACAGTCTTAATTTGAAAGCATTTCACATGATTACACGCAGTTGTGACAATTTTGTCTTTACTTTGAAGTTTCAAATTCAAGTCCTGCAGGTGACCAGTGGGATCAACTTCTAATGCTAAATCCTGAACACATTCGTCAGTTTGGAAATGTTCAACAGGCTCAACTTTCATGTTCAGAAACAATACAATTTCCTCACGCAGTGCAAACAATCTCTTCAATATTATATGTCATGAGAGCCAGCGGACTTCTTTGTTGTAGGGAACACAATCAAATTCATGTCCAATGTCATCCAGAAACATTAAAAATTGGTAAGCATTAAAACCACGGGCACAAATAAAATTGAGAAGCGATTGAAAACGGTCTTATGACATGTTGAAACTGTAATTGCTATGCACAGAAAGTTTCTTGGTCAATGAAGCACTGAATTTGAGCAAATTTAAAATTATCATCAGTCTCTCTTATTTTTGCAAGTAACTTTGCATCAAAACCATTTCATTTCATGGTTTGTGCGCCATACCTAGTTAGACTAGATAGTTTTACCAAAGATAAATTGTACTGCTATATCATCTCCTGTCATTTCTCAAAAACATCCTCGCTTGTTGTGGTGTTATGCATAGAACAGAACTCAAGTAGTTCCTCGTGTATGTCAAAATTCCTGTCACAGGTCCTTATGAATATAGCCAACTGTGCTACACCCTTTACACCAGTTGACTCATAGAGAGCCAATGAAAATAATTCAACATCAGCTATTTTGTTCTTTAATTGTTCACGCAACCTGACTGACATGTCACTGTGTCACTAGTTAACGCTATTTCTTTGAATGCTTTCACCTTTTCTGGACTAATTACTTCAGCTCTAACGACACACTCCTTCATAAAATCACATTTATTAAATGATTTGCAATGGCTTACAGTGACAAAATGTAGCTTGCTTTCACTGCAGACTCACCCTCGTTGTTCAGTTTAACAAGTACTTTTTTTCAATTCAAGTTGCTTGTCATCTCTAGTTTTCCAGCTTAATAGTTTAACTTTTTTAAAATAATTTTTTAGGTGGCCAAGGGGGCCGCATGCAAGGTGGTCGCGGGCCGCATGCGGAGTTTTAAACCTAGGAATAGACTCAGTAGAGAGATGTGTTAATGTGTAACCATTTGGTAATGTCTAATGAAAGAATGTGCATCGCGATATCTAAATTCGCAGATACAAATAACGAATTAATGTAAAAATGCTTTTGAAACACAAATTTGAAGGTTAATTTTATTAAATAATGAAATCAATAAACGATATTTTGTATTATCATGTGTCAAAAAAAACAAACTATAAGTGCAAAGTTTAGTTCTTAAAATTAGATGTAGATCTAAATCCTCTAGATCTTTTCTCATTTCAACATTGTAAACATGGCCTAGATCCATAAAATACTCTAGCTGTAATAGAGTTTGTCTTTTTTTTTTTAGGGTCTTAAGTTTGTTTTAGGGCCACAATAAATACACTAAGGTCTAAGTTGGTACCCAACGAACATTTCTGCCAAGTTTTATCAAGATTGGTCCAGCGGTTTTTATTTCTATACGGGGACATACATACATACTTACATACGCCAAACATTCTACTTTATATATTAGGTTTCTGCAGCTTTAAGGAAGTAGCATTATTGTTTAATGGTTGAAGTTTACTTTGAGTCTGCGTTCATAATATTTGAGTGCAAATAAATTAAATTTGACTGTCAATATAAACTCAGTAAAACAAAACAAAAAAATTAAAACAAAATTGGTATTCTTCCTGTAACATGTGTTAGTAATGTTAATCTGAATTTAAATACAAACACGAAATATAAATATCACTTATCAAAATGTAGGCCTATTGGTTTTCATGCAGGCATTATTTAAAAAATGCAGTGTTTTAGCTACAGAAATAAAATTCAAACGCAGTCTGAATTTGATCATATCGCCATTTGATCAGCACTTTTATTAATTTTCCTTATAGATCTGTTTCATTAAAGTTTCTAACATTTGTTTATCATTCCTACTTGTAACATTTCTTTTTGTTTGATCTGCATTCAGTTGTATACACGTTGGTTTGATGTTGTCCCATACTTTAATTAAGCTTTTATACAATTCATGTCACATTAATGTCTCACTAATTTGAATGTCTGTCAGATTAAATACTCAAACTACAAGTACGAGAAAATGCTTTGAAAACGTCATAAAAAACAAAGATGTGGTCAATGTTTCCAGTTCTTAACGCTAGAAAGACAGAAAGTGAAAATGGTGATATAGTATTGATTCACATTTGGAATTTTAGGCTCAGTACTTGATCGTTTACCTAAAAACTTGAAAAGAACGAGACCTGTCCCCCTGATACCAGATTGTTATTCTATAGACTTACCGGAAGTGCAGACACGCATCCCATCAAGAAGAGAGGAAGAAGTATTGGAAAAAACATGGTGATTGTTCTTTGGTAACAGCCTTGAAATAAAGTCAAAACATTTTACTGAACTGAGATTGCATTTAAGAAGCATTTAAAATAGTAATGTGTACTAAACATTTGAAAATCTACCCTCAGAATTATTTTTTCTTACATTTCTAGACTTAGAGTCTCTTACATACTAACACACACACACACACACACACACACACAAATGAGCGGGTTTCCAAACACTATAAATAGGTATCTAGAAAATACAAAAACTTTCTTGACGCAGTATCATTTCCGTTTTGAGTGTGATATGGATCAAAAATGTACAATTAAGCAAATTGGATTTTAGCAAATACATTCTTTTCAAAAGTTGGATACAATAAAACATGAACAAATGCACACGTCTACCAAACCAAGTTGAAGCAAATCTCTACACACTACACTCCTTAGGTTTACCAATCAATGTCTTACTAATGAAGTTCCGAGTCGGCACTTAACATGACAATGAAACAGAGCGTCTATTTATACTTCCAAGCTATCTCGTTGTCGTGAGTTTTATCATCCAGATGTTGATTCTGAAGACAATCTACTTATCATCTAATTAGGTAACAGCAATCACAGAAAGCATTTATTAACATTTAAAAAATCAATCGTGCTTTAAAAAAATTGTAAATACTTTTTTTTTGTTAAGGAAAGCTAATATTAAACATACTTGTATCAATTCCTTTGCATCAAACATGTCACTAAATTTGTAATAGATCTAGACCATCAATATAAATCTGTGCGAGTAGAAATATTTTTTGACCAATAGTTTTTTTAAGCGCTATTTCATGTACAATATCTTTACCGTGTTCGATAACAAACAAAGTAATTAATTACCAATTAATTTATTGAATAATTGGTTCATTTTTTAATTGTTTCTTGTGTTGTCGGGTAAAAGAAGAAATGAATGTGTCAAATTTCAGCTTGACCCGAGATTGTGTGTGGGAGAAATAACGTGTACAAACTTTGCACAGGACAGAGTGAGTTGATAGAAGCAAAGTTATTAACAAAATTAAAATTCAATATTGAAATGCTAAATTTAAGTATAGCATAAATAATTCTTCAGAGACGACTGAGATGGATAGGTCACACCCTTCACAAGCCTGCCTCCAACATAATAAAGGCAAGACCTAATCCGGAACACCCAAGGAAAGGGGGAGAGGGGACGACCCTAGAATACATGGCGTTTGGAAGAAGATGCAAAGTGTTGATGGTCTGTGCGTTGATAAGTATAAATGTTGAATGTTGATGTTGTTTGCGAGTTCGAGTTCGACTCAATCAACAGCATCAACAATAAAAGATAAATGGAATCACTACAGCTGATCACTTCAAACACTTTCATGCAGAATAAGGGGCACAGTCCTCTCTCGTCGCTAACTTGGGTCGTGCTTCCTTCTTGTCCGTTGCAACTCTATGTCTGTTCCTACTTTTTAAATTACTCGTCACGTTATTACAGAAATACCCGATTCAACTCAACTTCTACGCGTCTTGTGTCATTGCACGAGCAATGAGGTTGTTCCGGATTTCTGACCTACTTTAACCAAAGTCACGTGACTGTTGGACAACAAAGAGAAGAATGGCCTTGACTTCCTATAGTTCCATTGCTGTTGCTCCTCTGTTTTTACAAGATTTTACATTCACAAATATTTTAAAATATACAGAGTACATCAACGAACTTTTGAATGTTCAAATAACTATACGAATGTTTTCATAAAGGGCCAAGAACTGTTTAAGGATAGGTTTATCAATGAAATTTCCTTTATAGTCCATGACAAACGTCAACACATTGCAGATGAAACATTCACATACAGAAGATGTTTTTACAAACGTTCTTGCAAGATTAAAAAAAAGCTTGGTGTAAATTACACACACACACACGCGCGCGCGCGCGTGCACGTACACACACACACATACATACATACATATATATATATATATATATATATATATAGATAGATAGATAGATAGATAGATAGATAGATAGATATGGGATAATAATATCATATTAGTTGAAACATTGTTATCCGGTTATTTTCATAAAATGAAACAATTTTTAACGTTATGTATTTCATATTCCGCCTATTCCTAATACATTATGTACATCGATAACATTAAGAATTTTGAAAATGTTTGTTGGATATATGACGTATTATTATGTTCTTAAAAATTCTATCATTTTTAAGAAATTCACTACAAAATGTTACATTAAAGTTTCAAAAATGCGTAGACCAAGTAGATCTAGATCCATTTTATTACTTAGAAACCAAATATGAAAGGGCGGGGTAAGACATATTTGGCCTGTGTCTACTATACAAGTAGATCTAGATTTATCCTTGACTATCAGATGTGTGATGTGTTGTTTGTTCGCTAAACGACTCAAGCCTATTACGCACAAGGAAAAGCGCATGGTAGTATTTTCATCTTTTATAACAACTAGTCAACATATCGACTACACACTAGACTAACTCTAGAGCTATCTGACCAATTCAATACACAGTGGTCTGCTGTCCAACTTTTAGTGCTCTACTCAAGTTCAGGCTTGTTTACTTTTGGGCAGAGAGGAAGGGGGGATGACAGTGTTACTTTTTTTTTCTAGGATTGGTTACCCGAATGGTAAGAACTGTAAGTGTAGTCATTGTAGATCAAAAAATCTAGATCTCAGTATGACAGATTATACTAATTATAGGCCAACGCCCCTTCGGTCCCTTCTATCAAAGGTTTTACTCTTTGTTTTAGTTTCAAGTATAAGAAAATGTATCTCTCGGGGAGAATCCGGAACTAGCTCATTGGGCTAAACGTCGGGACAGTTGGAGAGACTCGCCCAGACGCCTGCAGGAAGCTGCTTGGCTGTTTATGCCCCAGACGGGACCACAGGCAGAGAGAGAGAGAGAGAGAGACTCAAGATTCCCTAAGAAGTTTGTCGTACTTTGTAGTCTCTCACAAAGTGTTGCCCTGAACCTCAAATGTACTCTTGTGGTTATGTCAAGCTCTTGCTCTCTGGTTTTGATATCATTTCTATGTGTGTTTTTTAGCGGCCCCCGAAAAAGCAAAAGACGCTATTAGTTTTGTGTGGAATGTCTGTCCGTGCGTCCCATTTAGATCTAGTAAACTAGAAAAGATAGTGAAAATCCGACTTCATGATATATTAGACCATTCAAAGTTCTGATGCAACGGCTCCTTTTTTTCTGAAAAGCGAAAAATCTAATTTTTAAATCACTTATGTAAGCAGGTTTTTTTTTTTCATAAAAATACACCACTTTTAAAACTATTCACTCAAGCCCGCAGCTACCTATTGTGCAATGTGTGCATTGCACGCAGGCGGCCGAATGTAAGGGGCGGCCAAATCATTATTTCAAGATTTTTTTAAAAAATTTTAGTTTAATAATAATAATAAAATTACTTAAATATTTTAATTAAATTCTAATTATTCCATTATCCTTTGAAAACTTGCGGAGTGGGGGGGGGGGGGGGGGACGATATTCGTACAATAAGTTATTTTGGAAACTTTACAAAGAAAAAAAAATAGCGGCGCGCGGTGGATTCCCATAAGCACAGACATCCCTGGCATTGAATTTTCGCAGGTTGTTTGCAATATTGTTTCGATATGAATAGCCCGCCCTGTAAGTAGATCTAGAAAGTTAATTTTAAAACATTGTTCCTTTTATTTAAAATGGCTGTTAGTTGAAAGTAGAATTTTTTGGCCGATCATAGAGTGTAGATGTAGTTCACTTGTGTTCCAGTTTAAAATAAATTTTAATTACCTTCTTTTAGTATTAAGTTTCTCAAACTTTGGGTCCTCCCCCTAGGGTGGGGGGTGGCGCAACTTCTTGACAAAAGGGTGTGTTTTAGAGTGTGTGTGTGTTTCCTAGGCGGCAGTAAGAAGAGGTTAAGCGATGGATTAGTGGTTATGCATTGAGGATGATGAAATAAGCGTAATGCAAATGTGAAACGGCAGACAATCTTGAGACATAAAAGTGTAAAGACGTTGTTTTGTGGTGAGCTAGATTTCGTTTAAATACCAGTATATTTCATTAATACTACATCTCAATCTCAAGTTAAATCTGTGAATATTGTAGTAACAGTTTGGCTAGATTGGTTGATAATATTGTAGTAACAGTTTGGCTTGATTGGTTGATGTTCACATAAGAGGTTTTTTCAAGTTATTTAAAATTTATTTCAGTAAAAATATAAAACGCCTTTATTGTGTTAATTGTGTTTCTAACGACAAACCAACGACTAACTAACAAGAAGAGGGGGCGTCGAACAAAATGTTTTATTTTCAGTGTAACTTATCTGAATATTAGTAAAATTATATGTTTAAAAATTAAAATATATTAAGTAGGAGATGTCGTTTTATCTTCTAATAAGAACTTGCTAAAAATATAATACGACATGAATATTCGAACTGGAGAGCTCCAGCCTCCTAAACCTGTTAACCACTGGGTAAGGCAAGTGCTCATGAAATTAGAGGGTAATAGTTATCTATTGTTAGGGTCAAACTTTTGAGCAAAGTATACTAAGGACCTATTGCACTTTTTTGCACCGTCACATCAGTCAAGCACAGTTTCTTTTCCTTGTTTAATGCCAAACAAAATAATTAACTTCCTATAGCTAATAACCTAATTGGTTAATCAACTATTGGAATGGATTGGTTCTTGGGTTGTCAGGTGCAAGAAATATTTATGCAAAGTTTCAACTTGACCCGAGATTGGGTGTGGGAGAAATAACGTGTACAAACTCTTTATCAGACAGACAGAGAGAATGAGTTGATAGAAGCTTTGTGAAAATATTTTCCAATCCAATTAACTCTCGCGCCTCAAACTAATAAATAATTACTTGAGGTCAACAATTCTAGATTTGTTTTTTTAAACATACAATAATAATTTTTTTTTTGTAAGCTTAAGTGTACTATTTTTTAGATTCTCTTCATGGCTCAAGAGTTTTACAAGAAAAAGTAAAGGAAAGACCACTCTCTTATTTCTGCGGATAGTCACCCCACGAAAAAAACAAGAGGGGGGGGGGGAGAACAAGTATTCACCGGTCACTACGGATGGCTGCCTGGCAGTGCGGTTTGCGCGCTGGACTGTCGTTTGGATTTATCGATAGTCCCGGGTTCCAACCCTGCTCGCTCCCATCCCCTAACTAACAACAAGGAGAGGGGGGGGGGGGGTCGAAAAATTGTTTTTATTTTCAGTGTAACTGATGATCTTATCTGAATATTAGTAAAATTATATGTTTAAAAATTAAAATATATTAAGTAGGAGATATCGTTTTATCTTCTTATAAGAACTTGCTAAATGTAGACCGCTTTTTGCGGGTTCGTATGCAACAATATGGGTGAAAACGTTTTGAAGAAGAAATTTTAAAATATCTCCGCTAATGTGATTCTTCTGGATTTTTAGTCTCAGAATAGTCGAATTTCTTTCCGTCTATTGCACTTTATTAAAGTGACGACTTTTGTGTAGAAAAAAAAAACGCCCGCGACGGAGACGTCTTACTTAACAGGAAAAATATTTTTAAAAACATCACGCCCATTACAGAAGTACGAGCGTAATATGTAGAGGCCTACCTAGAATGTCCCTCGCATAATACTATTGCTTTATTATAAGATTTAAAATGGCCCTCGACTTTTTTAAAAAATTAGGATGAGCAGTGCGTTCTGAAAGAAAAAACATCAATGTAAGCCTTTTTAAAATTCTCTATACTTACTAAGTAAAAAAGGCTTAAACCCCTTGCCGACTTGAGCGAAAACCTGCCGCATCTTCAATTCTATCTCCATGAAGAAACTTTTACAACGCTTAAAATTTATGTAGGCAACACCATTTCGGAAAATAAAATGCCCATTATTTTTGGTGAAATGCCATTTCCTAAATTTGGATTCTATACATAGTGTTAAAAATTATAAATAAAAAATAAAACCTAAATATTGTGTTTCTTTTCTTTTTCATTACATTCTTTAAAAAAATGCAAAGTTAAAATTGACAACAAAACATCTAAGAGGGCATGGGGATACGACAACGATGTGAATAGGAAAGAAAAAGGAATCGTCTACAAAAATAGATTTAAATCAAAGAGCGCTTTAGGTTGTTTTTTTTTACATTTGTATTTCTAAGTTAAGTAAGTTCTATTAGACTAATTACTACATTTACAAACAAAAATGTTAACTTTTTTAAGAGAAAAAATCTATTTTAAATCCATTTAAGTCGGACATAATTTAAAACAATGATTAATAAGTAGTTTTTCATATTATCACGTGAACTGCAGTGCTGCCCTATGGCGTTAGAACACTGAACTAAAGTAAATTTCTTTTTCTTTTTTACGAAAATGTTTTTTTCTTGAGGAATAAGAGATTGTTCCTTTACAAAACAATTACAGAAATTATAGATTCATTATAAGACATTAGTAAGGCCAGGTTCACATCTAACTTCCCATTCACTTTCACCAATCCTTTGGTCTGTGAACCGCTGGGCACCACACAAGATCCGTCAACCTTCTTTCTCCATTCTTCTCAGAATTTCATTCTGATGTTCTTTCTGAAAATATTGAAACCTGCCTTTTTACCTGCATGGGTGGACCACTTCGGGGGCCGAGTTTTGAGTTTGTGTCTCCACACAAACTGTCTTTGTAACCTAATTTTTTAAAGTATCGAGTTTATTTTCGTGTAAAATATTTGCATCAGAAAAAGATATTTATAAAGTGAAGTGAAATTCAAAAGTGTTGGGTGAGAAAAACTTTTTATCACAAAGTTTATACCGCTCGATGGATTAGTTTGGCATAATGATTGTTGCTTCCTGTTCGCACTCTATGCATCCTTTGAAAACTGCAACGTAGTCAAATTTTCAGCGCAGTTTAGTAGCAAGATGAAATATTGTACCCCACCCGACCTACCCCTCCCCGAAACGGGGTGCGGGCGGGCACATTTATATTTTAAGAGGTCACACAATTTGTGTACAGATTATTTAATTTTCTTAATAATATATGCTAATGTATATTATATTTAGAAGTGCCTAGATTGATTGATCTATCACTAATTCTTCCACCGTGGACGACAAAATACCAAAATTTAACCAGCTATTATGTTCCGTGTGCCTAGGACAACTAAGCACGTTTCACGATTGAAACTAACGCGGTTAAATGTACAGAAAACGTCGCGATTTCGACCCAACCTATTTTTTTATATCCGCCATTTTGAAATGTACAAGATGATACTTTCGTTTACTTTTAGTGCGTTATTTCCAATAACACTCAGCTTAATCGGTAGAATATCATACTATAGATCTAAGGGTCAGTGGTTCAAGTCTTTTTTGTTTATTTTTTTTAGATATTTTTTAAATAGTGTTTTTAACACTTGATTCAAATATTGATGGTGTTTGAAATATTTCGATAAAAAGCTGAAATGTTGAAGAATGCTCATATGTAGGACCATTTTGTAGTGGAGGGAGGGGGTGTAAGGAATATTTGTAATCGAAATCACTGGCAATCAAATTCAAGAGTTATGAGATGCGGAGGGGGGGGGGAAGGTAGGGGTTGAGACAGGCCAGAAGTGTGTTTGGAAAGAATACAAAAAATAAATTTTAATAAATAACCAATCAGTTAATTAACTATTGGTAATTAATTATTTTCCTTGGTATCTCAAAAAAGGGAAAGAAATTGTACTTGACTAAAGTGATGGTAAAAGCTTAGTCTCCTTTGAAGGTCACCGCTTCAAAATAATTTTGAAAAAAAAAAAATAACAATACAATCTTCTATTTTCATATACACCTCACAAGCAGAGTAGTTAGAATGTCGGCTTCAGAAGGCTTGAGTCATGAGTTTGAATTCAGGTCGATTCCCCCCCCCCCTTTTTTTTTTATAAACACTTTTTAAAAAATAGGAAAAAATGGCATTGGATACATTCACATTGAGAGAGAGCGAGCGTAAAGGAAGGGTCTCGGATTGCAGATGCCATACACAACAATAGCAGAAAGAAGGAGGGAAATGCAACGGCTCCTTGTGATTACATATGCCCAACCTGTTACCGCAGCTGTGTATTTGCCTCTTTAGTCACAAAAAGTTGGAAAGGAAAATGATTCTCTCTCGAGGCCAGTGGCGTGGCTGGGGTGGGGGGTGGGGGAGAATTTGAAGATCCCACGGGCCCGCGCTTTGGAAGAATAACTAAATGGGTGTCCCAAATTTGTTTGTAAATACATAAATTAATATATTTGATTGACAAATAGTGCCAATGTGTTTCTTTTTTTTTTCAACATTTATGGATTAATTTATCACAAAGACTAAAACTAGATCTAGGTCTATCAGTACGTTGACTTTGTTGACATTTTTAAAATATTTTTCCTTCAGAGATTTTTTTTTTTTTAAGTTAGTTTTACATTTTAAAACGCACATCTTTAATAGATTTGTTGCCGAGTTATTTTCCTTTTAAAAAAGATCAAACCTGTGCTTGCAGCAAGAACTAAGAATATTTCTCTTTGTTGCCACGAATAAAACTGTATGATATACAGCGAATTCCAGGTATCTTGTTACCTTTACTAATAATAGATCTAAATGGCGAGTATTTTATGGTTACGCTGATTAACCTTGAAGCAAAATTTACAGAATCGGGTATAACAGATCCAATAGTTATTCTTAATAATGCTAGAAATTCCATTATTCGGATTTGGCTTCTATAAATTCAGAATTAAACTTCAGACTCGAGTTATTACCCATTTCTCTAGACGCTGGTCTGTTTCGTTTGTTCCAACAGTTTGCTGTTCATTGTCTTCATCGGTATCATAGTACCCATAGATGTCTTCATCGAAACTCTTGTTCAAAAAGCGTTGATTTCTTCTGTATGTTTTTCCATCGTTTGTCTTTATGATGTAAGAACTGGGTGATTAATGTTTTTTAACGACAACTGCTTTCTGCCATGTTTGTCCTAGACGAACTCTCACTTTCTCTCCGACAGAGTAATCTTTAGGTAGTCTTGCTTTTGCATCGTATTTCACTTTGCTTTTCATCTGTCGTTCGTTGAGTAATGTCTCTGCATTTTCAGCTACCAATGGTTTCAGTAGTTTGGAATCAGTTGGAATGATGTCCCTGAGTCTACTACTCATCAGATGGTGAATACGGCAGTCCGCTTATCGGAGTATTTCTATACTCGAGCATAGCGAGATATGGATCTTTCCCACTTTTGTATGCTCTGAATCCTTTTGCTTTCGCACAAAACCAACAATGACGTAATACCATATAATATTAGCACAGAATCTTCTTCATGCAGTGGAAAATTCGCAAGTTTTAGAAAGGCTTCACGCTGTGTTCTGCAAGCTGACTAAGATACGAAGGCTCCTGATTTTTCATCGTGGTTGATTTCCTAAGCCTTTCTCATGTTTGGGTAGAGAACGTAGAGCCGATAGACAGCAGAGTTTTCATTTTTTCTTTCTAGGTGAGTAGTCAGTCGAGGCTAGCGAGCTTATTCTGCCGGAAACTTAGTGGTTTGTGCACCAGTTGCTCACCTTTGCACATTCTCCTGTAAATGATAACAGTTCCACTTACTGAGTCACACGTGACAGCTAGGAGTTGGAGTTTTTATCAGTGGCTATATGAGACGTATGCAATTGAACTACAGTAGATTCTTGTCTCTGGACAACAGAAAGGTTCTATGCAAAATGTATTCTAATAGTCCCATCATATACCAGTGTTCATATTATGTATGTCTCTATTAGTGTTATTATAATACCTCATATTCTGTATTTCTGTCTCAAGGATTGTTTTAAAAAAAATAGACTTGTAAATGTTTGTAGATATTAGATAGTCAATGTTTCAATAAGATAATGCTCTTTTCTTTTCACTCTTTTCGCTTTGCATGTATTGTGAGTGTGTTTGTGCGTGTCGTTGAAACCAGCTTACAACTAAACCTACTAACTGCAGACATACTCGTGTCAAAGTTTGTTCTTAAAATCAAAGTCAGTTACTAAACAGTTAATTACTAGTTTCTCCTAATTTCTCACATCCTAACTTTAAAAAAAAACACCAAATACCACAACAACGAGTGACACACAAAAGTTGGCCAGATTCGTCGTAAAATGAAAACCAAAAAACTGGGCCAAACACGAAGCTGTAATTGTTTGTTTGCAAACATGTTAGTTCAAGATAGGAGACATAGTGCACATTCAATCCAATCGTGACTAGATCTTTTATCTTCAAACTTGAGCTCGATTGTCAAAACTAGATCAAAGTTGAAGTGACTCGTTATTGTCATATACAATGTCACGGCAGATGCACAAAATATTCAGTTTCAGGATACAACTTTTTAAAAAAGTTCATCGTTCAATTTTTTTTTTAGAAATGAATCTAGCTTAGTAAAATACAGAAAATGAATTAAAACAGAAATTTCTCTCTGTCTGAATTATTTTTGACTCTGATGCTCACGGAAGTCGTTTTACTGATGAAATAAGTTCCATTGTTGATGGGATCGTTACACAAATATTTATTGAAATAAATGTTCATAGTAACTTATTCATGAATTGAGAAAAAACATTTCCAAGCTAAACTTTGTTTCTAAATCAACTTGCAGATTTCCGAGTTTCTGTATCGGTGAAGTGAAGAACTAACCTACACTTGGAGAAAAGTTTTTAACAGTTTCTTCGTTAAAGTCAAATTTCTTTCATTCTCAGTGAGAAAAATGTTGACTATTTATTCAGTGTATATAGCAAAGTTTCAAACTGTAAATATGCTAGTGAGTAAGTGAGTTGTGTGGGTCAGTGAGGGGGTGTGGGTCAGTGACGGGGGGGGTAGGTGTGTGAGGGGTGTGGGTCAGCAAGTGACCTTTTGAAAGAGCTCTTCGGCTTTATTTATTATAAGTATTCTACGATAGTTCGTCTCTAAATTTAGAGTCGGTTTCGTTTTCTCTGCAATGTTTTGCTATTAACCTTAGGTCTCTCCCCCATCTGCAAATCTTCTTCCTGAGAAACAGCTATAACTAATGTTTAGTAGATTAATAAACTTTTTAAATTTAATATTTCTAGTGGCTACTGTAAGGATAAAAGCCTCTATTGGTATAGGTTTTCTGTGAGGATGAAAGTCTTTTTAGCGGCCCCCGTAACGGGAAAAAGCCGCTATTAGGTTTGTGCAAAATGTCCGTCTGTCCGTCTGTCACACTCAGATCTCGAAAACTAGAAGAGATATGAAAAATATTATTTCACCATTAAATGCGGCTTGAAAAGTTTAGGTGCAACGGCTACTTTTAGTTTTCTAAAAGCAAACCGTTTAATTTATAAAATTAATTATGTAAGCGAATTTTTCATAAAAATACACCTATTCTAAAACAATAACGTAAATGTAAGGGAGGCAATGTTTCAATATGCTCACAAAGATAGACATGTGCTGCGTATTTTCAGTATCACTAAGTCAAATATCTGTATAACATGTACTAGAAATGTTTACAACAACTATAAATATTAATTAAAGGTGTTTTTTCTGGTCAACTATCTGCTAAAATTAAAATAAAACATTTATGTTTGTTTACAAAGGCCAAAAATGCACTTTGTATGTAAATATCACGCACATTTTTAAAATGGACTTTTTATGCAGCGACTTTCGTGTAGTAGCGTAAAGCTCGGCCTTAACATAATGCCAAACTAATTTCTTCAACTTTTTAAAAAAATCTGATTTTATTTATTTTTTGTTTAATGCCCTTATCAGAATAAAAAAGGTTTATTTTTGTGCGTTTTGTCTGTCGGTAGGTCTGTCCGTCACGATTAGATAAAAAACAATAACTCTAAAAGCTATTGAAAATCTGATTTACCCTTTAATGTTCCTCCCGTAACATCTCAATAGCTTTAAGTATCTAAAATTGATTGTTCCGGATTTTTTTTTTTTTTTGCAATACTAATCAACGACAACAAATGTGTATTTGCTCTTCTAACTTATATAACATTTAATTTCCATGTTCAATAATATGTTGTTCCCTTTTTTTATGTAAATAGCATATTAATGCTAAATCAAAATCTCTATACTGACTTATATTTCATTAAGTGTAAAAATGTTCCGGATATTGTTTTATAAAAAATGAATTATGCCTAATGATTGTTTGAAATCGCATAATTGACTAATATTATACGTATATTATTTGACAATGCGTAACTATAATTTGATTATCGATATCAAATTGTTCGTATTTTCATCTTTAAACAAATTTTAAAAATATCGACAATAGGTTGTTCAGGGCTTTACAAAAAGTAATTTACTATAATTGATTACTGAAAATCACTTTTTAGACATTTAATTTTCTTGCTGAAACATAACATAACAGTTTAGTAATCGATAAAGACTGTTCCGGATTTTGTTTTTAAAAGAAATCAACTTACATTACTTATATTTTCTTACAAATCGTCGCCAGAAATTTCCGAATTTATTTAAAAATCTACTAACGCCAAATAACTGTTTGAACTCCCTCTTCTAATTAATAAACAAATAATCTTCTCATTTACGAAATGTTATTCCGGATTTTTTTGAAAAATATTTTAACTCACTTCTCTGTTACAGTACATTAAATTTTCTACCTAAACCATCAAAAAATCTAATTATCGTTAATATTATGTTCCGATTTTTAAGGAAAACTACATCTAAACACCAAAGTAAGGATTGAATATCTCTCCACAAGGCTGTAGTTTTTCTAATTTTTATACGAGACCATCCAACAAATTTAATTAACGGTATTACATGTATCTGGAATTCTCTTTTTCTTTTACTATTTATACAAACATCCGGAACAATCTATTATATAAACTTAAATCAATTGTGTTCATACCTAAAATTATTGCGATGTTTTGAAACATCAAATAAAGGTTAATCAATTTTTAATAGCTTTTAGATGTTTTTGTTTTTTAATATTAAGATGACGGACAAAACGCAAAAACCAATGCGGCTTTGATCCTCTTTCAATAAATTCTATTAGAACTCAGTGCACCAATGTCTATGAAACCTCGTTAAATATCTCGTGTAAATAAAGACATTTTTTTATGGTACCGGTACTAGCCTATTGTGAGGTAATGGAATTAGTTTTTCTTTGACGTCATATGGAATGAGCTCTTTAAATGTAATGCTAAAAGAACGCATTCGGTGCACCAATGTCTATGAACACTCGAAAAATTGCTCGTATTGATGAAAGCATATTTTAGTCTAACTAAGCAGTGTGACGTAGTGTTTTTATTTCCTTTGACGTCACATGCAATGAGCTCTTTAAAGGAAATGCTAAAAGAACGCACTCGGTGCACCAATGTCTATGAACACTCGATAAATGGCTCGTATTGATGAAGCCGATTTGTAGTCTAGCTAGGCGGTGTGACGTAGTGTTTTTTTTTCCTTTGACGTCATATGGAATTAATTCTTCAAATGAAATGCTAAAAGAACTCGGTATAGTAATGTTTATTAAGCCTCGTTATGTGACTCGCATTTAAAAAAAGGAATGATATCTTGATTTATATCTAATCTAGATTTTTAGCGGCCCCCGTAAGTTTAAACTAGATCTAGATTTTTATTACAGTATATCTAGATCTGGATTAATTAAAATTATTTTAGAGTCTAGATCTAGAATTTCTTATCTTATCTTATATAATAGGGACGTTACTTCAAAAAAGAAGATGATTACGTCCTACGCGTCATGCATTTAGTTTAGTTTCATTTATCCATAAATGAATCCATAGATCTAGTTTAGACCAAAATAGACTAGATTAAGATGTAGAGTTTCAATTTCTAGACTTAAAGTGTAGATTTTGATTTCCAAACGTTTTGATAATATTGCAATGTTATAATAGGGCCTATACTAAAACTAATATACTATTTTTTTTTTAATTTAATGTTGCATTCAGTCTATCGATAGATTATCTAGGATATTTTTTGTACACAAATCTTATCTTAATTACAGCTACATTATTCAAAGTTCATATTTTAGATCTAGATCTAGTAGATATAGATCTTAAGAGAACTAAATCAGAAGTTTAATTTAGGTAGATCTACATCCTCATTCTAGTTTCATTTAAATAAAAATGCCGATATCTCTGTTGATAGGCCTAACTGTGCTGAGACATCGAAGTAAAAGCACGATATCTCTGTTCTTTTCTTTTTAATTACAAACCTCCAGTAGGACGACGGGGGATGGGAGCATGCAGGGTTTGAACCAGGGACCATCGATAAATCCGAACGACAGTCCAGCACGCAAACTAAACGACCAGGCAGGCTTCATACCCTGCTTGTTGCCATCCTCCATCGTCCAGCGCGAAGTGAATTATTTTAAACTTAAAAGTGAGCACCTGGGACATATAAAACAAAAAAACAACATTTCTTACAACGTCAACTAAATCTTTGAAACATTACGACTTTGAACCATCAACATTAAATAACCTCTTGAATATTCTTTGCGAATAGGCAGATCCGACAGGGATCCGACTTCGACAGGGGCCGCCTCTGAGTTTGTGTAACACAAACTCTCTTTTTAATCTTGTTTAGTTTTGTATTAGGTAAAAGCCTTAATTAGTTTTATTTAAGGGTAAGAGAATTTAAGAGTTATCTGTAAATATAAAAACCTGTAAGTTTTTACTTAAAGGGTAAAAGTCTCTAAGAGTTTTCCGTAGGAGTAAATACTTCCAAGAGATTTGTAATAACGTAAAAGCCTGTATTAGTTTTGTGTTGTTTGTTTCTAACATGTACATAAAATACACAAACTGTCTCTGCACTCTTCTTTCTTTTTTTCCTTCTTTGTCATTTATGGCTCATGCATCAAAATAATAGGATATTTATTTCCCTTTATGGATAAATGAAATAGTGAATCATTCTTTCATGTAGTTAAATAATTGAATGTCATACGGTTCAGTAATATAAGCTCATTGGTTGTTGACTGATAGTAAACAATTATGTACTGAACTTACTTCGATAGTACAAAAGCGCTTATTCAATTACTTTAAATAATATTCATGTTTAAAATAATGAAGTCACGATATAGTAACCTTGATTCTTGCCAGAGATAAGATAAGAAGTTACAAAGAAATAGTTCTTTTAAATGTCTATTACATTTACAAAAGGTGAGAATACAAACCAACGACTATTTCAAATTCTGCTTGCATAGCAGCATTGTTACCGAAGAGCCTAAACTAAACCATAGATTAGAGTTTTTTGTATTGATCCTCACTATATACATATTTTCATATCAATCACATACCTATATAAACAATATGTTCTTATCCGAGGCCAAGCGAGCATATCGGCGTCTGGTGCATGGCACTTCATTGTCGCCCCCCCCCCCTCCCAACATAAACACACAGAAATAAGACATTGTAAATGTGTAACATAGGTGAATAGAGAGATTGTATTCAACATTAACAAGCAAAAATAAAAAAAGCAAGATTACAAAGATAATTTGTGTGGAAACACAAACTCAAAATCGGCCCCCGAAGTGGGCGACTTAGGTAGGTAAAAAGACAGGTTTCAATATTTTCAGAAAGAATATCAGTATGAAATGTTATAAAAGGCAAATGACAGAGAAGAATAGAGAAAGAAGGTTGACAGATCTTGTGTGCTGCCCCAACGGTCCAGCAGACCAAGGGATAGGTGAAAGGGCCTGAAGTTAGATGTGAACCTGGCCTAACTGATGTCATATTTATTTTATTTGTTTTGTAAAGGGTCAATCTCTTATTCAAAGCCTCAAAAAAATATAATAATAGCAATTTCCGTAAAACAAATAAAACCTTTAGTTAAGTGTTTCATACTATCAACGCCCGCGTTAGTTTACGAGATAATAAGAATACACTACTTATTAATTGTTGTTTTAAATTATTTTTATCTTATATGCATACTGAATCGTTTTTTTCTCTTTACAAACAAAAGTAAACATTTTTTTATAAATATAGTAGTTAGTATGACAGAACTTAAATAACAATTGTAAAAATTGGCATAAATAATTTGAAAAATATGATAAATGGTAACCTCCATTACAAAATAATCTCCCGTGTTTGTTACTATTAATAGCGAATAGTTGTAAAAATGGGGTATTTTTATGAAAAAACGGTTCCCGGTCATTTCATTCCCCGGTCACTTCATCCCCGGTCACTTCATCTCCGGTCATTTCTTCCCCTGGTCACTTCATCCCTTGGTCATTTCATCATCTGATCATTTTATCTAACAAAAAGTAATCGTAGAAATCATGAAATAAGCAATATTTAATATATTCATTTTTATTTACATGACAAAAAGTGTAGATAAGAATAAAATCAAATTTAAATTTCACTAGAAACTATAAAAATGCAACTAAAATAGTTGTTATGTGTTCCCACTCTGGAAGACAATACATGAGATATCATAACTACTTAGAGGATCCATCGATTCATATTGCTAAACAATGTTTGTAATTCTCTTTGCATATATCACAATTTATTTGCTTATTGTTTAAAAGAAATTAAAGCAAAACTTATATAGGCGACATGATATCCTAAGGATGGGTGAAGTCAGCTTTTATTAGAAAAAAATAAAACCATATTTCAAGGCTAAAATGACGCTCCCATTTTCAAGAAAGAGCGATTAAAAAATAAAATAAAGTGAAAGATAGTCGTCAGGAGTTATCAGCGGCACGATCGTAAGTATTCTAATCGTTCTCAACTCTCAAAAGATTTTCACTACTTCCACCACACCTTGGCCTTTGATCGTTACGTCATGCGCAGGATAAAATTATAATATTACATCCTCCACATTCAACAGAAGCTCTTTAAGTACACACCCAAATTTACAATATATGTAAAAAGATTTCTCATCAAGAATGTAAAGTGGAAGGGGAAACAATATATACACATTAATAACATGTCAAAAAATATCAAAAAGCATTCTACATAATCATATTTATATATTAGATAAAATAAATAAATAAAATCAAATCAAGGCCTTAACAGCACAATCAAACAATGAATAAGAAAAAAATATTTAATTGGGGATGAAATGACCGGGGATGAAAGGACCGGGGATGAAGTAACCAGGAATGAAATGACTGGGAATGAAATGACCGGTCACCAAAAAAACTGCTTGCAAGTTGATCTCAAAAATTACATTTTTCGCTTTCAGAAAACAAAAAAGTAACCGTTGCATCAGAACTTTAAAATGTCTAAAATATCATGATGTCGGATTTTCAATATCTTTTCTAGTTTACGACATCTAAACGGAACGGACGGACAGACAGACCATTCAAAACTAAAAGCGTCTATTCCCCTTTTGGAGGCCACTAAAAATGCTTTAAAAAAACATCAAAGCTTATATTAAGCGTATCAATTAGTCAGGATCAGTCATGTAATGGGCTTTGTTGCTGCACATAAAAATTATATATGTGTCAGACGCAAATAGCCCAAATTTTTAGTAAAAGAAATTACAAAAGCCATTTCTTTATAGAAGAAACCACAGTCATATATATGCTACAATAAATATAGGTATATGCGCTCTTTTTATGATTTTCTTTAGGTGGGTGCTGTTTTACTATTAAACACCAAGTAACAAAATTTAGAAAAACCCAGGCTCGTTTCTTGTAAAATGCTATTCGCTAACACCGTATAGATCTAAATTTCATCTCTTTACTAGTATAATTTAATCTTTATATTAAAATCTGTATGGATGCGTTGGTAATATAGTAGATCTAGAGCTACATAATATAAATGAGATTAGTAGATTTATGTTAGTAAATTAAGCGGAATAGATTCATTGCTCTAGAATTTTAGAGTCTACATTTTTTGGCATCTCTACAGCACAGCAGACAAACTTACAAAAGCCGTCAAGTCACAATAATTTCTGCGTAATACCGTAGGCTAGTCATATCATCATATGAGCACTTGTGATTCGTGAAACATTCAAATAAATAGTAAATACTGCACTCACCATTAATCTTCACAATCAATGACGTCATTAAGTAGACTCTATCTAGATCTACATTTCAAATCGAATCTTGATTCTATCTTGAGACTAGATTGTCACTAGTCTAGATCTAGCTCTACCTGACTAAAGTTTATTAATTATTAGACATAAAAGGCCTACATCTACTATCTAGATTATTCCATATAGAGTCAAAAGCTAAATCTAGAAAAATTCTATAGTTAGTTTTGATCAAATCACACTCAGTAGATCTACTATCTATACACAGTATACAATATTGAATATACTTCTACTTATAGATTGAACATATTGCCGTCTGAACGAAACCTGATGTAAATGCCTTCGTGCAATCGCTTTCTCATTTAACCCAGCATTACGCCAAAGAAGATAGCAAATAGAGTGGAGCAAATACACAGCCCTGCTTCACGCCATTTTCTATTAAGAAGTGATCAGACAGATCACAAGTGCCTAATCTGACCTGAAACTGCTTAGGAACGGATAGGAACGTAGGAGGGCATCCAAGCCTAGCCAAAATCCTCCATGAACTATATATCGCGACTGACCGTGACGAAAGCATTGGTGAGGTCCACAAAGGCAGAGTATATAGTATACTAAACTTATATCCAGTCTAAAATCGAGACTAAGTCTAAGACTCTAAATCTGATCTAGACTGCAATAAACGTAAATCTAGTCTAAAATCAAGACTAAATCTAAGACTCTTGTTCTAGACTGCCCTAGTCTAAAATCAAGATTAAGTCTTTTATACGACTTAAGATCTAGACTGCCTTGAGTTACAGTCTCCTTGAGTTACAGTCTAGAGTCATTATCCTAGATTCTATTTCTACAATATTTTTTATCGAGATCTATATTCTAGTAGTAGATCTATACTGATCATATAGTTACAATAGTAAGTATTTTATTCGAAATCGACTTGAATATTTATGATTATAGGTAGATTGCAGATTCTAGATAGATTTTTTAGATCTTTGACTATTATAACAATGCCCGTGGCATGTGTGAGATCAATTTTTCAAAGCAACTATAATTAATGGACTTCATCTAAAACAAGCTGATTCATTTATTCATTTATTTTTTATATTTTATAAGCTTAGCATCATTTCGGAACAATATCTCACAACGGCCGATAAGAGAAATGAGGTATAAACATTAGGAGAAAACACGACCCCTTAACTCAAGAAAACATTAAGAAACTAGAACAGACACAAAATAGATTGAGATTCATAACAAACGAATATTCACAATTGATTAAAGTAACACCTTTTTAAAAACACCTTTTGAAAAATAAAATTAGTTTTAAACTCACTACAATTTTTATTTCAAAAATCATTTTGTGTGTGAAATTGTGTATCGGAAAATTCCGGGTACTTGGAATAAGCTAGTCCTAAAATAATCGACCTGAATTCAAACTCAAGCCTTCTGAAGCCGACGTTCTAACTACTCTGCTTGTGGGGTGTATATGAAAATAGAAGATTGTATTGTTATCTTTTTTTTTCAAACTTATTTTGAAGCGGCGACCTTCAAAGAAGACTAATTCAGCTTTTACCACTACTTCAGTCTACCTTTTCTTTCTCTTGTTTGAAATACCCAAAAAAAAATTCATTACCAATAGTTAATTAACTGATTGGTTTTGTTTTTTTTAAATTGATTTTTTGTATTGATTCCAAACACACTCACTTCTGGCCTGTCTCAACCCCTACCTTTTTTCCCCCCGCCTCTCAAAACTTTGAATTTGTGTATCTGCTACATTTAATTGCCAGTGAATTCGATTACAAATATTCCTTACACCCCCTCCCTCTACTAGAAAATGGTCATACATATGAGCATTCTTCAACACATTAGATTTTTATCGAAATATTTCAAACACCATCAATATTTGAATCAAGTGTTAAAAATCATCTTAGGATTGAGATTAAAAATTCCATTTGAACTTTTATGTAGACACAATTACTAAAATTAAATTGTGGGAAAACAAAATTTAAAAATATCTATAAAAAAAAATAAACAAAAAAGACTTGAACCATTGACCCTTAGATCTATAGTATGATATTCTACCGATTAAGCTGAGTGTTATTAGTGTCATTGGAAATAACGCACTAAAAGTAAACGAAAGTATCATCTTGTACATTTCAAAATGGCGGATATAAAAAATAGGTTGGGTCGAAATCGCGACGTTTTCTGTACATTTAAACGCTTCAGTTTCAATCGTGAAATGTGCATAGTTGTCCTAGGCACACGGAACATAATAGCTGGTTAAATTTTGGTATTTTGTCGTCCACGGTGGAAGAATTAGTGATAGATCAATCAATCTAGGCACTTCTAAATATAATATACATTAGCATATATTATTAAGAAAATTAAATAATCTGTACACAAATTGTGCGACCTCTTTAAAATATAAATGTGCCCGCCCGCACCCCGTTTCGGGGAGGGGTAGGTCGGGTGGGGTACATTATTTCATCTTGCTACTAAACTGCGCTGAAAATTTGACTACGTTGCAGTTTTCAAAGGGTGCATAGAGTGCGAACGGGAAGCAACAATCATTATGCCAAACTAATCCATCGAGCGGTATAAACTTTGTGATAAAAAGTTTTTCTCACCCAACACTTTTGAATTTCACTTCACTTTATAAATATCTTTTTCTGATGCAAATATTTTACACGAAAATAAACTCGATACTTTAAAAAATTAGGTTACAAAGACAGTTTGTGTGGAGACACAAACTCAAAACTCGGCCCCCGAAGTGGTCCACCCATGCAGGTAAAAAGGCAGGTTTCAATATTTTCAGAAAGAACATCAGAATGAAATTCTGAGAAGAATGGAGAAAGAAGGTTGACGGATCTTGTGTGGTGCCCAGCGGTTCACAGACCAAAGGATAGGTGAAAGTGAATGGGAAGTTAGATGTGAACCTGGCCTAATTAATGACTTATAAGGAATCTATAATTGCTCTAATTGTTTTGTAAAGGAACAATCTCTTATTCCTCAAGAAAAAAACATTTTCGTAAAAAAAAAAGAAATTTACTTTAGTTCAGTGTTCTAACGCCATAGAGCAGCACTGCAGTTCACGTGATAATATGAAAAACTACTTATTAATCATTGTTTTAAATTATGTCCGACTTAAATGCATTTAAATAGATTTTTTCTCTAAAAAAAAGTTAACATTTTTGTGTGTAAATGTAGTAATTAGTCTAATAGAACTTACTTAACTTAGAAATACAACTGCAAAAAAAAAAATATTGAAAAAAAAAAAATCTAAAACCGTTTGCATAAATTTGTTACAATTATAGTAAATAGTCAATTCACCTACTAAGGAGCCTCCAGTGTTTGTTACTATTAATAGTGAATACAGGGCCGCCTCGAGGGTAGTGGCCGCCTGCGTGCAAAATTTAAAAATGCCGCCCCCCATTTTTTTTAGCCAAAATAGAGAGAGAGAGAGAGAGAGAGAGAGAGAGAGAGAGAGAGAGAGAGAGAGAACTTGATTAGAGAAACGTTTCGTCAGTTTTGTTGTGAGTTTTTCCACTCCTCTCCGTTGAAATGTTTGTGTTCCTATAAAACTAGGTATAGTGTTCCACATAAAATTTTACTTTTTATTAGGATTGTGTTCAAAGTCGTGCCATTTGTTTCCAAAAATAGCTCAAGTGTTGCTCTGCAAAGAAAAGAATGCAAGTGAAAAGATAAAAACATTGGAAGACGTCACGTGAGGGGGTGAGTGGTCATTCATGCTTTTTAGTGAGATGACCTGACCGAATTGAATTTCAATGAGTAGTGAGTTACTGACTTATATGTTAACCTGCTTTTAATAAACATTTGTTCATTGAAATCAACCAACATTCTACTCTCAGTTCATACATATGACTTCCTGGATTTCTTCGTGCCATACAGGTTAGGATCATTCACGTTATTGTAATCAGAGAACAAGAATTACATCTGTGTTGATCTTGAAGACAATAACTCCTTTATACATCTTATAGAGCAATTATTGAGTTCTTAATAGCTTGTGAATGTTTGAAAAAAAAAATGGAACAATTTTAGCCCGCCCCATTTCCCCCTTCTCGAGATATAAACCTGGTTAAAGTAAAGTCCCCCTTTTAAACCATGTTCATCTGATTCTATGGTTTACAATTAACGAGGGTGTCATGTGGCCAGCACAACGACCCACCGCCTTTACTTTTCCCCAACTAAAGTCAGATACACATTAGAGCTGGGTAAACTCAGGCGCTCGAAGACCCTGAAACTAAAAATCCCAGTGTTATATATATATATATATATATCTATATACTAGCTTTAATTTTTATCCGGCTTTTTCTTTCTACAAATACATGACTTTATTCCATTTGAATAATTCATAGGCCTAATGACGTGAACAAAAAGACGATAATTTAAGAAATACATCATTTCATCGAGTACTAAAACGTTCAAGGAGGAACGTGCGCTTCTACTCGTTTCAATAACAAAGAATAAAGATGTAGATCTACTTGAAATACTTGAGATATAGTAAAGTCATTGTTTTAAAAATATATAGATAGGCTTACTTTAATGAGGCCTAGTGGGCTTAACGGAGAATGATTGTGTACAGATATAGACCTAGATTCTAAACCTAGATCTACTTTTTTTTTGTTTCAATTATGTAAGCTATATGTAGACTAATAGTACCTACCATTAGAAGTTGTAATGTTTTCTGTGTAATAGTGTAGTTCTATAATTATTAAAGATATAATCTAGTAGGGCCTATAGATCTCACTGTCTTGTTTACGTTTCATAAATTATTGAATAAACTCACGTCTGAAACTGAAAAGTATGTTTAAAATTATAAGAGTTCCAGCCTAGATTAGATCAAAGAAATGAAAGTAGGTTTTAGATTTATTTTTAAAATGTGTATTCTTCATTAAAAGAATAGTCAAACGTATTTATAAGAGAGGAAACTATTGACCTCTCAATGGTTTAAATCTAAAAATAACGCAAAACAGTTGATTTAATGTATTAGTCAAAAGCTGTTTTTAATTTTATTTAGAGCCGTAAGTTCATGACCTCAATACGCGTTGCCTTGGTGAATACTGTAGGCGTGTAGGTGACAAAAAGCAATAAAATATATTTTATAATCAAATCAAACGCGTGAATGTAATTGTTTATATAACATTGTTAGTTTAATTTTATCTAGATCTAGATTTAGAATCTAAACAATTTGAATGCCACAGTAGTCTAGTCAATAACATAAAAAAATAAAAAACTTGGAGCCTATTACAGTAAAAGAGTATAAACATTGCTTGTGTCGACCTAGATACATTAGGTGTAGTGTGTTGACCTAGATACATTAGCTGTGTTTCATTCATCATTTCGTAGCTTGTTAACAGGTCTAAATGTAGATAAGTAAATCTGAAAGAAAAAAGTAAATTGAAAATAAAGACTTAAAATTAAACCTTATATTATACAAATGTTGAAGTGACAGTAGTCCGTATATAGAGGTCTAGTGTAGTCTACATAGTAAATGTTAACATTAACTAACATTAAAAATGAAACATAGACTATGATAGACTAGAATACTAGATTGATAGTAGATCGTCATTATCCATCTTTTAAATAAACAAATTTTAGAATATTTTTAACAGGATTTTTTTTTTATGTTTTACTTTATGGCAGTTGCCCAATTAGATATATTTTCATGTCAGGCTGATAATTATCCTTTTGTCACACATAATTTTTTTTTTCTTTTTCTAGATTGGCAATCTTAAACCTAAACTACCAAACACAAGTGAGGTAGCTCTACAGCTTAATACATTTGTAAGGAAGGTAAAAATGTAAAAATTTATACTCATAATAGACTCATAATAAACATTATATACACCAAGCTGAAAACAGGAGATAAACATATTTGCAATTTTAAAAAAATAATTCAATTTACAGAGAATTTGAATTGAAACAAAGACTCGAACCTAGGCTGCATACATGTGAGCAATTAAAAAAAAACATAATCCTGAAATCATTCTGATAAATGGAAAAAAATTAGCTGTCTCGGCCCAGCACACCACTGTGCTGACACTGATCTGTGCACTGCACAAAATTAAAAAATTCCACTCAGCCATCCATGGTATCTTAGAAATCGAGCCGCATATTGGAATCAATGGTTATTCGTGAAAGTCTGTGGGACTTCAAATCATCGTTAATGAGGCATGTCATTATGTGAGGACACTGTATTCCTTTAAAATACTTTCTTGATAGTGAAAAAAAATGCAATAATAAATAGCTCCAAATTTTAAAGCTATAATAGTATAGTGATACATATTTGGATTTAGTCTTGTTAACATATACTTTAATTAATGTTTTGTCAAAGAAAAATATTTTACACCATTTATCTTATGTACAAAAGGTGTGTAGTAGTGAATATTACTTGACATTAATTTTTCTATTTAAATACACTATACCACAGGATATTAAGAAGGTATATGTGTTTCCTTTTTTTATTTCCTAAGGAGATGACACAAAATGATGCCTCTCCAGGAATCTAACAAGTACATGATGGAAGCATTATAAAAGCTAGTGACAATCCACAAATGTATTCTCAATGGCTTGGATGTTACAAGCTATGTCAAGAAAGCAAATTATTTATGATGTAAAAAGAAAAAAAAGTAAAATTCCACTTTCAGACCTTGCGATTAATTGGTCAGATGCTGTAAATGTTATCTGCTTTTTGGACACGGTTACCGAGGGTGTCATGTGGCCAGCACAATGACCAACTTCCTTTGTTTTTTCCCGACTAATGTCGGTACTCATTAGAGCTGGGTGGACCCAGTCACATCCTAAAGATCTCAGTCTTCACCAGGATTTGAACCCAGGACCCCTGATTCAAAAGCCAAGCACTTTGTCACTCAGCTAGTGCACCTCCTATTCGTGATGCAAAGAACAAAAATTATTGAAGACATTTTGTGTGTCTTAGAAAATAATTGCCTATTCTTCATTATGGGAGAACAATTCAATAAAAAGACTAAAGCATTATGAATAGTTGATAGTGTTAATTTATGCTTACAAAAGGCATGGAAGTGACAGAGAGTGTGTGATTTAACAAAATGTTGGTTACGTTTGTTGTATTAAATAATTGTTAAATTACTTTTAGGTACAAGTAGCAATAATGCTATGTAATGTTAAAATGTAGAAATTATAGTGCTATATTTAAAAAAAGAAGTTATTTTGTGATTTAAGGTCTTTCTGCTAGTAAATATACTGCACTCTTTTATCATTTCTGCCAGTATATTATGTCATTTTTTGAATGATATTAAATAGCTTCCAAATAAATATGTCTTAATATGATTCTTTCCTTTTTATTTCATAATGCCAGTAATAATAATAATAATAATAATAATCTTAAGTGTCATGGATGAAATGCATTTACATTTACTAGGCTAGAAAAATATTTTTATGAAGGTCCATAAAGAAGAGCTGTTACATTATATTCTAAAATATGCATTACATTTGCTTATAACTCTAAAAATATTTGACAAATGTTTTTGCACTAAACAATTGTTAAGATAAAACTTGAAATTCTGAAAATCACTGAAATGCCAAATAATAAACAATATTGTGAGAGACATACTGCAATGTAGGCCTATATTCTTCGAAAGGAAGAGTTCAATGCACAATGTTCCTGCTGCTAATGGTGTCTGGACAGAGGATGTGAAGGATTTTACAAGGTAAAAAAAATTGTGCTTTTCTAATGACAGTATGAGTTGTTTTCAGCTATAATTTATTTCCATATTTATCATATAGCAAATTTTTAAGTATAATTCTTTTTGACAAAGAAATCTCTCTTTAGCTGAATGGGGGAGACTCTAGCATTGCTGACCATTGCTTTGACAGCAGTTTTTCATCGAAACTTCTCTAGTTGGTTACATATTCTACTGTCTCATCTAGAGTAATAGATTGTGTGTTAGTCACCTTGCTATTATAATCTTATTAATTTAAGTAGCCTAGTAGCCCAATTTTAGACTACATGGCTTTTTGTTATGAAACAGAAGTGCGATGTCAACAAAAAAGATTCAGTCCTCAACATTGAATTAGTGAAACTAGGTATTTCTTCAGCAGAATGTTCGAGTAGGCTAAAATTAAAACAGTTTTAGAACAAAAAATGAACATTATTGTTGGTGTACACTGTAGGCACGCTTAGAGATTTAAAATAAGTGTGAAAAGATTGTAATACTTATATAGGTTATGGCTGAAATAAATATGAATACTTTACTTTTATGCTACTCATAAATGCTATATAATAAAATACACAAAATTGCCAGTCACAAATTTTCGTTTCATAAAACTATTTTATCGGCCAGTCTATATATTTATGTCTATGGTTAAAATACATTATACCTTTTGTCTACCAACATTTTGGTGTTACAAGCCAACGACTGGTAACAACACCGTATTACTGTAATTATGAGATAGCAGTCAATTTAAAGTTGCTTCAATTTTGTGGAAGTTTCTAAGCGTTGCTTATATTTTTACGTACATTCTTAAATAGGCCCTACATCTAGATTTTAGATCTCAATCTGAACTTTAGTTTTAGTGTTAGATCTAGACACTAGCGAATCGAGAACTTTGGGGGGGGGGGGGCGAATTTTGTCCAAACCCTAACCCTAACACTAGCCATATGCATAAACGTGCGTATAGCATATAAGACATATTTTACCCGCGACCCGCGGGTCTTTATTTGCGTATTACTGTCGTTATAGTCACTGAGAGTGTTTTTAAAACATTTAAACGAAATAATAATGTAATAAATAAAGCGAATGTGTAAATGTAAAAATTGTATGAATGAAGCCATCAAATCAAAATCTACTTAAATCGATTTTTTCATATTAAACCATTTGCTTATAGGCCTACATATATTTGATTAATGTTTGAAATAAATAGACTTAATTGTGTATGTTCATGTGTTAAAGTATAAAATAGATCTTGAGGTAGACATAGGTCTAGATCTAGACTAATCTAGAGTTATAAATTGGCTTTTATAGAGTTCATTCTGTGCTGCGTGAAGGTTTTGCTCTTTGCACGTGTGACCATTTTTCATGAATGAATATAGGCCTATCTCAACACGGCTACGCAGCTTTAGCGAACAACGAACGAATGTATTAAAAATGCTTTAGAAAAACAAATTTGAATGTTAATAGGATTAAAATATGAAATGAATGGACTATAATTAGTATGTTCATGTGTTAAAGCATAAAACTAGAAGTTTTATCATGTTAGAGTTCAATAAGAGTTATAGACCTAGAAATAGACTAGTAGAGAGATGTGTTAATGTGTAACCATTTGGTAATGTCTAATGAAAGAATGGGCATCGCGATATCTAAATTCGCAGATACAAATAACGAATTAATGTAAAAATGCTTTTGAAACACAAATTTGAAGGTTAATTTTATTAAATAATGAAATCAATAAACGATATTTTGTATTATCATGTGTCAAAAAAAACAAACTATAAGTGCAAAGTTTAGTTCTTAAAATTAGATGTAGATCTAAATCCTTTCGATCTTTTCTCATGTCAACATTGTAAACATTGCCTAGATCCATAAAATACAATAGCTGTAATAGAGTTGGTCTTTTTTTTTTAGGGTCTTAAGTTTGTTTTAGAGCCACAATACATACACTACGGTCTAAGTTGGTACCCAAGGAACATTTCTGCCAAGTCTTATCAAGATTGTGAAACGGTTTTGATTTCTATAAGGGACATACATACCTAGGCGTAGCCAGGATTTTTTTCGGCAAACAATATATTTATATGTATGTGTGTACATAATCTTTATTACATTCTGACCCTTCACTCTTTCTGAAGACGTTTATTGTGCCCTAGAATTTCTTCCTGGAGTTAGTGGGAAAATTGTAGACTCCCCGTCTTTGTCAGCAAGGGGGTCTGGAACTCGCCATGCATTATTTCTGGTATTTGAAGCCATCAAAATGCATATTCTGAGGTATCTACAGTGCATTTGCCTGCTATTAAAAAGTTTTATTTAAAAAAATAATGTGCTATTCTTACTCCCGCGTCGTTCGGCGCATTTGTCGTCAAGCTGTTTCCACAAAAATCTGTCACTGGTAATGTCTTAAGCCTCTTCCCATCTGCTCTGAGGATCTCCATGAATGCATGGCGCCAAGTTGTACTTAATAGGTGTCATACATCAGTTTTAGAACCCCTGTAATATCTGGTGACTAGTAGTCACTGAACTATTCCGTACAGTTAGCACGAGATTTTGCTTGGTCGGAAGCTGAACACGAGGTGTACACCTCAGTTGATCTTGGACTCTTGTAGAGAGAGGAATGTTATGGATATTTTTGACAAGCAGAGTTATGTATAAGTATTGAAGCTATTATAATTGATTTCTATTCGGGACACGTTTCCTTGGATGTAATTTGTGATGGCTGAAGTCGCCAATATCTTTTGTGATTAATTATTATGTGAAAAAAATCCATGTCAGTTAACGTAGTGTTTATTAATGATTCTAAATGTTGTGGTCGGAGAGTCCAGTATGTCAGTGTTCTCACGCACCAGCAAATCTAGTGCGCGAGTGAAAGTATTTAACTAAGAACACGAAGAACATTATAGTAGTGCCAGAAGAGGTATCTACATCACACAGAGACATTCGCGTCATCACGCCTACAACAAAAACCAGGCTGTGACAATATCATGTCATAGCAACTCTTATTATGCGTAATTCATTTTGTCGGAGAACATGTCCCGCAAACCTCATGCGACGCTCTGTCACAATCTTACTAAGGGGTTGACTCCCAGTTCGGCATAGAATTTCCTTGATTTAGATCTGATCTCTATAACTTCCAAAAATCTCTCTTAGCCATCTTTGTTGAGCCACATTTAGTGTTTTTTTAATTTCGCAGATGACTGTTCACTGCACTTTATTAATGGAGCCCCGCCACTGGTAGAAATGTGTAACCTCTCTTGAATACACTCTTGGAATTAGGTGACTGTAGTTTGCTTTAGATTTTATATCGAAAAGGGAAGTTTTATCGTCAAAATCATGTGTGGGGGTTTTAAACTAAAATCTCTGGAGTTTTTTGTTTTTTTTATTGAAAACCCCATTTAGCTACGGTCATAGAATTGTAGTTTGCTTTAGAATAATATTGAAGATAGAGGTTTTCCACCTCGAAATGCTCTGTAAAGGGATTTTAAACTCAAAACCATCTGAAGGGGTTTTAAACTTTAAAAAATAGCCATCTGTAGGAAAGGGTTTAAACTCAAAAACCCCAACTGGCTTGGTAACGCTTAAATAATTTTAATGTGTAATTTGCTTTTTTTATATTGAAGAAGTATTTTTTTTTGCATCAAATCCCTCTGAAGGGGGGTTTAAACTCAAAACCCCATTTGGCAACGCTCATAGCATTTTGAGTGCGTAATTTGCTATTTTTTTTACATTGAAGATGTATTTTTTAGTTTCAAACCCCACTGGGGGGGGGGGGGGGGGGATTTAACTTAAAACCCCTAAATATATATATATATATATGAGAATTTTTTTCAAAACCAGTGTTTCTCAACCTTCGGGGGAAAAAAACAAAAACAGTCATGTAGAGGCCTTTCTCTTGCAAGCGTTTTCTTGCCTTTTTCACTGCACATCTCCTGACATCTACAGCTAAGTATTTATCAGTGGGGTTCGGGGCAACGCCCCGACGCCAAAAGCATTATCTTGCATTCTTAATTGCAGTAACGCATTCTTTTGGCATCTACAGCTCACTATTCATAAGTGAGGTTCGGGGCGAAGCCCCTACGCCAAAACTGTTTTCTTGCATTCTTCACTGAAAAAACGCATTCTCTTGACCTAAAAGCTTATTATTCATCCTATTAAAAAAGGACCTTTTGAATATTGTTGTACTTAAAAAATATTCTAATATGAATTTATAAGCCCTTGATAAATTGCAAATAAAACCGATTTATTCCTTGAAAAGATAAGATAACTGTCACGTATTACAAATTGAATTCTACTTTTAAATGGCTTGTCTAGGGGAACGTGACAATAGAAAAAGGTAGTTGTGTCACTTATCTTAAGTCTGAATGTAATCAGAGACTTACAATGAATAACAAAAAAAAAATGACACAAGAAATCGGAAGGTAAAATATCAACTTAATGTTTAATCATAATATAACTCAATACAAAATGGAAGGGTTGACCAAAACCCTTTTACAAAAATGGCATGTAAAAATATTACAATACAAGAGTTTGAAAATATAATTACAAATACAAGCAAGGCCTTGAAAAAAAAATAATCTTAACTTACACGATCAAGTGGTATACCACGCACGGGTCACGCAATGTCTCCGCTATTCTGTCTCACGGCTGTCTCCGTATGTCTGTCCGTCAACGTTACGCGAGCGGTCTTTATATAATCTACCGCGCGTCGATATCTAGTAATTTCTAGAACAGAAAGTCATCAACACCCAGATCTAGAACGCTCTTCAAAGAGACAGAAGAAAAGAAAAAAAAACCCACCCTCCTTTCAACCAGAGGTACACACATAGGTCAAGGACCGGTCACTGTCTGTGTGGCTTGACTCACCGTGAAAAATAAAAAAAAACTTATTACACAAGGGGGCAGACAACCTACAGGTCAAGAAAAAAAAATAGTATCTAGGCATTGTTACCTAGATACGTAACACCTCCCTCCTAAAAATAAAAAGTTTACATTTCCACGAAATGGAAATCTTTTTAGAATAATTACAAAAATGATATTTACATTACAGAATGTATTTATCATGATATATATAAAAAAAAATATATACATCAAAATACTTTTTACAATCTAGATAAGGCATCGGCGATAACATTTTCGCTGCCTTTTATGTGTTTAAGATCTAGGTTGTACTCTTGTAAAAATAAACTCCACCTGAGAAGTCGTTGATTCTTGCCAGACATTTTGTGGATAAATGTAAGGGGATTGTGGTCAGTAAATACAACCAGTGGCCATCTGGACCCACTGATATAAAAATCAAAGTGTTGTATAGAAAGAATCAACCCAAGACATTCTTTTTCCACAGTAGAATAATTTCTTTGATGTCTATTAAATTTCTTGGAAAAGAAACAAATAGGGTGCTCTACTTGGAAATTATCTTCTTGGTAAAGGACTGACCCAACACCTGTGTCACTGGCGTCAATAGCTAACCTAAAAGGTTTTCCGAAGTCAGGAGCCATCAAAATAGGGGAGCTAGATAATATCTGCTTAATTTGGTTAAAGGCTTTCTGACATTCATCCGTCCAAGTAAATCGGACGTTCTTTCTCAGGAGGTTTGTTAAAGGACTGGCAATGACAGAAAAATTTTCGCAAAACTTTCTATAATATCCAGACATTCCCAAAAATCTTCGGAGTTGTTTCCGATCAGCAGGAATAGGGAAAGCTTGGATAGCTTCTACTTTGGCCATTACAGGTTTCACCTGGCCTTGTCCTACAATATGGCCTAAGTATTGGATGGAAGCCTGGCAAAAATCACTCTTACTCAGGTTTACAGTAATTTTTGCATGTAAAAGTTTAGTAAAAAGACAATGCAGTTGTTTACAATGGCTAGAAAAATCTTGACTAAAAATTACTACATCGTCTATGTATGCGTGGCAATTCTCCATGTCAGCAAGCAGGGCATTTATCATTCTCTGGAAAGTGGCAGGAGCATTCTTCATGCCAAATGGCATCACTTTGTATTGGTACAGACCATCAGGGGTGACAAAGGCGGAGATTTCCTTTGCCCTATCAGTCAGGGGAACCTGCCAATAACCTGAAAGTAGGTCTATTTTGGTGATGTACTTAGCGTCACCAATACGATCTATGAGATCGTCTATCCTAGGGATAGGAAACGAATCGGTCTTTGTTACAGCATTTACCTTACGGTAGTCTGTACAAAAACGATAAGTCTTGTCCTGTTTAGGTATCAAGACACATGGGGAGCTCCAGCTACTGGAACTTGGTTCAATGAGGTCATTTTCAAGCATATACTTGATTTCTGACCTAAGTATGGCAAGTTTTTCAGGGTTGACCCTGTAAGGATGCTGCTTGACTGGAGTAGCCTCGCCAACATCTACATCATGCATTATAATATTAGTCTGTTTTGGTACATCAGAAAAAATGTCATTAAATTCATTAATGAGTTTCATGATAACTGGCCTTTCTGTCGAAGACAGATGAGACAGTTTTACATCCAAATTCTGTAATACAAAAGAATTAGGTATTTTGTATTGTCCAAATTTCTCCTTTACAATATCATCATCAATAGGAGAAACATGGCTATTTGAACAACTTTTGACTGTATTTAAAACACAATTACTCTTCTCTGAGTGATCTGGCCGAGATACATAAGGCTTCAGCATGTTTATGTGACATAGCTGAGTCTTTTTCCTACGGTCAGGGGTTTTGATTGTGTAATTGAGGTCACTAATTTTGGTCTCAATTTCATAGGGACCAAAATATCTGGCTTGCAAGGGTTGACCCGGTATGGGCAAAAATACAAGCACCTTATCCCCGGGAGAAAATTCTCTAACACGGGCCTTTCTATCATACCAGCGTTTCATGCTGGATTGGGTGTTTTGTAAGTTATTTTTGGCCAGAACACAAGCATCATAAAGTCTAGTTTTAAACTTACTTACATAGTCTAAAAGTCCTTCAGTGGCTGTTGGTGACAACAAAGTCTCTTTTATACATTTCAAGGGACCGCGCACCGAATGGCCAAAGACTAAGTCAAAAGGGCTGAATCCCAACGATTCCTGGACGGATCCACGGGTTGCAAACAGCAGCATGTGGATTCCTTCGTCCCAGTCTTTTTCGTGCTCAAAGCAATAGGTTCGGATCATGTTCTTGAGAGTCTGATGGAATCGCTCAAGAGCGCCTTGCGACTCGGCATGATACGCACTCGACATGCAGTGTTTGATGCCCAACTGAGTCATGACTTGCTTGAAAAGATTGGCCGTGAAATTCGTTCCTTGGTCCGATTGGATGGACTTTGGTAGACCAAATAGAGTAAAGAACTTGATTAAGGCCTTTACAATGTTTGATGCTTTTATGTTCCTTAGAGGAATAGCCTCAGGAAAACGAGTTGAAGCACACATAATGGTCAACAGGTATTGGTTGCCAGCTTTTGTCCTTGGGAGAGGACCAACACAGTCAATAAGTACTCTGCTGAAAGGTTTTTCAAAGGCTGGAATCGGCTTCAGAGGAGCAACAGGGATCTTTTGATTTGGCTTGCCAACCATCTGACAGGCATGACAAGATCGGCAGTACTGGATGACATCTTTCTTCAAACGTGGCCAGAAGAAGTGTGACATAATCTTATGGTATGTCTTGTGGATGCCGAGATGACCTGACATTGGTGTGTCATGAGCCAGATTCATGATGTACGCTCGGTATCTTTCTGGTAACACGATTTGATGGCATATTCTCCATTCTTCTTCGTTGGATGCGTCTGGAGGTTTCCATTTCCTGAAGAGCATATCATCTTGGATGTAGTAGCACGTTGATGCTAGCTCTGCCTCTTGTGATGTCATTGCGGTTTCTCGGAGTTTGGCGAGCTCTGGATCCTTCTTTTGGTCCTCAATCAACTGTTTTCGAGTTGATGCCGGCTTTTCAGAATTTGGCGTTGGTTCTTCTTCAAGAGAAGCAAAGAATGTGGTGCTCAAGTCCACATCATCGTGGTTACTGTTGGCTTTGATAACGTTCTCTTCTTGAGATGTTTTCAACCTCATTGCCCTTGTTACTGCACACGCTGGATATAACTCTAGGTCTTCCTCGGGTGTGGCAGATAAGTCGGGTGTTTGAGTGACGATGGGTTCGGCTATCACCTTTCCACCTGCTAAGTCATTGCCTAACAGCAATGAGATGCCTTCCAATGGTAATGTTGGTCGGACACCTACAACAACCGGTCCAGTAATGAGATTTGACTTTATGTCGATTAGATGTAGAGGCACATCTATACATCCAAGCTCTACGCCTCGTAACAGGATGCTCTTCCCAGTCGATGATGATTTTGACAAGGGCAAGATACCCTCTAAAAGTAGCGATTGTGAGGCACCTGTGTCTCTCAAAATGGTGATAGGTCGAAGACTTGTAGAATCACCGGGTAGTGATACGAATCCTTCCGAAATGAAAGGCTTAAAATCCTCTAATAAAACATCAATTTTGGTTGATGCAGACTGGACTTGGGTCGAACTCTCGCTGGAGTCATTGACATCTCTAGGAGACGCAGTGGAAAAACTCTTTCTTGAGTCAGTAGAACATCTTTTGGATGTATTTGGAGAACTCTTGATGGAGTCATTAGAACATCGGGGTGATGTCTTATGGGAACTCTTGATAGAGTCATGGGAACATCGGGATGATGTATTATGGGAACTCTGGATAGAGTCATTGGAACATCGGGGTGATGTATTATGGGAACTCTGGATAGAGTCATTGGAACATCGGCTTGATGTATTTGAAAAACTCTTGGTTGAGTCATTGGAACATCGGCTTGATGTATTTGAAAAACTCTTGTTTGAGTCATTGGAACATCGGCTTGATGTATTTGAAAAACTCTTGTTTGAGTCATTGGAACATCGGCTTGATGTATTTGAAAAACTCTTGATTGAGTCATTGGAACATCGTAAAGATGAATTTGAAAAACTCTTGTTTGAGTCATTGGAACATCGTGGAGACATTTTCGGAGAGTCTTGTACAGTCAATACATTTGAAACAGGTGGTGTCGAGGTATTCTTGATATGACTTGATGATGAGGGAGTAAACCTCGCCGACCACTGTACTGTGCAAGCGCTGACTTTTGAAGGAGCTTTTTCGTTTCTCTTCCTCAATTTCCAGCAATCGTCAATTTTATGGCCTTCTCGTTTGCAGTAGGAACAAGTAGCTTTACTTGTAGTAGGTTTTCTGTCATTTGTACTGCTGTTCTTGATGGAGTTGCTAGCAATGGACTCAGGCTGTTTGACTTGTTTTGGCTTGACATCCGTCGTATACTTGGCAAATTGATGTGATATTATATAATCGTCTGCCAACACTGCAGCCTTGTGCACATCTTCCTCGCCACGATCAGCTATATGCGTACGGACGTCCAGCCGCACACAACTCTTGAACTCTTCCATCAGCATTAGGTTCTTGAATTTTGCAAAGTCGGTGCCGATTTCCCTGGAAGTGAGCCATTTCTCAAAGCGTCGCTCCTTTTCCCGCAGGAATTCTACATGGGTTTGGCCATCTGATTTGCGACAATCCCTGAACTGCTTTCGGTAAGCTTCCGGAACAAGTTCATATGCCTTAAGAATTAAGGCCTTAACAACATTATAATCTTTTTGTTGTTCAATGGTCAAAGAACAAAATACCTCTGCAGCTCTACCAGTCAAAACTGTTTGCAGCAAAGTGGGCCACAAAGTTTCAGGTACATTAAAATTTTTCACAGCAAGTTCAAATTGTGGAAAATAATTGTCAATTGTGGCTTCATTAAAGCGTGGAATTATTTTCAAAAATTTTGTTGCTTCAGCAGTATGACTGGCAGGGGAAGAATCTGGTCTTACATTAGCAGCTAACTCTAATTTTTTTAACTCTATTTGTAATTTCATTTCCATTTCTTTCTGCTCTCTAGCCGCTGCAAGCTCTAATTCTTTTTGTTTCCCCAAGATAATTTCCTTCTCTTTTAAAGCTAACTGGGCTTCTATTTCCATTTGTTTTAATTTTATCTGAAGTTCTACATCTGATTTACCCTCATCGGGTCTAAGGGTTTCTAAAAGGTCTTCAGAAAACACTTCCTCGTCTACATAATGGATTACAATGTTATCTCTGATTTCTTGTTTAAGGGCATTTGATTTTATTTTTAACCCTAAATGTTTAGAAATAAGGACCAGTTCCTTCCTAGTAAAAGCATCAAGCTCTTCCACAGAGGGATTTGCAAGAAAAACCTGAATATCCATGACTAACTAACAACTATTACAAGCAAAAAAATATGTATACAATGTAATTATACAGTACAAAATCAGTACAACAAAAAAACCTTAAGAGAGTTTGGTCAATACTATTGATACTTTACTTTCGACTCTTTGACACAAAAAAAAAAACAACTTTTGTTAAAGTCAACTTCGCCTTTACAAAATTACTCAAGTAAGACGAAAATAGGTTCAGAAAAATATCCGGGACGAAAGCCCTCAAACTTCTTTTGTCACGTATTACAAATTGAATTCTACTTTTAAATGGCTTGTCTAGGGGAACGTGACAATAGAAAAAGGTAGTTGTGTCACTTATCTTAAGTCTGAATGTAATCAGAGACTTACAATGAATAACAAAAAAAAATGACACAAGAAATCGGAAGGTAAAATATCAACTTAATGTTTAATCATAATATAACTCAATACAAAATGGAAGGGTTGACCAAAACCCTTTTACAAAAATGGCATGTAAAAATATTACAATACAAGAGTTTGAAAATATAATTACAAATACAAGCAAGGCCTTGAAAAAAAAATAATCTTAACTTACACGATCAAGTGGTATACCACGCACGGGTCACGCAATGTCTCCGCTATTCTGTCTCACGGCTGTCTCCGTATGTCTGTCCGTCAACGTTACGCGAGCGGTCTTTATATAATCTACCGCGCGTCGATATCTAGTAATTTCTAGAACAGAAAGTCATCAACACCCAGATCTAGAACGCTCTTCAAAGAGACAGAAGAAAAGAAAAAAAAACCCACCCTCCTTTCAACCAGAGGTACACACATAGGTCAAGGACCGGTCACTGTCTGTGTGGCTTGACTCACCGTGAAAAATAAAAAAAAACTTATTACACAAGGGGGCAGACAACCTACAGGTCAAGAAAAAAAAATAGTATCTAGGCATTGTTACCTAGATACGTAACATAACCTACATATTTAGATTAAGGCTTTGAGGATCGCCGCTAAAAAATAAATTCTATAAATAATATTCAATAAAATTCAAGCATTAATTGTGAGTTATAGTCCCAAATTTATTTTACTAAAAAAATATATTGAGTAAAGGTTGGGAAAAGGAGATTACCAGAAAACTATTTGGGTTAAGAACTCATCTCATTGTGACTCTTTTCCTGAAAATTTTCGTTTGAATTCTAAATTTTCCCTAGCAAAGTCTTTCTTTAAAAAATTATGATAAATTCCTGTCTAATTACATAAACTCTATCTGGAAAGGGAAGGTGTGAACACGATTGAACGTCGCTCCTTTTTATAATTTCTGCTAATAATTGCATTTGGCATTAAAGAATAGGGGTGGGGCGACTCGATAAAAGAATTTAAGAAATAATAATTTAATTTATAGCATATATAAATTATATCAGTGATAGATTTTTTTTTAAATTTTGTAATTTCTTAACTATAATACAAAAAGAAAAGTATTGGTTTGTCCGATGGGTGGAAGGCGATTGCATGTATCGCTCCTCCCAAATGGTACAACCCTTTTTCATTTTATATTTACTAATCATAAAATTTGAGATTAGATTGTGGTGCGACATAATATACAAATGGGTTCACATATCAATACGATGTTTCTATTTTATAGATATTTAACCAATTTTGTTCACAAACTAGGATTTCTACATAAAAATAGGACACCCCCACACACATACACTCAGAGGGCTAGAGTGGGGAGGGCTGTACATGCAATTCCCCCCCCCCCCCATAAACCCAACGAATCGGCCAAGATACTAGAAGGGGAGACATAATATAAAATGTATATAGTAATTCAACTAAATTTGTTCACAAACTAAGATTTCTCAGTGGATCTAGATGTCCATATAATGAGCATAGACCAATAGATAATTGCAAAAGTAGAGCATCCTCGCTGGCAGAATAAATAAATGCGTAACCTCTAGTAGTTGACAGTGTAACGGGTTGGATTAAGATTTTTTTAATTATTGTTTTCAATTATTTTATTATATTTGAAGTTAAACAATTTCGTACTTATAGCATGCTCAGAGCGCTTTTGGTCCAATCTCATCTGTGGACCAGTGGGGGTATCTAGGAGTTGATTTTCCGTGCTGCCTTTAGGCGCTCAGTAAACACAACTCTGCCCGAGTCGGGTGTCGAACCTCGAGCCCCCTTCTAGGTAGCCAAGCCAAGCCAAGTTCAAGCGCACTTAGCCTCTCGACCACGCTTCCCACGTCTTACAAAATTTTATTTATTTATTTATCATTCCCTCTATCCCTGCAAGAGGTGTACATTATGCTTTGCAATCAGAGAGCTTTAAAACTGATCCGTCTCAGTTCTTCATACAGTCATCTTCGAGTTCATAGGAAATTAGAAATGTAATCTTCGACAATGAAAGATATATATATATATATATGGTTCCGCAAGGTTGTTAACGCCGGAAGTGGTAATGATATTACAATCAGTTACTGAGCCTGGCGGAACCGTTACCACAGACAGGAGAAGGGGCAAAGGCGAGCAACTAGCGCCTAAACCAGTAAGCTTCGGGCAGGAGGGGCTCGTTAGCCTTGGTTGGCTACCCATCTAGGAGAAGAAAACTCTGAATCCAAACCTCCGCTGCCCTGCGGCTATACCCAAACACGGGAAAGGCTTCGGGAGACAACCCTGAGGAAAAATCAGGAGCTGGTGACCCTTAGGCAGACTGTGGCACACCGTTCTACAGCCTGGCAGATCCTGCGGCGCTATTGATCCCAAACTGTATTGGATACTCCGTTCCTTTGGTCACATCAGCTGCGCGGAGAGGGGGGAACTGCTGTGTGGGCGACATCGTTCCGACCATAAACAATGCCCAGGCTTTCATCTCACTTATTCACAGCCCTAACCCCAAAAAAACTGGAGAGGACACTCCAGCTTCGCCTTTGGCGTCGGCCAAACACTGGAAGTGGTAGTCACCGGTTATAAGCTCAAATGCTCAATTGACGTAGAGCAGGGCGCCAGGGGCTACTTTCGTCGGTTGGAGGAATCCTAGGATTCCAATGGACAGCTACCGCCCGCCTCAAGCTGGGCAGCCTCCAGCCAATAAGGTGCTGTCCCGTCATGCCTGTCTTCCTCGTTTGGGTACACGAGGATAGGACAAAATCTGAAAAGCAGGCACAAAGCCAATGTACCAGTCGACATGAAGAAAAACAAAGAGGAGCTCCACTCTTAAACTGGGCACATGGAACGTGCGTACTCTACAGACTGGACTTAATGAAAACCTACCAGACATAGAAGATGTCAGAAAATCTGCAATAATAAACGATGAACTGTCCAGGCTCAAAGTAGACATTGCCGCCCTTCAGGAAACTCGTTTAGCTGACTCTGGTTCAATCAAAGAAAAAGACTACTCCTTCTTCTGGCAAGGCAAAGCCGAAAGTGAAGTAAGGAAACATGGCGTTGTTTTGCAGTTAAGAACACACTGCTGAACACAGTAGAGCTGAAGTGCAACGGTTCAGAAAGACTCCTATCACTACGCCTTAACACATCTATTGTGACATGTGACTTTGATATGTGCATACGCTCCTACTTTGAGTTCCACACCAGAGGCTGAAGATATGTTTTATGACAACCTTTCGTCTGCTCTTAGCGAGATCCCAACTACGGAACAGGTTATCATCCTCGTCGACCTCAATGCACGCGTTGGATCTGACAACTCTGCATGGGACAGCTGTATTGGGCGTTTTGGTGTCGGAAAAGTAAATGAAAATGGACAAAGGCTCCTCGAGGTTTACTCACTACACTCCCTCTGCGTGTCACTAATACCTATTTCAAGACTAAACCGCAGCACAGAGTATCTTGGCGGCACCCTCGCTCCAAACACTGGCACCAACTAGACCTAATCATGGTAAGACAAAAGTGCTTAAAATTTTTCACGCTTACCAGGTCCTACCACAGTGCAGACTGTGACACAGATCACTCCTTGGTATGTTGTAAGATAAATCTTCTCCCAAAAAACATCCACCATACCAAGCAGATTGGAAGACCCCAATCGGATGTAAGCAAGATGTGTCACCCTGATCTCCAGATACAGTTTGCGGAATCTTTTGAACGCGAGTATAAAAATATCTCTGAAAATACAGCAACTGAAAAATGGGAACACCTCAAGTCCACCATCCAAAAGACTTCCCTGGAAATCTTTGGAAGAAAAATTACAAAACAAAATGATTTGTTCGACTCTAAAGCAGTTATTTTAGCACCAGTCATCAGAGCAAAGAGAGATGCACTCGCTACTTACAAGGCAAAACCTACCCAACGCAACCTGCTAAACCTGAAAGAAGCTAGAGCCAATGCACAGAGGACAGCAAGGATCTGTGCCAATGAATACTTGGTAGAGCTCAGTGAGAGTATTCAGCTCGCAGCTCAATTGGGCAACATAAGAGGGATGTACGAAGGAATCAAAAAGGCTCTCGGACCCTCCCAAAACAACACAGCACCTCTGAAATCAATCACTGGGGAAATTATCACAGACAAGTGCCAACAAATGCACAGATGGGTTGAACATTACTCTGAGCTCTACGCCACAACAAGCTCAGTCTCTGACTCAGCCCTTAAGGCCATCTTACAATTACCCACAATGAACGAGCTAGATGACACACCGTCCCTTTCAGAGCTCAACAAAGCCATAGACAACATTGCTGCCCGCAAAGCACCCGGATGCGATGGTATCCCCCCAGATCTTCTAAAACAATGCAAAACTACTCTAATCCAACCTCTACACGAACTGCTTTGCAAATGTTGGCAAGAAGATGCTGTGCCACAAGACCTGCGGGATGCTAAAATCATTACACTGTATAAGAACAAAGGTGACAGAAGAGACTGCAACAATTACAGGGGAATCTCCCTCTTAAGTATTGTAGGCAAAGTCTTTGCTCGAGTGATACTTCCCAGGCTACAAAAACTCGCTGATCGGGTCTATCCAGAATCACAATGCGGCTTTCGCCCACGATTGACATGATTTTCTCCATCCGCCAACTCCAGGAAAAGTGCAGAGAACAAAGAATGCATTTGTACATGGCATTTATTGACCTGACAAAGGCCTTCGATCTAGTTAGCAGAGCTGGCCTCTTTAAAATTTTACAGTTAATAGGCTGTCCACCCAAGCTACTAAATGTAATCATATCTTTCCACCAAAATATGATGGATACAGTGCAATTCAACGGTGCCAGCTCTGAAAGTTTCAATATAATTAGCGAGTTTAACAAGGATGTGTCCTGGCCCCAACCCTCTTTGGAATACTATTTTCACTATACTATAATACTATAATCCACAACGATTTTGACAAATCCACTGAGGGCATCTATCTCCATTCCAGATTTGATGGCAAACTCCTAAATATTGCCAGACTGAGGGCCAAAACTAAAATCAGAGCCACCCTCGTAAGAGATGCTATTCGAGGATGACGCAGCGGTAGTGGCACACACACAAGAGGAACTTCAGTCACTAATGTCCCGCTTCTCTCAGGCCTGTAAAGAATATGGCTTGACTATTAGCACGAAGAAAACAAATGTTATGGGACCACCTGTTACAGCACCACCCTCCATCCTCATAGACGATAACAAGCTGGACGCTGTAAACGAATTCTGCTATCTGGGATCCACAATTACAGATGACCTGTCACTAGAAGAGGAGATGAAAAAACGCATAGGGAAGGTTGCCTCGACATTCGCTAGACTCAGACCAAGAGTCTGGGAAAACCATAATCTAACTACGGTGACCAAAATGGAATTCTACAAGGCATGCGTTATGAGTACACTGCTACCTACGCAAAGCAAGAGAGAAAACTGAACTCATTCCATTTGAGATGTCTCCGTAGGATCTTGAATGTCACATGGAAAGAAAAAGTGTGCAATACTGAGATCCTTGCGCGATCAGGTATTCCCAGCATCTTTACAGCCCTCAGACAACGCCGTTTGCGCTGGCTTGGACATGTTCGCCGGATGGAGGACAAGCGCATCCCGAAAGTCATCCTCTATGGTAAACTCGCGACTGGCACAAGAAAAACTGGTCGCCCCTACCTCCGTTACATAGATGTAATAAAAGGTGACCTCAAATCAGTGAACATCAATACTGACAATTGGGAAGACATAGCTCTAGACCGCAACAAGTGGAGAGAGACAGTGACCAAGAAAGCTATGGACAGTGAAAGTACATGGGTCTCACCCCAGGAAGAAAAACGCACAATCCGAAAAACGGCCAGCTCCTCTACCACCGAAGCAAAAGCCACCTTAACCTGCGCTATCTGTGGACGGGAGTATCTCTCCAAAATAGGGCTCCACAGCCACATAAGGAAGTGTGCTCTGAGATGAACCATAGTCGTCCTACGACTGAAGGAGGCCAATGATGATATATATATATATATATATATATATATATATATATATATATATATATATATATATATATATATATATATATATATATATATATATATATATATATATTGTTATAAACCTGGTGGTGGCACAGAAAGGGGTAGTGGTGTGAGTGTAGTCAGCCGACGCAAATCGCCCCAGGCCAGCGCTAGACGAGCGGTCAACCGTGACGAGTTACGACGGTCGGCCGAGACGAGTGTCAACATAATGGTTCGGGAAGGATCGACGCTCAACTACAGCACAGTTCAACGGTGTGGTTCTGTACGAAGCATTACGACGGTTCAGTTGAGACGACTGGCGTCTTGATCTTGGTCTGCGATCGAGTGAGACACAACGAGCCTAGTGTGTGAAGTCAGTCCTGAACTGTTGAACCCAGTGCAAGCCCGGAACGAGACGGAGAGGCCAGTGCAAGAGTTGATACGGCGGTACGATGTTATCGGAGAGATATTTGTACAGTATTGGCTGTTATTTATTCAACTATTACAGTGTTACGTTACTTTGGAGCCCTAAGTTGTCAAGTTCTTTAAGTTGGTAGTGTTTGGTGCAGTTTGCAGAGAGCCTGGATAGTGAGATTCATAACAATATATATATGTATATAAATAAATAAATATATATATATATATATACATAATATTTATATAATGTAATGAACAACAGATACTAGTATACCAATAACGTGGCTATATTCAACAAAATCAGACTACAGTAAACAGTGAATGAAACCAGCACGTCTTACATAACACTGATGAAGTACTACACATACACACTGGACATGAAACACACACACTGGACATGAAACACACACACTGGACATGACCTTCTGACACGCTGGACGCACGCAGAAAATCAACTCAGTTACACTACAGTCACCCCGCCTATAAGTTACAGGAACATAAACATGTAAATAATAGTGAAGGACAACGATATAGGAGGCCTTAATATCCCTACAGAATACTTACAGAGTGACTCTATTGAAAAGCATTGTAGAGCTATAAACAAACAATTTATGAGAAGATTTCACCTAACACTCGCCGGGAGTAGATTTCACCTAACACTGCAGATTTTACACGTTGCACTTATGAAATTGTATTTAAGTCTATTTATGCACCATTTGATCAACAAGCAGTGAAAAAAGAGAAACAATATACTTAATCTATCTTACCACTACTTTTGTGCACACTTTCACTAGACAATGTAGTTCATAGGCAGTAAGATTGTGTTCATCTTCATGTTCAAGGGAAAGGATATTGCTAATTAGCGATTTGACAAGAGTTTGTCGTATGATAGAACAAGAAATGCAGCAATAGTTTGGTCGTAAGATGTCTTGAATAATCTTCTGCGCATCGTGCAATTACAATAAATTAGTTTTTAAGATTTTTAGAGGTCTCTTCAAAACTACAACAAGGGTCAAATGTTTCTCCACGAATAGCAAGATCCTTTCGTTACGTAACACTTTTAAAATGAGCTGTCTTATTACATCAGTCGTGTTCTTAATGTTTCTTCAAGTCTATAAGACATCTTCCATTCTGATAAAACAATAACATTGTCTTCAGGAACTGAGATGAAGAGTTCTGACGGTAGTTTGTCAAGGTAATTCTTTTCGACAAGGATGACCACGCGAGATGGATTAGATGGACTGATCGAGAAGACTGCTGATCGCACTGTAAATAGGAACCAATCGTTTTGATCAATGAAGCTTTCATTGATTACTAGAAGTATTCTCCAACTACAGTCCATTGCCTCCATAATTCCATGAGCTATAGAGATAGATGGTAAAAGGTCCCTGTCCCGGACAAAAGTAGTTAATTTGAGATCCCTCTCAATAAATGCTCTCAGTTCCAAACAAGCGAATTCATAATCTGAGTCAGCATAGCCAAGAAACACACCGTAGCGATAGTCCGACAAAGTTTTCAGTTTCAAGTTTGTAAACATTTGAAGAACCTTTGAGACTATCAGCGTCTTATTGTTCATCCATAGAAAAGTGACTAGAAATCCAATAAATAAAACACACATAAGGACAACAGAAACAATGAAGAAAAACTGACCCCAGCATTGACGCCAAAGTCCATCAAGGTCTCCATAGACCAGAGTGAATGTCAACACTCCATCCTTGTTAATGCATGTGTAGTTTCTGTTGTCATCTAACTGTATAGTAGTCAAACGAATCCACTGTAGAAACAGAAGATTATCACAGCCACATGAAAAGATATTTCCCGACAGCAATATCTCAAAATATCCTAATCTTTCTTTATTTCTTTCCAAGACGTCTCTGTCCGTCGTCGCTATAGTAGTAATAACATTCAGTCTTAGATCAAGAGAATTTAGTTTCGGTGTCAGATTCAGATCGAATGGTATGTCACGGAAACGGTTCGAGGCTAAGTTCAGAGTTGTCAATTCGGGATTTCCAGAGAACGTATGGTGGGCTAAAACATCCAGAGAATTGGACGATAGGTCTAAAAGTTGAAGTCTGGAAAGATTTTGGAAAAGATGAGAACTGAACTGAGACATGAAGGAACTGACCAGTCTACAGTTATCTAGAACAAGAATTTCCAGACTTGGATAAGCGTTAAAAAAATGGATAGATAACGTAGACAAATTATTGTTAGAAAACTGCATTGTTCGTATACTTGATAAGCCATCAACTGGGACGGTCACCATTTTGATGCCGTCATCAAGCATGAGAAGCGTGTGCACATTCTGTGCTCCGTAAACTATGACCTTGACATCCAGGCTGACAATACCAAACAATGAAGATAGCTCGATAGTCTCAATGGAAGGGGAAATAAATATTGTAATACCATATTGAGATTCCCTGTAATCTTCCTTAGTGTTAAAAGAACTGAGGGAACCAGCATACAAGAGATTTGCGTTATTGGAAGTAGCATTCGTTAGTATCTGAACATCGCTAGAGAAAAGTTGTATTGCTTCAGACTCGGTCCATGGATAATATCTTACTAATCTGTGTGTGGTATCATCACCACAAGAAGGGGATCCTTCAATTGACAGTTCCTTGAGATTATTCAATTTTAAAACATCAGCAAGTGCCCATGAAGTGCCGAATAAGTCTCTTTCAGAAATGGAAAGTTTTTTCAAACATCTATTTAAAGTTGGACTCGTTAATGCTCCACGAAAAATGACTAAAATACCGTTATTAATCAAATTGAGTTCTCGTAGACATATCTGCTTTAAGAACTGGGTGCTGCTGTCATTTAGAAGACCATCTTTTGTGCTTAATGATGAGTAGATCTGTCTCGCCACTCTTACGCGTTCAAATCGTAGATACGTAACTTCGGTTCCAACTAAAGGACGAAGTGTGTTGAATGCACCATGTAGACTGAACTCACTTTTCTCGTAAATAACACTTTTTAAGTTTAAAAAAGCACTTAGAGCCAAGTCGCTGACTTTGTTTAACCCAGTGCAAAGGAACAGAGTTAATTTCTGCACAACTCTGACATGTTGAAAACAATCCTCAGGAATGTTGTTCACTTGACCGGAAATGGTCAAGTTTGTTAAATTTTGAAAATGATTAAATTCTTCATTAAAGTACAGAGTATGACTGATGACGCTAATAGATAACGTGGTCAAATTGTGTAAGTGCCCAAACATTTGATCAGGGAAACTTCCATTGTGGAAATGGTTTTTCAAAGTCAACGTTTGGTTGTTGCTAGAATACAAATCTTCTGATTGCAACAGGAGTAGTTCTGTAAGACTTGTTAAATTACAAAATGTATCCACCGGCAAGCGAAACAAATCCAAATAATTATGTTCTAGATTAAGGTACTGTAAACTCTTAAGGCCCAAGAAAGCTTTGTGTTGTATAAACGTCAACAAATTATCCTGCAGACTCAATCTTTCTAGTTTACACAAATGATTTAGTGTGTTATTGGGTACAATTGTCAAGAGATTACTTTGTAACATTAGCTCAGTTGTGTTCTCTGGGAACCATTCCCTGTCTATGTATTTTAAAGAACGACCCGAACAGTCGATCAATGTTTGGCTCTCTATGACATTGACATTACATAAGCCGACACCTTCCATGAAGTGTCCAGTGGGGTTCAATGGCTTTGATTGTGGCGAAGTAAAGAACTTGGCTTCACCAATGTTGGTCTGTAGTTTTTGAAGAAACAGAAAGTAAATAATCAACTTTTCAATCATGCAGCGAATCATACTGTACAGTTCTGTAGGAAGAAGAATAAAAGAGATATTGTTGATAGACACATTAAGTAACTAAATAATTTGGTCTATTAATGTAAACAAAAAACAAGATTACACAAGAGAGTTTGTGTTAGCACACAAACTCAAGGGCGGCCCCCGTCAAATTCACCAATAGACGAGAAATATATTCAAGCCATATTCTTGTTTTGATCGTTTAAAGAAATTTAAAAAATGTGGCGTTATTTTTCACATACATGGCAACGCGTCGTCATCTAACTCTTCTGGGATAAGTAGAGTAGCGTTATCACTTAGATCAGCATGGAAACCTCCCGATACAGAGTCGGTGGCACCTAGTACGGTAGCTTAGGGTGTCACCCCTCCCCATCAACTTTCTTGAAATATGTTCCAATGAACACTTTTGCTAGTTGTTTTTTTTTTTTGAACAAATACGGCTAGCTGATTACGTACTTTTATTGATTTTTACTCAAATGTAAAATCCCAATGTTCATTACGTTTATTCAAATGTTATCGCAAATTTTACAATAATATTTAATTAAAATTATAAACAGACATAGCATCATATGAACAGGTTTCTTTTGTTATATTTTAAATGGTATAACGTTGTGCTGTATCATTTACAGTTAAACTACCATCTAGATGTGTCAAGGCATATTTGGGCATATATCTAGAGAATGGATTATTATTATTATTATCTTTTCCCATATGTCTGCTTTTATCAAGTTATAATTTTTCCAACTTGGTTGTCAACCCCAAAATGGTGTCGACCGCTGCGGACCGCACCCCTCCCAATAGTGACGCAACTGCTGTAACGGTCTCCTAGCAAGCTTTCTGGCCCGTCAATTTTAGTATCTGTTACATTTGATTGGAAGGCCGGCTCTCTTTCTCTTTCCTTCTTTCTCTCTCTCTCTCTCTCTCTCTGGAACCTCCTATATGTTGTTTTTTTATCCTCCCATCGTACTGTTAAATGACATTAGTTTTTTCCCTTGTATTGAAATAACCAGCTTTAAAACTTAAAAGAGCTTTATATTATTCATCAGAACCTTCTTGTATCACCTGTTACTCTTCTCCTCCCTTCCATCATTCCACGCACAACAAAAGTTTGTCCTATGTACAATGTCCTCTCAGTTGCTTTTAGACCGGAACAAAAGTTTTGTCCTATGTACAATGTCCTCTCAGTTGCTTTTAGACCGGAACAAAAGCTTGTCCTATGTACAATGTCCTCTCAGTTGCTTATAGGCCGGAACAAAAGCTTGTCCTATGTACAATGTCCTCTCAGTTGCTTTTAGGCCGGAACAAAAGCTTGTCCTATGTACAATGTCCTCTCAGTTGCTTTTAGGCCGGAACAAAAGCTTGTCCTATGTACAATGTCCTATGTACAATGTCCTCTTAGTTTAGACCAGAACTCCCTATTCACCCCCCACTTACACACTTTTCGACCCCTTTATTATTTCAATGACAACGCTTACATTTTTTAATGCATCCTTCAATGAATCGACTTCTTAACGAAGACCTCAGGGAAGACCTCAATTAAAGGGTCCTTCCCCCCCCCCTTTTTTTAACTATTAATCTCTTTTTATTAAACGTTTTCGTTCATCTCGCCACGTTGGAATGTTCCCCCCCTCCCCCTTGCTTCCACGCTACATTCATTACAGCTTGTGGATTACAGAACACACAACGTCCACCTTGTAAACACACAGTTGATACTTCAACAGGTCTGTGAATAATCTCTTACAATACCTGTCAGTTCTAAAGTCTATGTCTAGAGGAAAAGACTATACTAGTTGTTACGTGCGCATCTTAGTGTAAATGTGAAAACGTGCGCATCTTAGTGTAAATGTGAAATGGTGCGAATGCGTGTTGAAAATAAAAAAAAACAAAATGGAGGAATATGAACAAGAAGGTGTTTTCAGTGTTAATAAAGATTAAAGTATTTATAAACGGTGATTTGTCGTTTTCCCTGTCTAAAGAGTTTCATCTAATATGAAGACGTAACAAGTGGCGCCCAACGTAAAAGGTAAAACCCACATATCCCTCTATACACAGTGGATCTCCTGTCAACAGACAGTAGAGATAGTAAAGTCTAGATCTAGAGACAGGAGAACATTCGAGTCAATATTATTAGAAATAGATTATGGCGGACAAGGCTGAGGTAGCAGCGTTGAAGGAAGAGGGAAGGTTGTTGGAGCTGGAAGGGGCAGAACTAAGAAAATACGTACAAGAAAGGTTAATGGAGAGGGAGAGATTAGCGATGGAAAGAGAAAAAGAAAAGGAGAGATTAGCGATGGAAAGGGACAAAGGAAAGGAGAGATTAGCGATGGAAAGAGAAAAAGAAAAGGAGAGATTAGATAAGGAGGACAAAAGAGAAAGAGACAAAGAAAAGGAGAGATTAGATAAGGAGGACAAAAGAGAAAGAGAAAAGGATAAGGAGATAGTAGCAATTGAAAGGGAAAAGAAAAATGAATTAGTTGCCATTGAAAGAGAAAGATTAGCGTTTGAAAAAGAGACAGCAGAGAAAAAGTTAAAAACAAACCAAGAAAAAGAAAGTGATAAAAGAAAGAGTGACACTACAGGGAATAAACTAGCAAAATATAAAGGTGCGATATTTGAAGAAGCTAAAATGGACATAGACATTTTTTTGAAGAAATTTGAAATTGAAATGAGAGAACTGGAATACCCCGAAGACAAATGGTCATTCTTATTATCAAAGTCATTTGTAGCAGAGGTTCCATCAAAGATATGCATGAACCAGAGCAACTATAGCGTGGTGAAAGAACAATTACTGCGAACGTACGGAAAAACAGAGGCGTACTACCGTGAACAATTTGTTAACTGTGCGATCGAAACAAATGATGACCCACAGACATTCTTGGACAGAATGACCAGTAGTTTTGAAAATTGGACTGAAACCGCTAAAATAGAAAAGACATTTGATGGTCTAAAGACATTTCTAATGATTGACAAAGCAATTTATGAGTGTCAGGAGGAATTAAAAATATTTTTGTTGGAGAGGAAACCAAAATCCATAGAAGACATAGTAAGACTGATAAGGGCCTATAAGGTGGCACATCCCGATAAGAAACTATCCAGAGGCATAGAAGAAATAGTTGCATTTAACAGAACAAGAGATACACGAGACAACTACATCAACAACGGCAGACGATTTAGATATGATGAACAAAATAGGTTTAGAGGGCAAGGAAGGAACCAAATTGGTAGTAGACAAAGCCAGTTTTATAGTAACCGAGGTCGATACCAAAGAAATGTACAGGGACGATTCGGCGGAGTAAGAGATCGAAGAGATCAAAGCCTGTCAATGTTAACATGTGCCGGAAGCCTTGAGTATTTTGAGACCTTCGTGAGAAACAAAATAGCAAGGACGATACGAGATTCAGGCAGTACAATAGTGGGTGTTAATAAGAAATTAGTAGAAGAACAAGACTATACCGGCAAAACCAGGAATTGTGTGATGTTTGATGGGAAGACGGTACAATTACCAGTTGCTAGAATTAAAATTGATACACCATATTTTACTGGAATTGTGGATGCATGTGTAATAGACCATGCTCACATTGATTTGATTATTGGAAATATTCCAGGTATAAAGAATTGCAATGAAAAGGATATGGGAAATTGGAAGAAGTGTTTCGGAATGAGTATAACTCGATCCAAATGTAAGGACCTGGATGCAGGAGATCTGGAAAAATTATTTCAGTTACCAGATAAGAACGAAAAAGAAGAAGGATTATTAGAAAACGCAGAAACATTAGAACTTAATAATGTAGTATTCAACAAGGAAAGGTTTATTACAGAACAAAAAAATGACCCAGAGACGCGTCAGTTGGCCCAGAAAGGAGGTAGAGGAGGAAAATTTTATATAGAAAGAGGAATTTTGGTAAGAGAAATTGAGTCACAAGGAAGCAAAATTATACAGGTTGTTGTACCAGCTGAATTTAGAAATGTCATATTGAAGAATGGGCATGATGAAGCATATGCAGGCCACATGGGAATTCACAAAACGAAACAAAGAATATTTAGGGACTTTTATTGGCCATCTATTAGTAAAGACATAAAAAATTATGTGTTGTCGTGCAAAGTTTGTCAAATGAAAGGCACTAAAAAAATCAGAGCTCCATTACAAAAGGTAGATATACCAGAAAGGCCATTTAGGAAGATTGCGATTGATTTGATTGGACCCATGCCGGTGATATCAAATAGGGGTCATCGATATATTCTAACTGTGATAGACGTGTGCTCAAGATGGCCAGAAGCTATTCCACTAAAAAGAATTGAAGCCAGTGATATAGTTCAAGCGTTATATACATTATTTACACGGTTTGGATTTCCTGAAGAGGTACTGTCAGATAGGGGCACACAGTTCCACTGTCAACTAACGACAACATTTTTGAAAATGTTTGGAATTCGGCAAAGGTTTACAGCCCCGTACCACCCGCAGAGCAACGGTATTTGTGAACGTTTTAACTGTACGTTAAAGAAGGCGTTATCGAAAGTAGCAGATGACAATCCCAAAGAATGGGATGTGGCCTTACCCTCAATTCTTTTTGCGTACAGAGAGAGCCGTAACGAAACCACGGGGTTTTCGCCATTTCAGATGATTTATGGAGGAAATCCAAGAGGCCCAATGGCAATTCTAAAAGAACTAATACTCCCACAAGAACATGTTGGAAATAAAGAAAGTTACGATATAGTGACAGAAACCAGAAATAAAGTAATAAAGGCTTGCGAAGAAGCGAGCAAACATGTGCTTGACAAAAATGAACTAACACAGTCTAGGGTGAATGAACACAGGAAATTGACCAAACTAGAAGTAGGTCAAGATGTTTTAGTATTACTAAAGGATAAGGAGAATGTACTATTCACGAAATGGTTGGGTCCTTATAAGGTGACAAGGAAAATTAGTGATGTGGATTATGAAATTAAAATTGATTCAAGGCTGAAAATATTTCATGTGGATATGCTAAAAGAATTTAGGTCGCAACAAAAAAGTGAAAAAAGCAGTAAAGAAGACCCATTGGTCATAGGTGCATCCGTAAGTGTAGACTCTGAGACAGAGGAAAGATTGGGACACATAGAAACAATTTCAACTGATGTCAGTCAAACATGGAAAGATGTGGAAGTGACGGGAATCTCGTCGGACAGAACTAAGGAAGTAACAACATTATTAGAAGATTTTAAGAGTATTTTTACAGATTTACCAGGAAGAACGAATATCATAGAACATGATATCAAATTAACAGGTAGAGTTCCAAATAAACTACCACAATATGCTGTACCATTGCATCATAGAGAAGCGTTACAGAAAGAAATAGATGAACTACTTAAATTGGGAGTGATAGAGCCATCTAAGTCGTCATGTGCTGCACCAGTTGTGCTGGTTAAAAAAAAATGTGGCAACATTAGACTGTGTGTGGATTACCGTCAACTAAATAAAGTTACAGAATTTGACCCATTCCCAATGCCACAGGCGGAGGAAATGTTTACTAAATTGAAAAAAGCGAAAATTTTCACTACGTTGGACCTTTCTAGAGGATACTGGCAAGTACCTCTAAAGGCAGAGGCTAAACCACTATCCGCATTTAAGACACCGTTCGGCGTCTATCAGTGGAATGTGATGAGTTTTGGCTTGGTAAATGCCCCAGCCACTTTTAACAGGATGATGGCAAAGATACTGGGCCACAGAAGAGACACAATTTGCTATTTAGATGACATCTGCATCTTTAGTGAGGATTGGAACGAACACTTACAGAGTCTAGGAGAGATATTTGCTATTATCAAGAAAAACAATTTGACATTAAAACCAACAAAAATAAAAATTGGACTTAGTGAAATTCCTTTTTTGGGATACAAGATAAAAAATGAATCAATTACACCACTGGAAGAAACAGTTAAAAAAATAATGGATATTAGTATACCAAAAACAAAAAAACAAATTAGAAGTCTTTTAGGTCTTTGCAATTTTTATAGAAAATTTGTTCCAAATTTTGCAGAAATGATTGAACCTCTTACAAATCTTACAAAGAAAGGGAAATCTAACACTGTAGTTTGGTCTGAACAATGTCAAAGATCGCTAGACAAGATTAAGAGGGTGTTTTCTGAAAAACCAATATTAAAATTGCCCGATAGTACTAGAGAATTTATTTTGGCAACGGATGCTTCATCCATAGCTATAGGGGGCTGTTTGATGCAAGAGTATAGTGGAATTGCACATCCTGTTTTTTATGTAAGCAGGAAACTAACCCTTGCAGAGTTAAACTATGCAACTATTGAAAAAGAGGGGCTGGCAATAGTGTGGTGCATAACAAAGCTAAGTTTTTATCTGATGGGGGCTAAATTTCAATTATGGACTGATCATGCTCCGTTGGCATTCATTAATTTAAATAAATGTGGTAATAATAGAATTGCTAGGTGGGCATTACAACTGATGGACTATAAATTTGAGATCAAGACAATACCAGGGAAAGAAAATGTTGTGGCAGATACATTATCACGCTGTACTTAAAGGTTGTGGAGATTGTGTAAAGTATATCATGACTATTGACATTCTGTTAAGAATTAAGCTATTTTATTGTGTACATTGGTAAATTCTGGCACGGAGTGTAGTAGATATTCAATAGAGAATTGTTCAATTGTGGGTGTACACAACAATGATTTGTGAGCAGATATAGATTTGGATTGAATTATAGGCGGGGAGTGGTATAAACGAAATCTGCATGATTCCATAGAGATATGTATAGATATATATGTGTCCATTTTTCATAATAACAATTAGTATTGTCATGGTTACTGTCACAACTGGGGAATATAAATGTTATATGTTAATCTAATGTTAGAAGTGTATTATTATTAATATGTCATTGTGTATGATTTTGGTTTGTATTACATTGTGGTTCCCTATGTTACAGAGAATTTAGATTATTTTTTTTTAACTTGGAATAGGCTGATAAGATATGTGGTGATTTGTATTTTGGACGTTCGATGTACATCAAACTTGTCAAACAGGGGGGGTGTTACGTGCGCATCTTAGTGTAAATGTGAAAACGTGCGCATCTTAGTGTAAATGTGAAATGGTGCGAATGCGTGTTGAAAATAAAAAAAAACAAAATGGAGGAATATGAACAAGAAGGTGTTTTCAGTGTTAATAAAGATTAAAGTATTTATAAACGGTGATTTGTCGTTTTCCCTGTCTAAAGAGTTTCATCTAATATGAAGACGTAACACTAGTATTACCTACACACGCACACGGGCGAAATCATGACCTCTGCTGTCTAAAAGAAGAAATCTCTATATTTGATATTATAGTTGATATTGTTTAGACTAATTTCTAAAAAGAAGCGTAATGAACAATTAAATAAAACGTGACGAAAATTATAACTTAAGGGTAAAAAAATATGGAAGCCTTGATTTTTGTATTCTTTGTTTTGAAGCTTTATATACAAAATGTCTTTATATCATATAATTATACTAGACATTTTTTACCCGCGACCCGCGAGTCTTTATTTGCGTATTACTGTGGATATAGTCACTGAGAGTGTTTTGTAAACATTTAAACGAAATAATAATGTAATAAATAAAACGAATGTGTAAATGTAAAAATAGTATGAATGAAGCCATCAAATCAAAATAGCTAACCTACTTAAATCCATTTTTTCAAATTAAAACATTTGCTTGTAGGCCTACATATATTTGATTACAATTTGAAATAAATAGACACTTAATTTTGTATGTTCATGTGTTCAAGTATAAAGTAGATCTTGAGGTAGACATAGATCTAGATTTAGACTAATCTAAAGTTAAAAATTGGCTTTTATAGAGTTCATTCATGCTGCGTGAAGGCTTTGCTCTGCGCATGCGTGACCTTTTTTTCATGAATGAATATAGGCCTATCTCAACACGGCTACGCAGCTTTAGCGAACAACGAACGAATGTATTAAAAATGCTTTAGAAAAACAAATTTGAATGTTAATTTGATTAAAATTTGAAATGAATGGACTATAATTAGTATGTTCATTTGTTAAAGCATAAAACTATCTTTGCGAAAAGAAGTTTTATCATCTTAGAGCTCAATAAGAGTTATAGACCTAGGAATAGACTCAGTAGAGAGATGTGTTAATGTGTAACCATTTGGTAATGTCTAATGAAAGAATGTGCATCGCGATATCTAAATTCGCAGATACAAATAACGAATTAATGTAAAAATGCTTTTGAAACACAAATTTGAAGGTTAATTTTATTAAATAATGAAATCAATAAACTATATTTTGTATTTTCATGTGTCAAAAAAACAAACTATAAGTGCAAAGTTTAGTTCTTAAAATTAGATCTAGATCTAAATCATTTTGATCTTTTCTCATGTCAACATTGTAAACATGGCCTAGATCCATAAAATACTATAGCTGTAATAGAGTTGGTCTTTTTTTTTTTTTTAGGGTCTTAAGTTTGTTTTAGGGCCACAATAAATACACTACGGTCTAAGTTGGTACCCAAGGAACATTTCTGCCAAGTCATATCAAGATTGGTCAAGCGATTTTGATTTCTATACGGGGACATACATACATACATACATATATACATACATACATACATACATACATACATAGGCCTACATACATACATGCGCCAAACATTCTACTTTATATATTAGATAATGTTGCCTTTTTGGGGAATTATATTAAAATAAAATACAAATGTTTAGAATTTAGAAGCTGAGCTGGTTTGGTCCTATTGTAAGACATGACTCACTCTAAAGTCAATCTTTAAGGAACAAGGGAGAGAACTCGAAGAATGGTCGTCCAAAGAAAAGCTGGCTGGACAATGTAAAAAAATGGACGAGGGATTTGGTTACGCTCACTGTCGTCACGGCATACCAACGAACTGTCGTAACAGCACCCCTACGAAGTGTCACAGCACCCCTACGAGCTGTCGTCACAGCACCCCTACGAACTGTCACAGTACCCCTACGAAGTGTCACAACACCTCTACTAATTGTCACAGCACCTCTACGACAAAAGTTCACATGTATGACTGGGTAGCCGCTGAAATACTGGCTCGTACTTAATTAATCTACAAACTTGAAAACAAAACATATATGTATACAGTGGTATACAGTGGTAGCAAAAAAAAAACATTATTTTATATTCATCTCACAGTCAATCGGCAAAAAAATCAAAAGATACATGCCTACTTTAAAATGTACAAGTGAAGATTTATATAACTCTGAAACGTTCGGCACAAATGGTCAAGGTATTTTAGTGTACAGCGGGAAGTTTTTGTTTTTTTCCAAAACAAAGCTACATAATTTCATTGTTTTAAATAACAGAACCGAGGGCCAAAGAGATCAAAATAATAGATAAATAATGAAACAAAGAGTTTAGTCAGACTGATAGGTTATTTTGTATTATGATTATTCTGATATGAATTGTATTATTTGCTGTAATTGGCCGTGCTATTAGATATCTCCTTTTGTTAGGAACTAGTATGGAAGAGAGAATGTTAATATTTTACTTCATTTATTTTGTCAGAATAGCATTACTCTTGGACTGCGGAATTATTTTCCACATGAAAAATGTAGAGATTAAATAGATCTTGATGGTTTCATAGTTTCCAATATCCACAAATGAAAGTTTCTTATGGCATTGTGTTAGCCCAAAGATACGCTTGGCTCTAAAAACTACTCTTGGATTAGTTCACTGGGGCAAGTTACCCTGCCTCATTGTGGCGCCAGGGTGAAAATGGTCGTAAGAGGAAAGGAGTAGGCCAATGGGTAGCAAAATATCTCAAGTGGCGCGAGAGGAGTCCTACGATCTTGACAAAGATTCTCAATGGACTCTTTCAATAATGTCCCTCACGGTTAGCCTGGTAATGCATAGGAGGTCGCCTGTGTGTCGAAATCATTGGAAATAGCAGTGTTGATAAATTTAGACAGTAGCTTCGACCCTCGCCAAATAGAAATCTCTGTTCAGTAAGGCTTGTAGGATGGAGCTCTTGCTGGCCTAGAGTTTTATGGGCCTTCCTGTCGGCTTAACTTTTAATACAAATCGAACTGTAATATATCACTACCATGGGTGTAGCAGGATTTTTTTAGGGGTGGGGGTGGGGGGGGGGTTGGAGGGATTTTTTTCTCCACCCCAATGAAAAAAAAAATATGTGTGAGTATGTGTCTGCGTGCGCGTGTTTGTAGTGGTATATTTAAACTCAAAACTCTCTGTAAGTGGGTATTTAAACTCAAAACTCTCTGTAGGGGGGTATCCCTCAAAACTCTCTGTAGGGAATATTTAAACTCAAAACTCTCTGTATGGTTGTATTTAAACTCAAAACCATTAGGAAGGAATTTTAACTTTTAAGAAAAGTCCTCTGGAGGAGGGGGATAAAACTCAAAATCCCCCTTGGCTTGGCTACGCTCAGAGAATTTTAATTGTGTAATTTGCTTTTATTTTTTTATTTATTTTTTTTGAAGAGGTATTTTTTAGCTTAAAATCCCGCTGAAGAAAGGTTTCGACTCAAAAACCCTTTGGCTACGCTCATAGTATTTTGAATGCATAGTTTGCTTCTTTTATAGTGAAGAGGTGGTTTTTAGCTCTAAACCCCGCTGGAGGGGGTGGGGTAAAAACACAAACCCATACTTGGCCACGTTCATAGAATATGGTGACTGACTTATATTGAAGAGGGGGTTTTAGCGTAAATTTCGGAGGGGGTTTTAAAATCAAAATCTTCCTTAACTATGCTATTTGAATTAGGGAAATGTCGTTTGCATTCTTATTTTGTTTTATTTTGTTATATAGAAGAGGTGGATTTTACTGCAAACCCCCTTGGCTGCGCTGGAGCAAGTGATGTTTAGTAGGCCTATTAAAATCTCACCTAAAATAAACAGAATCAAAGCAAAAAATCAGTCACTAAATTCCAACCCCCCCCCCCCCTCTGTTCATTTCGGGTCCCCCCCTCCCCCGGCTATGCCCAAGATCACTTCTGAAAGTTTTTTATGTCAAAAAAAAACAAAAAAACTAACACAATATTTAAAACAAAAAGAAAGCACAGTTATATTCTAATTAAAATGGTTATATCATCATCTCACTGTCTAGGTGAAAGCTTGTAAATGTTATTTCTCCCACTTCCATTTCTTGAATCAAGTTGGAACTTTGCACCCAATTATGTATTGTCGAGGACAGCACTTGGATCAATCCAAAAACTAACCAATTAGTTTGTAGTAATTAAATAATTTTTGGTTTATATATAAGATATACTGAGTTAAGGGGAGATAAGCCATGAGTAGAGAATTGGGTCATTTTAAATTAGACACTTTTAAGACAATAAAGCCTTCTATTTTTACAAATACTTAAATAGCTCAGTGACAAATGTGTTAGTCTTACCTTGTGAAGGCTCGTGACTTCGAGTTGGAATTCAAACTCGAGCAGCTTGAAAAGGCAGCGTGGAAAACTAAGTCATAGATACTCCCGCCCCCTCAACTGGTTTACAACATTTGATGGACCAGATAACACCGAGCATGATATAGGCATGGATTTTTATTGTAAGCAAAAACAATTCTTACAATATCACAACTTTGTAATTGTTAGTCTAATTCTATTTTTAAAAAAACGATGGTCTTAAGGAATTCCATACATTCACATCACAGGATTAATTCAAAATCGTCGATGCAATTTCATTCAACATCAGCTTTTTTAAAAAACTATTTCTTTCCATTGACTTTGACTTCCTTAGGCTCCATGTGTTCACGTATCAAAACCTTCGTCCTGCAGTGTTTTACTAATCAGCTGACCCAAGTGGACGAGTCGGCGTGCAAACACAATGTGTTGTTTTCTACACACACAAAAGAAAAGAAGTGGATTCAGTTATGAGAATTATATTTTTCTGCTATTTAAAATATCACAGACATATACATAGACACATATAAATACACTTACAAATGCACATTAAATGACACATACAAAGACATGCCCAAACATACAAAGATACATACAAAGTCCTATTCCTAGACATACAAATTTACATACTAAGTCCTATGCCTAGACATACAAAGATACATACAATGTCCTATGCCAAGACATTCAAAGATACATACTAAGTCCTATGCCAAGACATACAAAGATACATACAAAGTCCTATGCCAAGACATACAAAGATACATACAAAAAAAAAAAAAAGACTGTCGAGTCATAAGACGAAGTGTTTAGCCGACATATCTTTATAATGATGTACATAATGATGTAATGATGTATAACTATAATTTATGTATACATGATTCATGAAAAAATACGCCACAAAAAAACTTACTTCTTCAGGTCTGCTTCACATCCCAAAGATGATAATGTAATGTATACACTGTCGTGTGTTCTAAAAGGTTTTGTTTGATTGGTACATTTGTAATGTTAGCTAAGCAATGGGTAGTAGACTTCATTTCATATTTCTACGTTCCTTGGGTTTCTTCCTGGGTTGTTTTATATCAACATTTAACTTTTCCTCGCTTTAGAACTGGGAGTGTACTAGATAAAGCTGTTCAGGAGAGAGAGAAACTCTATTAATAGCAAGGCATTGATACTGGGCTAAGTACGAGTGTTATCTATTACGATTGCTTTCTCTCCTAAAGAGGCCGAGATTGAACTAATGTTGATCAAGATTTCAGATATTCAGGATGTGAAATATTAATAATAAATAGAAGTTTGAGCCAAGACTTGAATTGTGAATTAGTTGATTGATCAAGAATTGGCAACTTTAGATCTACATAGTGACAATAGAGAAACAAAATTGTTGGTTCGGCATTTCGTGAGTTTGAACAATGAATGTAGACTACCAAATGAATCTAGTCAGTCTTCAAGTTGCATTCCATGAGTTTGAACAATGAATGTGGACTACCAAATAAATCAAGTCAGTCTTCAAGTTGCATTTCATGAGTTTGAACAATGAATGTGGACTACCAAGTGAATCAAGTCAGTCTTGAACACAAAAATTCTGCACAGCCTGCATAAAATGTAGTTGAGACATGTCTCTTTGTCCCAGAGTTGAACATTAAGATCCTTCACTAAACATGTTCACAGCAAAACGATAAATCAAACAGCGAATCTCAAAGTTCTTATAGCAGCTTTTTCTTTTCTTTTTACTCCAGTAACATCTGTATCACATTTCTGAGTAGAAATAACAATATAGAAGTAAAGACTAGGTCACTAGGGTACTCACTGTTCCATTAGATTCGGTACATGGTCTGTTGTTACATACTGACAATTCGGGTTATCTTATATTTCTAAGGCTCGTACAAATATAAGTATCAGTCCAGTGTTCTAAATGTACTTATTGAGAAACTGTACTCGTCCAGTGCCGCAGAAATGTGGATAGCATTGGTAACTACTTAACTGGTGATTTGATAAGGGAATGAACTAAAGCTTAATGTCACTTTTTTTTTATTATCACGATTGCTTCCCTTTCAAACGTTTTGACCACTGGTGACTGATCAATTGTTGATAAAAGACCTTATATTTAGATTTAGTTTACAATCTATGCTAATATTACAAAAAGAATCAATTTGTTCTCTCCATTTTTTAAGAAAACGGTGTACGGTACTGGTGTGTGGCATTCAAAAAACTAATCTTATTAGTGCCAGGATGTAACACTGTGTGCTGCAAGCTGCCTAAGGGTCACCGACTCCTAACTGATGGTTGACTTCCTAAGCCTTTCCTATATAAGAATATAGCCCCAAGGCAGCAGAGTTTGGGATTCATGTGGGTAGCCAACCAAAACTAACAAGCCCCTCTGCTCGAAGCATAGTGGGTATAACTAAAAGGGACAATAATCTAAGTGTGTATAATGGCTGGGTGTAATATCTAAATCATGCCTGAAGATGGACCAAATTGTGAATAAGAATTTTGCTTTGAAACGTCCAGATGATAGCATAAAAGAATAATCCATTTTATGTCATTCACAGGCCAAAAAAATATATTGTGGGAGGGGGTTGGGGGCTATCAAATACAGGACTTCGGAAAACATTTTTACAATATCACTACTCAAGTCAGAACTTCGTAAAACCTGGAACCTGGAATGCTGATATCAAAAACGACTCTAACGATTTTCCTAGAAAGTTAACACAGGGAAAACTCTGGTTTGACCGTTATAATGTTTCAAAGTAAAAAATAAATAAAAGTAAATTTGGCTTGAGCACTAGACTTAGAATAACTTAGATTTAGAGTCAACATCGGTTTTGAGAGGACTATCGCGTTCTTGAAAACACTATCGCATTCGAGAAATTCCGAATGTAAGGCATTATTGATATATGAACTTTAAAAAATTAATGTTCAAGACAAGGCCGATATTATACGAGAACTGAGTCCATTTAGAGTTGCTTCAAGTTTATTGAAAGATTTTCTAATACTTATTTCTATTTTTACGTAAATCTAATAGAGATTGACTAGTTCTAAATCAGAAGTCTAAGTCTAGTGTTAGATCTAAATGTCCATATAATGATAATATCAATAAATAATAGCAAAAGTCTTGCTTTGACCGCTGCCCGAATTGGTAACGATGTACGTTCACGTAGATGAAGATGTCAAAATCGATACCCGTTTTGAATCAAATATTTTTGTTTATTAATTTTATTAAAATATTTTATTATACCCAGACACATGATAAGATATATAATGAAAGTATTGTCTTTTTACAAAATATATTTTTAATGTTTTTCTTCTTAAATGTAACTGTAATAAAAAAAAATCGTTGAAACCACTAATTTTAAGAAACTTTTTGTTTGTTTTCAGAACACCGTTTGATTGTTAAAAGAGCTGAGCCGAAGGCTCTTCGAGCTTTAGGCATGTAAGCCTGTCTGGAAGAGATCCAAGTCAATGCCTATGTAAAGCATTGCTATTTCCGATATATCTGGCACTCAGGGTGCATAGACTAGAATGCATGGCCGAAGGCCGAGTACACCGGGAACCTCCCCATTTTCCTATGTTGTACCAAGCTAACCGTGCAGGACTCGCCATTAGTGTAACGTCCCTTGAGGAACGGCGCATGGATTATCGACAGGGACGTGGAAGCTCTCTTTCAACTCCGCACCGTGCAATGGGACAAGCTCTCGCATTCCCTTGGACACTCCCACAGGAGTTTTGTTTTGCTATTCATTTAGCCTAATCACTTCCTCAAATGATCGTTTCCACCCGAGTGCCACGTTGAGGCAGAATAGCGTACCCGGGTTTCAGAACACCAGAAGTAGCTGTCGTACCAAGCTTTAGCACTTGACAAATATTGTGAAAGCTTATTTTCATAAGCGCTTATAATTTTTTAGATGTAAACGTGCCATATGGCTTGTCAGTCAGACAGGCAGACAGACAGGCAGATAGACGACATGAAACTAATAACTGTAGTTTGTGCCTTTTCGGAGCCACTTAAAATAAATTATAGACGATTGCACTTACATTTTACATTGAACTGAAAATATAATGAATCGTTGTATAGCATTGAAGAGGACTCAGAAATATTCATTAGAACCTAAAGAAAATACAATGACCGCTTGTATAACCAGTTTTGAATGAAAATGAAGGTTTTTTATACTTGTTTGTATTAGAAAGTAGGATAATTGTATCAATGTGAAGTAGTCTAACAATGTTCGACTATCAAGCTAGCAATGTATATTTATCTTCCAATATCAATAGACTTAGCTTTCATGCAAATATTTACTTGCTGAATTGTAAGTCTTGGGGATCTCTAAATATTGACAGCAATTATTTGAACTTTGACCCGGAGAAATCACTGGGAATGTTGATATTGACAGTGAACTGCAGGCGTTTTCTCTGCATGCAGGAGTTCTGTCTACAATCTAATTAAATCAAACACAGTGCTAGATAATTGCTCAATCAGTCAATTCCTGGCGGAACAAAATTCAACAACCAAACTACGCTTGCCGGCATTGGCTATTGATAGAGTCTAAGCCTTATTTCTAGCAACTGTAAGGCTTTAGTTTTTATATTGCAGTCCCGTAAAGTACTCAATTTTTTTATTTATTTGGTGTTTAAATACTTACATTCATACTCATCAGTGCCCCACCCCGTGTAGAGGCGCACAAGTCGAATCTGGTCCTACAAGCGCTTTGTTACAAGTGCTTTAAGCAAATTTATGTTAGACACTTTAATTGGATTGCTGATTACTCTTCATTTCTTGAGCAATTAAGTACAATGTGGAAAATCCAAAAGATAGAAAATGTGAGATAACATTGCTATATTCAAATAATTAGATCTAAGTGACATTTGTAAACACCAGAGGCAAGAATATAATGTTAAATTTTAAATCGACATGCTTTTTGCTGAAGAAAAATTAACTGAAATATTTTCTTGTCTTAAAAGTTCTGATGCTACTAGTCTCTAACTGAAGAGATGATTGAATGTGTGACAATTAAAATGTCACCGATTTTTAATGAATGATCTACATTTGTTTTGTGGCAGATACAAAATGATGGCAGATATAATGTAATAATAATTGAATGTATAGAGCGCTGTTAACAGACGAAATGTAGGCTCGAGGCGCTGTGATAACATCACACACACAATCAGGGGCGGACTGGCTATATGGGCAAACGGGCAAATGCCCGGTGGGCCGGTACCAGATGGGCCGGTCTTGTCGCGACCCGAGAAAAAAAATTTTCAATGTAGACAACTTTTTAACAAATGACAGCAACAAGACACAAAGGCCCGAACACGTTTTCTTGTTTGTTTTTTAAAAAATATTATTCCAATTTAATTTTGTTTGAAATTCAACAAGAATATCAAGAAAAATACACTATACACTGTACGTATTATCATTTGAAAAACGCTAGACTGTACTTTCTCCTAAGCACGAGCAGCATAGACTGCATTGATGTCTTCGATGCTGTGTTTGGCCTAATCATTTTGCTGGTCGGCATGGACCTTTGATGGCGCTCCCAATTTTTTTTCTGCTCTTTCCCTCCTCCGTCTTTTCATGGTTAGTTATCGAAAAAGAGGGATGTGAGAGGTTAAGTTAGAAAACATTGATATAACGCAGCAAAAACAAAAAATAGGCGCTACAATTAGCTCTTCAACAATACTTAATAGATACTAACTTGAACACATACACACAGCCGCGAAATTGCAAACCGCCCAACTTATTCACAGCTCAATACGGGTATAAAGTTCTACTTTCTGCGATTTCAAAAGACATAGTAAGTTTCTTTTGTTTATTTTTAAAAACATAGATCTAAACAGATCTAAATAGATCTACACCTAAGGCTTACAAAAAAATATTATTTAATTAAAAAATAAATCTAGATCTAAATAAATTTTTATACTATTATAATTAATGGCAAACGTAAGCTTAGTATGAAGTCATTAATGATGAAAATTATTACAATAATTACAATAATTTATATTGCGCTGTCACATCTGATATTTAATGAAAGGAGGTTTAATTTATATTTTAAATAATGGGTCGTGGTATATTCATATATATACAAATCGCGTTTCTGAGAATGTACTTGTACTAGGACGAAGCAAGAGCTTTTCACATTAAGTAAGTACCTCTTTAACCGTTCTGCTTTCTCTTATCTTTTATTGGAAGGGTTGCCTGAGTCAGCCAGGAAACAACTGATTTAGCATATTTTAAGTCACAGATCAACCTGCATGACTAGATTGATACATGAAATGCGTAGGACGCAACTATCTTAATTAATTTTTTTAAGAAACGTCTGTAATCTATAAGTAATACCAAAAAGCTTCAAACTCATTAGTCTGATATTGTAGTGTTTATAGTTTCCAGACTACATACTTGTATAAATAGAATACATTATATAATCCTACGAATGCATCCATCCAGTTTTCGATGCGTTATCAAACTTTATATATTTTGTAGAGAATTAGGCTTACATCTATAATATAATACATGGGCGTAGTCGGGAGGGGAGGGGTTCAAGCCATCACTTGCCTCAGACCTCATTGTCTTAAATGGAAACTTTACTTACTGCCCCAGTGCAGCCAACTTAAGCAAACTACAGTCACCAAATTTAATGAGCGTAGCCAAAAAAGCGTTTTGTGATTGCCCTTCCCCCTCCAATACAAAAACTAAAGTATTTTACCATTTTCTACCAGTCACTGGACTCCAGTGAATAGAAAATTTAGTTTTTGAATTTATTTTAGCGGAAGAGTAGCAGGTTAATTGCACTGTATATACCTCAGAATATGCATTTTTTAAAGCTTAAACTAACGGAAATGATGCTTGATTCTGGGGCTTCACCACGAACCCCACTGGCGGAGCTCTCAGCGCTGCCCCGCACTCCCTACCTATCCCTTGGCGGTGTGTAATGTCTTTCCACTAATTATAGGAAGAGAGTATTCTAGGCTAGAAAAAGCGTTAAAAAGAATGAAAGATCAGAATGTAATGAAGATTAATTACATATACACACACACTAATATATATGTATATATAAATTGCGGAGTGGGGTGAAAATCCCCCCCCCACACCGAAAATATATGACATGTCATTTGTGGGCCGGTTTATATGGTAATGCCCGGGCCGATTTTGATACCCAGTCCGCCCCTGCACACAATCACGACAGATACATTGACAAACTAATCTAACAAAAGTTTTAAACAGATAGGTCGTAATGTTCTTCTTGAACGTAGTGTAGAAGGTTGTCTGTCTGAGATCAATGTGGAATGAGTTCCAAACCTTTGGTCCGTGCACTGAAAAAGCCCGAAGGCCATAGCTTTTGAGGGAGAAACGTGGCACCACTAGAAGCGTGAATTAGAATGAGCACAGGGCTCTCTGAGGGACATATAGAGTGATCAGTTCGCTAAGGTACAAGGGCATTTCTTTATTATAGATACACTGATGACAAAGTGCGGCCACCTTGTAGTGGATTCTCGCTTTCACATGAAGCCAATGAAGCGTACGCAAGAGAGCAGTAGCAGAATCTCGTCTTGTTTTTCTTAGGACAACTAGTTGTTCTGAATAAGTTGCAGCTTGGCGATTCTGTCATCTTGTGTACATGCTAGCACGGCGTTGCAGTAGTGAAGGCGTGAGATATAAATGCCACAGCTAGTTTTTTTGTTGACTCCGGAGTCAAATATGGTCGGATCTGGCAGCTGCAGATAAAGACACTAGCAGAGCTGACGTATGCGTTGGTCGAAAGATTGTGTTGAGTCAAAGAAATCTCCAACATTGCGAACTGAGTGAACAAAATGAACCTGGCAGTTCCTGATAAAAAAGAAATCTGTGCTCTCGACTTTTAAGACGTTGTTGCGGGTGCCAATCTTAATTATTTCTGTCTTGTCTTCGTTCATCTTGAGCTTACTCTCAACCATCCAATCGCTCACCCTTGCAACGGTACCACTGATTTTTTCTGCCAGATGCGACACCTAAAGAATCGTATAACTGTGAGTCATTGGCAAGGAAGTGGTATATAACTCATACAATTTATTGAAATTTATAGACAATAACTAGAAAAAAAAACTAGTGTTTTTACAAAGCTTCTATCAACTCTGCATGTCTGTCTGATACAATTTTTGTCCATGTTTATTTCTGCACTTCCCATCCTCAGAACAAGTTGAAACTTTAATAATAATTATAATAATTATAGCTTTTATATAGCGCTACTTTCGTGTTTACAGCATGCTCAGAGCGCTTTGGTCCGATCTGCTGCTTTTAGGCACTCAGTAAACACAATTCTGCTCGAGTCGGGCGTCGACCCTCTAGCCCCCATAATAGGTAGCCAAGCCAAGCCAAGTTAAAGCGTGCTTAACCTCTTGACCACGCTTCCCACTTTGCATATGATTCATTATTCCTAAAAAAAAGTATGAATAAATAAAATAAAAAATAACCAATTAATAATTTAATTATTGTTAATTAATTAATTTAGGTTAATATTCATTAAGGGATTGAATCTTTCTGTACTGATAGATATGGCTATAAAAATTCAGTTTTTCCACTTCGACATTTTTCATATTATTCTAGTTTTTTTTTTTTTTACAAAGCTATTATCAACTCAAAACTTTCTACACGTTATTTCTCCGACACCCAAACTCGGATTAAGATGAAATTTTGAACAATTAGTTTTATTACCTGACAGCACAAGAATCAATAAACAACAATTAGTTAATTAACTATTGATAATAAATGATTTTGTTTGGTATCTCTAACAAGGGAATGAAATTGTACTTGACTGAAGTAGTGGTATACGCTAAATTAGTTCCCTTTATATGTCTTTGCTTTAAAGTAAGTTTCAAACAAAGAATACATCATTATACAATCTTCTATACTCACTAACAGCGTGGCTAGTATGTGGCTTGAGGAAGTGTGAGCCATGATTTCGAATTCAGGTCATTCTAAATGCTTTTTAAAAACCGATGACTGCAAAATTGGGCGAGATAACCCTTTCTTAACCCCCCCCCCCCCCCCCCCCATTTTCCCAACTGGTCCAGATAAGTGATTGGATCATAGCGTAGTGAGGCAAGTGATAGGATCCTAGCGCAGTGAGAAAGGTAAAGCATGAAATAGCGCTGAACAAAAACAATTGTTCAAAATATTTCTAATCGTGTAGCTGTATTGTTGTTGGTCTAAATCTATTGCACATTTAATTACATGACTGATTCAAACTAATTGGTACATTACACTTCGCATACACTTTGTAGTTTTTTTTTTTGTTTTTTTAAGTTTTTTTTTTGTTTGTTTTTCTTGTTGTATTTAGTTATTTTATCTTTAACAATATTTACTGAGTGATTACTTTTACAGGACATTGTCTATCACTACCATGGGAAATGTGTCTTTAGATCACGGTATTGCGAGTGACTCTGACCTTCACATCTACGGTGTCACACTGTCTATTCTGACGGGATTGATCTGTTCGTTAGGTGCACTGACCAACATCCTCAACGTAGTGGTCTTTTTCAGGCAAGGGCTCACAGACACAGTCACTGTTACCTTCTTTGCCTTGTCCATCGTCGACGTTGGTGTGACCATCACCATGTTTGGCGTCGGCCTCTGCTTCAGCCCCCTGATCACCGAGGCGGGCTACCCGGTCAACACGTTTGACCTGTCCTACATCATCGGCTGGACGCATATTGCGTTTTCCCGCGTTTCCAGTGGGATGACGACCTTTGTGTCCTTTGAGAGGTGTCTGTGTATAGCCACGCCTTTGAAGGTGAAGAGAATCATTACTTTAAGGAGGACGTATGTCTTGCTGGCGGTAATCACACTCATCATGACCATGAGTACCGTCCCAGTCTTCTACACGAGCAGGATGGCCTGGGTTCCAGATCCAGTCTCACACCGAATCGTTCTTCAAATGGTCTACACAGATGACCGCTCACTTGTCGATAGCATATCATTTGGCATCAACACGGTCTTCCTGGTTCCGGGAATCTTCGTCGCCTTGTTTATTTTTACGGTCATACTTATCATCAACTTGATCAGAAAGGCGAAATGGCGCAGATCCATATCAGGTGATTCCGTGGCACAAAATGAAGAGATGAAAGAGAGAGAAACGCTTAGCGTTAAAGACAGAAAAGCGATCAAGATGGTGGCCATCGTCTCTGTTGTCTTCATCGTGTGCTACGCCCCTGGTATCACCACAACGATGACAGCCATCGTGGTGCCGGACTTTAATGTGGGACGCCGAGAACAAAATATTCTCTTCATCACTGGAACTCTGACCCTCTTCTTGGAGTCTATCAACTCTTGTGTCAGTATATTTATTTATTTTAACATGAGTTCAAAGTTCAAGAAAACATTCTACGATATGGTATATCTATGCAGATGTAGACAGATCATAGACTAGTCAGTATGTCACATTTTGTGTGCTGCGATCCTTAAGACTTTGTCTATAATATTAGTTACTTTTTTTTCTAATAGCGCATTGAAAGATTGTTAAGATTTTTTTAAATTAATTCAATGGAAAAGTTGTACGAATTTTAAAAGAAAAGAAACAAATGATTTAAGCAATAAAAGTACTTTTTGTCTACTAGTACTTATGTTGTTAATTTTTCATCCACATTTTAAAGTGAATCAGTTTTTTGTTCAGTTCCCCTTTCAGACCTTTCGATCTATAGGTCAGATGATATTGAGGTCAGATTTTTGTTTAATGTTAATGATTTATTTGTGTTGTTGTTTTTTTTACTTTGATTTTTAATACATTTTTTCACCATAAAGGAAGCACTAAAATAACACACACAAATTGATATTTTCATGGTCAGTTCTGATGAATCAGTATAGCGCTACATATCAATTGCATTGATGTCTTTTTGAACTTTTCCCGTCAGCCCAAGCTCTTGATGTCACAACACTTTGCTATTCATATTTGGTGGGAAAAGTTTGAAAGGACGATCCTTTCCTCAACCTCTCTTTGTACAGACATACGTACTCTGACTAGACTTTGTCGTAGCCCAATACAGACATACGTACTCTGACTAGACTTTGTCGTGTCCAGTACAGACATACGTACTCTGACTAGACTTTGTCGTGTCCAGTACAGACATACGTACTCTGACTAGACTTTGTTTAGAAAGTTCTAGAATAATAAAACATTTGTTTTGTTTTTTTCCATTGAAATACGCATACAATTTAGTTTGCACACATTCACACTAGCCCGTACACGCAACAACATTTCTGTTAAAGGAAAAATCTCACGTGTTTCTAAACAAATGAGTAATAAGATAATTTTATATATGTCCAGGTGGCAGTGAGAATAAATTTCATTGGGCAGAGTTGCAACAAAAGTCTATTCGTCATCTAGCCTGAAAAGAAATGAAACCAAGTCAGAGGCGTAGCTAGCCACAAGCGGTGGTGCGGGCGCACGGGGCATCAAGTGATAAGGAGCATCAAACTGAGTACTAATGACTTTGATTCCGGTTCATACTTTTCTTCATACTGCTGTTATCATCAAAATGTGAAAACCTAGAAACAGTTAGTTAGGTCTTTAGTTATATAGTTTAACTTTATAAATGCTCTGGTTAAAACATTTTATTTTTTCATTTGTGTGTATGTGTGTCTGAAAAGTGTATCGGAAAATGACGGTTAAAATAAGCTAGTCCAAAAAAAATACACAGATCTTGGGTAAAAGACTCGTCAAAGAGAGTACTGAAAATGTGTTGTTTCACATGCCTTATTTCAGGTCTTTTCTTTATATAGCCTGTTTCAATTTTCGTTTTTTTTTTCAGAATTTCTTTCTCTATCATTTACACTTAAACTCACAGCCAAATAATAATAGTTTCATTTCAAATGAGAACTGGAAAATATAAAAATAACTTCAGGCCCATTTTAGTTTTGATCAAAGAAACTAAACGTGTCTAACAATATCGGCCATTGACTGACTAATTGGTTAATTATTTGATTGTTATTGACTATGAATAATTTTATTCAAAATTTCATTTTTTTCCGAGAATGGCAAGGAAAAGAAAAAAGTGACAAAACGATATAAAAGGAATAAATCCGTATATACGTCCACATCTGTCATTATTACCAATAATTAATTAATTGGTTAATTTTTTTTATTCATTCATGTTTTGTCAAACAAAATTAATAATTGTGCCAATTTCAACTTGATCCGAGAATGGGAGAAAAAAATTCGAACTTTTTTACCAGACAGACAGAGTGAGATGATATACATATACATATATATATATATAGATGTAAATAGCATTATGTATAGTTTTAAAAAAAACTAGTTGAAAAGCGATAATTACTTAATTGAACAAATAATAAACAATGCATGTTTACACATCTCTCTCGCATCATCTCTGCCTGTGGTTCCGTCTGGGGCAAAGGCCTCCAAACAGATTGCTCCAGGCGTCTCAGTTCTGGGGCAAGTCTCGCAAACTGCCCCACTTCTTGCCCATCTTCTTGGCCTCTGCTTCCAAATTGCGGTGCCATATATTCTTGGGTTGTCCTTTCTTCCTCTTTCATTGGGGATTCCAGGCTAGGGCTTGCCTTGTTACGTTGGATGCAGGCTTGCAAATGCTGTGACCTATCCATCTCCAGCGTCTGTGAAGGATATCTACTTCAATGGGCTGCTGTTTTGTTCTTTGCCACAGTTCCTCATTCGAGATCTTGTCTGGGCAACGGATCATAAGTATCTTCCTCAGGCAGGTATTGATGAATGTGGCAAGTCAAAAGCTTGTCGTCAGAGTCACTCAATTTTATCACAGCATTAATTATTATTATTTATTATTTATTTACTTTATTATAATCATTTCTCATTTTAGTCCTTTTTTTCCCTACCAACCACACCCTTTTCCTCTTCTCCCTAGACTTAGTCCACCACCTTGGAGATAACTAGGCCACGGCTTTCACTTATCTTCCCTTGATCGGGGAAAGATAAACACACAGTCTCTTTGGTCTTACCCGCCGGATGTCTGACGGTCGCAGTTGACTCCACCTTGGGTGGGATACAAATCACTCTACCCCCCCCCCCCTTCTCACATGTCTCTCTTTGATCAAAGAGATCACTCGAATCAACGCACCCCTCGACACTCCAAGTGCGACTCCCATCTCGAGTCAAATTCACCCACGTGAGAGATAGTCTTTAGCCTAGGACATTTCCTGTTTCCGTCCACCTCTCCCGGACCTTTATAAGGTTGACTAAGTCAAACCAGACCCGCTCATTTCTCTCTCGCTGGCAATCAAGTCTGGACTATTTCATTTATTCTTACTCTTAGAGGAATACCTGGCGCCTCTCTCAGGTGTCTGCCTATGTACTTAGTTCTATTCAGCACTGCACTCCTGCCTATTTGTTTGGATCACCTGCCTATTTATTCGGCATTGTTTGACAGCCACTCGTCAACCTACTCAATTGTCTATTTGGCTCTACTACTTGACGCTATCGGCTCTACTCGCCTGCCTATTCGACAGCCCACCTGTCAACTTATTAGGTACGACGTCCCTATAGACCACGCGTCTGTGCGAGGGACGCCGATGATACAGTTCTTGTGGAGTCTCAATCCAAAGTTCTGATATCTGTAGTGGGCATAGTAGGGCGGGTGGCCGGCTACCGTGGGCACAAGGGTACTGCGGGCAGAGCTGATCTGCCGTGGGCAGCGTAGTTAACAGGATAAGTCCAGTGGGTTGCGGAGGGTTTGGCGTAGCTATGACGTCTCGCACAGACTCTGGGTCTATAGGGACGTCGTACCTAATAAGTAGTAGAGCCAAATAGACAATTGAGTGTTGACCCGAGTAATCTCTTTGATCAAAAAGAGACGTGGGAGAGAAGGGGGAGGGAAGAAAGATTGGTTTGCATTCCACCCTAAGGTGGTGTCAACTGCGGCCGTCAGACATCCGGCAGGTAAGATCAAAGAGACTGTGTGTTTATCTTTACCCTGGTCAAGGGAAGATAAGTGAAAAGCCGCCAAGGAAAAGGTGGGGCGGGTGAAGAATTGGGGATAGAACGGGGAAATAATTAAAATAAAATAAATAAATAATAAATAATAATAGTTAATGCTGTGATAAAATTGAGTGACTCTGACAGCAAGCTTTTGACTTGTCACAGTAAGTAACGCCAACCTGATGAAACGATTCTTGAAAGATGTTCCAACTCTTCTACCATTTCGCACTTACAAATCTTTTTTTCTAAATCAGTGCCACTGCAAAAGTAGCAACTTGAAAAAGAGCCTCGCAAATTGTTTTTACAGATTTCTCCAACTCTACCTCTTCTTGTAATATCTCTGCCTGTTCCTGTGGTAGGATGAAAGCATAGAGCTTGAACAATTTCAGAAGATTTAATATTTTGTTGCTCAGAAATCTTTTCCCCATGATTTAAGTCACTACTGACAACGACTTCTTGTCACCTTTCTCTTCCTGAATAGGAAAATCAAATCATTTTTTTTTACTTGCTATTTAATGTTTTAAAACTTTTAAAGATAATGCATCTTGCCTCAGGTGATTGAAAAAAGGCAACTTTTTAAAAATCATATTGGTTTTTCTCAGAAAACTATCAGTTTGTCCACCACGGACCTTTGACGTGGCAATGAGCTATTAGTCTTATTTGTCCACATGCTACGATTTCGCAGTTCATTTGAGGCCTTCTGTATCGTATGGTCTCGGCCTCGCCCCAGTGGCTACATTCTTTTTTGCATATTATGCATCTCAAGACGCTTAAATGTATATCTTATTGTACGTACTACACGTTGGTTTTATAAGAATTTTCAGCTGCCCGCGAAAGGAGAAAAGACGCTTTTAGTTTTGTTTGGTTTGTCTGTCCGTCCGTCCGTCCAGTTTAGAGCTCAGAAACTAGAAGAGAAAATGAAAATAGGACATCATGATATTTTAGATCATTCAAAGTTCTGGTACAACGGCTAATTATTCTTTTCCGAAAATGCATCATCTAATTTTTAAAATTATCCATGCAAGCAGATTTTTCAAAAAAAAAAAAAATACACCACTTTTTAATGAAAAACTTCAGGGGAAGTAAGTTTTTTTAAAAAGTCACAGACTTTTTCATTAATAACTCAAGCTTCATTCATAGATTCACGTATTGGTACAAAAATGTGGAAAAAGTGTCAATGGATCTTGATGAAATATATTTTCCATTTATTAAATAACTCATTAAATGGAATACGTATTCAAATGTTGGTTTTAAAAATAGAATTTTGATACGAGCTTTGTTTTCGTTATAAGTTTGAAAAATAACAAACTACTTTTATAGAGCGCAGTTTTTGCATATCGTCATTATATACTTGACAGTCTAAATAAAACTAAATAAAGTCCAGATCTAGATATATTTATAATATATATTATAAATGTATTAATCATTTGAAAAAAAAATATTAAGGCAATAACTTATCTACTGGCAGCTTAGGGGTGCAGATTTATTTATTATGTAAACAGTAGAATCTAATTAAGAAGTGAATCAGATACGAAACAGAATAGTCTGCCATAGTAGATTTACCCCATTACCCTGTACCAAAGGGCCTACTATTCCTGATCATAACATTGGCCTAGGTCTAGTAATTTTAAGATTGAACGACATAACATCATACGAATTCTAGTCTAGATCTATATTCTATAGTTCTATATTCTAGTTCTAGATCTAGTTAGATTCTATATCAAGATTCTAGATCTAGTTCTAGTTCTATATCTAATTCTAGATCTAGACTTACATCTAGATCTTGTTCTAGATCTAGACTTAGACCTAGTTCTAAGTCTGGATCTAAATCTAGTTCTAGATTCAAGAAATCAATTCTATCTAGATCGAGATCTGGTTTGTATGGCAAATGGCAATGGAGTTATTAATATTTTTTCTTTCTTTTTTTTTTTTTTGCGAGGGGAAAGTCTTGTCCAAGTCTGTCATGCCATTTCTAGCTAGCTCACTACCTAAAGTAGGTCAAGAATTTTGTTTTCGTGTTGCTAATTTATCTCACATGCATCCATTAAATTGGGCTCGCAAATTTGTAAGGCCAGGCCTGAGACCGTAGCCTGGATACATTATTAGGACTACATTGTGTTCTTTAACGGCGTTATATTATTTAGATCTAGACTAGTGATTACCTAAATGGTCTATATAGACCCCTAGGGGTCTACGAAGACCTCCAAGGGTCTACGAAAGTGAAAAAATAAATTGGCGGTCCACAGGGGTCTACGATTATAGATTTTATTTAGGTATATCGTGACTTCTGTTATTGCAACTCATTAATATAATTACTTCATACACTAATATATAAATATGATTTGTATCTTAGTTAAGCTTTTACATATTTATCCCTGCTAATTCATTTGAAAAATTGTTGTATTTAATTCCAATACTTATTTAAAGAGCTTAATTTTGTCTACATGTAACTATTGTTTAACATACAAAAATGTAGACTGTACAGCAATAATTATTTAAAATTGGGATTCATTCCTTTCATTGTCAAACAAGCGGTTGCCTAAGTGCCTTTTTATGACAATATGAAAGGAATTACGCTGGAAGATCATTTGAGACGATGCCACCCTGACAAAATAGATAAAGGTTTGAAAAACTTTCGAACACTTAAACATATAGAGTAGAACCACAAAATCTTTCCAATATTACATAAAAGAAGATGATGGTTTGTGAGAGTCTTACAATATCTCTTTACTTATAGCAATTACGGAAACACTAATATATAAAACATTGATTTTACCAGCCGTTGTAGTTTTAAAAGTTTTACATAAACCTACTCTGATATTATTTCAAGAATTTCTTTAAGCAATAATACAGTTCAAGGACACTTCGGTGGCATGAGTTATAAAATTAAAAACTTCTTATAATTCTTTGCAAACGACATATATACAGTTTTGTATCAGCGGCGTCGCAGGCTCTGACAGGATGTAGCGCTGTGTGCTGCAAACTGCATAAAGTTCGCCGGATCCTAATTTTTCCTCAAGGTCGACTCTCGAAACCTTTCCCATGTCTTGGTATAGTTACAAGGCAATCGAGTTTTGAATTCAAGTGGGTAGCAAACCAAGGCTCAAAGCTTACTAGTTTAGAAGCAAGTTACTCGCCTTCTCCCTTAGTGACAACAGTTCCGCGGACTACTATTTGTGCCACACGTGAAAGATCAAGAAATACACGAGAAACTGCTCTTTGCGAAAACTTGTACAATGATACTTAAGGCAAATTAATTAATTGATATTCATTGTTTGAAGGACTACGACAACAAATTTCCATATGAAACTTAATATCCGTAACAACGGATAAAAAGCCTGGAAAAAAATTCCAGTGTGTTTGATGAATCCAACAAAACATATTAATTGTTATTTTAATTGGTTTAAATTTGAATTTTATCAATAAAAAAGATAGATCTCTATAGCTTAATTTGTAGCTTCATCTTACTTTTTACTCTTCAACTCACTAATGGTAGAAATTAGTTTTTTAAAAAATGATGAATTGGCAAAAATACAATTCAAGTTAAGCAGGGGTCTACAAAAAAAAACAACAGAAAACTTGGCAAGGGTTCTACGAGACAAAAACGTTTGGGAACCACTGAACTAGACCGTAATCTAGATTAAATTAATATTTAATGGCTGTCAGGCATTAGATTGAACAAGGAATGACAGAGCTAGATGTAGTAAATGCAACAATACATAGTGAAAGTGGAGGAGTTCTGGCCATACTAAACAACATATCAACCATTGTAACGTAGCACAGCACGAGTACCAGTGATGCTAGGATTTATGGGCTCATTGTCTGAACTTAAAAGAACAGGTTATTTAAAATCTTGGAATATTCAAACAAGCAAAATATGAAAAACTTATTTAAAAAAAAAAAGCCTATATAAAGTAGAAGAGCTCCACCCCTGACACTATACCCACAAATAATGTATAAGTTATTTCCCGTATTAGATATTAAAATAATTAATTACAAAAAATTAATTGACTAATTTGGTATTTTTCTTTTATTGATTCATGTCTTGTTAGGTAAAATAAATAATTGTTTAAAATATCAACTTTATCGGAGAATGCATGAGAGAGAAATAGCGTAAACAATTATTTAAGGGGACTAAACCCATCAAATTTGGCCATACATGTGAATACTGAAGGATTAGTATCCCTTATTGGTATAAAACAAAATAATTAGTTACCAACAATTAATTGACTAATTGGTTGCTTTTCTTAAATTGAATAATTGTGCAAAGTTTTCAACTTGATCCGAGAATGGGTGTGGGAGAAATAACGTGTACACAGTTTGTACCATACAGACAGACGGAATGAGTTGATATATGTTTTTGAAGTGAGAGTATATTGTTACGAATCTCCCTATCCAGGCTCTCTGCAAACTGCACCATACACCACCAACTTAAAGAACTTGACAACTCAGGGCTCCAAAGTAACGTAACACTTTAATAGTTGAATAATTAACAGCCAATACTGTGCAATTGGCAACACGTACACTGTACAAATATCTCTCCGATAACACCGTACCGCCGTATCAACTCTTGCACTGGCCTCTCCGTCTCGTTCCGGGCTTGCACTGGGTTCAACAGTTCAGGACTGACTTCACACACTAGGCTCGTTGTGTCTGACTCGATCGCAGACCAAGATCAAGACGCCAGTCGTCTCAACTGTACTTGACAGTGCTCCGCACTGAACCGTCGTAATGCTTCGTACAGAACCACACCGTTGAACTGTGCTGTAGTTGAGCGTGTTCTGAACTCTTGTCGTGAACCTCCTTTCGTGAACCGTCTTGACTGCGACACCTCCGCTCTTATATAGGGTCCCTACTGGCCTTCTCGAACCTAACAGAACGCCGCTCGACGTTTCTAGGTGGTCAGATGACTACTACTCTCGTGACGCTCCTGAGCTCTGTTCACGACGGCGATCCTTCCCGAACCGTCCTGTTGACACTCGACTCGGCTGACCGTTGTAACTCGTCACGGTTGACGCTCGTCTAGCGCTGGCCTGGGGCGATTTGCGTCGGCTGACTACATACACACCACTACCCCAATCTGTGCCACCACCAGGTTTATAACAATATTGTGATAGATCGGGGAACAAATCAAAGGGTTTAACGGTGGGTAAAGCTAGTGTAATGCATAGACTAAATCTATCAAGTTATGGTAAGAATAATTGAAATCTAAATGAGATCTAGACGTCGATTTCATTCTCCAAGTGACCCCCCCCCCTCCCAACGCATGTCCACAAAAACTATTGGTGAAGAACGCACTAAGCATGTCATAGGAGCGTGACGCGTTACACGTAGCAAAAAGAGTAAAAAGAAAAAATTAATAATATCTTTATTCAATCAAGGGAACTAAATCTTACAATTTTATCAAACGGAGACCAAGGAACTTTTAACGTTATAAGGGTGATTTTTCAACTATGCCTCCTCTGTTTGGGACCCTTCAGCGCAAGAAAACATTAAGAAACTGGAACAGACAAAAATTAGAGCAGTGAGACTCATAACAAACGAATACGGTTGGAATACATTTGACTAGAGCAGCGGTTCTCAACCTTTTTGTTGCCGCGACCCCCTAAAACGATTCTCACTAGACAGCGACCCCCAACAGTATTTTTTCGTTTTCGTTCATAGGCCTTGGTCAATGAAAATTTGCTCTTGTTATAAAACCGTTTTCGTTATATCTATATCTGATTTGTTTGATGTAGTTTCATTGGTAGAAATTGAACACGGAAAAAGCTTTATGTCATTGTCATGGGTGTCAAATAAATGTCTTTTAGAATCAAATTGCTAACAAAAAGTTTATTTTATGACTTACATTTATTAACTTTTCTATTGCGTATTCACCATCTTCATGTGCACAGACTTGTGTGACCATTTGAAAAGTATGGCGAAACATGAGGGGATGATATTAAATAAGGTCAACTACATTGTCGCATATTTGTAAATACGCTAACGTTGGTTGGATTCTTGTGAGAGTCTTTGTAAGAGCACAATGAATGTCCTCTTCAGCATCAAGTTTAGACTTGATAACTAACAGGCTGGAAAACCCTGCTTCTCAAAAATATATGCCTATTGTTAGAAATGGATAAAGAAGGCGCAAGACAATGTCAAAATTGGGAAATGACTGCAAAAAACGTGATCCAGAATTATGTAACTGACAATCATTTTTAGCTGCATCGCTTTTGATGAGCTCAATAAACTTTTTCTATCTCCGGAACAACTTTAACTTTGACTTCTATAAAGTGTAAACATGATGTCTTCTAGATATGGAAGTTTGGTGAAATTTCACTCGAACACTAGTGCTAATGTTCTATGACAGAAATTACCGTTGTGGTCGGTCTGTCAGATTCAATGCCCATTTTTCCTAACAGAAAGCAGATAAAGTTTTCAAGATCTAAGTTTTATTTTCATTCAGTTTTCTATGCCAAAGTTGAAGTTTCACTTGGACGAACTGATCTTTTCTGACAACCCATAATGCATGTGATCTTTGCGTTGAAAAATTTAATTATTCAAGGTGACAAAGATGTCTACCATGTCGACTATTTTCTGTGTTTTCTAAAAAAAAATCTTCTTCAAGAAGATTTAAAAAAAACACACATTTAGGACCTTGCCTTTCGACAACCACGTCACATCAGTGGGAACTAGCAGGACACGTTGAAGCCATCAGGCTCTGTGTAGTGAAGTAGCTATCAATGACAAAAGACATATCTACCCTCAAATAGTGATGTTACAATCACTAACTTTAATTGCCATCTTTATCCTCTAGCAAAATATCCTTCTTAAAACTGTCACCCTATTTTTTTATTAAATTTTTGTTTGACGATGGTTTTATTTGTGAAGATATAAGCAATCCGGGTAATGTCCTTTTGTTTTGTTATATTAAATGAAAATGTATACAACCTATGGAACCAACTAAGCTAGTTACAAAATAAAAATTAAATTAAAAACAATTTTTGATGATAACTAGATGAAAAGGTTTCAAAATCCACATTTCCGATGGTCTTAGGCGACCCCTGACAAAAGGTCATTAGACCCCCAAAGGGGTCGCGATCCACAGGTTGAGAACCCCTGGACAAGAGTAACACCCTTAGTAAAATCTTAAAATTAGAAAGCCTTCAGGATAGCAATTATATATAAAACACTGAGCAATTAGCTTCAAATACAAAAACAAAACCTTATAAAAATACTCAGAAAGACACAAAGATTAAGGCACGTTCCTCATTCCATATGCTTGGACAAATTTTTCAAATGCTCCTTCTTCCCTAGTGCTATTAGAACATGGAATGGGTTGCCTGAGCAAGCCAGGAAAAATAATGACTTAGCCTTTAGTTGTATAGAATATAGTTAAATATACTGCCTAGTACTTGTTCAGCCTTTAGTTGTAAGGAATATAGTTAAATATACTGCCTAGTACTTGTTCAGCCTTAAGTTGTAAGGAATATAGTTAAATATACTGCCTAGTACTTGTTCAGCCTTTAGTTGTAAGGAATATAGTTAAATAAACTGCCTGGTACTTGTTCAGCCTTTAGTTGTAAGGAATATAGTTAAATATACTGCCTGGTACTTGTTCAGCCTTTAGTTGTAAGGAATATAGTTAAATATACTGCCTAGTACTTGTTCAGCCTTTAGTTGTAAGGAATATAGTTAAATATACTGCCTGTACTTTTTCAGCCTTTAGTTGTAAGGAATATAGTTAAATATACTGCCTAGTATTTGTTCAGCCTTTAGTTGTAAGGAATATAGTTAAATATACTGCCTAGTACTTGTTCAGCCTTTAGTTGTAAGGAATATAGTTAAATAAACTGCCTAGTACTTGTTCAGCCTTTAGATGTAAGGAATATAGTTAAATATACTGCCTAGTACTGTTCAGCTTTTAGTTGTAAGGAATATAGCTAAATAAACTGTCTAGTACTTGTTCAGCCTTTAGATGTAAGGAATATAGTTAAATATACTACCTAGTACTTGTTCAGCCTTTAGTTGTATAGAATATAGTTAAATATACTGCCTAGTACTTGTTCAACCTTTAGTTGTAAGGTATATAGTTCAATAAACTGCCTATGACTTGTTCAGCCTTTAGTTGTAAGGAATATAGTTAAATATACTGCCTAGTACTTGTTCAGACTTTAGAGTTCTAAGGAATATAGTTAAATATACTGCCTGGTACTTGTTCAGCCTTTAGTTGTAAGGAATATAGTTAAATAAACTGCCTAGTACTTGTTCAGCCTTTAGTTCTACGAATTTCGCTAACGTTCTAATTTGGGACAGACTCAAGTGAGACTTTAAAATCTCATCTCATCGATCCGTGAATGTATTTATGACTATGATGTGTGAGCCCACGCTCCAGTGTGTGAGTTGATATTGACCAGGTCAGAACACGATTATGTGTTAGTGTGACTCATCATTTCTCCAAAGAAAAGGTAAGACTTTAAATTATGAGGAAGACTGTGAGAGAACTCATTTCGAACTGTAAGTGTGTCTTTAGATAACAGTGACATAGTTTTTTTTTTTTTAGTTTTTCCTGAAGAAACATTTAAGGTTGTAGACTTCAAACTAAAACTTTCATACAAATTTGAAAAAAAAAATGTAAGTTTTGTTATTTTTACTTTTATATAATACGCACCTAGAGTTCATTTCATTCATTTTTTGTTTTTAGATTACATTTTTTTTATTTGTTATATTGTTTGAAATTATTTACGGTGAAGTTTTAAGTATTTTCTCTTCAGTTTGAGCTTTAAACACCATGAAAATGTTTTACTGTTATAACCCATTCGATGCATTTATTTTGAATTGTCAAAATTTCCGATTGATCTAACACAATTTTTTTTATGCTTGTCTAATCATTGCTGGCCGCTCTCAGTCGTAAAACGACTATAGTTCATCGCATAGTTTTTGTTTTTGTTTTTTTTTGTGTGAGTTGAAAACCTGGGTAGCAACTCGAGTTAGGAAACAGCATTTCCCTCCCCACCACGAGCTTGGGTCCAAAGGAACGTCAACTTAAGTTTGGGTTTAGCTGTGCGTCTGTTGGAATGTTTCAACAAGCTGCCCCAAGAATCTTCGGCTCCTTGTTTTCTCCAGATGTGATGTTCAGACTTAGCTTTTTCCTTTTCCACGTTGGGTAGTCTAATCAGCAACAAATCAATGAGACTGCTGTGTTTTATTAATGTTATCACTAACTAAGAAATCCAAGAAATGAAATGTATACAACAGATAACAATGCAAGAGGTTTATTTCAAACGTCGATTTGGTATGGAAAAAAACTAGCTCAATACAATTTGTTAAAATAGATCTCTAATTATGTCAATAAGATTTATGCGTTGGTTTTTCTCAAACACGACGCGAATAGAGGTTATTCATCTCTTTGTATTTCTCACGTCCTCTCTCTCTCTCTCTCTCTCTCTGAATATATAGATCTATATGTTTATGGTTGATGCGACTGTAGGTCCATGTGTGTGCGTATGCTACAAACTCAGACGCGAGTTCGTGAATAACAACCAACAACAGAACAATTAATAAAATAAATCCAGATGTGAACTTGAATAACGATTTATTAAATAAATAAGGACACAGTCTACGTCGTCTCTAGATCTATCTCTATCACAAGTCGGTATTTCTTCGTTGACCTGTCCGTTGATTCTCTATTTCCGTTCTAACTTTTTAATTGATACTAGTCAACCGGCGGCGTGGCATACGCCGCTATTTTGCAGGGCCGGCCTTAGGCCACTGATACCTATGCGACCGCAGTGGGGCCCGCACTTTCATAGGACCCGCTCTAATTCAAGATGTATACATTATTCAATTAAACCATTTTATAACAAAACAGATTTCCCGCGCCCTCCTGTCAATTTTCCAGGAGCTTCTGGAAATCTCCCAAAATCGCAAAATATACGAAAAAGTCCTTAAAATATACGGAAATATATACACAAAAATTGTTATTCAATATGGAAATGGACAATCTTTTGCGCGGCATTATGCCGTAATTGTGTAATCTGGTGAAAGAAGCTTTTCGCGCCTCAAACTAATGAAGAATTACTTAAGCCCAACAATTCTCGTATATAGATTGAAACATTTGGTAATTTTTGCTATTGAGCGTGATCTATGTTGGAAATAGATGTACTGTACGACTTCGCTACAAGCAAGGCTCGTAAAGTAATTCTGTACGTAGTAAAGGATAAATAAAATGCAAAGACGAATTTATTTTCTAATTTAAACTCTTACATTTCACTTATTATCCTTATCCGTACCCAAACTTGGCCCGCGAAATCCGTTTCGCATAGGGCTCTACAATAGTTAAGTCCGGTTCTGCTATTTAGTGACGGATGAATATTACATGCTCCTCGATCCTCTTTTTTCTTTTTCGACTCTTAAATTACCTAGTATAACTCTCTCCGTCCGAGTTGCAAAAATAAAAGAGTGATCTTTCTATTGTGTCCAAACTCTTGAGCGTGCTCTGTCGCCTCGATAGTTACTACAGAGTAGATTACCCTCCCCTTCCCCTTTTTTAACGTGAGGTAGAAATAAAAAAAAAACAGTGATATTTCATGGTTACAACGGTCCGGCCCTGCTATTTTGTGACTACTTTTAAACTGTTGAGGGATACGCCGCTATTTTGCATGGCCGGTCTTAGGCCACTGCAACCTATGCGACCGCAGTGGGCCCCCCACTTTCAAAGGATCCACACTTTCGTATTAGCTGCTCCAATTTTTAGGTGTATACATTTTTTATTAAACCTTTTTATTTTATAACTTAAAACAGGTTTCCCGCGCCCTCCTGTCGATTTACCAGTAATTCCTGGAATTCTCCCGAAATCGCAAAATATACGAAAAATTCATTAAAATATACGGAAATATATACAAAAAAAATTGTCATTTTGGGGTGTCATTCAATATGGAAAACAATTCTCAAAGATAGATTGAAACATTTGGTAATTCTTGCTATTGAGTGGGATCTATGTAGGAAACAGAATTATTATGAAATATACTATATGACTTTGCTACACGTAGTGGGCCTCACTTTCAAAGGATCCGCACTTTTATAAAACCCGCACAAATTCAAGGTGTATACATTATTAAATTAAACCATTTTATAACTTAAAACAGATTTCCCGCGCCCTCCTGTCGATTTACCAGTAACTCCTGGAATTCTCCAGAAATTGCAAAATATGCGAAAAAATCCTTAAAATATACGGAAATACTTAGAAAAAATTGTCCTTTTGGCGTGACATTCAATATGGAAAACGTCAATCCTACGCGCTATAAAAAAAAAACGGCATTATACATTAGCCGTAATTGTGTAATCAGGTGAAAGAAGCTTCTCGCAACTCAAACTAATGAAGAATTACTTTATGTCAACAATTCTCAAAGATAGATTGAAACATTTGGTAATTCTTGCTATTGAGCAGGATCTATGTGGGAAACAGAATTATTATGATATACTGTATGACTTTGCTACACGCAAGGCTCGTAAAGTAATTCTGTACGTAGTAAAGAATGAATAAAAAGCATAGACGAATTTATTTTCTAATACAAACTCTTAAATTTGACTTATTGTCATCTTCCGTACCCAAACTTGGCCCCGCGAAATCCGTTTTGAATAGGGCCCCACAATGTTTAAGTCCGGCCCTGCTATTTTGTGTTTGTAAAATGTTTTCCATGTTTCGGATACTTCCTGGTCCAAACCTCCCGCATGGGATGGGAGCGGGCAGGGTTTGACAGTCCAGCGCGCAGCCATCCGTAGCGAGCTGTGAAAACTTGTTCTCCCCCCCCCCCCCCCTCTTGTTTTTTTTCGTGGGGTGACTATCCGCAGAAATAAGAGAGTGATCTTCCCATTTACTTCTCGTCTGACCTGATTAGGGAAGAAGAGAATTATATGTCACGTCACTCGGAAAAACCCAATTAAACCCTAAGTTCTACGCGTCTTTCTATTGTGTATATATATATTGTATGTGTGTGTGTGTGCGTGCGTAATGATAGATAGACAGGCAGAGAGTTTATACTTTATACACACACAGAGAAGAACTCACACACCTGTCAAACAATGGTCTCATTAAGTACTACGTGTCAGTGTTACCTGTCCACATTGACAAAGACAGTGTAGGTGTGGGAACCCAGGAAATCCTGGACCATGATCATAAAGGTGCGTCAGTGAGACAACTTGTTGTTTCAGTTTGGACCTTATCCGTAGATGTGTCTGTTCTTTAAGGATTACTTCAAACAGATTTACATGGGAATTGTTTCTTTTGATTCATTGCTAAGCTTAGACTTAGGATTCTAGAGAAGCTTAGACTTAGGACTCTGAAGAAGGTTAGACTTAGGACTCTGGAGAAGGTTAGACTTAGGACTCTGGAGAAGGTTAGACTTAGGACTCTGGAGAAGGTTAGACTTAGGACTCTGGAAAAGACTTTGATACCAAGGACGCGTAGAAATATTATAATATAATAATTTGCCTTTGTGTTTATCCTTGATAAATGGAATTCTGAATGGCACTTGAGCCCAAGACATTAGTGGGGGCAAAGTTTTAAAAAAAGGGGCCTAGGAGTTTTGAAATAAATGTCTCTCCCCTTTAGATTTTGTTTCAGGAAGCGTTCTCTTCCACCCCTGCCTCTTTTTAGAAAACAAAATTGATGGTTAAAAAAATAGTGATCTTGGGGCCAGTCGGAAAAGATCGCAGACTCCAAAGAAAAACGCCTTTCTCCTAGCTACGCCGCTGTGTTGTCAACACTTAAGCGCAATTTTTAACATGACATCGTCTTTTTTTAAAACTAACTTCTCTAACTTATAATGTATTTAATCGTATTCTTACAAGCTACTTAAAGTATTGTAGTGAAGTGTATAGAGTGTAGATCGTAATAGGCATTGTTGAGTCATTCTAGAGTTGTGTTTACAGCTTTGTGGTGTTTAGTTGAAACAACCGACTGTGACGGATATATCCTGTGTAAGTCGACGAACCAGATGTTCAGATTATGACGCTTGGACACACTTAAACACAGAGCTCTGTTAGACGCACTGCACACGACATAGCGACACGATGCGCTACATGGACACCAACAAGGTGCAGCTGCTCAACTTTGTGGTACTGGTCACGGGGAGTATCATGTGCCTATTGGGCGCCGTAGCACCTTTCTGGCAGGAAGGGGAGGTGAGTATATACATAAGAAAGTAAATGGCCAGTTTAGTGACACATCTGGTTGTGAAAGAAAGAAGTAAGCCTTGATTGGCTGGTGTGTGTGTGTGTGTGTGTGCTAATCCCTCCTTTACTCACCCATCTTTCCATGCACGAGTTCTCTCCTTTTAGCCAGCACTGATTTCTGTTTTTTTTCTAATGCCTTGTTCAAAATACGATATCAAAGTGAGCTATACACATAATCAAAGGCAGCCTTCCACTGTACTCTCACTTTATTCAAACAAACTTGCACCTAATAAACAATTACAAAAGTGACTATGAAATCAAGGGCTCTATTTAAGTTCCAGGCCTGCACGCTCCCATATCTTCTGTAAGTGCTTTTCTTTAAGCCTCAAAAGTGTGTCCCGCAGCCTTCGTTCAGAGACCATCCGCTGCCAGCCGCTTTCTTCCTTGCCAGGGAGGGCAAATGCTACTGAGTTGATCTTCAAGGCGCTTCCGGGGAGTACCTCTGTTATGCCATCCTCTTCTAAGCTCGCCAAAATATTAGGTCTGCGGTCATCACCCATGGAAATAAGTGTCCGAACCAGCACAACTGTCGAATATAAAGTAATGATTAAATAATATCTATGACATGTGTATCTATATAGCTAGATATGGAATGTGTATCCATATTGCTAAATATGGAATTTAAATCTATATAGCTATAAATGGAATTTGTATCTATATAGCTAGATATGGAAGGTGTATCTATATAGCTAGATATGAAATTTCTATCTATATAGCTAGATATGGAATGTTATCCATATAGCTAGATATGGAATTAGCATTTATGTGCAAGTAGGCTAATTAAAAAAAAATAAAGTGAAAATACTGTTGACTCTTAATAGTTTCACGGTTACAGGACAGGGTGGTGTCGGATTGCTCAAAACGTTATATTTCCAAAAAGGTTAGTTTAAAAAAACTCTAACCTTAAATGACAGAAAATTACATTTATTGTGTAATAAGATATTTTCTAAGACTATTAAGGTTAGTATAAATATATTGATCTAAAAATAAAAACAAAACAAAAGCTTTCAACTTTCACAAACTGTACTAAATTTCAACTTAACGCCTACCTACATTCCAAAAAGTTGGTCGTCGCAACTTCAGATTACTGTGTCGGATTACGAAGTGACGGACTATCAATAATTATTAATTTAAAAAAAAAAATAAATTAAGTAGAAGCTGAGTAGATTTGAGTCTTTAACTATAGACACTAAAAGTTCCATCGAAGATGCTTATGGTAAAATAAACATATTGTTGCGAATCTCACTATCTAGGCTCTCTGCAAACTGCACCATACACCACCAACTTAAAGAACTTGACAACTCAGGGCTCCAGAGTAACGTAACACTTTAATAGTTGAATAAAAAACAGCCAATACTGTACAATTGGCAACACGTACACTGTACAAATATCTCTCCGATAACACCGTACCGCCGTTTCAACTCTTGCACTGGCCTCTCCGTCTCGTTCCGGGCTTGCACTGGGTTCAACAGTTCAGGACTGACTTCACACACTAGGCTCATTGTGTCGGACTCGATCACAGACCAAGATCAAGACGCCAGTCGTCTCAACTGTACTTGACAGTACTCCGCACTGAACCGTCGTAATGCTCCGTACAGAACCACACCGTTGAACTGTGCTGCTGTAGTCGACCGTGTTCTGAGCCCTGTCGTGAACCTTCTGTCGTGAACCGTCCTTTCTGAACCTCGCTGTATTGAGCCCCTTTTCTCGACCGCCTTGACTGCGACACCTCCGTTCTTATATAGGGTCCCTACTGGCCTTCTAGAGCCGGACAGAACGCCGCTCGACGTTTCTAGGTGGTCAGATAACTACAACTCTCGTGACGCTTCTGAGCTCTGTTCACGACGTCGATCCTTCCCGAACCACCATGTTGACACTCGTCTCGCCCACCGTCGTAACTCGTCACGGTTGACCGCTCGTCTAGCGCTGGCCTGGGGCGATTTGCGTCGGCTGACTACACACACACCACTACCCCTCTCTGTGCCACCACCAGGTTCATAACAATATGATGATGGCCTGATAGAATTTACATCTTTCTGCTATCCAGCTATACAAACTCATCATTCTGTAGGCCTATGGGTGTGCGTATGCTACAAACTCATCATTCTGTAGGTCTATGTGTGTACGTATGCTACAAACTCATCATTATGTGATCGTGTACTTACTCAATACAAACAAATGAGACGATTTCCTAGGATTAAAATTACTCCTTGCATCTTGTTTGAGATGACGACTAAAAGTGTGAAATCTTTAATGGCACTTTTCGTTTATAAATTAGAATATTACAGACCATAGTACATTATTACGGTTACATCTACTCTACAGGAATAGGATAGGCCGGTAAAAAAAAGGGGGAATAAACAATAAAGATCAATGTTGCACAGTTAACCAATAAAAACTGTAATGTCTTCGATTTCGATGATTAAGGATGAGTGCAGTTTTACATTACTACTTAAAATATGATGCAGACAAAGCCGTTGTCCACTGGTGGTCTATTTAAGCTTTCTTTACTTCTTCTGCGCCTGTCTTCTAGGGGTGCTTTCCTTTGGGCTTCAAATATGTGTCCCGCGGGCGTCATGAGAGCTCTCCAGTTGATTCTTTCAGAGACCATCTGCTACAAGCGAGTGAGGGCAAAAATGACGGCTGAGTTGATTTTTAGGTATAGCGCTCCCGGGTTCGCTGTTCTGCCTCATCGTGGCATCCGGGTGGAAACGGCTATTTGAGGAGATAGCTAGGCAAAACGAATGGCAAAACATAACTCCCGTGGGGATGCCCATGGGTAGACGAGAGTCCACCCCTTGCACGGGCGGGGTTGTAAAAAAGTCCTCACAAAAACTGTCACACATCCATGCGCCGTTCCTCAAAGGACCGTTCCATAAATGGCGGTTCCCCCACGGTTAGCTTGGTACAAAGAAGGAAGATGACGGAGGCTCCCAGTGCTCCTAGGCCTTCGGCCATGTGTCGGAGGCTGAAGACATTGGATACAGCAATGCTTTATATAGGCATTGACTAGGGTCGCTCTCAAACAGAACTGTGTTCCACAGGTTTGTTTTTCTTTTTTACTGTTACGGCTGGACGACCTAACAGGTTTTTTCTTTTCAAACTTTGAGCTCGAAGAGCCTTCGGCTCAGCTCAGAAGACAATCAAACGGTATAGCGCTTACGTAGGGCACCTCTTAAAAGCTACTGTCGAGTGTTAAGTTGTGCTTCTATACTGTCCACACCAGCCTCCAGCAGAACATATTTATTTGTAAAGTAGTCCTTCCAGCGAATGCTCATTAAGGAACGAAGGCACTTTTGGTGGAAGCGTTTTATAAGCCTTAAATTCCTTCTACAGAGCACCCAGGTCTCAGAGCCTTATAAAAGTGTGGTAAGAATCACTTCGAGCTACAATATACAGCCTCATCGTGGAGGAAACGGCCGTAGGAGGAAACAATTAGGGTAACAAAACAAGACTCTCATATGGGGTGCGAGAGCACTTTCATTGCATAGGTTGCAAAGTGAGCCCTTACATGTCAACAGCCCACACCTCGCTCCTCAAGGTATCTTTTAACAAATGGAGAATCCAGCTGGTTACCGTTAGTCATGAGAAGGAAAATGACGGGAATCCCCGGTGTGTTGGGCCTTCGGCCACGTCTTTAGCCGGAGCTTCCGAATCACTGGAAAAAGTGGTGTGATACACAGACACCAACTTGGATTTCTCTCAAACAGAACGATCTGTTTAATCTTGCTGCTGAAAGGGAGCTCTTTTTTTCTTTCTTGCTGGTCTAGAGTTTCAAGAGCCTTCAGTTCAAGTCTACCGATAGTTTCAAATGTTCAGAACCACTATAATATAAACATTTATTTTTATTGATAGTTGAAGAAACCTATTCCGCCATACTCTCTGCCTGGTCGTGCGATTTGCGGGCTGGACTGTCATTCTGGCTTATCGATAGTCCCGGGTTCAAACCCCTCTTGCTCCCATTCATCCCCCGTCGTCCTGCGGGAGGTTTGAACTAGGAAGTAAATTATCTTCAACTCTGAAGGAACATCCGAAACATAAAAGATGGAAACATTTGAACTCTCAATGGGAGGCGACCCAAAGCTCTCTATTGTCCTTAACGAGGCGGTTGTCTATTTCTCTAGACAGTGAAGCATCGTTGGACACTGTGCTGCCCAGGTACATAAAGGGGTCAACAACAAATCAGTGGTTTATCTGACCTTGACCTAAGATATGCCTCACGTTGTCGATCGATCTCACAAAAATCAATACATTTTCTTAGTCTAATGATTGAAAGCTTAGGGGAGAATATATTCGTACAATTTGACGTCTAATTCGATAGCTCATTATTTCATTTCTTTTCTAACACAAAAACGATCGTTTCATGAAAAAATGGTTAAGTACTTGGTTTGGTTTGAATCATGTATGTCAGTTATACAGATTTGTCAACTCTTGATATACGCCCTGGAGGCGAAACAAGTGTGCGTGAATGGTGCAGTGTGGGAGGTGAACAAATTGAGCGTTGAGGTATGGAAGGTGAACTATGTGTGTGTGTGTGTGTGACGCCCCCCCCCCCCTTTATAATCAGAACGTGAACAAATGTAATTCTATGTGCAACTGAGACCTAACTCCATTTTGTTTCTAGTTATATTCAAGTAAAAACCGTTATTAGGCTACACGTTATTCTCCGACACCTAATCTCGGATCAAGCTAAAATTTTGCACAATTATTTATTTTCCATGACAACACGTGAATCAATAAAATAAGATAACCAATTAGTTAAGTAACTATTGATAATTGATTATTTTGTTTGGTATAACATGGGAAAGAAATTGCAAATTTCTGAATAAATAACCCCTTTATAGGTCTCTGCTTTGAAGTAAGTTTGAAATAAACAATAAATAACTATACAATCTTCTGTTTTCATACACACTTCACTGGTAGAGTGGTTAAAATGACGGCTTGAGGAGGCTTTGGGTCAAGAGTTCGAATTCAGGTCTTTCCCCTTATATATATAATATTGTAATAATATAATATATATATATTGTTGTAACCCTGCCTTGCACCAGTGCTTGAGGTGCGATCTAGCGCACTAGTGAACGTAAACAGGAAGACACTAGAATGGAGAGTGCATCAGGAACTGTGAAGAGTCTGAATGTTTGGGAAACTAAGAGGCCACCTTTTGTGCTGCCTGAAGATTGTAGTAGGGACCTGGAGCGAAGCGGGAAGGCTGTCGTTGGTCCACATTCGAGTTAAGTAGCAAAGGACTGGTATACTTAGTAATAAGACTCTGAGGAAGCTGAAGGATGTTATGTGTTTACCCTAGTGAATAAACACAACTATTATTTCCTGTTAAACTGTGTTGAGTTGTATGCCTTTTCGTTGAGTGCCTACCCTAGAATTACAATATATATATATATATATATATATAAATATATATATTGTTACGAATCTCACTATCCAGGCTCGCTGCAAATTGCACCAAACGACACCACCAACTTAAAGAACTTGACAACTCTGGGCTTCAAAATAACGTAATAGTTTAATGTCAATAAATAACAGCCAATACTGTACAATTGGCAGCACGTAACACAAGACTGTACAAATATCTCTCCGCCGTATCAACTCTTGCACTGGTCTCTGTCTCGTCTTGGACTTGTACTGGGCCGTTGTAACGAACTGTAGATCGGGAAGTTGTGACTGACTGGTCTCTGATACCTTCGCTCTTTATATAGGATCCCTGCTGGCCTTCTAGAACCGGGCCGAACGTCGCTCGACCATTCTGGGGGGTCATATGACTACATCCCTCGTGACGCTCCTGAGCTCTGTTTACGACGTCGATCCCACTCGAACCTTCATGTTGACACTCGTCTCGGCTGACCGTTGTAATTCGTCACGGTTGACCGCTCGTCTATCGCTGGCCTGGGGCGATTTGTGTCGGCTGACTACACACACACCACTACCCCCATCTGTGCCACCACCAGGTTTATAACACTGCCCCCTCCTTAGATCTGTCCACCGTAGTACTTGTTGAGTCTGTCGATGTGGACGACCTTCAGTTTGGACCTTGGGCTCTTCTGCATTCGATACACGACATCGTTGATTCTTTTTATCACGCGGTAGGGTCCTTCCCAGTCTGTTTGAAGCTTTGGGGACTTGCCTTTTCGTCTTTGTGGGTTGTACAGCCACACCAGATCGTTTTCATGAAACCCAGCGGCATTGGCCCGTTTGTCGTACCTTGTCTTCATCTGGTCACTGTCGATCTTAATGTTTCTGCGGGCTAGAGCGTGAGTCTTCTGCATCCATTTTCGGAGATTTGCAACATAGTCTATCGAAGAGGCTGGCACATCTCCCGGAATCCCGAATAGCAAGTCACATGGTAGTTGCAGCTCTCGGCCGAACAACATCTTTGCTGGAGTGTAACCGGTGGTGCTGTGAATCGATCCTGTATATGCCATAAGGAACATTGGGATGTAGGTATCCCAGTCCTCTTGACGTTCATCGACGACTTTCGACAGATGTTGTTCCAATGTTCGGTTAAATCGTTCCACCATTCCATCTGACTGGGGGTGAAGAATGGGTTGTGCGTGTCTTTTCGATGCCGAGTACCTGGCACATCTCTTGCAAGATCTTGGATTCGAAGTTTCGGCCTTGGTTGGAGTGTAACTCCCTGGGAGCACCGAATCGGCTAATCCAATGCTCCGCAAGTGTTTCCGCTATGGTGGTGGCTTCTTGGTTTGGTATCGCATACGCTTCAGGCCACTTAGTAAAATAGTCTATCACTACTAGAACGTACTTATTTCCTCTCTGGCATTCAGGAAATGGCCCGGCTACATCGATCGCTATTCTTTCGAAGGGATTACCGACGTTGTATTGCTGCATACGTCCCCTCGTTCTCCTGTGCGGGCCCTTTGCTGCTGAACATGCGTCGCATCTTCGGCACCATTCTTCTACATCATCCCGGTAGCCGAACCAGTAAAACCGTTGGCGTACTTTTTCAAAGGTCTTGTTGACACCTAAATACTGGAATTATTATGGATTTCTTGCAGCACCTCAGCAACTCTCACTTTAGGCAACAACAGCTGCAAGCGATTACTTTCTCCACCTGCCGTTTCCTAGACCCTCTTGAGAACTCCGTTGTCAATTGTCAGTGAGTCCCATTGCGCCCAATATGACTTGGTAGCAGCTCCTTTATCAGAAAGGTGATGCCATTCTGGTCTTTGTCCGTCTTCCTTCATAAGCAGAATGGGAGCCATGTCTTCATCTTTTAACTGGTCTCCTCGGATTCTTTCGTCGGACCATGACCCGGAAGCTTGTACCCCCAGATGTTGGCAATCAATGATAACTTCCTTTTCTTCAACCTTGCTGCAGTGTTTACATTCCATTCTGCAAGATCGTCGAGACAGCGCGTCAGCATTCTGGTGAGTTTGTCCTTTTCGGTGCTGTGTCTCGAAGTCATAGGTTTGCAAACGTTCAATCCACCTGGCGACTTGTCCTTCCGGACTTTTAAATGACAACAGCCATTGTAGAGCAGCGTGATCTGTCCTAAGGATACATTTCTGCCCATATAAGTATTTGTGAAAATGTTGTATGGCATCCACAACTGCCAGTAGCTCACGTCTTGTGACACAGTAGTTTCTCTCGGCTTTGGACAAGCTCCGACTAAAGTAAGCTATAAACCTCTCAGGTCCATCTACCTTTTGAGATAAGACAGCGCCTATTCCGGTATTGCTCGCATCGGTGTCAAGTATGAACGTCTCGCCTGGTATTGGGTAGGCCAGAATGGGTGATAAAACAAGAGCCTTTTTAAATCTCTCAAAGACCTCATGACATTCCGCTGTCCAAATAAACGGCCGCTTCGGTTCTGTCAATTGATGAAGGGCACTACACAGGCTAGAGAAATTAGGCACGAAACGTCTGTAATACCTGCAGAGTCCAAGAAAGCTTCTTAACTCATGGATATTAGCGGGGATCGGCTTCAACTTTATCCGGGTCTGTGCTGACTCCCTCCTTTGACACGACGTGCCCTAGGTACTTGACTCTCCTTCTGAACAAGGAGCACTTCTTTGATTCAATTTCATTCCGGCGTTTCTAATTCGTTCAAACACTTCCTTCAGGTTTGCAATATGTTCCTCGAAGGTTCTGCCTTTGACGATAATGTCATCTAGGTAAACAAGACACGTGGTCCAGTTAAGTCCTCTTAGCACATGTTCCATTAGTCTTTCGAAGGTGGCTGGGGCGTTGCAGAGGCCAAAAGGCATTAGGGTGAATTGCCAGAGACCATTACCAGCAGAAAAGGCCGTTTTATTTCTTTCCTCGGAGTGTAGTCCCACCTGCCAGTAACCGCTCTTCAGGTCAAGGGTGGAAAAGCTCTGTGACCCAGCAAGTGTGTCCAATGTGTCGTCAATTCTAGAAAGCGGGTAGCTGTCCTTGTGTGTGGCGTCATATAATAATCTATAGTCGACACAAAATCGCGTGGATGCATCTTTCTTCTTTACCAAGACGATGGGTGAACACAACGGACTGTTGGATGGTTCAACAACCCCCTGCTGCCTCATTCGTTCTATCATGTCCATAGCTTCTTGGTGTTTTGCTATCGGCAGGCGACGTGGTTGCTGTCGGATGGGCCTAGTGTTTCCTGTGTCTATTCGATGCTGGATCAGATTTGTTCGCCCAAAGTCTATTTCATCAGATGGCGTTATGTCAGAGAACTCTCTTAGGAATCGTTCTGCTTTGGTGTACTGTTCTTTTGACAAGATCGTTTTGACTTCTGCCAGAAGTTTAGTAACCTGGGGTTCACTGGGCTTGAATATTCCGTCGGGATTTTCGCTGCTGCAGTATCGTATCATCTCTAGAGCATGGCAACCAGCGATTGTGCTACCTTCCCGTAAATGTTTCTCCACTGTGTCGAGGTTCATAATTCTTATGGGTACCTTTTGGTCTTTCCCAATCGTGACTAGTGTCTTTCCTACTGCTATCCCATTATGGTTGGTGTCCAAGCTTTCTACCAGCGCTGTTCTTGTCGTGGGATAGTCGTCCTCAATTTTCCCCCAAATGATCATTTCCGACTTAGCAGGCAATGTTGTATTTTCTACCAATTTAACTCTTCTGACTCGGCCATCTTCTTCATTCTCGTCGCCAAGCAAGGGTACTTCAAGGTCCCCACATTGTAAAGTGCCTCCGCCGATATTCAAGAAAAAGCCATATTTCAGCATGAAGTCGAGCCCTATTATGCAGTCATCTGTGACGTCAGCAATCAGGAATTCGTGTTAGAATGACTGATTCCCGATCTCGACTGTTATGTCGTTCAGGCTTTTTATGGGCATCAGTTCTCCACTGGCTGTTTTCAACGAATAGGCCCTAACTGGCGTTTTCTTGCTATTGTCCACTTTATCCGTCCGGATGACTAATCGTGAGGCACCAGTATCTAGGAGGAAGTGATAATTCTGACATCCAATTTTCCCGATGACCTTTAGACTCATACTTTGCCCTAGCACGGCGAACGGGATGATGGTTGCAGGGGTTCTCATTCTCTGTGTCGCCGGGTTCCGCCCCTTGAAGCCGGCGTGTGCTAGTTTCCCTGGTAGCCCCGGGAACTTGGTCGTGCATACCTTTCTGATCTGTGATGGGTTCCGGTTTGTGGAAATCTTCTAGTGCAGCTTCTTTTTATGTGACCGAGTTCACCACAATTCCAGCATCGTACAGGAACCCTAGGTTGACTTTCTGGTATCTGGTTTGTTCGTCGTTCATCTAGTGCCTCTGTCACCCTTCTCACAAGTTGTGTGAATTCTTCCTCTTTGAGTTCTAAACTTTGGCCTTGATGAGTGCTCCCTGATGCATCTTTGGCGGTTTCATATGAGAGAGCGTATCAGAGGGCTTCTCTGGCCTTACGTTTACCGCCAACTCTGGTGGCTTTCTTTAACTCCGGGTCTCGAAGGGCATCAATGAAAGCGTCTGTAATAATGACTTCCAGAAATCTTGTGCGGCGGTTGGGTAGACTAGATGTGCGAGGCGTTCGATGTCTGTCTCTAGCTCCTGTAGTGTTTCATCGGGGCGCTGTTGTCGGGTCTTCAGTTGCACTCGATAAACTTCTTGCAGATGTTCATCTCCGTATCGGAGTTCCATAGCTTGGGCGAGAGCGGCGAAGTTATGCTGGTTCGGTAAGGACTGGAGCAATTCGGAGGCTTTTCCTCTTAGAGATAACACAAGGGCGGTGGCTTTCTCTTCCTCACTGTTCTATTTGTTAACTTTAGCCGCTGCGTCAAATTACTTCTTGTACACTGACCAGGACACGGAACCATCAAATACGGGGGCCTTCATTTTCCCGGAGCTTTCAGGCACCAATGACGTCATACTTGCTTCCGGTGCATTAGTGTGCTTACAGTGAACTTGCGTTTTCATTTCTTCGATTGCCTTCTCCACTGCTTCGACCCTCTGATTCACCTGTTCGTCAATGGTGGTGATTCTCTCCTCCACAGCATGTAAGCGTTGGTTCATAGCCAATAACTCGGTTTTGATTCCCAAGGCCATGACATCTATCTTGGCATCTATCTTGGTGTCCATGGCATCTATCTTAGAATTGGTGCTTTCTTGCCCCGAGTTCATAGCTGCCATCTGTCCCTGCATAGCTGCCATCTGTCCCTGCATAGCTGCCATCTGTTCCTGCATGATACTGGTACTGGCGATCTGTTGCTGCATGCTACTGGTGATATGTTCCAGCAAGTCCGGTTCGACTTCAAAAAGATATGTGTCCGGATCTTCTTTTTCCTTCATCAGTTCTTCCCGAAGGCGTGCTTGTAAGGTTTCTTTGTTTCCGCTCGTCTTCAGATCTTGACCACGGAGCTCTTCCTTCAGTTCCTTCACAAGGAGTTGGTCTAACGTTTTCGTAGTAGTAATAGCAGATCCCTCTTCTGACACCAGTGTTACGAATCTCACTATCCAGGCTCGCTGCAAATTGTACCAAACGACACCACCAACTTAAAGAACCTGACAACTCTGGGCTTCAAAATAACGTAATAGTTTAATGTCAATAAATAATAGCCAACACTGTACAATTGGCAGCACGTAACACAAGACTGTACAAGTATCTCTCCGCCGTATCAACTCTTGCACTGGTCTCTCTGTCTCGTCTCGGACTTGTACTGAGCCGTTTTAACGAACTGTAGATCGGGAAGTTGTGACTGACTGGTCTCTGATACCTTCGCTCTTTATATAGGGTCCCTGCTGGCCGAACGTCGCTCGACCATTCTGGGGGGTCATATGACTACATCCCTCGTGACGCTCCTGAGCTCTGTTCACGACGTCGATCCCACTCGAACCTTCATGTTGACACTCGTCTCGGCTGACCGTTGTAATTCGTCACGGTTGACCGCTCGTCTATCGCTGGCCTGGGGCGATTTGCGTCGGCTGACTACACACACACCACTACCCACATCTGTGCCACCACCAGGTTTATAACAATATATACATAAGGGCCCTAGGCGAAGTTAATAGGGTGGCTCCAGATGAATTTGAAAAATATAAAATAAATACTCAATTCATTGAAAACCTTCCTGTATCTAGATCTAAGTTAACAAATGAGTTAAATTCAAGTAATGCCGAAAGTACACACGTGCTTCAAGGACTATTCATGATCACCAGACTAGAAATAACATTTCGACATATCTCCAAAAGGAAGAGACAATGGTCTTCTAACATATGGAGTTTCACAAATAGATCTGCCTAGTTTGTCTAATGCGGCCATGCCTGAAAGGTGCTAATAGTTTATTTATTGTAAAATTTTGACACATTTTAAAAACTACTCTACTTGACTTAATCCTTTAGACTTTAGAGCAGATTCTCTTTTGTTCTTTGCAGTGAATATCAAATCCAGCCCTCATTTGCATCTTTGAATATTTTGTTTTCTGTCAATACACAATGCTAGAGCTCCTTCTTCGCGTACTCTTAGGGGTTAATCCAGAAAGTGCAGTAGTATTGTATATCTCTTACAGATTAACGTGAATTATCTGAAAGTCCACTCCAACAGCAGCGGCACAAGTGATGTCCACGTGATAGGTGGGTTATGGTGGTACTGCTACGCAGACCCTATCACTGGTAACACCTGTGACATTTACCCACTTGGTGGTGAGGAAGGTAGGTTCAGCTGTGGTTTTGAAGTGTTGACTTATAGGTGTACTCACAGACATTGTCTAATGGAAACATAAGCAAGACTTGACTTTTTACAACTTTCTTGAAGGTCTTTGGATAATCGTCAACTCTTCATAAACACATTTAACATTTAACTGACGTTTTAAAGATAATGTCTCAGTGTTGTCGAATCCTTTAAATTTAATCCATCAAAGTAATAAGAGCTCTTTAGTTGACAATCATTACTTGCACAATGTGAGCGCTGTTCTACTACACACTTCTTGAACTTTCAAACCAGGAGAGTTTAATAGATTTGTTTAACAACAGCCATGTTAATGACAGCAACACAATGAGAGAAGTATTGTCCCTTTTATGGACGCTTCTTCAATTCCTTTTTTAATTCCTAAAATATTTATTAATGATTAACTCACACTTTCATCATAGTCCCAAGGGGAGGCAAATTTAGTGACTGATTTTTTGCTTTGATTTTGTTTATTTCATGTGAGATTTAAATACTAAACCATCACTAGCCCCAGCGCAGCCAAGGGGGTTTTGAGTTTTAAAACCCCTACCAGGGGGTTTTACAGTTAAATCCTCCCCCCCCCCCCCCAAAAAAAAAATTCTATATAATATATAAGAAAACTAATAATAATTTGTTTAAAACTGTTTATTTCAGGAGCCATTTGGGCTGTCAGATTGTTTGTCTTCCTTAATGTGCTACTGTCAGTGTTCTGTTGTCTGACAGTATTCTTCCGCATCTGTTTCCAGGGTGTTGGTAGAACCATCTGTCAGGGTATTACAGCATTTGTTACAGGTCAGTGCTTGTTGAAATAGATGATATTAGTTGGCTAGACTTGAGAGAAAGCTTACAATTTCATCACGACTTTGTCTAGGCTATTCTGCCCAATGGTCTTTTTGAGTTTGAAAATATGTAAACATCAGTGCAATGCCTCTGTGACCTAGTCTTTTTAGAGGTCATAGCAACTTTAAAGTTGTCTTAACCATATCTTAAGTTAGTTAAATGAGAACAGAGGATGACCTAACAGGTTGGCGTAAGATTGTGAAAGAGTCACTAGTGTCATCGGGTTAGAAAATAATTTTCTCCCGTTTTTTTCCTTTGCATATATAAAGGCATATTTTGCGCATTAGATTTCATAATAAACTACATAATAAATGTTCATTACAGTTTTTTCAGTTCAGTTTCTCGTAGATAATTTGGTGAAGTTCTATTTGAAACTAGGTCTGTATGGTGGTATAGCTCTACTTTGCCCAGCGCATTTCGTGAATAATTCCCGACTATAGGCGTTATCTTTGTATTCCCTTTTATAAAAACAATTATTGATGTAATTTTGATGTTCACAAGATCTGAATTTATGGGCGGATGTCTTAAATATACAATGTTCTATAAGTGACAGGCAAGATAAAAAGAGTAACTCAATGAAAGATAAACATTTACACTAGAAGACTTAACTCAAGTTAACTCCAAGTTGTAATATGTTACATACATTTAGTAAAGAATATTTGTAACTATTTCTTAATATTTTCTTTTCAGGTTGCTGTGGATTTGTTGTTGTGGGACTCTTTGTTTACTTATTCGACAATGGCTACTCACTACCCCTCAAAGGAGTTGTCTTTTCTTGGGTTTTCTATATTTACATCATTGGCTGCGCACTAGTGACGGTTGCAGCTGGTTTCCTGTGTTTGGTCGTTCCATGAGAGCAGACCTTGTCATTGTGTACAATAATGTCTTCATTATCAAGTATAGAATGGTGAATTTAATTTGCCGATGCTTTTTTCGATCTATGATAGCATCATATTTGCATTGGAAGGATAGATCTAAACCTTAGAACATAAAGTCTTTGATCTATACATTCTAGATCTGCCTCCAATCTATAAATCGTTGCGAAAAAAATGCTGCCAATATATTCTAAAGTGAGAAATCTTGATACACCTAGATCTAATTGTAACCTTTAACCTTGCTCAGAAAACTGGCGACCAAAGATAAAAAAGAAAACAAATCTCGGTCTGGAAGTGCCAATGAACAACTAGTAGAACCAGAGTTCATCCCAAATAAAAATGCGAGGTTTCGTAGTTGATGAACTGAATTGAAATAAAAATCAATGTATTTCTTTGTCAATTTAAACCATGTCTTTCTTTTAAGAAACAAGAGTAGACAACTTTTTCTCTTAAGAAAGAAACAGTAGAGTAATGATTATCTCCTTTCTAGTTTACTCGGCCTTAGGGGCCAAATAAATTCCGACGCGTGTGTCTCAGGAACTATCACTGCAAAAAAAAATAAAAAAATTAGTCCTTAGGAGCCAATCATTAGCGGCTTTATTATAGACTGTGACAGAAGTTTCGATGGTTGGATAGCATTGCTGTTTCCGGCGGAATACGGTGTACAGGTCGTAGTTTGATTAACTTGTGCAACAGTTAGTTTACAAACTGTTCTAATTTAACCATTATTTAACATTCAATTTTTTTTGTGGTTAATGTGGCGGTATTTTTCTTTAACTTTAGAGTAGTCCACCTTGAGATTTATTTTTTGTATTTTCTTCCGCCATCTGTTAATGTATCTCTACAGTCAACACAATGCCATTCTTTCTGAACCCTGAACTAACTCAATGCCAGTCAATGGTTAATGGTGGTTTTTTTTACATAATCAGGCAAGTGTAAATTATCTAGGTCTAGTTAGAAAGTGTCAGACAGAGGAATTCAATTTCGGAAGACTAAAAGTAACCTTTATAACTTTTTTTTTTGTTTTAACGACAATTAGGAAATGAAGTTAAAATTTGTTCCAGCAAAGCTGATATTCAATATTACAACTTGCCTTTTAAATCTTTTACAAAGCTCACTCTGTTTGTCTGGTAAAAAGTTTATACACATTATTTCTCCCACACCCATTCTCAAATAAGTTCAAACTTTGCACAATTATTCATAGCCATAGTTAAGACATGAATCAATGAAAAAATTAAACAATTACTGGTAATTAATTTTTTCTGATACCATCATGGGACATCAATCCTTCAGTATTCAAAGATACGGCTAGATATGTATAGTTTCTGCCCCGTCTCAAGACTAAACCAAAACCAGTGACACATCTGGAAATATTCTTTGCCTTTCGAGACAAAAGGAGCCATACATATACGTCCCCCTGAGATAACTGAACACGTTAATTCTCCCTCAACCACTTACGGATCAAGTGGAAACTTTAAATAATTATTTATTGTACCTAAAAAAGATGATACATTTAAAAATGAACAATTAGTCAATTAATTATAGGTAATTAATTATTTTGTTTGGTATTGAATAAGGGAAATAATTTCTATATTATTGATAGATATTTGTAAGTGCGGAGTTTTTTCCCTTAGATAAGCATTGTTTTAAATAAGATTTTTTTAAAATATATTTTCGTGATGTGTTTTATGTATAAAATGTATATATTGTGTGTTTAAGTTATAAAAACAGTATATTTATTTTTAAAGAAATAACCCCTATAAATGTGATAATGAGGTAGAATGTTCAATAGGGGTTGTAGTTTTGAAATTAAATATGTCACTGTGACAGCTAACAATGACTTTCTCTTCTCTACAGGACCCCTAAAAGAATTAATATAGATACATGTTCATTTGTACAGCATCAATGATTGATAACTTGAACTCTATTCTGGTGATTTAATGATGTTACATTTACTTTGTACATATAATGCAGTTTTCTCATTTTGCGGTACTGTATTAAAGAATGCCTTCCACTTTTTTTTCCAAAGATATTTTGCGAAATATTTGTTAACATGCTTTACATTTCTGATGTCGATAGTTTCATTAACATTTATTATATTTTCATTTAATGTGTTGGTTTTTGCTAAAGAATGTCAGAAAATGAGATCTTCCTATTTTGTTAAGAATGGGATCTACCTCTTCTGTCAAGAAATGAGATCCTTTCAAATTTTATAAGGAACTACCTAGTTTGTTCAATAAAAAATAAAGTACAATCAATAGATGGTTCTCATATTTGTTTGGTTATTATATAATCTTCTAGGCTATTTGATATCAACCAATCTGATGGCAATTCTCAACAAATAAAGGAAATGGTGCTCATGTGTAAAAGAACAATTTGAATGATATCTGCCATTTTCTTTGTTAGAACCTATTACTTTAATTAAATCTGAAAACAGTTTGACTTAAATGTGTTAATTAAAAAAAACAATAACCTCAAACAAACCCATAACACAGTATTAGACATAACCAACATACAAGTTAAAAAAAATTAAAAAAATTTAAAGTCTTCAGTGTTTTGTGGAAATGGTATTTTATTGTCAATCTAAATGAAGCAAAATACATTGACTGTGACACAGAATAAATCTAAACACTGTTCAAAAATATCAACTGAAAACCAAGGGACACAAAAGTGTAGACACAATTTCAAACGGAAAACTTTCTAAATTACCAGGAAAACAAGGTTGCAGAAGTCAAAGTTCTCATCCAAATACTAAAAGTAACAAGTTTTTTGCAGCTACATCTCGATGGTAAATTAAAAAGAAGCTAGTTGTAAATAGACAAAAAAAAAGACATGGAACAACCCATTTCCAGCTCTAGGTCAATGGATGATGATGTAATAAATATAGAGTAAATACAGTTGTTAGTCTGTTACAAACAAATATAGTGGATGGGTAGGAGGAACAACCAAAATATTACAGCCTTAAGTCAAGAGGGGAGCCCTCCCCAAGATGTGATTGTTATAGGCTTAATTAGTAATCAGATCCAATGTGAAGATGTCACTTTAATGACATATACAATCATGCTTAGCAAAAGTCAGACAAATCATCTGTCTGAGTCTCTGGAGGGGCTAAGAACAGATCTAAATAAATATGCACATTTTCTTTAAATAATGACAACTGACAAAATAAAATGTACCAAGACCCTACAGATCACCAGGTGGCCAACTTGGAATGCATTGATTGTATCACCTCCTTCCTTCAAAGTTTATGTCTAATTCAAATCACTGTCCAAACAAGCAAGCAGCTTAACAGGTTTGGAATATAAAATTTAAAAATATGAAATGTATTCACTCCTGTCACAGCCTTCTTCCAGCCCTCTCCCCTCTTGACATCATTTGGAATGTTAAGACTCTCTAATCTAGCTGGTTTCAACTTGTTTTTGTTGTTTTCAATGCAAAAAAAAATAAAAATTTCACAATGTTTTGTTTGTGTTTCTTTGTGTCTAGCACATAGTTGTAAACCAAACAAAAAACAAACTTTGCAACCAAAAAGAATGGCAGAACAATATCTATGTGAAAGAACAATGAAGTCTAAATTAAGATTTAACAGCATCATCACATCTACTGGTTGAATAATGAAAACAAAAGTCAGTTGGACAAATTGTAAAGCTTAAATAACAGACAATTAACCAATGATTTTCTCTGCCTGGTTGGACAACATAAATTGAAATGTTTCCTAGTGACATTTCAGAAACTGTAGAAAGTTGTATATGTAAGAGTGTATTTTACACACAAGAAAAAAAAACGACATATGAAAGTACAAAAAAAATAAAAGTTCTATTTATATATATTTACAATTAAAACAAAACAAAAAAAAAAACTGGTGGTCTCTTTTTTTTATTGTGATCATAAACAACAATTTTCACATCAATAAATATTCCCAACAGTTCCCTAACTTTTGACCAATCATTAATCAATGAAGTTTTTGAAATTGTCTATTTAAAAGTGAACCTGAAAGTCTTGCCCTTAATGAGCCTACAGAACACTAGAATCAAAAAACTTTTTCTTAGACCAAAAGCAAATATCTAGACAAAAAAAAAAAAAAGCTAGACATTGAATACAATGCATACTAATGATTAGAACCACTAATGCCATATATTATAACTGATCATTATAGCAAAGACTGAATGATGATGATAATGATGTGCTAGAGAGATTGAAGTCAAAAGCTTGACATCTACATAAAAATAAATGTGATCTACACAAAATCAATACACATACCACAATAGAAGATGTATCTGTATGAAAATATAGTATGTAAGTATATGATTATAGTTAGTAGAACATTCATAAAATAATCTGCTGTCGGATGACTGGAAATGAGAAAAAAAAAACATGAATAAAAACATTTTAATACAAAATAACAACCACCAGTTTTAAAGACATTATTGTCTTTTTTTTAAATCAAAAACTTCTTTTGTAGCTTAGTGAGGCACATACATTAAGTTATAATTCACTTTTTTTTAACTGCTATGAAGTCTATTCTTTTGGTTGCTAAACATAATTAAAAAAATGTTTTGAAACTATATGAAGGTCTCAGATGAACTTAATTTTATTTCCCTAACTGCATACAATGAAACCTTTGAACTAACTTGACACAAATGTATATTTACATGAAATAGTGATGAGATGAAAAAAACAGATCAAAGGATGAAGTAAAGCATTGATACAGAAATGTCACATACAAATTGCTTCACATTTTGAATTTCCATTGAGGGAAAAAAAATAGGATGCTTCAAAGCAGCAAAAAATGTTATTTGATCCATACCAATATTTTGTATTAAAGTGTGACACACAGAAATATTAGCATAAAATGAAATGGATCTCACTGTCATAAAAAGCAAGTTTTAAAAAAATTAAAACAAAGAATTTTCTATTTACCAACGTTATGAATTTTTAGTTTTTAAATTTTAATTAAAAAATGTATTTCACAAATAAAATATGTTGAACCACAGAAAAAAAAATGCTACTATAAATATTTGTAAAATCTGACAATACTCAGACATATTCCAATATATACTTCAAAATTATGTTTATTAAAATAAAAATGTTCAAAATTCAAGAAAATTAATCAGTTTTTGTCCACAGGTGATGACTGTGTGTAAAAACATTCTTCTTTCCCTTTCAAGTTGTCTTGACAATGATGACACAGACTGAATGAAACACATAAACAAGACAGTACAGGAAACTCACTTGGTACACATCATAGCTTCTTCACTTCACAGGCTCAAGCCTTGGGGTTGTTTTGTACCTGTTAACATAAAATTAGAAAGTTCACTATTGAATATATATATATATATATTAGGGGTGCACCGGATAGTACTTTTTGATATCCGGCCGGAGCCGGATATGACCGGATAGTAAAATTTAATATTCGGCCGGTGCCGGAGCCGGAGCCGAATACCTAAGTGTTATGTAAATAGCTTGTATTGCTGAGCATTTTACGAAACTGTTAAATAACATACACCTATATTTGTTGGTATTATTTTTTTCCTTTTATATACCTTATTGTTTTAAACTCTTTTGCTGATTGATTTATTAAAGATTAACAGTATTTATAAACATAAATTAATCTGTGTAGCATGAGCGTGTCTGTGTGTATGTACGAGGCCACCAACTATAAAGGCTGTGTGTTGGAGGGTCAATGTAAAATATGTTAGTATATATTTAACTAGTTACTAATGTAATTCTCTCATCTGGCTTGTATGGTGGTTGGATGTATGTGTTCAATAATTTCTGACCAACAACTGGTCATCAGACTTGTGATTTTAAGTCCAAAGACTGCTTCTGGTTCTGGCTTCAAGGGCTTAATACTGATCGCTGTTAGTTAATAGTTGGAATCTGAAGCGTAGTAGGTCAAATATTTATTAATTCATTTGCGGCAAACGATATTTTATTAACAGCAGGAACATCTATTATACCTACTCATAGCCGAGCATTAAATGTTGCGAAGCATAGATTTAATTGTAGTCTGTAGGCCTATTATTGTTATCAATGTTTAGATCTACTGTTATATAGATCTAAGAGAATTAAGAAAACCAACTATAAAAGAAACAAAATCACCCACACCCTCCCTACCAAAAAAAAACAACATAAAAAGACTTTGTGTTCAACTGATTGTAACAACCTGGTCAGATAGACGCAGTGAGCCTACACATGTAGTCCTAGAGTAGTGTGTATAGTTGATGGTGTTGACCTTCACGCGTTTTTTTTCCTTGGGCATACGCAATAGTGTTTAGTGTGCAGGCGAAAAAAGATAACACATTGGCATGATCAGTCAAGCATATAGATAAATTATCTCTGTACCTTAGTTACAGAGGTCAAGTGTTTCTTAACATTCCAGCATATTTTTCTTTGTTTGCTAGATCTAATTGTGGTGCTTTAGATCAATTTATTTTATGCGATGTTAAATTTAATTGTAAGGTTTTCCTTTATATATTAAGTCAATAGAATTAAACAATGAAATTAGTTTTCTTTCTAAAGGTTTTAATACAAGGGGAAAAATACATACACGCACACATGTACATATTTGTTTTATTTTATTGTACAACGAACGTGTGTTCAGCGCCCTAAATGACATTTCTCTCCAAGTAAACAAACTTAGTGTCACCATCTAGTGACCTCTAGACAGTCTCAATATGTCTTAACAATTTGCGTTAATCCATTCTGGCTTAAGAATGGTCAATGTCTATATTCTCTATCAATACATTGTCATGGATTAAACAAATAAGAAGTTGGGGGTGTTGAGTCTCTTGAGCCCTCCCTTTAAAGATACCCTTGGTCAGTGTCTGTTTGGCTTGTAGTGCTGAATCATACGTGAGACTTAACTCAAAGTAAACAAACTTATTACCCGTCCAATAGTATAAAAGGTGTGGTTTGTGGTCCAGACCCTTGATTGACAACCTATCTCATAATAAACTAACTCATACCAAATTAACCTTATAGAGATTTGGCTTGTAGTCCCGCCCCTAATAAAAATTCTAATCCAAGTAAACAAACTCAGTTCCCTCATAAGATGTGACTTCTAGACAGTGTCGACACGTTGACATCTGGCTTAATGTGGTCAGCTGCCTATTTGTGAACTCAATGTTATGGACTAAACAAACAAAAGGAGGTGGGGGTAGCTCATCTCTACCTCTGGAGATATACCCGCACATCTAGACAGGTTATCAGCGTGACGTAGTTAAGGAATATGACATGTTTACTAGACCACTCAAAGGTCAAGACAAGCCAGTGTGCCAGACATCGCTGCTACGTATGTAATACGAATTTATAATGTAAAGTCTAGTCCCCCCCCCAATAACAAACCTAGTTCCCTCGTGTGACCCCTAGAGAGTGCTTACGTCCATCGTTTCTGACTTGGGGTCACCTGTCAATCAATGAACTCAATGTGATGGGCTAAACAAATAAAAGGGGGAGGGAGTTGTTCATCTAGAAATATACCTGGTTACCTTAGAGGTTTGGCTCTTGTAGTCCAGCCCCCCCCCCCCCCCCAAATAAAGATTAACTACTAAGTAAACAAACTCAGTTCCCTCGAAAGGTGTGACCACTAGAGAGTGTCTATACGCTGACATTAAACCTACGTCCATCGTATTTAACTTGTGGTTACCTGCCTATAAAAAACTCAATGTGATGGACTAAACAAATAAAAGGGGGTGGGAGTTGTTCATCTCTACCTCTGGAGATATATCCGCACAGCTAGACAGACGTCTGGTCAGCATGACGTAGTCAAGGAATGTAACATTTTAACATTTTAACTTACTTACTCAAAGGTCAAGACAAATTGAAAAAAGTGCCAGCCATTGCATCTCTGTATGTAAAGCGCATTTATGATGTAAAGTTTCATCTCTATTTATATTAAGTTATTAACATGCCTTGTCTTTATAATAAACGATGTTTGGTGCATATTTATAATGGCTCTATTTTTAAGCACATTATTTTGTTTATATATAAACATTAATACATTCTATAACAGACAGTAATGGAACGAGGTCCACTTTATGCATATTAAATAGGTGTATTTTTACTATCCGGTTTACTATCCGGTAGTGATATCCGACCGGAGCCGGATAGCACCGGATAGTAAAAAATGCCGGATATTCGCCAGAAGCCGGAGCCGGAGGGACTATCCGGTGCACCCCTAATATATATATATATATTTAAACATATATAGCTCCTCCTTCGTAGCCAAAGATTAGCCCATTTCTCATTAACTTGAAGAAGGATATGGAGTCTATTTCTTCCTATAAAAAGCCAGCCACATACATTGCATGGGTAGGTTGGGTAACAAGGTAGTTGAGAATGTGGCTTGCATGATGAAATATGCTTACAGTGAAGAACATTTGCAATGCATAAGCCTTACTCTCTCATCCCTTACCAGTAAATTCTAGTGGCAGAACAGGGTCACTATCTTCAAATAAACATTCAGAGAAGCAACAGTAAATTAAAAAAAAGATTGATTAGTGAAAACATTATCTATACAATGATGAAATATTTTTTACCATAGCTCTTCAAGCTTAATAATAAATTTTTAAAAACTACATAAAACCAAAGATTATATAATCATACAGCTGATGAAGACTCTTTTATTTTAATGGAAAATAAATTCTTCTATCTATTCCTTCTATACTGTTCTTTATGAAATTTCTATCTTGGCCACTACAGTGACATACAAGTTCACATCAAACTCTTATTGGATATAAAAGCCATTATAAGATTCCTCATTTCAATGTTAATACTATCTAAGGGTTTTTGTGCCCTAAAACCTGATGGTCATAAAGATAAACTTTTTCAAAGATTGTGTCCTTGTTTACAAATTCAAGCAAGAGAAATAACTCCAACTGCAACAAGGGCATCTCCCTACTTAATAATGTGGGCATGGTCTTCTCTTTAGTGGGGCGACCACACCAGACATTTGCCAATCATGTCTTGCCAGAATTCCAATGCAGCATTCACACAAAGAGATCTACAATGGATATGACATTATCTCTTTGCCATTTGAAAAATAATAATGCAGTGAACAAAGGATACATTGCTTTCATCCATCTGATCAAAGAAAAGTAAGCAGTGGGAGGTGTGACAGAAACCACCTTGTTACCCAACAGGAAGAATTTGATGTAGACCAGGAATTTTTCATTAAGAATTCACTTGAGTTAGTAGTGTCTGCTGAGCTCCATGATGCACGTCCATAAAAGATAAGAGCACATTGAGCATGTTTTATCATAAAAGAAATGCAATAGAAAAGCATTAGCTTTGTCCTAGAGAATACTACCTGAAGAAAGGGATGTCAAGTTTGCAGTGCAAAGTGAATCAAAGAGGATTAATGATGACAAGTGAGCCACAAGGGAAAACACCCAGGCAGACACAACACTTACCTGTGATATATGTGACTCAGTATTCTTCTTCAAGGTCACAAGAGAACATGCACTATGACATGAGTCCTAGTTGCTTTATGACTGAATCCAACCAACAAATAAATACTTTTTTTTAAACAAGATTTAATAATTCATGTCAATCAGTGACTGAAATGCAATCTCATAGAGCATTAGAGAAAATTAATTTGTGAGTAGGACTAATATGCAGGGAACCACCCCCAAGTTTGAAAGTTAACAGTCCCTTTAGTCTCTAGGTAAGCTTGACTTTTGTTAATATTCTTCAAACCAGCATTTTTGCTGCTGAGCTGAAAGCTCTTTGCAATCTGTGTCAAGGAAAAATGACAGACAAGTTCAATTAGAAAAGATCTAACAATTTACCTCAAAGTATTTGTATGTGGGGTTTTCATACCCATTCATTTGCATGTTGGCTAGATGTCTATCTTCTGGTGACGCACTGGGATCCACCTTCAATTAGAGCATATAAAAAAAAACATTTTAATGTACAATTAATTTTATTGCACAATTATACTATTTTATCATACAAGTTTTCTTTTAGAAAGAAAAAAGTGGGAGCACTGGGCTGGATAAACTTCACAGAGTTGAGTAGAGATAAGTGCACCAAGGTGTCACAGTCTCACAGTCTCAGTTGACATTGCATGATTTTATGTTCATGTCATGTTAAGAGTTTAAAAGACATGTGGAATTCCTGATGTAGAAAACAGGAAGTAGAATGAATAAAGTTGACTTTGAGTTCAGTCAAGTCAGTTAAGTCAAGTGGTATACTTTGGACCGGGTGGTCAAGTAAAGTGTTATCCTCTGTAGGAGTTAGTCTAATATATTTTAGTCCGCAACGGACAGTAGCGACTTAGAAAAGTCGAGCAGTATTTACAGTTAGAAAGTAACTTGTGGGCAGTTGTTGCCAGTGCTCCTTTTGAGAAATGTATTATTATTAAGGATTATTCTGTACAGTGTTACCCGCTGAGATGCGGACGTGATTTGTAATTAACGTATTGGATATTTTTTATACCGCTGTCATACGGATAGGATTGTTTATTATTTCTTGACTTGTAGCACTAACATGGAGTGCAGTATTACTATTATTGTAGTAAAATAAACTTTATATTTGTCTGCTGAAACGGACTTGTCAGTTTATAGTATTTGTCTTGTCACGTGTCAAGAGTACTTCAGGAGGCAAGAACCCAGCATTACACGACATTCGCATTCTGCAACGTTAAACAATTCAACATCATTTACACAAGGATTTATCTATATTTGCATCCTCTAACATCATATCAGGGTACCTGAATGGAAGCTGAGTTAATGCAGCTAATGGACACATCAGCATGATGCCATGTTCAGGCAACTAAGGGCCTCACGTGCACCCAGTGAAAGTCAGTAAATACTCAAGACATCTACAGATTTGATCTATAAGCCAAATGTTTATTGTCTAGGCCTACTAAATTCCTACTTATAAACATTACTGGTCTTTGGGTAAATGTTACAGGGTACCAAAAATAACAGATCTGAGAGGGGGGGAATCAGGCACTCGAACAAATTATTGTCTTTACCTGTTGTTTTTATTGTTTTAATCTTGTAAAACCCATTCAAATTATGCATCATTTTTAGGTTATCTATTTCTCTTTTTTTAGAAGTATGTTTTGTTATTAATAGATGTTGTTTAATGTTTTAAAAAATATATTTTGTAAAGTCAATCTATTTCTCTTTTGGAGTTACCTCCCTTTGCTTAGTATTTAGAGAGATGCTGCTTAGGTATGGGGCTTAAAACAGTTTTATGGATGCCAATTAATTATAAATGGGATTTAAGTATTTCTTAAGAGCTATCAACCCATAGTTGTAGAAAAATGATAGAATTTAATAATTACACAGATAGTTGACCATTATTTAAATTTCTTGGGTTTGAAACATTGGCCCTAAAATGTTATAGAAGTCTAGATTACCTCCACATATCCATGTGTGACTGATGGCCCTGTCTTCTTACGTCTCAACATGATGATAGCCACAACAATGATAACAAACACACTCACACTGCCCAAGGCAATGCCAATGGTGCTACCCACTTGACTGCTTGTAACAGCTGATTCAGTTAGTCCCTGAAGACAAAGTCAACAAAATACTGACAAATACAGCCAACAACAGAGGCTAGGTTGTAACAGAGTAATCAAACATTTCATTCATACTATTTTAATGTTAAGTTTACAAATAATATTAGTTTTAAGACATGGTAAAGTGAAACATCTTGACAAGTTACAGCTCTAGTGGATAACAATTATTTGTTCTTAAATTTATTAATTTTTATTATGAGCTCAACAGATCCTTGCAAAAGCTTTCTAATATTTTTTTTCTATGTGTTGAATAATAAAATAGTCAAAAGAGAATATTTAATGATTTTAATTAGAGAAATTTTTTAATTAACATATTAAGGGTAATATTTTATTTAAATATCATGTTTTCTGTTTTGCAAGGAAATTTATTTCAGAGATAAAGATGTTGTAAAGAAATGCATACATAAATTAAAAACATTAAATTTACAGTTTAGTCAGGCTATACTAAATCTCATCTGAACCTTGATTGGTTGTAGCATAATAAACCAAGAAATTATATATATATTATTTATATATATATAGTTTTAAAATAAAAATAAATTTTTGGTGCTTCTTATTAATCAAAGATGCAGATTTAAAAATAATTGATGTGAAACAGAAAAGTGTTTCATAAAACCAGTACTACAGATATTTGAACAAGTTACAAATCTTACCTGTCGGACTAAATGATTGTCTGACTGGTGGTGGGCCACAAAAGCATTGTTCCCTGCAAAGTTGTCCTCTACCACATCTCCATCGCTGACTTCTTCAGTGTCACTCAAATCAGCACCTTTTTCATCCTCATCAATGTTGATATCTTCTGTGTTTGTGTTGGATTCAGCAGCGGGAGCTTTGGGAGCCTCAGTAACATCTGTAACAGACAAAACCATTGAAAACACATGAATGGTTGGTGTTATGGCGTAGGTGCGATCAGATTGAAGAACAGATTTTGATGTGATCAAGAGTAAGACCATTAGGTTATAAAAAGGGTGAAGGGCTAATGAAAAGTCAGTTGAAGATGGATTTAAGTTGGAGACAGAAAGATAAAAGGATGTGTGTTCATTGTAGGTTTGGAAGTGAATTGTATTTTATTTACATTTTTCAACATCCTTTTATTACTCATGTTTTTACATGCATCTCCATTGAAGTTGAAAGCTGTATTTATACTGTTAATAAAAGTTTATTGTTGTTTAAAAAGAAGTTTCTTTCTGGTACTATGCATACAACATTTTAGTTGGACTAGCCATCTGGAGCTTAACCCAGACATGCCTACCCCCAAGACCCAGAATGTGGAACACTCAGGTTGAAAATGTGGAATTTTAGGCCCCAATGTGGAACATTACACGCGTTTACGTTTGTCAGCCATATTGTACGCAATAAATAAAACTTCAATTATATTACTTTAATAACAATACTAGTTAGCTTATTATAAATTAGATGTAAATGGTATAATTAAAAGTAAGAAAACCTTTAATTCCTAATTATGTCCTTTGTTTAAAATCAATAGCTCTAACTCCTATATTATATCAATTATATGATGAATTCTAACCAAAATGTATTCTAATGACCTAGGCTCAAATGTTACTATCTATTTTTATTTGTTACAACATCTAAATCTATTGACTAGATCTAGTCTAGGGTTATTCTAGATCTACTTGATTATCTATCCTTTTCTAATTCTAGGGCTCTACTCTACTCACACTAGAATGTGACTAGATGTTGTCTCTAGTTCTAGATCTAAAATAATTTAAGTCTACTAGTTACTAGTACTAGTCTAGATCTAGACTATATCTAATAAGTCCTCTAAGTCTAAGTACACAGATTATAATAATTATATTATAGTTATAGATCTAAATATTTATGTCTAGATCTATAGTCTATAGACTTATTAAGAACTAAAATAAATTTATTACATAATGATTATGATAATGATACATAGAAATGTAGAGATCTATCACCTTCTTGCTTTCTAAGTATATTTCTAGATACTAAGATAGATCTAGATCTAGAGTCTACTTTTAGTTATCTAGAGCTAGCCCTACTTCTAGATCTAGAAACTAATTTAGACTATGACTATGTAATTTAAAGTAGATCTATAGCCTTATTTAAGCCCTTAGCCTTACAGTGTCTAACTCTAAGTTAATTAATTACATTTAGGTCTAGATCTTTATTAACGACGTATTTTTTTTTAAAAATCCTTTTGAAAGTTTTCTTAGATTACTTGGAAACCAGTTCAAGGAATCAAGGAGTTGGTGTTACAAAAGTCAGATCTATGATCTACTTAATCTACTAGAGTAGTACTAAACTTTACTACCTAGACTAGATCTATCTCTAGAATAAAGTCTAGATCTAGAGTAAAGTGCGAAGTTCGAGCGCATTAAGCCCGCTGGCAGCAATTTTCTAGTTTGGATTTTTATAGCACCGTAACGGTCTGACCTATGAAAAAATTGATAGTATCTCTGAATTCCTCGTCCTTTTTTCTATGAAAATAGATTGGATTTAATGTATCACTAGGCTTAGTTAAAATTAAATGCGAAGTCAAAGAGGTATAGGGTAAGTATCGCCAAGCGTACTTTTCCTCGAGCGGATTTTTCCCCAGTTAGTAAGCTCGATCGGGTTGATGGAAGGTTCGAACAGATCAAAGAAAATATATATAAAAACATGTTTTAATATTTAATTTTTACTATAAAGTCATTTTCTTTTTACTCCCGCGCAAGAACACCATCCATTGCACCATTTCCCACCCTCCACAACTTCAAATAGTCTCTTTAAGCTGATGAGCAATCAGACTTAAAAATAGCCTTAAGCCCATTACCCATTTCCTTCACTGCCGGGTAGTAAAAAAGAATAACTCCACACCTCCTGAGTTTGACCTCACCATGAACTTAGCCTTTACAATTACAAGGAAAAGAAAATAGTATGTGTAGGAAGGGAAGAAAAAAGGTGCATGCGCAGTAGCAATATAGTAGTAATTTGGTAAACATTCAAATAAAAAAGTTTTAGCAATAAAAAGTGAACTGTTCCAACCTCTTGACAAATCGGGGCTGCTCGAACTTCGCACTTTCCTATATATCATATTATATCTAGTAATCTATTTTTTTCTAGTAACCTAGTCCTAGTCTAGCCTCTAGACTAGATCTAGTATCTTAGAGCCATTGTCGGGAAAAGAAAGGGATTTGAACGGAATATTTTGGCTAATTAGCACTTCCTAGATTCTAAGAATAGATCTAATATCTAGACCTAGACTACTAGATCAGTAGATCTATGTCTAGAACTAGCTCAACCATTTCTTCTTAGGACAAACCTGTCCGGGAGGAAATGAAATGTAAACAATTAACACAGACCTAAATATATATTTTTTTTGCACTCAGTATATTTTCAATTCGCACTATTAATAAATAATGAAAAAACGGCGATTTTTTTTTTAAGTGTCGGAATTCAGACTTGGCGGAACAAAAAATCGTGAATGCGGAACGGCGGAACATGTGATCTTTTTTGATGATTTTGCGGGACGGTTCCGCATAATGCTGCGGGACTGTAGGCATTGTCTGTTAACCTAATCAACATATAATCACAGTTGGTACAAACAGGTGAAAAGGTTGACATTAAAAATGAGTGGAATGCATTGTGATGCAATAGAAATTACCAGCAATTTAAAACTTTTTTAGTTTAGTATAAGAGCTCTTTATGTCACATTCATAAAGAGAACATAAAGTTGGCTTATCTTTCTTGTGAAAAGTGGATGTCAATTGCATTTTTTCCCACTTAAAACATTTTAAAATGAAAACTGCTATTACCACAGTCTATATTCAAATCTCCCTATTTTTTTTTTTTTAAATTCTTTATTCTTAATTGAACTTTATGATCTTATTTTCTTTTGGGAAAAAAATTACATTTAGTTATTAACTTTTCTGTTTTTATTTATAATATATAAAAAATACTATCTACGTTTTAGGATTAATCCTTTATTTTTTTTCTTAATTTTGTAATTCTGTATTGTTGTTGACAAGATAAGCTATTTAAATAGGTCTGTATGATTAACTCCCTGAAACTTTCATTTTTGTTTTGAAGTCCAGATGTCAATTTTTTTTTTTCACAAAATATAAATGGGTTTAGCATTATACATTACAAAAATATATATTTTTTTATTGATGTTCTGATGATCAGGAACTTTGTTATTGTCAGATTTTTAAAAAAATCATATTTCTATACATAATAAGTGCTTCATGGAATGTAAAGTTAAATATAAATTAAACTATTTGCATACCCTCGTCATCTTCATCTGAGTCATTCTCTTCTTCATCAACTTTGATCTCAGGGAGAACAACATCCTTGATACTGTTAGCAATGGAATCAAACCTCTTCAAGAATTCATCTGAATACAAAATAATATCTATTATTCTTAGCTCTGGAAAACTTATAAAAGTCTGTCTTTGACATTAAAAAAAATTGAATTGGATTAGCATGCAATAATGCTTGCAACTATTTGATAGTAAATGTTTATATCTACACTTCCTGTGGAAAATGGATTTCTATGCATCTTTTTAAGTGACCTCTGGTTATACCCAATCATGTGAACTACTGGACTGACTCATCCTCAAGACTGAAACTCAAAGGCAATGCCCATTAATTCTTCCTATAAAAAAATCATTATTACTTGTCACATAACAATAATAACTCAAGTTGTTCCCTGACATTCCAATCAAATAAAAAAAAAAAACAACTGACTTTTTGCCTAACTATTCAAGAAGTTAAATTTATAGCTAGGTGAATAAAAGGGAAGATAAGCGTGTTCCAGTGTTTTTACTATTCATTTTTTTTATTATCAATTTTTGTTTCTTTTGTGTAATTAAAGAATTCACTCATTATTGTTTGTTTCTATAATTCAAGTTTGCTTAATTAATTATTCACCATAACAATTAGAAACTGTGTGCTTCAGCATTCTATACAAACAAACCAGCAGCACATGAATGTTTGTCAATAGTCCTAAATATAGTAAGACTTCAATGTAAAAAAACATGTACTGGAGTACCTTACTATCTTGTCATATAAAACAAGCCAGTGTTACTATTTCTTCCTGTAATACTAATATTATTTCAACCAATAGTAAGTGATTGCTACTCAGATGCTGACAAATCATTATTAAAAATGAAGGGGTGGAAAAAAAAGGACAATAATATTAAATTAAATCAAATAAACAAAATACCTATTTCAGGCTTGACTTTGACCTCAATGTCAGGATATCTTGTGAGCATCTCAAGAGCTTGATCTATTCTCTGCTCAGACAAGCGAAGGTGGGTAACAATTAAAGGCTTGATGCGGGCAGCTTCACGAGGAGATGAGTATTTCACATGTTCGAAATGGTTGACTGTATGCATGCGATCTTTTTCCTCTGCTTTGATGTAACCACGCAAGTATCTGATGATTCTATCCACCTATTTAAAAAATTAAAGTATATGTTTATATGTGTATATCTATAATAACCAGAAATACACGTTAAGACGTATAAGTGGTTGGTTTAAATTAAAAGGTACATTTTTATTTAGTTTTGCTAATCATTCTAAGATTTATGTAATGTTCAAATAATAATGTTATAGGCTATGCTTTAATTCGTGCGTGTGTGGGTGTTAAAAAATAAAAGCAAAAACCTCAGAACTACAATGCAGTGTTGGTCAATACAAATGTGACTTACATCTCCACTCTCCAAAGATTTCATGTACTTGTCCATTGCTTCTCTCTTCCTTTCATTCAAGGCAGCCTGGACATGCTGTTGGTGAAGTGAAATGAGCTGTTCTTTCTCTGCATCATTCTCCTGCTCATAGGAAGTATACAAGTTCTGGAACCTCTGAGGACACAACAATGTGTTCAATAACATTTTTTTAAAAATCTCAATTGTTTCATGTACAAAGAAAGAACAAAGAATACAAACTATCAATCTACAAAACATGTTTATTATACATGAAGTTTATACTTGTTAATTTTTTTTTTTTTATTTCACTTTTAGGAATGAAGAATTTCTTTGTTCCACATAAATCTATAGAAGTGTTTTACATGTTTTAGGGAAAATAAAAACAGTTGGTCAATATGCAGGCCAAGGAAACAGTTGAGCTTGACACAAAAAGCTTCAGGCATAATAAAACTCAAAAGGAAAATTTCACATTCATTTTTACAAAGCTTATATCAATTTGTACACCGTATTTCTCCCACAGCCAAACTGGCATTAAGTTGAATTTTGCATAATTATTTCTTGTACCTGTTGCACTGACAATATGTTCACAAGTCAGGAGGTTCTGAACATTTCATAAGGAATTCCACCAACATCAAAACACACTTGGCATTGGACAATAAAATCTAAAAACTCACTCCAGTGATTTCCTTGGCCATTATTTCAGCAGTCTTAGGATCTGTTTTTCTGACTTCATTCACATGGTCCCTGGCAGCTTGCCATTCTTGTAGAAGCTGTTTCAAAGAAATGGTATCGCAATTGTACATTTGTAAACAGAGAAACTTTACAAAAACAGAAAATTGTCAAATAGGAAATAAATGTATACATGATAATTGTATTTAGGTTTTTAGATATTTCAGATCTAGATCTATTTCCTTTCTCTCTCTTCTCTGAAAGTAAACCTCACTACCTCTCCTCCCCCATCAAGTAAACCTCACCTCCCCCATCAAGTAAACCTTACTACCTCCCCTCCCCCATCAAGTAAACCTCAATAGCTCCCCCCCCCCATCAAGTAAAACTCACCTCCCCCATCAAGTAAACCTCACTACCTCTCCTCCCCCATCAAGTAAACCTCACCTCCTCCATCAAGTAAACCTCACTACCTCCATCAAGTAAACCTCACTACCTCTCCTCCCACATCAAGTAAACCTCACTACCTCTCCTCCCACATCAAGTAAACCTCACTACCTCTCCTCCCCCATCAATTAAACCTCACTACCTCTCCTCCCCCATCAATTAAACCTCACTACCTCCCCTCCCCCATCAAGTAAACTTCACCTCCTCCATCAAGTAAACCTCACTACCTCTCCTCCCACATCAAGTAAACCTCACTACTTCTCCTCTCACATCAAGTAAATCTCACTACCTCTCCTCCCACATCAAGTAAACCTTACCTCCCCCATCAAGTAAAACTCACTACCTCTCCTCCCCAATCAAGTAAACCTCTCCTCCCCAATCAAGTAAACCTCCCCTCCCCCATCAAGTAAACCTAACCACCTCCCCTCCCCCATCACGTAAACCTCACTACCTCCCCTATCACATAAGCCTCAGTACCTCCCCTCCCCCATCAAGTAAACCTCACTACTTCCTTGTGACAATTAGTTGCCTAAGATATCAATTTCTCATAAACTTTCTCCTAACAAAGTGTTTTACATCATGATGTTTTTCTTACTATGTTCTAAATATGTTTAAGGTATGTTCTAAATAAGCTCTAGGTATGTTCTAAATATGTTTAAGGTATGTTCTAAATAAGCTCTAGGTATGTTCTAAATATGTTTAAGGTATGTTCTAAATAAGCTCTAGGTATGTTCTAAATATGTTTAAGGTATGTTCTAAATAAGCTCTAGGTATGTTGTAAATATGTTTAAGGTATGTTCTAAATAAGCTCTAGGTATGTTCTAAATATGTTTAAGGTATGTTCTAAATAAGCTCTAGGTATGTTCTAAATATGTTTAAGGTATGTTCGAAATAAGCTCTAGGTATGTTCTAAATATGTTTAAGGTATGTTCTAAATAAGCTCTAGGTATGTTCTAAATATGTTTAAGGTATGTTCTAAATAAGCTCTAGGTATGTTCTAAATATGTTTAAGGTATGTTCTAAATAAGCTCTAGGTATGTTCTAAATAAGCTCTAGGTATGTTCTAAATATGTTTAAGGTATGTTCTAAATAAGCTCTAGGTATGTTCTAAATATGTTTAAGGTATGTTCTAAATAAGCTCTAGGTATGTTCTAAATATGTTTAAGGTATGTTCTAAATAAGCTCTAGGTATGTTCTAAATATGTTTAACATATGTTCTAAATAAGCTCTAGGTATGTTCTAAATATGTTATAAGTTTGGATAAGGTATGTTCTAAATATGTTATAAGTTTGGTTAAGGTATGTTCTAAATAAGCTCTAGGTATGTTCTAAATATGTTATAAGTTTGGTTAAGGTATGTTCTAAATAAGCTCTAGGTATGTTCTAAATATGTTTAAGGTATGTTCTAAATAAGCTCTAGGTTTGTTCTAAATATGTTTAAGGTATGTTCTAAATAAGCTCTAGGTATGTTCTAAATATGTTTAAGGTATGTTCAAAATAAGCTCTAGGTATGTTCTAAATATGTTTAGGTATGTTCTAAATAAGCTCTAGGTTTGTTCTAAATATGTTCTAAGTTTGATTAAGGTATGTTCTAAGTTTGATTAAGGTATGTTCTAAATAAGCTCTAGGTATGTTTCTAAGTTTGTTTAATAAATAAAATGATGCCAAAAAAAAAGCCTATCTTCTCTTTAGCTTAAAAAAAAACATGAAAGAAAAAAAGGCTACAAAAGTTTAACATCAGAAATTCTTTGTTACCTTGGTAATTTTATGTTGTTGATTTTTCTTCATTTGATCTCTGGCAGCCAAAAACTTTTTGTGCTCATTGTTATATTTAGATGGGAATTCTTGACCTCGAAGATAAGCCTCATAAAGGTCAACTGTGTTGCCTTCCTGCTGGTTATGACACAAAACAACAAAGTTTTAATTCCCCTATCTATACAAGTTCATTTCAATTTTGTTTAGCTCAGATTCTGCTTAGCATCTAGTTTCAGATCAATAATAGAAAAGCTGTGATGGCAATGAGAGAAAATTAAAGGTGCCTCTTTCATTCTCAATAATTCATTTACCTGTGGGGCACTGGATTTATTTTTTCTTTCTAGTACGTACACATTTTACCCTAAGTTGCAATTAAATATTTAATTCCTGGTTTTAAGTTGTAGGAGATTAGATTTAGTTTTTATCTTCATTGATAATAATACTATGCACCCATGACAAGACTGCATTGATGTGAATACATTTAAGACAGACATAATAATTTAAGAACTGATCCTGCATTATTATAATACAATAGAGTTGAAAACCAAGTCCGCTTAGTATGGCTTTAGTACACGACACACATCTCTAACATTTCATGAACACATTCTCACAGACGAATTACAATAACATGTACATGTAAACATTCAAAGACCGCATCACAAAATAAAAGATTAGAGACATGGTTACTGCATCGATTGGGCCCCATGATGACCTGTTAACTATCGTAAAAAAATAGCAAGCTTAAAATCTAAGGACATATTACAAGATCTTTGAAAAGACCTTCCTTCAGGGAACAGTACCAGGAAAAAGAAGAGGCAGACAGAGAAAGCAATGGGAGGACAACATAAAAGAATAGAGGGCCTGCCATTGAAAGAGTTTCTATCTAAGGTAAAGACAGAGAGAATTGGAGAAAGACTGTTGACGAGTTTTGCATGGTGCCCCAAAGGTCCAAAAGACTAAGGAATAGGTAAAGGTAAGGTTCATGTAAACATAAGAACGACAGCCGAATACAGTAAATAATTTTCATAACAGCCTGCATTAGCAATGGTATTGATTTGCTAATGACTAGATTGCATTGATTTCAATACATAAAAGACAGATATAATGATTTAAGAACTGACCCTGCAACAGCAATGGTATTGATGGGTCATGTATTCTTTTATTTTTTGGGGCTTACATGTCTAAAATATTGAATTCTAAAGTGTAGCTAATAACATTGAAGACTTGAATTATAAGTTAAATGCTTTTCATTCTGATAATGTACATTTTTACTTTGAGACAAATACATGAAATTTTGAAAGAAAATACCACAGTTGAGATACAAATAGACAAACACTACTTGCGATGAGATTACAACAGAAAAGAGACAAAAAAGACTTCATATGAAGAACTAATGTACATATTTCCAGTGAACATTTTTAGCTAGCATATAAAGATAGCGCACACGACTATAAAGTGGGTGTAAACCTAATAGTAATTATAATTACTGCAAGTAAAGATTATCCTTAGCTAGCTCATAAGCAATTTTTTGTTAGTATCCTAGACTTAATTACCTCTTCACTGCTGCCAGCGCTAGCAGATGTTGATTCACTAATGCTACTGGTTTTTGTGCTGTTGTCATCATCATCATCATCATCATCCTTATCCAGCTCATCATGAGTGTTGATCCAGTTGTCAGGCTTATCATCATTCTGAGGCTCTTGATATTTTGTCTCAGCTGAAGAATGGAAACAAAAAAGAATTTAGGCAAATTTATAAAACCACAAAGGTTGTAAACAAAATCATGGACATCTTGAAGGAGCAGTATTAAACAAAGTAGTGAACATGAACACACACACAAAATTACTTCATACCTGTGTGTTCATTTTTTAACTATATTAGAATAGCAGAAAGTAAGAGACCTCAAGTTAGAAATATAAGAGATATTTTATATTTGTTGAGAATTATCATTAATACAAAAATAAATTGTTAAAATTAAATTGCATTGAAAGTCAAATCTTTATTTTAAAATCAAAAACTGTATTTTAAAATTCAAATATCTGAAATAGTTTTTTTGCTACTAAAAGAAATGTTTCCAGAACAGTATACTTGTGGGGAAGAAAAACAACTGATCATAAGACGATAGCTATGTTGAATGAAATGTTGAACTAAGACCAACATAAGCTTCAAGTTTTCCTTTCAAACCAGCTGCTAACCAGTTGGACCAGCTATTATTAACAGCTACACCCAGACACAGATTCAAATTCCACACATAGTTTTACTTGAAATGTCAGTTGAGGGGGAGAAAAAAGTAAAATGGTGCTCACCATTAATTTGTCTTGTAAACTGAAAAAAAAAGGGGGGGCTACTTAACAGTCATTCTAAGACATTTATTTTAAACACACTTTTTAGGTACACACAGCTCTCATGCATGTACAAGATTTATCACACTCTGCAACAAAGAAACAACAATGACTAGTTAGTAAGTCAGAGTGGAGAAGAAATGGACAACTAGTACAATAAAACAAAAAACAATGACAAGAAACAAGATTGGTCTTTATTGTTCTTATAACCTGAACTGTCTCAAACTTTGCAAAGCTATGGTTCGGTTATTTTTAAAAAACTGCCAGCAACTAATAATAGATTCAATAGACGCTAAGCACTTCTTTTTAACCTCCAATATCTCAAAGCTGTGGCCAGTACTGTTTATAATGCTACAAAGAAATCAATTGTATGCTTCACTCTTGCTATTTCTATGATTATGAAAGCTCATCCTCTCTGCATTTTGTCACATAAGATATGTGGATGAATAGAATGAGTTTGTTTGTATGCATGTTTGGCCAACTTCTTCTGTATTTATATTATCATTGTAGGCTGATTGTAGCTAGAGTGGTTTAAATTTAATTCGGACATTACATGAATTCGGACATCCGCTGTTTTTGTGGTCATTAAATAATTATTTTAATATTTATTATAAAACTAGCACACTGTATAATGTGCTTGTCCATTTTCAAATTATTCTGACCTAATTTCCTTCCATTTAGCTGTCTTTTTATGTAAGAAAAACGAATTTCAAATTTGTAAGTCAGGTTGTTGTTTTTTCCTATGTTACAAGGATGACTTTACCTCTTCCTAGGATTAAGACTATATTTTTTGGCTAAGTCTATACTAATGAGCCCGGCAATATTTCTTCTGTTTTTGGAGCTAATTTATTTGATTCATAAGCCAAGTTGTTTGATTCCATAAAAAAATTAAGTAATAGGGTGTCCGATTTAAATTACGATTTTCTTACAAAATTTATTTCGGACAGCCAGTTTTGGACATCAATGTTAATGATCTTATATTTGTTCGTTTGTTGTTGTTTTTTTATAGAGAATAAATGGGCGAATGTTTGGAGTGAGCTTGGTACATTGAATGAAGGTAAATGCTTAGATCTAGACCTACTAGAAAGATCTTGATTTATATAGAGAGACTATAGAGGATTCAGTTAGGCAAGAATGGCAATCCTAACCTGTACTATACTACAAAAGATCATCTGTATTAGAAATGTATTAAATGAATAAACAAAAAAAAACACAAACATTTAACACACATCTTATCATGCAAACATAAAATAAGTCTAAAAGTGGCGTAGAAGTCAGTATTCCAGTGACCTAATTTAGGTAGAATAAGTGTGTAAATATTTTCATTTTTTGTGTTGGTATTTATGCACAATTTGAAAACATCTTAATGATTTAATGTGAGGGGCTATGCCTGAGGATCTTAAAATTTAGTTAATGTTAATATGAAACTAAAATATGAGTTTATTGATACTTAAATATAGAAACTGTCCGAAATAAACTATGGCGTCCGGAATCAAATAATGTGGGTTAAATTTGTCTGAATTAAATGAAAACCCACGGCCTCTTTTACCTTAAATATAATAACAAATATAGGTTAGGGGTACAAATATAAGTAGTCATCCTTATTCTCCTGTAACTAAAGAAGATTTTGATACTTCATTTTCTTTTCTATGTCGAACCATTGTAAAATAATGCGCTGTCAAAGTCAAACTTTCAGATTTGGGCCCATAGCCTATAGGTGTCCGAATAGCATAAACTACTCTATATAATTTAAATTCAGAGGAAAAGAGAAAATAAATATTCTTACGCAATCCGACAAAAAAAAATCAATATGCGTGAACATTGATTAAACCCTCCACAACAAAAATCTCTTTAATGCACTTATCAGTGAAGACTTTAGGGATAAACAGAAATGTCCATTTGAAAAATTTAATTTAAAAGCTCTAAGACAAGGCTGTCAGTAAGGAACTGTGACGTAGCGGCTGTCACCTCCGTTGGAAACCGTGTGCAAGAAGGTTATGCCAACTAGAGAGTTCACTAACAAGGTGTGAGGGCTGAAATGTGCAAGTCAGAAATGGTGTAGACAATTTGCTTTTAACAAAACTGTTGAGAAGAGAAAGCAAATACAAGTACATGGAAAGCTAATCTAAGCAACGTAATGATAGTGTGTTGTTGTAGACGGTGTACACACTCCTCAGTCTAGAGCTGAACTACAGATGATGTCATTTATTCAATATTCAAACTACTTTGAAGGTGAGCCACATCGACTGAGTTAGGTCAGAACGCCAATTAGCGACACATACAGAGACAGCCTGTGTGTGCTGTGATAGGAAGGGCGGGTTGGGAGAGATTGGTTTGACAGGCGATTGACGTCATGGTTAAAACCAGTCTAGGCGTTACATCAGAGAATAAGAAACATCCAGTCGAAGTAAAACATTAGGCAGGGGAGGGAAGGAGTGAGATGTTGTCCCCCAAAGCTATTTCGACCTCCGTTGTGTATCTTCACTTTTTCAATATTACATGCGCCATGTTCAAGTGACTTGAGCCATTCTGTTAGTGCCTGACAACTCTAACATAGTTTGTAGGACAATGTTAGAGAGTGAACTCAAACGATTCTTCTGAAATAATGTAATTGTCCATTATAGGATTAGACCAGCGATGCCCAAACTACGGCCCGCGACATGGTTATGTTCGGCCCGCCAAAACATTGGGGAAAAATGTAAATAAAAATTATTTTTAAATGAGAATGTTGAAAAAATATTCTCTTTAAGTTAGGATTCTCACTCATGCGATCATGATTGATTTTTAATGTCATTTTATTGTTAAAAGATAAGGTGGGAAAACAGCTTGTATTTCAACAGTTTTAAAATTACTTTGATAAATAAAGTTGTTTTTTTTTTAATGGGACATGACATAAACACAATCTTTCCTGTTGAAAATGTGAAGCTTAAGAAACAAGGGATATCATTTGGTGCATTCTACAAAAAGTGTTCGATCAGAAAATTGAAACAAGAAGATAGGAAAGGCAGATCCAGATGATCCCAGAGCGTGTATTGAATTGGGTAGAGTTGTATACTGTGAGAACGAAGAACACGTGACCTGAGCCTACTAGCCAATAACGATAGATGAGTTTCAAAAAATAATTCAAGTTAAAGTTCAACTCGAGAATTGAAGATATAGAGGAAAAAAAACGCAGTTATATTTTGTGTAATAATGTAGAGCAGCTCAACATGACATTAGTTGACTGCAAAGAAGCTTATCATCGGAGAGGTGTGCTTAATTAGTACAAGGCACATCATTTCATGTGTGCCATCGCCCCACAATACACCTTAGTGGGAGAACTCGACTGTAGGCTCGGCCAGTGTGCGCAGTAGAAATCAATAAGCTTCCGAGTGAGCTGGCCACGCAGCCCCCCCCCCCCCCCCCCCCCCATCCATCCAAAAGGAAGGGATCGCGAGCCGCTTGGATTGGCTCGTATTGATTACAGACGTTTGTCTTTTTCTGCACAAGTAGCTTGTTCTTGAGTTGTATAGTATTTCTTATGAGCAAGTGTCATCACACAAAAAGTGTTTTAAGATGTAATTTTAAAAACATGGACTAAATCCCAACATTATGCCGCAGGTTAAGCATAATAACAAAGGTAACTTGAAGCAATCATTGATTACAAAATTCTGACGCCGCTATGATATACAGAAAAACATGATTACGAAGAGGGGGAGGGGGGAATGGTAAAGACAATGTATGTGATTGGCCTGGAGACAATATCCTGCCCAAGGCGACAAAAGCAGCAGACTATCTAATGTACATGACGGAGCCAAGCTCTCACCGAGCACACAGGTGTTCCTGGGATCTACTCATCAGAACAATTTACGGCTGGAGTGTTGCATTAGATACAAGGAGGTATAGCTGGGATAGCAATGGGGCTCCTTGAGACATGACTTGTAGCGGGGGGAGGGCAAGAAATCGTTACTTGAGACGTCTGTAGTTTTTTGGGTTAGTTCAAAAACGTTGGCAGGTTAGTGAACTCGCAGACGTGAAGAAAGAGAGAGTGGAAGAAAGCAAACAAAGTCTCTGACCTTGACCAGAAACAGTGCATGAACGACTGTAATAAGTAATAGGTCTGTAACTATCTTGTGTTTCACGATGTGTATGAAATTATGCTACGATTGCCACCCTATATAAAAATAAAAAGATGCAATTAAAATAAAATTTGCTTGTTTTTATGACGCTTCATCTGATTCTCTTGATAAGTTCGTTCTAATCGTGGAATGTAGTAAAAGGGGATCTGGTCTAACTTCTCAAGCAAGAGAAACATTACGGGAAAAAAAGACCGCTGCATCAGACAAATGAAGTTGATCAAAATATTATATATAATATACTATGCAAAAACTAATAGTCCAATAGGAATTCAATTCAATGTCAACATAAATAAATAAAGAGTGTAAATTGTATGTTTATAGCGTTCTATTTTATGTAAGTTCAATTGATAAAATACAGTTGTCTATTATTTCAACTACTTGCCTATGAGAAACTTTTTTCGGTCTACACACGCTAGAACATATCTTTTCCTATTATTTAACTATCGGTTCGTCAATATTAGGGTTTAAACTATCAGTACCAATGAGTAATTTAACTGTACATCAGTATGAGGCTTTCAATGCTTGTTATTTCGAGTTCTCACCAACTAGACAAGACAAAAAAAATATTTTTACTAAGTCTCCATGTAGAGATCAAGGCTGCTGGTTTCCTGTCCTTAAGAACGGTATGAGGTACAGGCCAAACATCTGCAAGTCAATTGAAAAAAAGACCTCGCCACGTCCTGCAGGAGATGGGGGAAGGAGAGGGGAGACAACGGTCGATTGAGTGTGTGTGCTTGTGTGGTTGAATGAGTGAGTGTTGTATGTAGGTGAGTGTACGTATACACGGGGGGGGGGGGGGGGGGGGAGTGAGGTTTAAGCTCGGTAGGAATGTGTGAATCACTCCAACTTGACTATACAATGAAAGGGTTTAGACCTAACTTATTCAACAGAATAAGTCCATTTGACTTTGTCCATGATAGAAAGACAACTATGACCCAGTAGAATTGTTCGTAAAAATGTCAAAGATATCAGACACACACACACACACACGCCACCACCAATTACACATTTACTCGATAAGTTTAGTGTTAGTCAGTCTTATCAATTAAATGATCCCATAGCGTTACGAACAAACAAAAAATTCTGCCTAAGCTGAGATAGCTTTCAAAATTTTAAAAAAATATATTGGACAAGAAATTTTCTTAATTGAGATCTCAGCCATTATGAAGTCATAGATCAACAGAGAAATCAGCAAAACAAGACAAGGGTTATTTGAAATAAATAAACCGTGAACTTAATTTGAAAAAAACAAAACAGTATTAAAGCCAAAAGAAAAAGGTCTATTTCATCTATACAGTGATGTATGATCAGGTTGATGGCGACAGACATTCATCAGGATTAAAGAAAATTGTATAGTGACTCTTTAAGTAGCTTATTTCAAAATGATTCCACACGAAATCTTGGAACTTTTAACAGTTGATGCTTGATAATAAAAGTTGTTTTTTTCCTTAACGTAGACATTTTTTTTTTTACATTTGAACACTAGTGTTTTAAGGCAGAGACACGATTAAAAAACAACTTAAAGACATGTACACATGTTCTAAATACAAGTACATTATCCGACACTAATTCTACATGACTTGAAAGGAAATAGAACACATATAAGAGCAGTACTAGCTAATGCTATCAGTGATGCGGCGAGATATAGCGTGAGTGTAGATGTAATGAGTGTATAAGCTATTGGGTAGCCTTTAATTATTAACACAATGAAATAAACTTGTCTAAATAAGCTCATAGCTAAATCAAATGTGTCTTCATGCTAAATCAAGAACATACTGTATCGTAGAAACAGAACTAACAAAGTCAAAAGTAGAGACTGGTGTGAGTCAGACCCCCCCCCCCCCTCATTATGTCCACTTGACTGATTCCGACACAGCGAGACAGTGACGTGCCGCCTATGAATCATCTGTATTGATTGTTCCTAGGGGCCGCCACCAGTGGGCGTCTTGAAATAATGAAATAATAAGCAACAAGTGAGAGGCGTCACAGAAGATAAAAAGAGCTAGCTAGTGAGCTTCCAATGACGTCTCAATTATGGCGTTTAGTTACTAGAGAGGAGGCAGTCATGTCTAGTGTTGAAAAAAACTTAATTGCACATAGTGCTGGAGTTCTTCCACTACTTCTATCAAAGCAACCAAACCAGAGGGAGTGATTGTGTGTGTGTAAAGCCGGGATGGTCAGGCTCATAGTGGGAAATTAGATCGACAAGAAAGGGGAGGAGGAGCAAACAAACAAGATGTGAGAAGCGCACACACACACAGACATATATAAAAGGAGAGGGTTAAAATGACATTTTTACAAGGGTGTAATATTTCGTCCCGAAATGACATTTTAAAACTTATAGACGTGTTTTAGTGTCATGGCAAAGCAACAACAGCAACAACAACAATTTTTTTATAACAGCTGGTTATGTGCTTTGTTATATGAACAGGTCCAGGCTTTAGAATCATGAACTAGTTGGACATGTTCGTGCAATGGTTAACTAGTTGGACAAGTTCGTGCAATGGTTCACTAATTGGACATGTTCGTGCAATGGTTCACTAGTTGGACATGTTCGTGCAATGGTTCACTAGTTGGACATGTTCGTGCAATGGTTCACTAGTTGGACATGTTCGTGCAATGGTTCACTAGTTGGACATGTTCGTGCAATGGTTCACTAGTTGGACATGTTCGTGCAATGGTTCACTAGTTGGACATGTTCGTGCAATGGTTCACTAGTTGGACATGTTCGTGCAATGGTTCACTAGTTGGACATGTTCGTGCAATGGTTCACTAGTTGGCCATGTTCGTGCAATGGTTCACTAGTTGGACATGTTCGTGCAATGGTTCACTAGTTGGAAATGTTCGTGCAATGGTTCACTAGTTGGACATGTTCGTGCAATGGTTCACTAGTTGGACATGTTCGTGCAATGGTTCACTGGTTGGACATGTTCGTGCAATGGTTCACTAGTTGGACATGTTCGTGCAATGGTTCACTAGTTGGACATGTTTAAGACAATGATAAATATTTGAACTTTGGAAGTGTTTCTTCTTATTATTTTTGTACACTATTCAAGTCACAGCTTAATGGAGGGTGCAACCTGGAAACGGATCTCAAATACGGTTCTAGAAATGTAACAGCTGATGGATATAGCTGAGAAAAAAAATACTAGCTAGTTGGCCACACAGGGGAAACTCTAGTTTGGCCATTATAATATTTCACGGTAAAAAAAAATTAATTTAAAACATGGCTTAATTAGCCGTAGTGTACCGATAACTGAGTAGTTTATTAAATTTAATGTTGTCCACATAAACATTTGCCACTAGAACAATAACATAGACGTAACCAAACACAGCATAGACACAACCACACAGTAATAACATAGAAGCAAACAAACACAACATACACAACCACACAATAATAACATAGACGCAAACAAACACAACATACACACAACCACACAGTAATAACATAGACGCAAACAAACACAACATACACACAACCACACAGTAATAACATAGACGCAAACAAACACAACATACACACAACCATACAGTAATATCCAACGGTGATGAAGAAAACAAACGAATTTTACAGGTGCCAAATATCAAACATAATAAGTAAGTCTTCCAATCGTGTCATGTGATACACATCAAACATAATAAGTCTTCCAATCGTGTCATGTTATACACACCAGACATATATTTAAACTACAGTTATGTCTCAGCATAATGTAGACCAGCGCTTCCCAAACTTGGCTAAGAGGAACACTTAGATTACTTTTGAAGTTGGATTATTTCCTATTTGTTTAAATAAAACAACAACAAACCTTATTATAAACTTAGCCTTATTATTTTCCTTATTTTCAAGCATAAACATATTATAAAATATATATATATATATGATAAACACATTAAAATAATCTGACTTAGTGACTGTGATGCTATTCTTTATATCAGACATAAAAAGCTGAATTGTACTAGCTGGTGTGGGGTCAAGTCTGTTTCTAGACTTTAACTTTGTTGTAACATAATAATACAAAATCCTGCATCGAACAAATAATTTGTAGGAAAAAAGCATCATGATCAAACTCGGGTTGACAGGATCGAACCTTCTCTAGCGAAAGCTCTGGAAAGAAACCCTGTTGTTATGCGTACAGTATGTATGTCACCATACCTGCCCTCTGGTAACTGGGGTCATTTCCTCCTCCTGCTCCGAAAAGTGCTGATGTTGCTGGAACCTCCGACTTTTCCTGGCCAACTCTAACGCTCGAAAGGTGAAGAGCTCTGCTGGTTAGGGGTCTGGGTGAAACGCTGAGCTCTGCTGGTTAGGGGTCTGGGTGAAACGCTGAGCTCTGCTGGTTAGGGGTCTGGGTGAAACGCTGAGCTCTGCTGGTTAGGGGTCTGGGTGAAACGCTGAGCTCTGCTGGTTAGGGGTCTGGGTGAAACGCTGAGCTCTGGCTGATATGGTTTGTGCACGCTCGTGTGGTGTAGGGACTGCCTCTGCAGAGCCTAGAGCTAATGCTGAAATTGATCAGCCGTCGCCCTGAAGACCGGTAAAGGGTAGGCTCTAAACTGGCGGTTTAAAAAAAAAGGTCTCCTGCCTCACTCCACTTTGGTGAATTAAATCCTGCCCATATGAGTAAAATAAAGATATCTTGTTTTTGAAATACTCTAGACTAACTCGACCAGAAATCATGGAATGGTTGATCTTGGAGTCAGAATACAGTGTGTGAGTGTGTGTGTGGTGTCCTCGTTACCGAGAAGAGCTAATAATTTTTTTTTCGTGTCTAATTACTCCAATAGTTTGTGGAACACCTATCCAGGAAGCACTGACAAAAGGGGCAGAGGCAGCCTTTGGGGGTGGGGAGTGGGGTAACAGCTACAGGCCTCGATATAAAGATATTCTTTTGTCACCGTCAGCCCATCGTACAGATATGACATTCGCCCAGGGCCCAGCGAGACCGCCTCTGGACGGGAAAAAAACTGATTGCGGCCTTCACTCGATACGCTAGTGCAGTTGCCATCTAAGCAGAAAGAGCAGAGAGCCTTACTCTATTAGAGAAAATAGACGTCTTCAGACGGAAAAAAGGTGGGGGAGTCATCGATAATTGCTTTCCTGTGATGTCTGGTATTTTAAATTGGTAAAAACCCTTGGAATTACGCAGCTCTGTTATAACGTTGGCAACTCCCTTATGCCGTTGGTTGTGTTAGGACTATTTCAATATCTCAGTGACTAAAAACCATCACGCTAGTATAAGACCCAATCAGATCACATGGCTTTATTTCTAGCTTCATATGTGCCTTTAATAATTTTTGTTGATTAGTAAATAAGAAACTAATAGACATAGAAAAAAAACTCCTAACTGCTTCGTATATGTATTCCCTTTCACATATTCAAACACATAGATATACACAAGACACAAGTGGTCATTTCCTGGCTATTCGAGCAATCCACTTTAAGTGCAGTGGCGACCAACAGTACGACATCTTAGGACCAAGCATTCAATTACCGTAAGTCCTTCGCACCCCCGACACAGAGCACAGGACTTTTTACTGGATGATTCACAGACCGTTGAGTGGCCAGGGTTTATTGGCGAACTCGCTTGTGGACTTCTTTTTCAAATGGAATCCATGAAACCCTTCCTTTCTTCTCTATTTATTTCGCATTCAACTTCCCCCCCCCCCCCCCCCCTAAATATAATGCTGTCTACATTTTCATTATATATAGCTTTATAAAATTAGGGAATAGTTCTCACTTTCTAGTCTTGCCAGGCAGCCATTTCAGTCTTTGGTTTGACACTTATGCCAAGGCGGCAACAGTTTCACTGTGTAACGGCTCTTCCAGTGAGATATTAAAGTGTGTGTGTGGTATACATTAGACCAGTCTTCTGTCAATATGAGCCTGCGTGTGCATTCTGGAATCTTCCAATGTATTCTCGAGTCACAATGACCTTAACTTGACCAGGTCCCCGAAGACTAGGAGACAGTATTAATCAATGGCTGTGACATATTGCTAGCTTGTCACCTGTCCGATGTATTGCTGGACAGAACGTAGTAATGGCTAGTGTCTTATTCCCCTTTCTACCCTCCCCCCCCTCTCTTTTATTTCTTCACTGACTCTTTGCTCTTTCCTTCCTTTCTTTGCTAAACCATAATCAGGTTTCAATAATTACAACAGGAATTGTAGACAAGAACTACAAACTCTTGATTGGGCAACAGAATGTGTGCAATAAGTTGTAAATCAGCTATTTTAAAACACATAGATCTACTTTAAACACAAGTACTTATGATTGAAACAATCGAAACATTGACCAATTATGATATCAATTAGACATAATTAATTCATTTTGTTTTTATATAAAATCTATTGACAACAAAAAAAAAACTCACCAAGCTTGAGATAAAAGATTTCTTAGATAAAGGGAGATAAGATAGGGGGGTAGAGAGACGTTATTAAGAATTTTAAGATAGCTACAGTAAAATAATACTCAAATGTTAGTGTAAAAATTATAATGAGAATGTATGTTGATGTAAAGATTATACCTAATACTATAATTATATTAATCAATTATTAAGAAAACTTTGTGTCGGATTTGTTAATGAAAACTGTCTCAATCACCATATTCACAAATAAATTCCTTTCTACAAAAATATGTTGACTTGCATACATCATGGCATAGCGGTACAATGCGCTAGCAAAAAAAAAAAAAAATTAAAACAACGGTTTGTGTAGCAGTCTCTTCTTTAACAATATAAGAATTGTTTTTAACTATATTATTTAAATATTATGCTTGTATTTGTACAGACTGAAGACAGACAGACAACAGAGATACCGTGACAGTCGTGACTTCAATACGACCTACTTTACAACCAACTCTTACAACTGAGCAAGTATGGAACTTCTAATGGTGACATATCAAAACAATAGAATATTTGATTGTGTCTGGGAGAGAGAGACAACAATCATAGGACGAACAAAGAGGTGATTAAAAAAAAGAATATAGATTCATTGAAGTAGAAGACGGAGGTGTCTATGTCGAAGTGCCAAGTCACGAAACTGAGAATACATTCTTCCCATAGTACGATAGTAATTCAATTTTTCTTTCCAGTGGGAGACTCGAGGTAGGAGAGAGGAGGGAAAAAACCTCCCAGCTTCCTGGCTGGCGGTTAAGAGCTGGCTGGAAATCGATGGGTGTCAAGGCGATGTTACAAATATAATCGTTTTGTTTCCTCCACAGTAACACGTACACACACACTTGAAGTAAAATAACAGGAACATATCATTACAAAGGACAGGTTTTATAAGTTCTTAATTCTCAAACTCAGTAGAAGAATTTAGAAAAATACAATTTTATTCTTACGGTCAATGTAGGTCATTACGGTCATTTTTGTTTTTTTTTATTTTTATTCCTTGTGTTTTGACATGAACTATGCAGACCGCATGCACACACGTTAATGGGCATTTACATGCACAGTCGTCTTCATCTTGCTGTAACTGGGGACAAATAATGGATTATGGCTTATCTCCCTTTCCTGTCCATCGCCAAAACTATGTTCAATTGTTCATGCAGACAATAATTGCTTGATTTTTTTTTTTCTCTCTCTTAAAATTAAGTATGCATAATATATATAACAACAAATATGTTATATCTAATCTTATATATTACAGACGTTACTTCAAAAAAAGAGATAATATTGTTTAAAGGGCAATATCTGGTTATTGATATCTTAATTCCCCTATCAGCCACCTGTGGAGGCGCTTGATGGGAGAGCCAAAACTCTCAAGGTTCTGCTAATGTGAATACAATTTCATGTGTTTTTTTACAAAGCTTGTTATCAACTCTGTCTGGTAAAACGTTAGAACTCGTTTTTTTTTCACACACCCATTCTCGGTTTAAGTTGAAACTTTAAACATTTATTGTACCTAACAAAACATGAATCACTAAAAAAAATGAACAAATTAGTTAATTAATTATTGTTAATTTTTTTTTTTTTGAATATAGAAAAATTTTCTCCAGTTAGCTTAGTACTCTCTCCATATAGAACAAAATAAAATAATTAATTTACGTCTAAATGATTATGTAATTGGTTAAGATTTTTTAAATTCATGTGTTGTCATCGACAAAAAATAATTGTGTAAACTTGATCCACCAATGGGAAGTGAGAGAAACAAACGTGTCAACTGTTTGGACCAGACAGTCCTAAAGGGAATCAGTAATAAGGCTAGCAGTAGTCTCCCGTGTAAACAAGTCAATAAGGAATTGTTTTTTATTTGACTTTATAGCGAGGGGAAAAAACAAACAACTCATCCCACAGTTCAATCCTTCACCTGCCAAGTCCAAGCCTAGTATTTCTATGAAACCAGAAACATTCCACAGTCCGGCTGTTGTGATCACGTCTTTTTTTCATCAACTTTTTTCATCAACGCAAGCAAGTGAAATGGCATTTTACAACTGAACTTTGAAAGACATAATAGTGTGCGTCGCTGTTCAATGTGTAATACAAGCCATGATGAGACGTTCATGTACAAATGACATTTGGATGGGTAATTGAACAACAGGAAGCTTGGAAATACTTGCAGTCAATGTGTATTGGTGTGTGTGTGTGAAGACAGAGAATGAATGCGACCACACCACAGATAGTAGCCAACATAACCTTTTTTTTCTCTATATGCCCACATGACTGTAAGAACGATGAATAGCTAGCAGTTAATAAGACAATTCGGTAATATTTAGAGTTGGCATTTAGAAATCATGTCCATAAGATATCACCATTGCGTTGCTCATAGATCGACAAGTGTAACCTTAATATTCTCTTAAACAAACTAGTGGAAGGGGGTACAATGAAATGTGCTGGTCACTTTGTATTTTATATACAGATAGTTTTATAACATGCTATTAAAACACGGGCTTAATTGAAGAGCTGACGGGGAAAAAAAGCTTTTCTCATTTAATGGCTTGGCGAATAAGCGGCACGTAGGCATTATTTTTTTTTTCCATTAAGTGAATCGTGCAATTAAGCGGTATGCAATTAAGATGGTTCAACTGTATTTTAAAAAGGATACTTTTTAATTATTTATCGAAGTGTATCACTCTTAACAGTTGGCTGGTGACAGAATCGATAGTAGAAAAAAATAAAAGTGTGCCTCAAATGACAAGATGATTACTGCCGCTTGACAGAGAGAAGACGGAGAAACTGTAATGACAAACTACGTCGCTACTCCAACCATTAAGTGTGGCTCAATACCAAGACTTAGTTTTTAGATGTTCAGGAATAGCACTAGAACTGGAGGATGTAAGAATAGAACTGCAACAACTAAAGGTCAAGAGAAAACAACAAAACAAAAAGACATAAACTCGTTACGAAAAGGTGTTTGTAATGAAAGTGTTATACTATCGTTACGAAGCAGTGTTTGTAATGACAGTGCTATGCTAAACAAACGCTCGTTGTGAAGAGAACCTATTAAACATATTTCTTCAAGAATTCCATGTGAGAGCTGTACATTTTTGTTTTAACAGTGGGCTCATACACATTGATTTGTATTTATTCAAGGGCCCCAACAATTCGACTTCAGGCCTTTCGACATAGATCAAAGTGTATGCGATAGAAACGAACGAATCTATTGAAACTTGAGGAAAGATATTTGCAGATGGGATGGATATGTTAAGGGAACGAGTATGGAAGCATCAGCCTGTTGTCAATATGATATAGTAGATCTAAACCAACGTAATGTTATTTTAACATTTGAAAACCAGGCTGTTATTTCATCCATTTATTTAGAATCTGGATGTTAACATGTTGTATTCAAACCTGAGTTGAGTTCAACAACTTTAGACTCTGGTGTAATGTCACATACTGTAACGTAAACGCATACGACTCGACTTCTAAGTTCAGAGAAACTGCTGTACTTTTAAACTTTTACTCACGGCAAAATGTACTAAGTACTTTAAAACTAAGATTCGTGTATCTTGATAGCGTAAATCAATACTACTTTATGGAGCAGAGACCTGGAGAACCACATCACCACCAGGAAAAAAAATCCAGGTATTCATCAATACCTGCCTAAGAAGAATCTTATGATCCAAAGGCCGGACAAGATATCGAATGAGGAACTGTGGCAAAGAACAAAACAGCAGCCCATTATAGTAGATATCCTTCAAAGACGCTGGAGATGGATAGGTCACACCGTTGGCAAGCCTGGATCCAACATAACAAAGCAAGACCTGACATGAAACCCCCAAGGAAAGAGGAAGAGGGTACGGCCCAGGAATACATGGCGCCGCGATTTGGAAGCAGATGCCAAGCATATGGGCAAAACATGGGGACAGTTGGAGAGACTCGCCCAGAACCGAGATGCCTCGAGGAAGCTGGCTGGTGGCCAGAAGGGACCACAGGCAGAGATGAGATGAGAGATCACGGAAAACGTACTAAGTACGTTAAAACTTAGATTCTTGTATCCTGATAGCGTAAATATTAAGACACGAAGGTCATTTCAAACAATGCTTATTACGATGCTTTATTACTGATGAAATGTGCTCCCATCAAAGAGAGATGATTTCCTGTGGAGAGACAAATGACGTAATACCCTCTGGCTGACACATCACTAAAACGAGTAAGTGGACACGATATTCGAACGCAAGAACAGAGCAGCCCAATAGTTGTTTTCAATTAGAACCACCACCCAACATACACACACACACAGAAAAGAGGAACAGCTATTGGTCTGTAGGGCTACACGTATGACATGCTATCTGTCTATTTGCGCGGACTGGAACGATGCTGAGAGAATTGCGCCAGACAAAATGATGGACAGTGTGACGCACTGCGAGTCAAAGGCAAGAGATAACTAAAGAGAGAAAAGACAGGAGATGAACGACAAAATGCCCTGGAGATATTGGCTTGTTAGTAGCAAGAGGCGGTTACAGCAATCGTCTTCGAGAAAACTGTTACGTTTAGAATTGTGTGCTTCAACCTATACTAGACAGTAGAATGATAAAACATTGTCCATGATTTACTGTATACTAGACAGTAGAATGATAAAACATTGTCCATGATTTACCGTATACTAAACAGTAGAATGATAAAACATTGTCCATGATTTACTGTATACTTGACAGTAGAATTATAAAACATTGTCCATGATTTACTGTATACCTGACAGTAGAATTATAAAACATTGTCCATGATTTACTGTATACTTGACAATAGAATTATAAAATATTGCAATGATTTACTGTATACTTGACAGTAGAATTATAAAACATTGTCCATGATTTACTGTATACTAGACAGTAGAATGATAAAACATTGTCCATGATTTACCGTATACTAAACAGTAGAATGATAAAACATTGTCCATGATTTACTGTATACTTGACAGTAGAATTATAAAACATTGTCCATGATTTACTGTATACCTGACAGTAGAATTATAAAACATTGTCCATGATTTACTGTATACTTGACAATAGAATTATAAAATATTGCAATGATTTACTGTATACTTGACAGTAGAATTATAAAACATTGTCCATGATTTACTGTATACCTGACAGTAGAATTATAAAACATTGTCCATGATTTACTGTATACTTGACAATAGAATTATAAAATATTGCAATGATTTACTGTATACTTGACAGTAGAATTATAAAACATTGTCCATGATTTACTGTATACCTGACAGTAGAATTATAAAACATTGTCCATGATTTACTGTATACTTGACAATAGAATTATAAAATATTGCAATGATTTACTGTATACTTGACAGTAGAATTATAAAACATTGTCCATGATTTACTGTATACTTGACAGTAGAATTATAAAACATTGTCCATGATTTACTGTATACCTGACAGTAGAATTATAAAATATTGCAATGATTTACTGTATAATTGACAGTAGAATTATAAAACATTGTCCATGATTTACTGTTTACTTGACAGTAGAATTATAAAAAGAAAATTAAAAAAATACTTTTCCCATCCCCCCCCCCCCCAAAAAGCTTACATTGAGCGTATCAATAAGTTCGGATCAGCCATGTAATTCAATTTGTAATAGGTCTAGACTCTAGATAAACAATTTTAAAAAAGCGTTTATAAAAATAAAAAAAGGGGAAACAACCTAAATTCGAACTTATGGCTCAAGCCTTCTCAGGCTTCTCAAGCCAACACGGTAACCTCTCTGCTAGTGAAGAGCTTGTGAACATGGAAGATTGTATCTATTGTTTCTACAGTTTCGACCTGTTTTTCAGGTTTGTGTTCACTAAGAGTCTAAGACAGACAACGACTTATAAAGGGGACTAATTCAGCTTACACAACCACATCAGTCAATTTCTTTGCCTTGTTCGAGATACCAAACGTGGGAGAAATCACGTGTACAAACTTCTTACCAGACAGCCAGAGTGAGTTGATAAAAGCTTAGTAAATACAATGTGAATGATGATACTTTGACCTAATTGAATCTTATGCCCAAGACAAGAAAAGAAAATGCAAGAGTTATGAAAAAGCAACGATTTCAGTTAAAACAATTACCACTGAATATGTGTATGCGTGTAATGTGAAGTATAAAACAAAATGTGTGTGTTCGTGTGTAAATTATGTTTATTTTTGCGTACGAATGTAAACAAATATTTATGCTACTTCATTTGTGTTCCAGCTATAATAACCGATGTAATATAATATTCTTTACACTCTGGAAATACTTCAATGATTAACACTGTTTACACAGAGTTATAATTAGTATTGTACATATCGGATTTTGTCTGAAACCAAACAATGTCCTCAAAGTTCTACTTAAAAATAAACAGAGCAGAACGAGGTCTCGTATCGGTTACAGTAACACCAGAGGAATGAATTCTGTTACGTGACATCTAAGCTTTAAGTTCTGTTATCAGCCCAAACGGTAAGCTGTACATTCGTCTCCCTTTGGAGGCATCCTTTTCAGTTGTGATATGAGTTCTTCTGAAGTAAGATCCCAGAATACATTCAATTCCAAATATGTACTTGGCCTCACCTGGGAAAGTGAAGGAAGTGGACCCAGTGACAGGTCAACAGCAATGGGTTAGGATGTAAGAATATCAAATTTAAACAATTGACGAAGATTTAACAAAGCAACATATAGCATAAAGAGCATTAAAAAAACGCTTTTAGTAAAAAAAAAAATAATATGTTAGTCCTTTAGAATATAGAACTCAAAAAACTTTGACTTCTATGTTTATTGAGCTGCAGACGTGTACAGGATGCCGCAATATTCACGTGGAGATGTTGCAATGAAATAAAAACATGCCAGAAACAATTAATTGTATTTGTTTGAAATAATGGAAGAGCTAAGCATCCTCTTGACTGCCACTTAACTACCGGCTATGATGACACTTCACAACACAACGATTGAAGTTGACCTCTTGAAATTCAATGTTTTGACACGAATGCAGGGAATATGACCAAAATAAAAACTAAGTGCAGCATCATGGATCAATTGCTTTTACTAGAGATGAAAGTTCTAAGCATTACCGTTCTTCAAGACTACACAAGATAAAACATGTCTAAGACTTGCAATAACAAAAATAACATTGAGAGCTTTGATTTTGTTTAAATTAAAGTAGAGATGTTGGTTTAGGAAAAGATACCACACTTATCTACAGTGTAAGACTTAAAGTATATTAGTACAATGTACACATTGTCATCAACAAACAAAATATCTATAAGACATTTATAAGCGAGACTTGAAGGTAAAAAAAAAAGGGGGGGGGGTGCTAAACAAAGGACAAGGCAGGTGTTCACGGGTCATTCTTAAATTGACCAACGAAAACTTTTAACAAAGAGCCCAGCTGAGTGATCTGAACACACCTGTCGCGTGACAAGAGCTTGTGGCCAACACAGTTTCCAACCCTTCGAAAGTTGAGACTTGCTAACTTGTGACTTCCTGCAGCTGGGAAATGGTGAAATGGGCGCTCTGAAACTATCGATCCACAATTATCAGAGATGACATCTTCAGACTGATGAAAAATGTCTTCCGTCTTGTCAATATTGACTCATTTAAAACTGCGAGCCCACAGACTGTGAGAGGAAGATCGTGTCTGGTGGCTGTTCATATTTTTATGTATCAGCGGCTTGAGAGAGCATGTCAACATAACTCAAGTTTCGTTTCCTTCCGGAATCTTTTAGTAGATTCTGTTCTCACTGAGACCCATAATAAGTCAGTCTCTCAATTCTTGAGTGAGACGTGAACCCACAGCAACAGTTTCGATACTGTAATAATGTACTGTTTCGCTTTGTTGTCTAAAAGGTAGGGTAGGAAGTGTGTGTACAATGATTAAAAAAACAAAAAACAACTGGTTTACTGTAAAGACGACATGCTACTCATAACTATTATTACTCACACAGCATTTACAATCAAACAAATGGCATTCCCGCTAAGTTCTATTGATTTCTTCATTTGGCAACCAAAACCTTAAACAAATTTTCTTCTCAGAGTATTTCCCCGATAAACTTTCCTGGTCCTTCTTAACAATGAAACAGTCCCCGGACACTTAATAGAATCTATTTTCAATCGACCAAATCTATATTTAGATCAGAATGAAGCACTCATTTCATACGCCAATACCAGGGTGTATGAAAAATGAATTCCCATAGCCAGTTTCTTGTTAAATGTTCAAATGAAAAGAAATGATTCGCTTTAAACGTAGACAGACGAACAAAGGAATGATTTGCTAGACAAACTTTAACGTCATAAGCTCTGAACTCTTAGTCACAACAGACAGGAGACAATGAGTTCATCAGGAAATAATTTGAAAAAAAAAAAGTAAAATAGTTCATGCTAAAAATGATCAGAACAAAAGTTCAGACAGTAACCATACAGCGAATTTCTTCTAGTACATGAGTTTTATTAAGCTGGGTTGTTACTGAATCGCTTGTACCATCTCGTTATTTGAAAGCACATATTCGCCAATGAAAACTATCCCTCCCTCAAACTGTCACCATAGTTCTTAGGTCATTAGCAGCCAATATGGCCCAGACAGCACAGTAAAGCAAGTACCGAAGCCTGTTGCCTATTAGCTCATGTATCATAATGAAACTAAATGGTTCTGTGCTTTCTGGTGTATTAGGAGTGCAGTTTTCCCCGTGAGCTGATTAACCAAAGAATCAAATGTCACTGTCCTTATTCACAAAAACTTATATAAAAGAATACTGAAAAAAGTAATTATCTACGATGCACAAACATTTTCTTTATCCAATACATTTTTTAAAATTCTAAATGGGGTAAGAATGAACATAACAGAGAGTCAAGCATTTCAATAAGTGTTGAGAAGTCGAGACTCGAGCTCAAACCAATGATTTCAGTGGCTATCTTAATTAAACAATAGAATAGGGGACTAAATCAGAGTAATTTCTAGACATCTTTCTTTATTTATACTCCGAAATGTCGACTTACATAAATGGTTTGTAGAAAGTGATTCTTATTATACAAGTCTTTGCTTTTAACTCAAACTCTGAACATGAAACAAAAACCAAAGGTTTTGATAACAAAAAAAGTTAGGCAGATCACAAAATATGGAAATAGAACGTTGGTTTTTTTTTTCTTCTTTACAAAATATAAAACTCATTAGAAAGTGAATGAAACAAATGTGACAAAATCTTAGTAAAACAAACTCCCACACAGACCAGTACTTGGATTTTGTTTCTCTCTAAGAGTTTCAAGTAGATCTAATAGGCAAGGCCCAAAACAGTCACAAGATCTACTTCTCAGGTTTCACTTCACAGTTAATCATGTCTACACAACCTTGCTACTTTCTGGACTAAAGTTCACGTTCATTAACAACTTCTAAGATACAGAGAGGGGGAAAGACAGGGGATGGAGTAAGAGTGAGACAGAGAGGGGGGGGGAAGACAGGGGATAGAGTGAGAATGAGAAAGAGGGGGGTGGGGAAGACAAGCGATGGAGTGAGAGTGAGACAGACAGGGGTTAAAGACAGGGGATGGAGTGAGAGTGAGACAGAGAGGGGGAAAGACAGGGGATGGAGTGAGACAGAGAGGGGAAAGACAAGGGATGGAGTGAGAGTGAGACAGACAGTGGGGAAAGACAGGGGATGGAGTGAGACAGAGAGGGGGAAAGACAGTGGATGGAGTGAGAGTGAGACAGACAGGGGGGAAAGACAGGGGATGGAGTGAGACAGAGAGGGGGAAAGACAGGGGATGGAGTGAGAGTAAGACAGACAGGGGGGAAAGACAGGGGATGGAGTGAGACAGAGAGGGGGAAAGACAGGGGATGGAGAGTGAGACAGAGAGGGGGAAAGACAGGGGATGGAGAGTGAGACAGAGAGGGGGAAAGACAGGGGATGGAGTGAGAGTGAGACAGAGAAGGAGGAAAGACAAGGGATGGGGTGAGAGTGAGACAGAGAGAGCATTCAAGTCTCGGTCCTAGCCTTTAAAAAGAGAGGTGGCTTCGACCAAAAAAAACAACCTGTCGTTAGGGTAGTCTACAATAGAATGTAAAGTGTGCTCAAGTAATCCAAACTTAGCCATGCCTCAGTCCTGACGAAACCAAATGTCAGACCATCATTATACACATTGGCAAGCAAATGTTGAGTGTTTGACAAGAACAACAGTTACACCCCTTGAGCAATTTTTTAATTATTTTTTTTTCTCTGGATGGGTCTCAAATCTGTATAAATGTAGATCAATAAAGCGCCTTACGGGATTACTGCTGGCATACCATATCACGGGGAAATTGTTGTCCGATTATTTAGGAGAACTCACTTTGTTCTTTCCCTGACTGACAAAGTTATAGGCAGACCCCTGTGTGTGCTCTAAAGTCCAATATAAGATTAGCACCCTTTTAGTCTAAACAAAAACTTTGATACGAAACTATTGATAACTTGAAGCGCATTAGAATTCTTTAAAAAAAAAAAAAAAGACATAGCTTTATAAACCACATATACTTGTGGAGAGGGTGAACATTATCTAAGATTTTATTAACAAATAATTCCCATTTCCCTTTCAGATCGAATTTATTTCACGTGGAATTTTACAATGTTACACTGAACACGTTCAAGCTATTGTATTTTCTTTATTTAAATTGTTTACTTGCTTTTACTTCCAAGTATCCCCAAAGTAAACTTTTGGCACCCTCTAGTTCCTATCTCAGTGAGTCAATAGAATTAAGTTAACAAAGAAGAATGTCAACAAAAAGGTATCCAGTATGTTACTCCGGCTGTTGTCCTGGTCAATGTGGAGCTCCGTGGGGACTACGAGCAGCGCCTTCTCTTCTCAGAAAGTGATGTCAGGCCATCAAATACTAACGGAATCACCAACAACTATGGCGGTAATAGATCTCAATGAGGACTCAATCTAACTGTTTACACCGCCAAATAATAATAGGTCTTATCTTGAATGGAAACATTTCAGTCTACTAATGTGCCCATCATTCTTGCCTTACAGACATGGGATGGTGAATGTGAGAATGGAATATCTGATGCTGTCGGGAGAGGGGGAGGGAGACGGTCTGCCAATAGCAAGCGTTAAGATCGATAGGCAGGATTTTAACCGTGCATAAATGTGTATCTCCAGCTTGCATTTACACAAATACCATGCTGTGGTCCCCAATAGCAAGGGGAAAAGAACTTTCAAGCTGTGGTATAGTTTTAGATAAAGCTCTTGAAAACTATTATGAACAAGATAATTACTAAATAATCAACCGATAAAGCTAAAAAAAAAATAATAAAGAGTCAACATATTAGGATGGGTTTTTAATTCTTTTAGATTAAAAGCCTTTTAAAAAAAATATTTTGAAACCTACAAGTCCATTGTAAAGTTATCCGTGGTTTACTTGCAGTTGCAGGTCAAGTATTTCTAACGTTGCTGACGCCAGCTCTTTTTAGTATTTCCATCATCTAACCATCCTAAACAGGGAGTTATATGTAGTGAAATCAAAAATAACGCCAAAATTTAAAAACCCTTTAAGGTGCCCAGTAGACCACCTTCTTAAACACTCAGCCGTTCATGTAGCGCTTTCCTTCCTTATTTGCTACGAGATAGACAATCCGACATTCCAATAATAATCTAAATTTGTAAAAATAATAATTATAATAATAATAAAATTTAAAAAAATAAGGAAACTAGCTACTAACATCCCTTGGGCGTGTGTTCACAAATACCATCGGGTGTTGAGGAATTAACCTTATCATCAAGTGTACACAAAAACAAATGTATATGCAGAAAGAAAGCTATGTGCAGAATAATTGGCCCCGACAAAATCAGCTATGTTGGCAGGAAATAATACGGAGAAGAACATTATTTCTGACCTTTAAGTGCAGACAGAAAGGAGCTGGAAGCAAGCGTTACAGCAAATAAATCTATACACATGATACATGGAAGTGTGTGTGTGTGTGGAGAGGGGGGGGGGGGGGTTACAACTACAAGATGTGCCTGTAAGGAAAGAGGTGACATGAATGTAGGCCACAACTTGAACAGAACAAAGTAAACGAGTCTGTAACAGTAAGACTTTCTCCTTACATTTAACAAGAATTAAGTGGGAAACTTTTGAAAACATTATGGCGAAAGAGTGTGTGTGTTGAAAAATTAAGGGGAGGGGGAATAACAAGTAATTGAAGGTTGTATATAATGTACTTAAACAATGGCAGACAGTATGTAGCATACTTAAACATATAACATAATTTTAGTGTTGAATTTATTTCCGTAAAACGCTTATAGAAGCTTCTTTTTAAAATACGAGCAACCCGCGTGTTGAATCATAAATATTGGAGCCATGCATAAAATGTGACTGTGCTATATGAGGACTACATTAAGGAGGCTGGCAGAGAGAGCTTCCTCCCAGCACATGAGCGGTCAGACATGGCAGGATCAATATTCTTCTAAACATCTCATTGTTTGGCTCAGGGCTAACCAGAAGGGGAAAAATTCAACTCCTAACAACATTATGCTTCAGCAAAGGAAGTCTAACTAAACACTTGTATGAAAAACAGTGAAGTTTTGAATGGTATTCTAGAAATTAATATTTCTTTTTATAATGACATGATAAATGGATGTTACCTTTTTCTAGGTGTTTTTCCATTAAAAACTTATATTAAATGATCTCAAGGGAAAGGTTCTAGTATATTTATGACCTATGGTTTACAAGGGAGCTAAGTGACCAGCACAATGACATTTTTTTCCAAACTAATTTCAGCACAATGACATTTTTTTCCAAACTGTAATTTCATTTAAGTGGACACAATGACCACTTCAATCTGAATTAGAAAACAATGTCTTCAACAGAGCCCAGGACACTTAACTCAGTAATCAGCTACTCTAGTAGTGTTTCTAGAGGGTCATTAAACTTAGTAGGTTTACTTTTGTTTAAATAAAAACAAATAGTAATTAACTAAATAAATAAATAAACTGAAGTTAACATTGGAGTTAAGGAAAACTAGGAGACATCATGCAATCATGAGGCCAGAATAAAGATCTTGAAATATAAGTGTATTTGAATGTATCATGGAGTTAAATATAAAAACAAAAGGATTGAAGAATCAAAGGAAGAAAAAGAAATAAAGAAACTAGGTCAGGCTCAAGAAAGCAAAAGCATAAGAGCCTACACCTATTTTTAAGCTCTAAATTTTAATAGCTGGCATTGTAAGGGAGTGAATGAGAATGAGCCAATGCATCAGTGTGTATTTTATAACATCATAACACACACTTTCATACAAGTTTCTCCCTCTTTTTGTTTTTGTCACTAAATTTCTTGCTTTATGCTCAGATGGATAAAATTTAATTTCATTGATAAAATTGTGTTTGAAGCCTAAACACCTGAATGGGCATACCCTGTGTGAATGTAAATAATAGCTATTTCTTTTTTTTTTTTTTATATACTTTGTATCTATATGCTAACACAAAACTTGTTTGTAATGTTTTAGTTTACACAGAGGAGATAGATGTACTGTAGCAAGCTATGTGTTTGTAAAGGATAAAGTCAAGTTTAAAGTTTTATTTAAACTTATGTTCAAGTAATACTTGTTATATCCAATGTTCACTTAATTGTCTAGGACTCCCTTTCAATAGACAATTTCTTAATGTTTACTTAATCCTCTAGGACTCCCTTTCAATAAACAATTACTAAATGTTAACTTAATCCTCTAGAACTCCCTTTCAATAGACAATTTCATAATGTTAACTCTTAGTGATATGTTGATTCCCTCAAGTTTCATTTGCCTAGTTAAAACTTTATAATTTGCAAATATATAACAAAAAAATTAAATTAAAAAAAAAATTAAAACTTGTATCTAATTATAATAAACTTCTGTACTGTAGTGAATATATATTTATAAGCGAATTGTTTTGTTGTTTGCATTGAGAAATGAACTTAGAAATGAAAAAGAAAGGTGAAAGAAAAGAAGAAACTTTGTTCATGACACCAGGTGGAAAATGAGAGTTCAGTTTAGACTTAAAATTAAAAAGTTAAAAAAAAAGGATAACATTAGCAAAGAATTACAAAAATATAATTAAATACTCACTTTTGACTGGACAGCAGACATATTCCACTCCACTAAACTTTCCTAGTTTACAGTTTAAAAGCATGCCAAAACTCTCCAGGTGCATGCCTTTCTTAGCACAAGCTTCATCTGCTACTGAATTCCAGTGTGAGAATCCTTCACATTGTGACTGGTCATGTCGATGATCAAACTCACAATGTTGAGGTACCAATAGAGCATCTGATTGAAATCCTCCAACTAGAATTTAAAAAGAAAATGTATTTCAACATTTTAAAAACTTAATTCAGCTAGAAGTAGTATTGAACATTTTTCTTTTATTTCATCTAAACATTACCTAATTAATAATGTTTACACGAAAAATGGACTTTACATGAGATTCTCTCAGAGTTGAGTGAATACAAAGAAAACTCACCTAAACACCTGAATGGGCGTACCCTGTGTGAATGTTGGCGGTCAGATTTGCCCATTGGCCAGTCAGAGATAGTCACAAGGTAGGATGCCTCAACAACATTTGTAATGTTATGATCAGGGTACATCTGAAAAACATTAATGAGGTTCGTGTTGATTTTCTTATAGGATAAAAGGCCTGGGCATGCTACCCTGTCTCATAGTGGCACCCGGGTGGAAACGATCGTAGGAGGAAACGATTAAGCTAAAGAGTAGCAAAACAAGACTCCTGTGGTTGTGCCTAAAGGGGTGCGAGAGCATCCTCATTGCACTGCGCGGAGTTGTAAAAAAGCTCCCACAACCTTGTCACAATCCAGGCAATGTTCCTCAAGGGGCCGTTACATAAATGGCGTGTCCCGCACGGTTAGCCTAGTATAGAAAAAGAAAATGGCAGGGGTCTTAGTGTACGCTGCCTCTTGCCGCAAGTCTGACCCACCCGCCAGACAGAACAGTGTACACTGTTCAGGCTGGTGAGAGAGAGCTCTTGTTCACTTTTGCTGGCCCAGAGTTCCAAGAGCCGAAGGCTCTGACAGTTTAAGAAGAAGAATAGGATAAAAGGATTTAATAATCTTTTTGTTTTAAGGGTAAATTTTGAAATATAAACTTACAGATTTGCAATAGGTCAAGATATCCTCCATTCTATCCAAACAGTCTGTTGATTTATCAGGGATCCAGCCATTGACTCCACGATGCATGGCTGGCCTCTCACAGATGAATGCAACCATGGGTTCATATTTGTCTTCAAGACTTGCTGCTAACAAAACCTAAAGAAAGTGTATATTTTTATTTCAATTCAGGCAATAATATATTAATTATTAGTAGTAATAAAGAAAAAACAAACAAAGCTAGCAAGTAAAATGAGAGGATTTCAAAGAATGAATATATAAAGAGCATCAATGAAAATTGATCTGTTTGTCTTAATCAAAGAAAAACCACATTAAACTACACAGCTAATAAAACTCACATTTTTACAGTTTTATATTATGGCTTTATTATATCACTGGAGATAACTAGTTGGCATAGATTTTCTCACTTAAGCTATTGATTAAATAATATAATGTCAAAACTTTTCTCACATTGTGACAATCATTGACCGAACTCCCCATAAATAAAGTGAAAATATCATTTCAAAAGATTTTATTTTTTTAACAAGTCTTTTATACTTGACAATTTATTTATCAAAGGATCAAGTGTATTATTATATACATTTGTAAAAGACATATTTTCTAAATTTATAAAATCTAATAAACATTTTATATGTTTGTATAGAAACTGGAAATACTTAAGTACAAAGGCAGAATTCTAATATAAAAAGGCCAAAAATATTTTCCTAAGTGAACACAAAATTCCCCCCCCCCCCCCTAAATTATCATGGTTTCCTTGGTGAATACAATATCTCTCCCTCTGTCAAGTTACAATTCAATTTACATTAGTACATAATTTAAGTGTATAATATGTAACTAATTGTACTCAACACTGTGTTTACAAATATGCTTATATAGACAACAAATTTCAATGCAAGTATTTAGACAGAAAATGTATACACTGCTACCAAACATGCTAGATTGTTTTATTATTATAATATTTTTATTTATACTTGTGTATAATATAAACTTTAAAGTAAACTTACATGCAGTAATATTAAAGACATTTTTCTACAGTAAAATATACATGTTGAACACAAGCTAGATGTTTCCCATTATAGTTTATCAATACAAATCATGTATCTTTTATATTACAAAGTGTCTGAATCAACCAGGAAAAAACAATACATTGTTAGAGTTTCATCAAATTTAACAAAAGCTTAACATATGAATAAGCCTAGAGACATCTGACAGCTGTAAAGTACCACTTCTTAATTTTATAATTTTAATAACTGTAAAATTGTCAGATGATGCCTGTCAAGGAAGGTTTATAAAAGTTTCAAAAAAAGCAAGAGCCCCTTATGACTTAATAATAATAATATTTTAAAAGTATACAATTATTAAGACAACACTGTTTTTAATAACATTTTGAGAGTAAATCAAAGATGTATAGGAATTTATTGTTTAGTATTTATTTTAATCATCTGCAATTTATTTAATATTTTTAGATTTTAAAATGTTTAACTAAAAAAAAGTACCAAGCAATTCAATTTTATCAAACCTTGAAATTTATAGAACGTCAACTTCTTCTTATGAGCTCTGCAATTGAGAATGTTATAAAATTTTTAAAGTAAACACTGCAGTTCCCCATTATATTATGACCTTGTACAAAGTTGACATTTGGTCTACTTTCTGTGACAGTAGAAATAATGATCAGTGAGGAGGAGAAGAAAAAAAAACATAACTATTAAATATTCTATAATAACTTTAATTACATGTGTAGTATTTATACCCAATAGCAAAAGCTTCATAAGTTAAAGAGAAATTATTTCTTTTTAAAATGTGTTTAAGTCTAGCAGTGTGAAGAAGTAGGTGGTGTGTAGGTGTGTTTGGCTTGACAGTTTTCAGTAGGAACATTTTATAAAAGTTAAACAAAATGGCAGCCACTCCTAGACACATTTTTAAAACCAAGTGTAAAAAAATTCAGTCAACTTTAGGTTTAGAATAATTTTTATCAATATAAAAGATTTTTTAAAATACATTTGGTAGGCCTAGAAAACATCACAGCTCTGTCACTGCATCTATTAGTCAGATGATAATCCTTAAATAGATTTAGTATTAATATATATACATTAACTATATAAACAAGTTATACGAACTAGTGAAAGAACATTCCTTTCTGTATTGATTGATGCAGCCTATTAGTCATCACAAAAAATAAATATTTGGGACACGAGACATTTTAAGAGGCTAAAAACAATATAAATTAATATTAAGCATACTTTTACAATAAAGATCTAGCAAATTTTTTTTATACAACTGAAAATGTTGAACCCAAAAAATAATTTTAAAATCTCATCTCAAGTTCAAGGGCATCTAAAATAGCAGTGTCTATTTCTATCCAGTTAAATATGGCTTCAATGCTCTCCACAGATATATACTATCATACTTGAAAAAGAGACCACCAAATTTCACCATGTTGGAAGCAAAACTAAAACTGTTAAAATCTTGACGAGTCAACTGTCGCCTAATTTCTCAACCGTACAAGATTTAAAAGTGGTAATCACTTTGAAAACACTACTGACTTATTCCACTTTTACTATTTAAATAAATTTGAAGTTATTGATCTACAATATAAAACTCTTGGCCCTGACCACTCATTCATTCATTCACGCATAATAATGATCACTATTTCTCCCACTTGCCATGGATGATAAAAATACCAAAAATTAACATAGATTCTTTCTTTTTTTACTTAAGCCTTGGACAACTTTCTATTTTCAAGACCAAACCCACAATGGTTAAATTTAACAAAACATATTTTATTCACAACTCCTACCAACTATGTATTGAATCTAAAGGCAAAATTTCAATGTCTAAAGTACAAAACAATAATTCCTTCAGGTTTTAAAAGTATTTATTAATATATAACACTATTTTATGCCTTACTTTCTTTCCTTCTATTTCACATTCATTATGTGTATATCTATATTTCTTCACAGGTCTGGAACTTTAATGTAATTCTCCCTCTTGGTGGAGATCATTGTCAGATAAGTAAATGTGAGGGATAAGTGTGAATCTCAAATGATTTTTTTACATCTCTGAATGAAAGTGTGTGTGTGGAGAAAATTACATTTTAACATTTAAAAGATGTGGTTAATGATAAATGTGTAGAAAACAATTTTAAAACAAGCAGATCTAACTCTACAAGTATGCTTCTTTTCTAAGGCAAAAATTTAAAATCCAAAAAATAATCACAGTCACTATAAAAGGTCTTAAAATTAAAAATGTAAGTGAGCCTGCATATGTTGTTTTTTTTTTAGGGTGTGTATAATAACGGGTTTGTGAAGAAGCATTATTTTAAATAAGGTGCCTCTCTAGATCATTCCATGACCGACAAAAGAAAAATAATATATATAAACATATTATATAACGTAAAGACTAGAAAACTGTGTTCGCTGTGGTTTAGCGTTGTAATGCAGGCCGTTTTATTTATACATATATAGACAAATCACCAACTATTTTAACAGTTAAGTGGCATGGGTATCGTGTATAGTTATGGACTCTTAGAATTCAAGGGCAACCTTTTCATAAGAGGAGATAAAGATGTAAAGTGTGAACTAAGTTGTAAATAGTGATATTACTTCTTTTAAACTGTTCTTTGGGAAGGTGCATTTCATTTCAAAATATTGTGGGATATTTTTGGAGGGCATTAGGGGAAAGAGGGGGGGGGTGCAGGCCATTCATATGTAGGATGAAAGAGACAAAAAAGGACATGTGTATATATATAAAACATATATATATAGAATTTGAGGGCTAGAAAATTGTGTTTGAGGCTTGGGGAGCATTGTAATGTGGGATGTTTTATTGATGGCTTTCAGAGTGTCCCTTGCAAAATAAGCATTTTAACTATTTCAAATGTTGTGTAGCACAGGCATCAGCTAGTTTCGAGATTATCTAATTAATACAGTATGATTCTGATTCATGAATCACACTGTCACCACTGATTATCAATTTATCACATGTATTCAACTTTGCCTTGACAGTGTGAGTGTTTAATTAGATCTATTTATATTTTTATACTAAGAAAGTCTTAGATACAGACTTTTTAGATCTAGATCTAGAGTAATCTAGACTTATAAAGTTATGGAGATAAAAAAATAGAGTAGACGTTATTTACTTGTGTCTAATCATAGTGATTTAATCTTATATTATAAAATACTATCAAACTATCTATAGGCCAATAGGGCAATAATTTTATAATATAGATCTAGTGATATATTTATAGGTTAGGACCCAAGGTAAAGATAGGGACATCTTATATATATATATATATATATATAGAGAGAGAGAGAGAGAGATCTATATATATGATTTATAATTAATTATAAATCTAGAACCTTGAATTTAGAATCTAGAATAGTCTGTCTACTCTAGATAATTAGATATATATATATATATTTAGATATGATTATTATGATGTATTCTACTTCTAGAATAGATTTTAGATTGACTCTAGTCACGCTAGTCTAATGGAGCCTAACCCTAACTCTAGTCATGCTAGTCTAATGGAGCCTAGAGTCCTAGAGACTAGCTAGTCGATCTACTAAATCTACTTTGATCTAGAAATCTAGATATCTATTCTATATTATAATATTAGACTATATTAATATTACATTATTATATGCACACAGTAGTTACGGACGTTCATTAAAAAAATAATAATAATTATAATAATACTTAGACTACGTCCTAAGCCTCTTTAAAATAAAAACTAAGGCGTTGGCTTTCCTGGCTGATTCAGGCAACCCATTCCATTCTAATGAGACTAATGACACGAGCCTTAATGTGACTAGCGACTAGGGAATAAGGAGCACTTGTCTAGTGTAGTGGTACGAATTGAAGATAAGACTGAGATGTGACACTGCTGTCACTGTTCTAGATCTAGATATAGTTAGTTAGTACCTTGAATCTAGAATAGAGATCTATTTTATTAATATTATAATATATAATATAGATCTAGATGTATATTGGAGAACAAACCTGCAGCAATGAGAAAGAAGCGCAGATAAAGCTTAGACGCTTCATTCTGGTTAGATTGAGTAGTAATCCAATTTAGTCTCTTGGTATGTAAAGGCACCACTAGCACAGAATACGTCTGGTCTACTAATTTTCTTTCTCAAAATGTCTATGTGACGTCATAGAGTTCATACACCGAGGGCTGTGCGAGTGCCGATTGGTGGAAGAGAAGTTATGCTAATTCGTTGGGTATTCTTGTATTTTAAATCTAAAAATAAGGTTATTATAATGTTTTATTTGCAACACTGAAACCCTATAGATCTAGGTGTAATGTAGGGATTTTCACAATGTGAAAATTTGTTGGGGATAGATGTTGTTTAGAAAGCAAATCTTAAATCCAGATAATAGATCTCTAAATATTTTTTAAAAAAATGAAACCAATGATGCGTTCCGTCTGGTTAGTCTACATACCGCGCAATGCATTTCTTATCTTTTATACTTTTTACAAACATTACTTCAAAAAAGAAGATAATTACGTTCTACGCATTTCATTTCATCTAGTCATGCATGTTAATCAATGACATTAACTCTGCTACGTCGTTAATTTTCCTGACTGATTCAGGCAACCCATTTATGGCACTAGGAAAGAATGAGCACTTGTAAGAATTTGTTATAGCTTGTGGAATAAAGAAATTTGCCTCTAGTCTAGCTTTGTGTCGTTCTGAATTAAATCAAATAAAAACTTATAAAATTTTAAAAAGTTGTGTAAAAAGGTCCATACGTAAAACTGTCTTTTTCATGTAGGGGGCGCACCACCAAGTGTACACAAATTCATTAAGACTTTACGACGGTGAAGAATGCAGTACCGTACACGTTGCCGAACTAGGCTTATCTAGGTATTTGAAGGTTAGTACAGCAGCTTATAAAATTTAAAGAAAAACAAGTCAAAGAAAAACGAAATAATTAATACACCGAACAAATTTGTATAAATCAAAACAACGTCCTATGTATTTCAGACGTCGCTGTTTCTCAAAATGTTACTTGTAACACTCCTATACTAAGAATAATATTTTTTTAATTTTTGAAACATTTGGTAATAATGTCATTTTATTATGTTAGTTTTCATTAAACTAAATGATAACTACAATGAAAATACATTTTTTAACGGATTCGCATTACCCAGCATCCCACCAACAGCTTTTGTCAGGACGTCACGCGCCAGTTTGAAAAACGATGGATTAACTAGGGTCATTTTACGCATCGAGAGACGATCTTTTCCCTTTGCAAATTCTTGTGTGACTAAAGATGTCAATCCTTGATGCACAGCTGCGGTCACAGGATGGGCATCTGTAATCACCAGGCGCCATTGCACTTTCACCCTTCTTTCTATATACTGATGTGCATGGCATCTGCAAACCGGGACCCTTCCTTTATGCTCGCTCTCCGTGTGGATCTAACCAGTGCCACCTTTTCCCAGCTGTTAGTGTCGATTTTGAAGAGCTTCATGTCTCGTTTACATACATCAGTATACCGTAAAAGTGGACGATCAGCGTCTCTCCTGCTTTCTGTTAGATCACCATACATCTTGTGGAAGTCGAACTTGTGGCATTCTATGAACGTGACCTGAGATGAATTCCTATTGAAAAAAACAGAGCAGGAAGGACTATTCCTCCCGCAGTACTCTGGGAGCTGAGAACACTCGTACAAGATATGCGACACTGTATTGAAGTTTTCTCCACAGTGACGGCATCGGGAATTCGGACGGAACCGGGCAAAGTATACCCCAACAGGACAATGTTCCGTCATACACTGTGCAATAATTGCTTTTTCTGACCTCCTCAACCGCCACCACGGATCGTTGCGATCTGGGTGACGCATATGCTGCCAGACACCACGTGCTCTGTCGAATTCCTCCCAGGGCTTTAACCACTTCTCATAAATGAGTGCTCGGATTTCTGCCGTATCTTGTAGAAACGTGCTTAAATTGGTGCTTCGAGGTTAGTGGCTGCCAAAGCTCCCTCTCATGCGAGGATGTCTACCGCCCCGTTGCTCCTCATGAAAACGACAGTTCCAATGGCTCGGCGGATGTTATCTGCGGCGTGAATGCCTCTGCCCGCCGCCACCCATAACTAGGAGACTGGAGCGAGAGTCCGTTACCAACACGACCGTAGTCGTGCTGGTTTCGTTTAATAATAATTTTAAGTGGACATGCTTAAAATTAGAAAATCACGAGAATACTAAAGAAACTTTATCAGGCTTTAAGATTTGGAAAACTTACGCACTAGGACTTAGGCTAGAAAAAAAAAACAGTTGACAGGGAAGTCTTTGCTATGATCAACGTAAAGAAAGAAAAAAAAGAGGAACACCTTGCACAGTCGACTGCTTGACATAACAATGTTTCTTGCAAAAATTGCAAGACAGTGATGCGCACTAATGTTACTTTCCAGCCCTGTATTAAAATTTACAGAGTTTATAAATGTTTTAACAGAAGCCCTTTAGCACCGCTCTGAAAATCCAGACACTAGATGCGCAGCTCAAATACCATTACCAGCTTTCAGTGAATACATGTATATCTTTTATTGCTTTACTTTTTGGGGCAGATGTACTTCGTAAAAGGCAACACTACAGAATAGTTACTTCAAATTAAAGGATTAACTATTGACGTAGAGTATGCTAAGCTAGAGTATTCTAATACACGTATATTCTCTTAGAAAAGCGTTGTTGACTCATTATCTAAGGGGGGTGCCAATATAATCTTGAACTCGGACACACGGGTACCTTGCTACGCCACTGATCCTATAGATTACCTGGTCCAGTTGGGAAAATTGGAAAGAAAAAAGGGAATGGGTGAGAAAGAAAGGCATATCTGGGTGAATTTTTACGGTAATTGTTTTTTTAAAGCATTTTTAAAAAAGGGGAAAAGACCTGAATTCGAACTCTAGCTTATTATCTGCTAGTGAGGTACTTAAAGAGAATATTGTATAAGTTATATTTTTTCAGTTTTGAGCGGCGACCTACAAAGGGGATTAATTCGAATCAGCCTACTCAGAAAGAAACAAAGCTAGAGGCACAGACAAGATAGAAAAGAGCCAGTTTTGACGTCATGTGATCGAAATGTCGGGTAAACGAATAGTCAGGTGTCGTAGAATCCACTACGACGTGTATAAATCTAATATTGTCTTTTAATTTAGGATGACGTTCTGGCTATTAACGATTTCTTTCGGAAATAGCCTAAACTATAGAATTATCAAGGCTAGACCGGAAGTTTCAGGAGATAATCAAAACAACATAGATCTAACCGTCTACACTTGTCTTAACACTGACTACACGTAACATTATTATTATTAAATTTTAAATGGTCTATTTAGATCTATACTCTATAGATCTAGATACCCTTTTTTTTAAATTCCTATTTTTAAGTTCTAAGTGTTGATTAAGATTCAGACGAGCATGTTACATGTAAAAAAAAAAGCCATGATGATTGATGATGTTCACCCCCTAATCTGCTAGGCCATGAGTAGGCACTTCAACAAAAAATTTTTTTTTGATCATATTGTTTTGTAATTGATATCATTAAATAGAGCTTGGTGTCCCATTTACAAAAATATCAAATTTATGTTTCTATGATAAGTAGAAGCAAAGTTATGATTTTTTTTGTATTTATTTTTTTTTCCTTCTTTGGCTTTTTATTCAATAAAAAATTTTGGTACCCGAATTTTGACTTTTTGTTATTAAAGCATGCATATCTCTTATTATTCAATATTTTTGGTTCAAATTTTCAGAAGACTTTATGCATGTTGTTTAAAGTGTGATATGACCCCAATCTTTCATCTAAGCCGATTTTTCATACTTTTACAGCCGGGCGAAGCTGAAAATAGAGACGACAAATTTGGTCGAAATTTGACTTAATTAATGCACAACTTTTTTATTTGTCAATATTTCCATTTCATATTTTCAGGAGACTTTACATGTTCTTTATATCATTTTATAACCCCCAAATCTTTCATCTAAATCTATTTTTTATACTTTTACAGCTGGGCAAAGCTGAAAATAGAAACGACAAATTTGGTCAAAATTTGACTTAATTCATGCACAACTTTTTTATTTCTCAATATTTCCATTTTAAATTTTCAGGAGACTTTACATGTTCTTTATATCATTTTATAACCCCAAATATTTCATCTAAATCTATTTTTTATACTTTTACAGCCAGACGCAGCTAAAAAAAAGAAAAAAAAAAATTTGGTCGGAATTTGACTTATTCATGCACAACTTTTTTATTTATTAATATTACCATTTCAAATTTTCAAGAAACTTTAAACATGTTATTTGCTACAAAAATAAATATTAATTTTAAAGAAAAATAGCAATTCAAAATTGTGACATTTATTTTTCAAAAATTGTACAACGGGAACAGCTAGATTTTTTTCAAATGTTGACGAAAACTTGTTTTTATTTCTTAATATTTAATCATAAAATTAAAAGGAGACTTTAAACAGCTGGAGTATAAAAAACATTTTTAAAATATTGACCTTTTTTTTTTTACAAACAAAACAAAAAACGCAGATGTAAAATTACAAAATATTTGATATGGGGGGGGGGGGGGAGCAAGGCAAGAGGCAATAGAAATCAATACTATTAGTCAAATTGCAAAGATTAGATATCAGAATGTCTCTTTTATAAAGTTAATACATATATTATATATACAGACATAATCTAAACAAACTTATAACATCTAGAATACTAGATCTAATTTATATATATTGAAAAGCTGTTTTAGTTTTTAGGCTATTTCTCAGATTTTCTCCCATTAAATTTCACATAAAAAAAAAATTTAGTCCTCAACATTCTAGATCTATAAACTAGTATTAGTTTATTAAGACAATTAAGTATAGACTAGACTAGTATATTATATATCAAATCTTCATCTAATTCTAGATTTCATTCTATCAATCTATGCATCTCTGTTCCTATTCTAGAAAATAGATCTAACTAATCTAAGCCTAAATCTAAGTATTAGACCTAGATCTACACTCTAGCGTATGATTAAAACAATAATTTGATTTGTCTACATTATCTGTTGCTTCTCTAGATCTATTAGTAAATAAATCTAGATCTACATTAATACGAGTTTTTTTGCTTCATTATCTATATTAATAAACAAGAAAACTTCGTTTTAATAATCTTTTATAAGTATTTTATATCTACTTCCGGTAGAATTGATAGCAAAATGGCTACTTTCGATTTGGTGGTCATTTTGGCATTCATATACCAAGAGCGCCATCCAAAATAGCTTAATAATCACACGTGATTCTTATGTAGATATGGATACTACAAATTACTAACCAATATAAATAATTACAAAACACAAATAAAAAAGTAATCCTATCTGGAACACACCCTAATTTTGGAAACTAAAAAAAAAAACGATCTAGTAAGCCAATCCCGTCAAATTTGGTATCAAAAGAATTGCCATTTTCTCCCCGACAAAATGATACTCTAATCTAGAAGATCGGTTAAAAAATAATGACGTTTTACGCACTTTTCCGACGGTAACCGTGGACGCTACCAAAACAATGAGGACCAGTTTTTAAGCAGACTTCCGGCGCACTAAAATAGCGACGTTGAAGTACCTACCATGAGTTCATAAGACTAAAAAAATACAGAGTTATGTTGTTTGTTTATCTCCTAACTCCTAGACAGAGGTTTGAAATTCACAGAATCACAGTTTAAGGTTATAATTGAAATAAGTGAATCTATGATGAACTTTGTGATGACATGGTCGTGATGAATTCTATGTTATACAATGTCATACCATAGTATAATAAACATTATGAACTTTGTGCCTTGAAGAAGAAATGAACCATACCATGAACTATGGACAGTGAACTATGAAGAACTAGTGGCATTTTTTATGTTTGTTGTCTTCCCCATTTGATGCTTATTGTCCATTGTAAAGACTTAGACTGTTTTAGAAAAAAAATATTGTCATTTTTTTTTTAAGGAAAGGGGAGGAAGAACTGTAAGATAGCTAGTTTAGTTAGTTGAGTTGTGCACTTTGTTAGACGGACAGTAAATGTACATGTTATAGTGACGAACACTTCAGTTGTGAAGTGACTATAGAGATCATCTCATGAAAATAGATACTGAAGTGCTTATACCCATAACCACTTCTAATTATGACAACCTTGGGGAACCATATATATTTATTTATTTATTGTTTTATTATTAATAATCTGTTACCTGGTACTGTAATTATCAATCGTAATCAATGCTTTCTATTTTTTTAACGTCTAGGTCTGATAGGAAAAGATGGACAGTGAACACCAGCCTTTGGCATCCTCTACAGCTACTGAATTGTACACTGAAGATGCACCACCTCCAAATGCTCCTGCATTTAGCCACGAGTCACTGGACATCACAGGCAAAAGCCCCCCTCACACCAGTGCCTGGTACCTGCCACCAAAACGCTATGTCATAGCCCTGATGACATTCCTAGGGTTTGGTGAGATTTGGCTGTGCCCACGCATTTGATATTGTGGTGATATCATTGTTGTTCTTTTTGATGGTCACTTTGATCTTTTCATTCATGAACTTCAGTTTTGATGGTGCTGCCAACAGGTAAATGTTCTTAGTTCAAGTAGTTGTTTTGCTTTTTAGCACTTGACAAGTAGTTTTTTGTTTCAATCAATATTGAATGAAGTTCCCATAAAATAATAAAGAAAACTTTATAAATATGCACATTAGAAGTAGAAAGAAGGATGAAAATGCTGTGGCAATTTACAAATTGATGCCCAATCTGTGACTGCAGTAGTATATTAGATGTCAAGGATTGCTTTCTTCAGTCACATGGGAAAGGGAAAAAATCTCTTGAGATAAAAATGACACAGACGTATATAATATATATATATATATATATATATATATATAAACATCATTTGATAATACACATGTTTATAGTTTTCTGTGATGTTCACAACTGACTAGGAAGTTGTTTTATTGATTTTAAAAGGAACAATGATATTAATAAATCAGAAGTATCCTGGTTCAAATTGATAGAAAGTCAAATATTTTCTTTTGTCAGTAAAATTTCCATTACGTTGCTTAATCAATGCTCATGTCACTAAGAGCAAAGAAATGGTTTGTACTTCATCAGTCCAATACCTCCTAGCTGCTTTTTTTCCTTTTGTTTAGAGGCATAAGTTTATAACACTTATGTGAGATATTTTTTGTATAAATTAAGTTGTATTTCCAGACGTTAACGAAAGCATGTTAATCTGCTACAATTCTAGTATTATTGATTTTTTTTTTCATGTTTTTTTTTTAGCTGTTATTGGTTTCATTAAATAATGTAAAAAGTATTTTAGATGATATTTGATGTATCTTTAGCTTTGATGTTATTTTCAAATCTTACTGATTCTTTTCCTTGGTCTATATATATTCCTTTCTTTTATGTCGCTGTTAATCATTGATTATGACTTTCTTTAATGTCAACATTTTCTTTCCTGGCATGATAACATATAACTTTCATCATTGCTTTTTTATTTGTATATTTGATTCTATTGATGTACAGCTAAATGTGTGATTAGCATGATGTTTAGGAATATATTTCAACAATTTAGCACTAGTTTAGATGTTACTAGAAATCTTCTGCCATACGTCTAAGATTTTTCAAATCACACCTATTTTAATCTACGAAAAAATAATTTAAACACACATGATTATGTCTTAAATGATTTTGCAGACAGTCTTTTTTTTTACTAATTATGTTTTTATCAAAAAAAAACTGTATTACATTTCTTCACTTAATAAAGCTGAGAATATAGTTATATATATCTTTGATGGCTTACTGGAAAGTTTATAAACAAATTTTTTTTGATGTTACAGTTGATGTTCTTCTAAGAATGGAGATTACATTCAATTTTCATACATATAAACTTTAATACAGAAGAATATAAAATAGTAAATATTTTTATAGTGCTGTGTATTTTTTTGTTAAAACATTTAAAGTTTTTCTGATAAATTTTTTTTCTTAACAGTCCATTTTAAACATGTATGAAAACTACAAGTTCTTTAGATATAAAAATAAATATATAAAATAAATGTCTTAGAGCTTTAATGTCTAATGTTCAGCAGAAAAAAACAATGGTTATTTAAAATATTTGAAATGAAACTATTGATCATGTGAGAGCTAGGTAAAACTTAGTTTTTAAATTCACAGCAAACCTCTATGCCTTGAGAGTGAACCTGAGTGTTGCTATTGTAGCTATGATATCCAATAGGACCATCATTGTCAATGGAACTCTTGAAACGGTTAGCTTGAAAGTTACTTAATATTTAGCTTCTTGTTAACTCTTAAATAGTATGTACTATAGTATGTTAAGAAAATGACTTATCAATTATCTATCATTATTAGATAAAAGATGTATTTCAAAATATAAGCTTCTTATGAAATTTTAATACAACAAATATCTACAGCAATGACAGTCTAGAATGAAGGATGAATCACTCAGACATGTCTAACTAATAAGAAGAATGAAATTAATTTGATAATACCCATGAACATTCTGATCTTGATGGAGAAACATACTTTTCCAGAGCCATTCCTATTGCAGTGTTGTCTGCACTAACGAATATTTTAAGTTTCCATTTCAAAGCTGTCACAGTATCAGCCTTTATGATTAAAAGCCATCTTTTGCCAGGGTCATTGGTTAATGATTTTTTTTTTAAGAACGCACAACTTCTTACATAAGAAACAGATCAAATATCTTATAAACTAATAACTGAAAATCAACTTTTAATTTGCCTATCTTTATATTAAAAGCTCATCTAATTTGTCTACACTTTGAAGTTTCAGCGTCTGGTGAATAGGACTTATTATTTGCCCCTAAAACTTTCACAAAGATTATAAAAATGCTCTTCTAGTGTTCCAATTTGGCAACACAGTCACCAGTTTTGTGCATATAAAAACCATTAAAATGTTTCAGTTATAATTTTCCTTTAATTTTTGCCCATTAAGTTGACACTTTATATCTAAATTGTTTGTAAATTGATATTTTATTAAACATTTATTACAATCAGCTTTCAGGTCCAGAGTTTAACTGGAGTCAGCAGATGCGTGGACAAATTTTAGCCAGTTTTTTCTATGGTTATATTGTAACCCAACTACCTGGTGGTAAGAGTCTTACAGTACCCACTAGTCACTGTGTCTTACAGTACCTACTATTCACTGTTTCTTACAGTACCTACTATTCACTGTGTCTTACAGTACCTACTAGTCACTGTGTCTTGCAGTACCTTATAGTCACTGTGTCTTGCAGTACCTCCTATTCACTGTGTTTTACAGTACCTACTATTCACTGTGTCTTACAGTACCTGCTATTCACTGTGTTTTACAGTATCTACTATTCACTGTGTCTTATAGTACCTACTAGTCACTGTAGATAGTAAGGCAGTTTATATGTTGAGAAGTAGATGTTTCCTCTTTTATAGTTAAGCATGTAGGTCACAGCTTGGTCTGCATATAATGCTAATAATTTACTTATCTTGAGACTTTGACTTGAGATTATTGCCTTATTATTATTATTATAATATCAGATTATGTCTGCATACTGGAAATTTCTTACCTTAGACAAACCACACACATCACTACTATGAAGAAACTTTAGATCCACCTGTTCGAAATTTGACATAATTATTTTGATTAGTTTGCAATTTTTAACTTTTATCTATTGTTTTATAGCTACAAACAATTTTAAGGATAAAGAAAAACTTAATTTTATGTCTTACATTCAACTAATTTATTCTATTTCTTCACTAGGCTTTCTCTCACATCGTTATGGTGGCAAATATGTGTTTGGTTTAGGAATATTTTTGACAGCATTATTCACACTTATTACTCCCTTAATGGCATCATGGAGTCCTTATTTATTGATTGGCTGTCGAGTGATTGAGGGTCTTTTTGAGGTAAGTCTCAATTCATTTGTTATGTATTAAATGTTCAAAATTATGTATTCATTATTTTTTAAATAATTTTTATTAATAGGTACATACCAAAAAAATATTTTAATTTTAAAGAGATTTACTTGAAAAGGAAACTAATGAGCAAACATATGATGCAACTGGTGATGGGGGAGGGAGATCTTGAGAACTGAATCTATAATTGTCTTTATAGACAGTTTTTTTTTTTTATCAATGAGTTTATTAATAAATATGTCTGATGGTTTCATTATCTAGGGTGTAACATATCCTGCCATCCATGCTATCTGGGCCAAGTGGGCTCCACCTGTTGAGAGAACTAAACTAGCAACATTTGGATTTTCAGGTTTGGTCATCTAAGCTATAAGCTAATTAAAATGGTTTTCTTAGAAATCTTTACATTATGAATGTAAACATCCAAAATAGAAATGTAAAAATTGTCTGATGTTAATTTTTGTTCAATAGTCATTTTTGTTTGTTTCCTATAAGGTTCATACATTGGTACTGTCCTTGCTCTGGTGATATCTGGATCTTTGGCAGAGAGTACTGCTGAGTGGCAATCTATATTCTATGTCTTTGGTAAGAGCAAAGAGTATCAAAGAAAACAAAATTTTGTTACAATCACTTTTTATGTTATTCTTTATTAAGCTCAACTGTAAATATATAATTTTCTTGAGCCTCGAAATTCATGATACCATCAATGATTTGACCCCATTCTTTCAGCTGCATTTACGATATCATCATCGTTGATGCTTAAAAAGCTAGATGTTTTTCTTTCCTCCCAAAATGGTTTTAATGGCTTATAATTTAATTGTAAATAGTTTCTCTTTGGAAAACACAGATGTTTTTCGTTTTCAATGTGTTTTTACAAAAAACATTGTTTTTAAAGAGTGGGGGCTAAAAAAAGACTCTATTTTCTTTTTCAAATTTCTGTACTACTTGTTACATGGAAGAGTGAGCTCAAGACAACTTATTTATTGGTTTTATATATTTTATACATAAGTTTAGTGAAAATATGAATAACTACAGAGTTGCCTACTAGTACGCATTTTGCGTATTTTGTACGCAAATGGAAACGAAAATATGCGAGTACGGTTTATCATCTGAAAATATGCATTTCCCCCTCTACAGAAAAAAATAATAATATAAAAAAAAATATAGTTCCTGCTAATCACATGTAGATCTATAGATCAGTGCGTCAATGTCTGGAAACAGACTATTCTTATTAATCTACCACGAGATAGTATCTCTTTTTTTTTCACGCGCTCTGAAGAAGATTTAAATGTTTAGACCTACTAGATCTTACTGATTTAAATAAAGCGGAGTTCCTTTCAATGTGTCAGTTTATATGAAGTCTTCAAACTGATTTGGAATTACATCTAAGAGATATTTTACGATGTCAGACATATATATATATAGATCTAGATTCTAATAGAATTCTAGATTTAGATCTAAAATAATAGATCTAGATTATATTATTCTAGATCTAGATTAGCCTTTATTAGGTGTGACCAGGTGTGTACTAGACTTTGATTTAGAACTAATCATGTCTAATCTAGATCAAAGTAATCTAATTATAGATTTAGACTACTGACTAGATCTAGATCTAGTAGCTCAAGGCTCTACTTCTAGATATCTGTATCTATCTAGATCTATAATCTATTCATAAGCAGCATTTTCTGCCATCTTATAAAGAGGTTTTGGTAATTCTGCAGGATTTCAAGGGGCAGCCATCTTTGTTACTATTTTGTTGATGTTTATGTTCCAAAGAAATCCCAAGATAGTGTCATAAAAAATACCAAGAATTAACATTACTTTTCTGTGTTTTCAAAGCAATGCTATTTTTTCTTTTAATTTTGACTTAGTGTCAATACAATACGTTTCTTATTGTTCTGTCTTCTTTTTAATTGTTAAATATTGTCTGTATCTATTCTGAATTATTCTGATTTTTTTTTTTACCACAATTTAAGTATTTTTATTGTCCTTTATATATGTCTTTTGTAATGACCCAGACTAAATGTATGGATCTTAAATTTAGATTTAGATCTATAAATTTAGCCTAGATTCTAGATCTATAAATTTAGCCTAGATTCTAGATCTATAAATGTAGAGCTAGAAAATTCTAGATCTATAAATTTAGATCTAGATCTATATAAAATATATGTATAGATCTAATGTTATCTTTGTTGTTTTTAACAAATGTTTGTACTTTTTAATACTCATTTTTCTATTAACTTGTTTTAAATGAAAATCTTAGCCTTAAGGCTTTTAGAATTTCGCCTTATGTTAAAAAAGGGGGAGTCTTGTGGGAGCGCTGTTACCTCCCCCATTGGGAGTCAAGCATTAACCTGTTTTGGTGTCTATTAGATTATGAGTCTAATTAATAGATTTATTAGGACTAGATGATACCGGTATAGCTAGATCTAGCATATTTTTTAGCTACAAAAATAAAAACAAACAAAAACCCAAATCTGAGAGAAAACCCAAGATATAAGATTACAGTCTAAACATAACAAAGATGGCTGCCCCTTGAACTCCTGCAGAATTACCGAGATTTTTTTATCTCCTTTCTTATGCTTTATGCAATCTAAAATTAAAAAACAGTTGTCTGTTTTAACTTTGTATAGGTCTAGATCTAGTTTTTCACTTCACGATAGAGCCTACAATTCCGTGGGACTGTTGAAATACCTTTAACTAGCCCTTTGCTTATTAAAAATCAATCAGCTACTAATGAACTTGTGAAGCTGCCTACAGATCTAGATTCATTAAACCACCAAATTCAGGAGAGAGTTCTTTTGAGATGAAAGTGAGAAGGGCAAAGGTTTTAATAGAAGAAATATTGGTTGAGCTTATAAGGGAATCAAACTGATGTTCTTTGACTGGCAGAACGTATCTTCAGTGGCAGATTGAAATCTGCTATTATAGTCATTAGTGACGAGATCTAGATAGATTTCATTACTTATGAAGGCCTAAATTCAAAGAATGGAATCAGGGGCATTTAAAGCTTAGTATGTTTGCAAAAGAAAAGCTTTAATTATTGTTGACAAAACTTATTAAATTCTTGATTCCTTGCGTCCTCCTTCAACACATCTGTTTGTTTTATAAAATAACTTCAAATTTCAGAAACCTGAATAAATAGCTTTATTTTACAACAGCTACTCAGCAGACTCAATAGTTCAGCTTTTATATTAGAAACAAGTTCAATGACTAATTAGGATTATCAGCCATAAAAAAATATCTTCAAAATGTTTGTTTTTAGTGATTGTAGTGGATACCAAAACTTTCATAGCTAACTCTGCAAAGAATAGTGTGAAAGAAGAAAATCTAAATTCTTTCAAAATGTATTAAAATATCTCCAATTGCCTATTAAAAGCTGCCTTTATAGAATTAGATGTCACTGATCCAGCTAAGCAAACCATTTCATCTGGTTCTAGTGTAATTTCACTTGTAACAAAAATTCCCATTCTTTTGAATTAATATTCTGTTGCCGCTATAATGGAATGTGGAATACACTAAAAGCATTATGATCATAAAATCATTGGCAAGTGACAAGAACGGCACCATTCTAACATTTTCTGGAAATCTATGACAAATACTAAAAGTGTAAATATTTTGACGTATGTACAAAATATCTTATAGAACTTTATGCTGTGTTAACTTTATAATTGCTGCAATTCGTGTATGTTACCTGCTTGAATGATTTTTAGTCTTTCCTGAGTTTATTTCTTTATATTTAGGAAAATACACATTTGCCTATCAAAATACACATTTCCAGGTCTTGGAATACACATGTCCCTTTTGGCATGTAGGCATCTCTATCATAAAAAATACATATATTTTTAATTTGTATCAAAAAATATTGTCTAGATCTAGTTTCTAAAGAGACTTGTCCACAGTCTGTAAGTTTTTATTTTAAAATTGCATTATCCATAATAAAATTTCATTTTGGTTTTATAAACATCAATTTGTTTTATATAAAACGAGTGTAAATTCTTTATCAAATATAACATTTTCTGATAAACAAAAAAGTTGTGGAAGTTTAATCATAACAGGGTAGCGAAATGCATATGAGAAAAATGGATAATTCAGTAGGAACTTGGACAATAATTACTAACTTTACTATTTTAACTGTGAATAGACCTTGCTTTTAATGATTTAACTGTTTGGAATTTATCTCTGGTGATATGAAGGGAGAGTAATCTTTGAAGGATTATGTCACGACATGGCCTAAATTGTGCAGATGTGCCAAAAACTCAAACTCAAAAAGTTAGCTTTGTGATATGATTTTCACTCAGACCAAAAATTTGAATTCTGACACCTTTTTTAAAAAGAATTTTAAGATTTATCTGCTGAAAACTTATTCAGATTAGTTTGACCTAACTGCGACCTGCATATTTCTCTCTAAAACAGCAAAAATTACTTAATTTTTTGTCCTCTATCTCTGGAATAGTCAGGAATTTAACCTCTGTGTTATTCATACATTTATTTATGTTAGTATTTGTAATTATGTCTGTGTTCATGCTATAGTCTGTTGATTGTGACACTTCTTGGACTGTGTTACTTCTCTGTTATTTTGATTGAAATAAAACTTTATTTATAAGGTACATGTAGTATATTTCAATTTTATTTTATTTGTTAAGTTCACGAAGTGCCTAGAACCTACATTATTTCTATTCATTAACAGTGCTCTTTAAAAAAAGGTATTATTACTTGTAGCACTAGAGTATTGCTTTCACTCCTTGAGTCCATTTGTTTCTTGACAAACTTCTTTTATATTTATTTCTCAAGTGCATCCTATTTTGTTTGTATTATTTTATTCTATCTAATACTGGTATGTTTTTGTTTTTTTTAGTGTATGCACAGTCTGGTCTTTGTTAAAAATGTTTATTTCTTCAATGCATCAGGAGTATGAAACTCTTTGATAGCTCATTAATTTGTTCTTTGTATTTCAATTTATCTTTATTTGACTTCTGCCTTTTAAATATATTTTTTTTAAATATTAGCTTTATTTAATTTCTATGGATCTTGTTCATTTATTTTCATGTGTAGCATGTACTCTAGATACACGAATTATCTGCAAATTTTGATCACAGCTTTAGTAATGATGACTATAACACATAGAAACCTTAACTTGAATTCAACCTTATACAGAGTTTACACTGCACCACTGATTTATGTTACTATCTTGTAAACTGCACTTGTCATGTTGGAAATAAAGGGCACTGATGTTGTACAGAAGCTTCTTTGTATATTCTCTAATCATAGATGCTCTATCTGTTCACCTTCTCAAATGATTTGTCAATATACTGAGGTACTACCACTTGAACATTTCCTGACAAGTCAAGAATGCATTGCAGTATTGTAAGGTGTCCTTCAAGTATACCATGCTTTACATTGCTCAATCTCAAATATTTACTCACACTTATTCTCTGACAGGCTCACTGGCCGTCATCTGGTTCTTGTTGTGGGTGATTCTGGTTACTGAAAGTCCAGTTGGTCATCCAGGAATTACTAATGCTGAATTGGATTACATTCAGAATTCTCTGGGCTATTCAGAGGATCAAACTAAGGTACTTGTTTTGTTGAGTTGTGAAATACACTGTTTAAATATTTTAATTCTATTACTAATGTAATATGATTTTAAAATGATTAGTATTACTTAAGTTATGATTCCGTTTCAGTAAATATTCATTTAAATATTTTTTTGCTTAAATCAGTATTATAGAATATTCATTGTATTTCTGCATTAATTCTAGCATATATATAGTCTGAAAGTCAATATTTCTTATTTATAGCAAGTTCATCCTCCTTGGCTTTCAATATTTAAATCTGCACCAGTCTGGGCTATAGCTGTGGCACATTTTGTGGAGAACTGGGGATTTTACACTTGGTTGACTGAGTTGCCAACTTTCATGACTCATGTTTTAAGGTTTCACATCAAAGAGGTAGCTAAATGTAACAGTTCTTTGTTGTAGTTAAATGCTATAAACTAGAATTTTTTTGTATAAAGTATCTATAAAGAACTGAACTGTTCCAATTAATGTTGTTGTAGAAATAGTGGACATTTTTGAGTTTATTACGTGAAGTGGGCGACTGCTGTCAATCAAAACAAGAACGGAGCGGTACAAAAACTCGTTCGTACCTCACTCGGTCAGACTCTATCACCTCCACACAAGATACCTGTGTGTAGTCGCTGAATGAACTCTTTTGTTGTCTGTTGTATTTTATGTGTATTTTTCTGTTGTGTTGTCTTTATATGATAAAAGAGTCCTTGTAATCACAACAAATTTCCGTAAGGATCAATAAAGCAGTCTTAGTCTTAGTTTTAGTCTTAACACAAAGGCTAAATGAGATAAAGTTAACTTTTAAACTCAGTGCATCTCTAGCTGTTTCAAACATAGATACAGATTAAAGATACAATCAATAAACAAGTTTAATGAAGAGTTTATTCATAAGCTTTTAGTTTGAGATAAGACCATTGTTTTATTTTTTAATATTTTATTTTGGGCCAGGTGCATTCAGTTACATTCTATGAGTTTGAAATAAAATGTAGTAATTTGTAATAACCTCATTTCCTGAGCAATCTTATAAAACACTTTTGAATGATTCACATTAAAATACTCCTACCTGAACTCATGGCAAACTTTTTGACTTGGAAACTTTTTATTATTTATAAAGAAAAAAAAAAGTACAATGATAAATCCTAGTCATTAAGTATGAAGGTTAAGAAGGAGTATTGATTTGCAGATCTAGAGCTATGAGCTAAAAAAAAAAAATACCCATATCTTTAGATCTTTTGCTTCATGTTTATTTTGTTTGCTACTCAACAGGGAAGCTTTCTTTCGGCTCTACCTTATCTTGTCATGGGCATTGTGGTTCTCATGGGGGGATACTTTGCTGATGTTCTGCGTTCCACTTTTGGTGTCCCCACAGTTGTAGTTCGCAAAATATTTACTTGCGGAGGTAAAACCCATTTATGCTCACATCATGTTGCTATTAACTGTATGTTAAAGTTAACTTTTGTCTTTTTTTTTTATATAATATAGTGTAAGTATTATAATTTTATAATATTTCTTTTTTAAACAATGTCTTTATTACTACAATCATTATTTGTTATGTTTTTCTGATTTGATTTCTTCAGCTTTTGCCTTACAAGCTATCTTCATGATAGCTGCTGGCTACCTCATGTCTAGAGTTGCAGCTATTGCCTGCCTGACTGTGGCTGTTGGTATTGGGGGCTTTGCTTGGGCAGGTTTTAGTGTGAACCACTTGGACATTGCCCCACAGTTTGCAAGCATCTTGATGGGCCTATCCAACACTTTTGCTACACTTCCAGGAATTATAAGTCCTAGCTTGACTGGTGTAATCGTCTCCAATGAGGTGAATAACATAACATTAGACTCTAGGAAGATTCTATTGATTATTGTGTTGAATGCTCAAAATTTTCATTAATTAATTTTTAAAATTTACTTTATCATCAGCCATGTGCAGTAATGAGAATTTTCCAAAAATTTCCCCAACTCATTTTTTCTTAAAAATCAGTAACATTTTTATCTAGCTTTTTGAGGGAGATCTTGCCATGCCATGAAAGCAAAATTCTAACCTGTTCAGACTGCCTGGAACAGAAGCTAGGCTTCAAGTGCAAGAAGAAGAAAAGCAACCTTTAAATCTCTTTAAAATATGCACACAATTATCTGGCTTGCAGTAGAGCACAAGTAGTGGGATTTCCTTTTTTTTTTTCAAATACTCAGTTCAACATTGTTCTATAAATATATTCAGTTAAATATAATTTAATTATTAATAGAATTTAGAAAATAATAAATGACTCTTCCTTTAGATTATTTCAGCATGCTTGTGCACAAAATTTCCTAAAATTATTTAAAAGTCTGTTCCCATCATTGTTTGTGGCTTTCACTTACATTTCAATATAAAAAGGTTTTATTAATGTTTTAATTTTTTCTTCTAATTTGATAGCGAGATAATGAATATCTCTAGGCTATATTTGTTTTGAATCTAGTAGTGATTTTAAATGTAAAGTTGCCAATATTATTGATTTTTAGGAGTCATCAGGAGATTGGCAGATAGTCTTCTACTTGGCTGCATGTATTTATGGCATTGGTGCTTTGGTTTATGGCATACTGGCCTCGGGAGAAACCCAGAGTTGGGCTACAATGCCAGGAGGCTACCATTCCTATAATGAAGACCCTGAAGCTGACTGAGGAGCACAACTGATATTAGGCCCAACTTTTACTGACAAGATGCTGACTTGATTTAACTAGATATATCTGTGTGTTGTGAATGGTATTTGTGTTATAGTCATTTCTTAAACCAAAGTTGTTATATTTTAAAGTTTTAACTGCTTTGTCTAGCGAATGACAGATCTTTTCACATAGAAATGAGAATTTCATTTTCTTAGTTGCATTTGGTTTAACTAGATTTTACTAATGAGATAGATTTACACATTTTTTTAATCATACCCTGGAGATGGTTAACTCTTTGATTTCGTAACTATTTTCCACGTTTGGATGGAATTAAATTTTTGGCCATTCAGAGTGAAAATATAATTTTTTGTTTTTTATTAGAAAATAATATATTTAGTGTAGAATTAAAAGGAATGCAAGCCTTTTTTATATAGCACAAAGCAATTGTTATAAAACAAAAAAATATTTTAATGTTTGAAATTTAAAAATAAAAACTTACCGACTGCCAAATAGCCTCCATGATCTTGAAAAAATGTATGATCCATATTGAAAATAACAATTTCCATATAACTTTATATGAAAATCATTTAAAATTAATGTTCTGAGCTCATCACCATCATCCAGAACATAAATCTAAAGAAAATAGAGCCTTTTTAAGATCCCACTCTTTCAGAAAATCTTTCACTGTAAAAACACATTGAAAGAAAGAAATTCCGGATGTTTAGCAATATTTTAGATAATATTTTAAGTAATTAAAAACATACAGGAGGAAAAAAAAGAAGAAAAAATATTTTAAAACACTGACATTGCCAGCGTTGATTACAACTTTATAGCTGGGTAAAATCAACGATGGGAGCGTCTTTCTGGAGTCAGAGTTAATCAATATTTATAACTATTAATTGATAAAATGTACTATTTTTAAATAGTCAACATTCAGTACACAGAAGCAGCATTAAAAGGAATATTTTTTTTATGTCTTTTAATTTTTGTATTTTAATACTTGAATTTTTTATTCATGTAATTGTAATGCAACTTTCAGCTTTTATAGTACATTAGTTCTAATTACCCCATTTGCTGTTAGTTCTGTACTCAGTATTCAAATATAAAACTCCTAAACTTTCCATTTGAAATGACATGTTTATGATATTAACTTTGTTTATTGGATTTATTTCAGTTTTTTTTTAAAAGCTTTTTTATTTGAACTGCTAAACATATTGAGTTTCCAAAAGTCCTAGACTTTGAACAACAAACATGCCATCCTGTACACATTGTGTTTTGATTTGTCTAAACTGCTCCATGAATTGTCTGTGTTTGAAATACTTCGGTCGAGTGAGTTGTGACACTAGACTGTGATTCTATTTTCAAAGTATTTAAATCTTATTTGAAAATATTTTTGTTTATCCATCTGTGTAATTGTTGTGATGGTAATAATAAATATTGCAAGTTGCATATGACTTTGTTTGTATTCTTTTAGTCATCTCCTTTTTAAGTTAGACTGTAACAAAAAAAAACTGGTTTGAGATTGTTCAGCAAAAGTTAATTAAAACTGATTCATTTAGAAATAAAAGTCTATGACTACAGGAATGGTAACCTTTTGTAAAGATATTTTCCAGATAGTATTTAATATTAGCAAAAAGAAATCTGAAACAGATTACTGCATTGAAGGCGCTCATTTGATTTTTATTCTACTTGCAAAATGTCCATTTCAACAAAATATTGTTTTTAAAAAAATGAAGCTTTGTAGATGAAAAAATTGAAGTCTTTATTTAATTTAAATATGCTAATACTGATCATGAAATCATAGCTCAAAATACAATGTTCATTTATAACTTAAAAATAATATTAGCACACATTTTTTGTTCCCAATCATATGAAATATTTCAATGCTTTGTGATAGAACAGGAATCTTTGTTATTTTATATAAACATATTTTTGGATCTTATCCAGTACCATACATATAGTTTGCACAGTTTCTACAGCAAAAGTTGATACACAGTTGACACCCAAAGTTTTTACAAATCATCAAACTGACAACTTTTCCTTGTATAACTCAACCATCAATTTGAATAAATGCTTAACAAATGCTAATTGACTAAATATTCCCAGCACATTACCTTTTTATTTAATTTACAGCCAAAGCCACTAAGAATTATTGTTAAAGTGTATAAACATTTACCAATCTTACAGACTTGTAGGTATTCATTCAAAACTTGTTCTCTAAGGAAATGAACTAGCATGTAGGTAAATGTCAATAGCAGCTCAACATTTTAATGTCCATCAATTTAAATGCTGCTCAACAAAGATATTCTAGTTTATTTAACATGTCATGTCTTTCGGACCTTAACAAACAGGTGACTTGTGTTTCTAATTATTTTCTACTCAGGTTAGTATTTTAAATATATTTTTATCTTATTATAAGTAGTAGCAAAAAATCTATTTTTATTTAATTGTGAACTTCAGTCTTTTTACAAATTCTGCCTTCTAGCAACTCTTTTTAACAATTTTTGAAAAATCTTTTAGACATGGATCATTACAAGTTTACTCATTAGTCACATTGGCCAAACATTGAACAAGATGACAGCTTATTAATGCTTTCATTTAAAAAAATAATTTTGTTGAATCAATCTGAAGTAAATATAACATTTCACTATTCTATGAACTTATACAAATCAATAAGTAAAATATTAATTAACTTAAACAAATCTTAAAGTCAAATATTAACAGCTCTAAACAGATTCAAATTGATAATATAAAAATAGCTCTACAGAAAGGAACGAATTATAAGTGAACACCTCCCTCACCAGACACACTAATAATATATGGCAAACCATAATTCAAAACAACACAATGATATAGCTAAACAAAAATATATAAATTAAATTCTAATACATCACTTTTGACTAGTAACAATTTAGTCATAAATTAATTCAAGTAAATACTTGGTTATACTGATATGTTCATTTACATATGGCTGAACAATATTTTTTAAGTTTTACTGGGCAACACAGTGTGCAAATGACCTACTTTATTTTTGTCCTTTCAAAATCAAGGTTTGTTCATTAACACCTCAAGAAATACAATTGTTAGGCTTATCTTAAATATTTTTGTTTTGGACAATTAAAATATGATACCAAATTAGAAATTTTCCAATAAAAATATTAAAACTGAAACAAAATATACCATATCCTAAGCCTATGAATACAATAGAATTTTTTTTAAAAAAATTTCCCAAGGCCTTTTTAAGTCTATAAATAGTTGGTCGTGTTCATTAGTACAATATTTGAACACTACAAGACAGACCTAGATGATATTTTATTTATAATATATTGGCAGTAACAACAGAATGGGGCACCAAAAGAACAGCTCAGAAATATAATATAATACTCATATCATAATACAAAGAAAAGCATTCAAGTATTTTTAATACTAGATAGGTTTCCAACAGCTAACACAAGTGTTGGAGAATAAGATCTACTATCTAACTGCTAGCAAGTTTGTTACACCCAGAACACTGAAGGAGGATTTCCTATTTGTTCCTGTTGTAGTTGTGAACATATAACATTTTAATAAGTTTTCATTCAAACTAAGAATATGTTGGATAAAAAAAATCAGTAGCTAGAAAAGAAAAGAAGTATCATTTCTTTAAAATTAAAAAGCAATTTAAATAATGGGCTTATCTATATATAAAATTATAAAACAAATCCTTACCGAGGTATTTAATAAAACACAAATTATTATCCTAACTTTTTTAGAAGAATACAAGTATAAATAATCCTGTTGAAATAGGAGGCCATGGGGGCTGAGTGGTAAAGCACTTGGCCTCCAAACTGTGGGAACCAATGTTAAATCTCAGTAAAGACTGGGATTTTTATGTCAGGATTCATCCAATGTTAATGGGTATCTGATATAAGTTGTGGAAAGCAAATCAGTTGGTAGATGTGCTGGCCACATGACACCCTTGTCAGCCATAGAAACAAATGACTTTGACATGATCATCTCTATAGATCACAAGGTCTGACAGAGGTACTCTACTTGCTACAATGTATAGCATACAAATAACAACAAAATAAACAATGTATCACATTATGAATAGGAGGTAAAGTATAAAAACAAAAACACTAGACCTACAAATAAAGAACACCATAAACCTGCTTACTCTATATAAATTAAATAGAAAAGAATTCAAATGATATATAACATAAAAAGAACTTTTTTTGTTGAACAAACAAATATATTAAAAACTTAAATAAAAATCCTAAAATAGAATCTGAGGACACTGTTTATCTGAAAGCATCAACTGCATTTTTAATTATTGGAATCACACTAAAAATTATATATTTTATACTAGAAACATAAATGGATAAAGTGAGAGAAAATGCTTTGCACCTATTACCAGGCTTTCCTTTATATGTAAACATAACCTAAAGCACTTTCATTATGGTATAAAAAGCTGTGAGAAATGAACACTTGAAAGGCTTAGAGCTTCTTAAAAGTGCAAGTCTATTGGGTTGCACGCACAAAGAGAAAATCAAGCTGGTGTTTTCAGAAGAAAAGAATGTCTCCTAATACTTAAGCATAAAGTGTCATTAATAATCCTTAACCCATTTGAATGAGAGGCTTAAATAACAAGAATGAGACTCATGCCACTGAGAGTCAGACTTTAACCTGTGTAAAATAGCTAGCTTAGATTGAACTCGACAATAATAGCAAGTTCATGACTACATAACCTCCACCAAATATTCTCTTAAACTCAACAAGTTAGGGTTAGGTTAAATGTATTTGCTGAATCGTTTCTTATATTTAAAGTCTAAATATCAGTATTGAAACATTAAAAATTATAAATATCTATGCAGTGTTTTTACAACTTTATTTAAAAAGATTGGATGACAGTTAACTGATAAATGTTTAAATCATTTTGTAATTTCTCAATTTGTTCAATTTTGTCTGATAACATATTTGTGAAAGCTTTAGAGAAGTGAAGACTTACATTTTTGCAACGGTAGAGAAGAAACTAATAGACATAAACATAAAGGCCCCAAATATATTACATGTCATGTACAATCTAACACTACAATCATGTCAACATGTCTGGGTGAAGCACATATTTTTCAAAACCTTATCAGCCGAATTTTGTTGCCTGTGTAATACTTTTTATTTTTTTAAACAAGCAGTGCAGTCAACCTTAGCATGTGTCATCCTAGAATAATATAAAGGTTGAACTGCAGTTTCTTTTTTCAAAGAAAAACAAGAAATCTATCTTTCTCTAGGTCATCAACAAGATTGATTATATTAGATTAAGATGGCTGATAAAATAGATATTTCTTTGCATTTAAATATTACTGATATTGTTTATTACAAAAATAATTTTATTAATACATGATAACTAGATACACCAATATCCTAACAAGTCGATGGCCTCACAACAGCACAAAATATCAATCAATGTAATAAGTTGACGCCGCTGTAAAAGGCAATAGATCTAATTAATGCTTATAATAATTGTACAAGTGAAGTGTATAATAAGCAATAGATCCTCAAAGATCAACTTGATGTTTATTAGACAAAGCCTTTCTAGACTTTTTGTATTGACAGCATGGAAGTGATTTAGCCAATTTAGAATTTAAATATCATAAATAATATTAAACAAATACAAGGGACAGAAAATGTAGACAATAGATGAATGGTTCTTAGCTTACTAAGACTTAGGATATTATAGATACTTAAATAATACAAGTAACTTAGACTTTAGATAGTATAGAAAGAATATATATATAGCTTATTCTATTCAGGCTATAGTTATCAGTACAGAAAATGTATCAATGAGTCTGTGTACAGTGTGATTCTCAAATTAATGCTTTCTGTAGATTAGCATTAGCTAAAACTCAACTGCGTTCACTACTAAAGTCATTGAGCATCATGCATCTCTGAGATTCATAAGTATCTGGTGAGACTTTCATGAGTTCACGATGTTCTTTTAACCGAGGGCCCCATTCATGGGTTGGTTTCATCATCATTTTTATAACCTTTTTAAAGCAAAAAAATAAACAACCAGTGAGTTTAATACTTTATATGGCTTTGAAATGTTAAAAAAAAAAAAAAAAAAAAAAAAAAAATTTGAACTATTAAAACAAATTTTTTGGTAACATAATATTTAAAAGATATATGTAATATGATTAGTTTGAACAAATTAATTTTTATTATGATATATCATCACTTACTGCTAAAATAAGCCAAAAATTTTTATAGAATACACTTCTACCATGTTTTGACGCCAAGAAACTTTTAAATAAATTTAATTGTCAGTTCAATGTTTAATTAGATCAAATAACAAAATGTAGATTGTCTTTTCTTTTCAAATCTATATTTTCAGATTGTCAATGAAAATAAAAAGAAGGAAAATTAATATTTGTATTGTATTCAACAACAGAGTCACCATTAATTTTCTTTAAAAAAAATGTTTCATTTTTCAATGTTTAACAAAGGTTGGACCATGACTGTTTTCTTTAATTAACATCATGATAAATTGTAGAATGACTAAGAATGGACCCCATTCACCAATCGTAAACAAGCAACATTTTGCCACGTGGTTCTCTATCTCTTCTATACAAATTACGATCTAATTTTAATACACAGTGGCTGTCACATGACAGTTTTTTTTCCGTTGTTTTATCAATATGATCACGTGACTAAATATTGTTTGTTTACGATTGGTGAATGAGGTCCTTTGGGGAGAGCCAGGAATGGGCTCATTGTTGCAACAAACCATAATGCTAAGTCCTGAGTTTAGTCAGTCAGTAATTGAATAATTATTAAAGAAGTAGATTAAGTTTGACATTGTTTTTGGGAAAATTGATGATAAATAGATACACAGATAGACAAGATGGCCTCAGCACAAATATCAACAGATGAAACATTTAATATAGAAAAATATTGACTAATTAGTCAAATATTTATTTTATCTTCTTTTTATATAATACATACTTTACTTCAAAAAAGAAGATAATTACATCCTATGTGTCATGCATCTAGTCATGCATGTTAACCAATGACTTAAATTCTGTTTTGGCTGTAGCCATGAAAGAGTGTAAAAGAAAGAGACAACTAACCTCCAACAATCCTATATTTGGTAGCCGCATCAATCCTTGAACCACCTTACATAAGGCTACTAATGGTATGGCTGATATGGACAAAATTGTGATAAAACAGCCAACAACTTCTGCCCATGTTGGAAACACATAATCTCCATAACTTGTGGGATCAAAGTCTACTGCAGTGAAAATTAAGATGGTCTGTAAAAAAACAACAACATTCAAATAATACAATGATTGAACAGAGCTTTGTTAAGATGTTTTATAAAAAAAATAAAAATAATAAAAGGCTTAATAAACAAAAATGCAATGTTGTATAATTTGTAGGCCCTATAATTTATCAACCTACTAATAAGGCGGCAGGAGTTAGAAAGCTCCAACTTATTTTCCACAGCATGCTGGGTCTCCTCCCTAGCATCAGTTCAATGTTATCTAAGAAAGTATTTGCACCTTAAAGAACATGAAAAACAAAAACCAAACTATAAAATCAGGAAAGAAATTATGATACAAGTCAGTTGTAAAAATTGTTAAAAATAAACTCAATTCCATTTATCTTCTTCATAGTCAATACTGGATACCTACTGCAACATTTTAAGATTTATAAGTCAACAAGTAGAAATATACCAGATTGCCTGTATTGGAGGGGATAAAGTGGTTGTAACACATACTATGTCCTCTACAATGATCTAGCAAACATTCATGCAGAGTTTGACAAACATATTAGTCAAACAGTGTTGATTTCTATATGAGGCACCTTACATTGAGTTTTATATATCAGACTATTTTTTAAATTGGTATAATTACTTCGTATTTAGTTTCAATGGACAACAAAAGAAAAACTTAAACATTTTATATTTACTAACATTTTAAATTTATTTTTTTGTTTATATAAATATTTACTACTTGAAGGGCTCAATCATTCATACAAAAACTGCTTGCAATTTATCCGGATTTGTTTGCAATAATAGTTTTTTATATTTCCATATTGTTTTAGCCTTTTTTTTGGTCATAATCTTAAAAATGTGCAACATAATTAAAATATTTTTAAAGCACTCCATTTAGTAGTGCTATATAAATCAAATGACAAATTAACATTTTTATCTATGCAATAATGGCTTTTGATCACCAGCCCACTTAGTTGGGAGTTGTGAGTATTGGAAGTTCTGTCTATAAAGCCAATAAACTAGCAAAGGTCAAAGCAAGATAGGACAAATAGCAAAACAAAAAGATTAGGACAAAGAGCTAATGCAAACCAAATCAATTCAAACCAGGCTATTTATGCCTTAAATGCAATATAATCATTTTTGAATAAGAATACTGGACTTCACAGACATCTTATTTTTTAGATAGAAAATAAGATTATGTCTAACTTAAAACATGTAGTAGTAGCTCCAAAAAATGTAATCATTTATTTACTTTTATTAGTATTACTATTATTAGTATTGTTAAATGCTATGAAAGTGAAATAATATATTCAGAATTTACCTACCATAGGCATAGGATAAGGCTAAACACTCAATCAGTCCTATAATCAGTAATGAATATGTTGCTGCGTAGTTATCAAATAATTGCACAACATACATTCCACCCTAGAGTAAAATAAAAATTTTAAACAATTTTTACAAATCATGGAAACTGGCATACAAAAATAAATGCAGAAAAGTGAAAAAGTTCAAACAAAAAGACTTCCTCCATTTTGATCTCTTCTTATATTATGTTGCACTGAAAAAAAATAAAAAAACAAACAAACTACACACATACTCTACAACTTCACTATTTCAATGTTTAAGTGTCATCAAGCAAGGTCATACAGTGAAAATACTATTCTAGATAAAAATATTATTTGAAAAAAAAAGTAAAAATACAAATTTTTGAAAAAAGGGTTGGCTATATTGCTGACATTTATTCTATAGACCTATAAACTAAATTTCAAACCAAAAACATTCTTAAAAAATCAATTTTTGATCAAATATTACCTGTTATTATAGGTACAAATCTGCACTTTTAATAAAAAATAGATATAACAACAAAATTTCATAATCAGCCTAATAACTAGTTTAAATATTAACCTAAGTGCCATAATTAAATTAATTTAAATTACTGTATTAAATTTTCATGTCCAACACATGTCTTGACTAATTAAGCAGTTCCATAAATGTTCACCAACCTGTGTGCAGAAAGATAAACCTATCAGATATCCAACTACAGCAATGCTCAATAGCAGTATAAAGGATCTCTTGCCAGGTCTGAAAAACTCTGTGAAAGTGTCTAGTATTGTGGTATGGACTGTGGTAACTGTTGCAATCTGACATGAAACAGCAAAATGAAAATTATAAATTATATAGAATGACATAAAGTGTTTTATTTCTTTGTTGAAACTGTAAAACTATTTTTGCAGTTTATTTAGAATTGTACAACTTATCTTAACAAACAAAACATTAGCTATTAAGACTCAATATTTTACAATTTTACAAAATTAAAATATTAAAAAAAAAAATCAAATGTGTCAAATTGATCTATGTACTGTTATGTGTACTGTTATAAATGTCTACTGTTGCAGCAAGTACTGCAAAATGTCTTTCAGCCCATTATTTCAATTCTATTGAAGAAACAATGACAATGTGTTCAGAAGTACCTGTGTTCCCAGTCCGAGAGTTATCAGCATTAAGAAGAAGAGAACTGACCAGAGTTGGGAGACTGGCAGTTTTGTAACCACTTCAGGATATACAATAAAAGCAAGTCCAGGGCCTGTAAACAAAATAAAACAATAATGGTTTAAATTTATGTTATATCTAGCACTAGTAAAAAATAGATTTTTTTTAAATTAACAAATTGGAATTCTTATAATTTTATATCCTTAACAATTTTTAAGCTACTACTATACCATAATTAACACTTAATCAACAAAGTTCTAGCTAAAAATTATACAAATAATTACACATTCAGAATGCAAATGTATCAAATAATGTTACCATCTCTAGCAACATTTTCTACAGATTGATGTAACTCATGGGCCATGTATCCAATGATTGAAAATATTACAAGTCCAGCAAACACACTTGTCAATGAATCAAGGATGGATACAAGCACAGCATCACTACACAGAGTGAAACACATAAAAAAATGTATTAGAGTCTTTAGTGCAACAGTAGTAACCACATCAGTATAATTGTGTTCCCATTATATAAATATAATGGCAATTATTAAAAGTAAGATAAGAAAATAAACAATTCAAATAATTGTTCAACAGAATCATCTCACTTTAAGCACACTTTTTGTGATGAAAAAAAAAAAAAAAAAAAAAAGAAACACCAGAAACTTACAAAAGACAATTGTTTTTAAATTTGTTGTAGCTGGCTAGAGTAATCAGTCCACCCCAACATGGAGACAGAGAGAAAAATATTTGAACAGCAGCATCTTTCCAGACCTAGAAACACTTCAACACTATAAGTTTTGCTTTCTTTATGAATATTAATGTATATTTCTATGGATTTGTAATTACAAAATTAAACTTTTGTTATTCTTAATTACAAAACTATTTTTAACAAAAAAGAAAATCTTATATTAATAAGCAATTTTCAGTGGTGAGGACATTTATAAGTCTTTCATACTATGATTTTTTGTAGATTTAAGTAAAAGTTGAATGACTTTGATACTTTGAAGGCAGAAAAGTTAAATCATGTTGTCTTCAGTCAAAATTAATCCCAAATTCTTAAAATCTATTAAATTTACACAAAATATTTTGTTTTTTAATACAAATAAAATGACTTACCTTTGCATTTAAAAGCTGATCCCATTTTGGAATGAGGTAGTATAGAATTCCTTCTTTTGAACCCGGAAGAGTTAATCCCCTGACCAACAGGATAGTGAGGACAAGGTAAGGGAAGAATGCAGTGAAGTAGACAGCCTGTTAAAACACAATCAAATTAATGACACCTAAAGGATTTAATCAAATTTTAGACTTATGTTAAGGGAGGGTAGACTTTAAATTTTGTTGATGCCTAAGATAATAAGGATTTTCTAAAAATATTATACACATGTTGAGCTAGAATAGCAAGTTTCAAATGCCCCTTTCAGAAATGAAGATTTTTACATCCTCACTTAAAAATTTATTTGGCATAGCAGTAATGACAGACCACATAACTAGGTGGGAGTGCGGTGGCTGAGCTCAGCTTCTGAGCCTGAGGTCCTGGGTTAGAATCTTGGTGAATGCTGGGAGTTTGAATTTCGGGATTTTTAAGGTGTCCCTGAGTCCACCCAATTCTAATGGATACCTGATTTTAGTTGGGGAAAGTAAAGGCGGTTGGTCATTGTGCTGGCCACATGACACCCTGCTCGTTAATGGTTGGCCATAGAAACAGATGACCTTAACATCATCTGCCCCATAGATCGCAAGGTCTGAAAGGGAAACTTTACTTTACTTTTACATGACTAGGCAGTCATCCAAATAATAAATTAACCCTAATAGCCCTACAAGATTAGAAAGTTATATTTTTTTAACATACCTTTTTATTTTCAATTTATAAAACATTTTAAATCAATTTTAAACATAAAACTTTTTTTTTGCATTCTTAGCAATTATATTGTCAAAATGGCAACAGAAAAAAAAATTCAATGTGTGTAAACTATTTTTCAACAGGGTTACACATTCCTTTGTTTTTATTTATATTATTATTATATATTAAAAAAAAAAAAAGAAAGAAAATGTAACATGACTGGTTATATATAATTATAGCAGGGCTATAAGTTTGCTGTCTGTCTGACAAGCAATAAGACTTGCATATTCTACCCCCAAAAATTCTTGTGGCCTATTTTTGATAAAATACACCTAAAAAAAAATCTGTTACAACAGTTAAAACAGTTACAATTTTACAAAGAATATTTGAACTGCAAAGTTACCCGCCTTTCCTGAGGACTTGATGCCTTTTGCCAAACAAATGCAGACTAAAGTCCATGCTAGAAGAAGACATAGTGCTAGCTCCCACTTTACACCTCCAATAGATTCAATTCCTTTTGTAATATCTAGAACAACTTTACTGAAATATAATAGTGACTTAAGATATAAACATGTTTACAAATAATTTTTAAAAATTTCAATTTCAAATGTAGTGAAAATTTTTTTAAAAGATATTTATCAAATAATAACTATTTTGGTCAGTATTTTTATTTTGAAATAGCAAAAACAGAAGATGATAAATGGGGTGTACCATCAGACATTAGTGACATGATACAAAAGTTATTTCAATCAATGTTGCAAAATACATTTCACTAGTTAGATCTACTAAAACTATAATGCACCAAACAACAAAATATTGATTAATAAGACATTTCTTATCAAGTTAACCATTTTAAGACTCTTCACATCAGAATATTTCTTTGGAGTCAAGCTTAGACACTTAACTTAACTTAAAAGATTTGTTTTTTGAGGTGAACTGTACCACTGTTATCATTAGAATTCAACACACTAGATCATTTTGTGTTTAATACAAGAATAAACAAAAGGTCTGCAGACTACAGAGGTAAAAAACAAAGACAAAGCCCTTACTGAAAGTACTCATCACTGGAAGAAGTGTACTGGACATTAGTAGAATTGGCCAGCCCCTGGATGTAGTTGAAGTATGATTCATTCACTTGATCACTGTGGTAGCAGGTTTCATTTAACCAGACACCATTGTGAAAAGTACAGTTGTACATGACAGCATGGTCAGCAAGACAGTCTTTAATAAAAGTTAAATGTTATAATAAATGACAGCATAGTCAACAAGACAGTATGTAATAAAGTTAAATTGTATAATTAGTAACAGTAATGCTGTAAATTTTAATGAAAAAGTTATTACTTGTTTGATTCTACAATCAGAATTTTGTTTTTTTGCAGTTGGCTATAGGTGTAGCAAGTAAAAAAGTGTAGTCAAGGGAAATCAAATTCTTCTTCCTTCCTACCATGATGCTTCATTGAGTGGTATGCACTTCTGACTGTCATGAAATGGCCCAGAGTTTGAAATTTTAATTAAACTTTTTAGTTAGTAACTAAAAAAAAATAACTAAACTACAATTTTAACCATACCTTTTTTTTTAGTTATTATAAACAATGGCCTTAATTAATTTTTTTAGTTGAACTAAAAGTTTCTAACTTTTTAGTTAACGTTTGCCTATCACTAACTGCTACATCACCAATTTCCTTAAGATTATAATCTTTTTTTTTTAGTAATTTAAGAATCCTTGAATTTTTAAGAATTTTATATTGAAGAAATCCAGATCTTGCTTAATTCAACTTCCCTTACTTTCAGAACTCCAATCACCACAGTAGCTCCAGGGTAATCTCTCTTGGAATGAGGCAAACAAGTAGTACAGGGTCCAGGCAATGATCATGTTGTAATAGATAGCAATGAGGCAGGAGACAATGAACATTGCCCAGCCAACACCTGGAGTAAGAAAATGAAGAGCAAAAATTTAGCTCCAAAAGAATGGATTTACATTGAAAGACCTGACTTGTGTATATAAATCTATATATAACAATGTTCATAAATCATTAGTTTTATAGACCTTTAAAGAACAGGTTACCTTGAAAGAAAGGAGACACCGACCAAATAGAGACGACACCAGAACTAGCAAATTGTCCAAATGATAGCTCCAGAAAAACCATTGGAATTCCAGTTATAAAGAGCATCACTGCAAAAGGAATAAGAAAAGCACCTGGAGAAGAAAAAAAAAAAAGAATATTTCAGTTACATTACCTATGTCAAGTTGAATCCTTTTTTTTTTACAAAGCTTATTCCAACTCTTGTCTGTCTGTTAAAAGTTTTAAACAAATTATTTTATTTCAACCACACCCATTTTCGGATTAAGTTGTTTCTTTTACCTAACAGAACAAAAATCAATTAAATAATAAACCAATTACTTAATTAAATATTGGTAATTAATTAATTTGTTTGGTATCAAAAAAGGGGAAAACATATTGAGAGATATGGATGTATATGTGGAGTAATTCTCCTTTAAACGTTTAGTACACTTTTTTCCTGATATTTACCATTTTCGAATCAAATTGAAATTTTGCATAATTATTCATTGTCAATGACAATACATAAATTGATTTAAAAAACCCGTAATTAAAAAGTTAATCACTTTGTGGTAATTGATCAATTTTATCTAATGTAGAAATTAGGAAACTTATCCCTACAGTATTGAGATAGGCCTATATGCTAGTGATTTTTGCTGTTCTTATTTTTCCTTAGGGTAAGCTTTGTTTTTTTTTATTTTTAAAGATTTGTTTCAGATTTTGCTTCTTTTTTTCTTATAACACCAAAGGTCTTATTTATGGCTTATAGAATGATTCTAGTAGAATTGATACAATAAGATATATGGCATACTAGCCATTTAACGAACTAACAATTTTTATATTTGCATATTTTATCAATAATTTTAATAGGCCTAATTGGAAGTACCAATTATGGTTAAACAAATTTCTATCCTGAATAAATGTTTTATAGTTAAAATCGATAATAAAAAACCATTAATTAGGTTAAAGCTAACGACGTCCACGTTATAGATCGCTAGGTCTGGGGAACTCTTCACCTCAGGTCATCCTCACCATATTTCGCTTTACTGTTGAAAAACAGACTATAAGATGTTAGAAAAAAATGAGACCGAACGATTCTGTCAAGAGATCAGTGTTTACGTCATGCTGATTGAAATACTAATAGCCTACTCCAGTCCAGCGCAGGATGGGCGACCTCTGCACTACTTCTGTTATTAATAATTATTTAAGATTAATACAATTTTGAAATATCTATACAATAAAATATTAATGCTCTGTAAAGTCTGTAACGATAAATTAATGAGATTTTCTAATGTTTTAATTATGCGTAAAGAAACAAGGCAATAATAGCAAACTGCATGAATCACGTGACGAGGAGACAGGCTATTTAGATTTATGACTATACAATTTCAATAATTCATACCGGAATAGCAGCATCTGTTTTTATTATTTATCATTGAGTTCTTCTTCTAGACCAAAAAAAGAAATTAGGGGAAAGATTTCTGTCTGCAGTCCCTCAAGTCTACATCAAGGAGAGAAAAGCATAGCAATAATTCAAGACATCTTGTGGTCAACTTCATCAGATAGACAGACCTACAATTACTTGTGTATTTGCTTGCTACTACTAGATCTATATGTTTATTGCTTGCAGTCATTTGTTTTATTCTGTCTAGGTCACGGATTGGCTGATTGAATGGTTTAAAGAGTTGTTTCCATGTACTGTCCCGCCTCCATTTATTTCAATAACGTCCACAATCTCGACCAATTTAACACCAGTTTCTTCCCCCACTTCGCTTCCCTCCCTAACTATTTCGTCCGAAATCCAGCATTAAGCATGAGTTTAAGCATAGGCCAAGGTTTTGAGAGCAAAGTTCACAAAACAACGGAGCCGTGTTGAGTATTATCGCTAAGACCAAGCCAAAACAGATTAAGTTACAAGGCAATCACTATTTCTCCCTCGACTTAAGGCTTCAAAGGTTCCATAACTAGAATCAGGACTTCTCTGTTTTATGAGTAAGTTTTAGCTAAAGTGGTTTCGTGGGTAGACTTGCGGAATCTAGTGGTTCCTTAACTAGGCTGTATAGAGGTTTTATAACAAGACTTCGTTCTCCTTATTATGCACCAGTCTCTCAGTAATAGAATGAAAGCTTCAAAGTCTCAATAAAAATTAATCATTATTCGCATTTAGACCTCAATCGCTCTATAATTAAAATATACTCATAGTCTTTCGTACCTACGTTATATATGCAAAACTCCTGCACTATAACATAACTTACAGTAGCTATAAAAGACTTGTAGACTTGTGCATTTTTTGGTAGGCTATACCGTGTGAGTTTTTCATCGCACTAGGGCACCGTGTTGAGAACTCTATTCTCTGATAACACGGACAAGGAAAGTGGCAGTTTTTCTCAGGACTTCTCTGTCTCCGTACAGAGCAGTTCTTCATGCAAAATAGGCACCAATTGGACAGTGTCCCGTTCTGTATCTAGCGATTGCCACCTGTTCTTCCCTATTAAGCTGCCACCATTCGTCCGATTTTGAGGGCCCTTTTAAGTTTTGCCAGACTTCCCTGCCCGTATTACCGTTTTCCCAGCTTTTGCTCCATTTATTTCTTGCCCATTCGTCCAAAATCGCACGCGCCTGCTCAAAAGTCTGTGGCTCGTCCACAGGTCCAGCTTTGTGCCGAGCTTGGCTAATAAGTCAGCCTTTTCGTTGCCTTCGATTCCTACATGCTCTGGTATGAACTGGAATGTCGCCCGAAGTCCGTGTTTTTCTTGGAGGCGTCCCACACACGCCAGTGTTTTTGCCAGTGGTTTCGGGAGCGTATCGGCGGAGCTTTCAATGGCTTGTAGGCTCGACAGAGAGTCTGTGAATAGCACAATAGGACTGGGTTGTGCTGTTTGCTCGTTAAGTCGTTCTTCAATGTACTCTACTGCATTTTGAATTGCTACCATTTCAGCTACGTAATTGCTCCTGCCAGAAAACGCACCCAGGATCTCATCGTTTTCGGCCGAGCCAGGGAATCGAACCACCACACCATACCCAGAGGTTTTTTGCCTAAGGTTCTCTCTCGTGGAACCATCCGTGAACACTTTAATGGATTCTTCTGGGTACTGGGCGACAGTTTTCCTGGCTGTTTTCCGTAGGACAGTTTTTGTGCATTTCTTATTAATTTCTGGGTCAATCAATGATTTCCTCACCTCCGGGATTCCAGGAGCATACGCCGGGGAAGAGGCCCCATGCAGAGCGAGAGCAGCTCTGTTCTGGGGTAAATCGACTTCTTTGGACAATTCCCGCACCGAGTGCATGAAAGAGTTCCGTTTCAGCCGATCTCCGCCTTGCCAGTTGTCAACCAGACACCTGGCTGGGCAGCCTTCTTCCAGCCGTTTGAATTTTTCGTAAGCAGTCATAACGGCTCGCTCCCTTCGTAGTCTCAGTGGTGAGAGATTTGTCATGACCTCGCATGCCGCAATTGGCGTTGTACGAAATGCACCACAAATGAGTCTTATTGCTTGGTTCTGCACTGAGTCCAGCCCCCTTAGAGACGTTTGGGAGGCGTAGACTTGTGCAAGAGACGAGTACTCCATTCTTGCCCTTACTGCTCCAATATAGAGGGCCTGTAACACATTTGCTTTGGCTCCCCTTTTGGTCGTGGCTAATCGCTTGACTACCGTAAGGCTCTCCCAGGCTTTGTTTCGTACTTGACTCACATGGTCGGACAACCCCATTTTGGGGTCCAGGGTTACTCGGCCTGGCTTCCATTTTTAATTCTGTACCATTGATTGAGAGAGAAATCTTTTCTTTGTGGATATGTTTGCCAAGAGTGAAGAGGGTCCAGACTGTTTTCGCACAATTTACCTCCATGTTTCACAACCGTGTGTAGCAGGAAATCGTGACTAGGTCATGTTGGATTTCCGCAGCTAGAGCGGCTGCAGATCTCCCAGTTTTCCAGATCAATAGATCGTCTGCAAAAAGTAGTGAGCGACACCCTAGGCGTTTGGTCAAATCGTTAATAAATACCAGAAAAAGTGTGCATGAAAGTGACGACCCCTGAGGCAACCCCTGCTCTAGTACCTTTTTATTTGATAGTTGCTCGCCATAACGTGTCTGAACTAACCTATTCGTTAGGAAGCTTTTGATCCACCGGTACATATTGGAGTTTACCCCAAGGTCCATCAGCTTAAGCAACAATCCTTGCCTCCAGACTCTATCGTACGCCTGTTTCAAATCTAGGAAGACCGCGAGTGTCGACTCACCCTTCTTCTCCCTTCCACCTCTCTGCATAAAGACTGTTACCTGGTCCATTGCACTACGCCGCTGTCTGAATCCACCCTGCTCCTGACAAATTAGATTGTGGGACTCAAGGTACCACGTAAGCCGTCGGTTAATGATTCTCTCCGCAACCTTTCCCACACACGATGTGAGGGAAATTGGTCTGTAGCTCTCAGGGCTGTTCGCATTCTTGCCCTTTTTTAGAGTAGGAACAATGGTAGCCAATCGCCATGCCTTTGGGAAATCCCCTTGCGTCCATGTCCGATTTAGTAAGCCGTGCAGTTTAAGGAGGCCAATCGTTCCGAGATTTTTGAGCATCTCAGCGCTGATGCCGTCTGGCCCCACTGCCTTGTGTAATCTAGCCTTTTTGATAGCGAAAGCCACCTCCATCATAGTAAAGGGCTCCGAGAATGTTTCCGTCCCAGCCTTGCTGTCGACCCACTTGCGTTTTTCATTGGCTCTTCTAACACGGTCAAGGGCCATCGACACGGAAGATTTTTTGTGAGCTTTAGAGACCCTAGCAAAGTGTTTGTTCAAAGCCTCCGCTCTCTTTTTGTCAGTAATAACAGGGCCATCTGGCGTTTGCAGGGGTTCCGCTACCCTCGGTTTCACCACTCCAGCCAAATTGTTTAGTAACTTCCATGTCTGTCGTCCATCCACGAGATCCAGGTTCGCACAAATATCCGACCACTTTTTAAGCGATTCTTCCGACACTGTTTCTCTTACCAATGCCGTAAGTTTATTGTAGGCTCGTCTCGTCTCTTTGGTTCTTTGTCGGGCATGCCTTCTTCGTGCTGCTTTTCGTTGTCGGACAAGACGTGCCAGTTTGCGAGACCAAAAGGATCGGTACTTGCGCTTACTACTGGTTTGCGGAATGGCCCTAAGAGCCGCCGATAGAAGAGCCTTCACAAAGAGACTGTAAGTTGCGTCAATGTTTTCAAAATCAATATCAAGTTTTTCCAGGAGCGCATCCGATGTGCTCCTGAAAAGTCCCCAGTCCGCTTTAGCGTACACCCACTTACGTCTAGGGCAGGCTGGTCGTTTTGTCGTACCGTGATCAATAGAGACCATTAATGTCAGATGATCCGATCCCAAGTCTCCCACGACATCTACTCGACACTTTGCAATTATGTCCGCAGACACCAGGCACAAATCTGGTTTCGATTCCCCTCCATGCCCGGAGTGGATAAATGTCCTTGGGGAATCCACATCATTGAGGAGAACCAAATTCGTTTCGTCGCACATGTCAATTACTTTCTGTCCCGAGAGATCGGTTGTTGTACAACCTATGACCTGGATTTTGGCATTGAAATCACCCGCCACCATTGTTCTGGTGCTGGAGAGGCTTTTGCTATCGAGTGTAAGAACACTTCGCGGTGGGTTATAGACATTTAGGCATTCAAATCTCTGTCCATCCTTAAATATTTCAACCAAGAGCGTGTCGGTCTCACCAGATCCCCGCGAGGCGGTTTCCTTCACACGAGCAAGCAAAGGATTCCTGACAAAAGTGACTAACTTCTGACATTTTACACAGGGACAGGTAAAGGCCGTGAAGCCCGAGAGCGAGGGCACACAACTCCTTTTCCTACCAGCGTTGCCAGCTTCCTGCACCAAGAACACATCGACCTCGAGTTCCGACAACAGTCTTAAAATTTCAGGCTTCTTGAGTCTCAATTGCTTGTTTGCATTAAATGATATGATTCTGAGTTGCCCAGTACCACAACCATGTTTGGGCCTGGAGGGATCGTCCCTCCTAAGTGTACTTTTTGAGCTTTTCCCGGTCACATTTGGTGTGGGGGTCACGACTTCCCCGACCGTGGCATTAGTAGGGTAGCTTGGCTCGACTTGCATCGAGGGGCGTTGGCCACCCGGCAACAACCCGGGGTTAGTTTTTGCTGTCAATATCGGTGAACTTAGTGGGCGGACATCTTGAAGATCAACGACGGTAGCTAACTTTTCGAACACCAACCCGTCGTCAGGATTGGTAGAACGGGGCCTATCAGATGAGTAATGCCCATACTCGGGGTTATTAGATAAATTTTGTAAAGCCATATGAGTGAAATTACCCGAGTGCGGGCGAAACTGGTTGCATGTTAGACTGTTGGATACGATCTCCTCAGGTGGGATCAATGCCACCTATCCCAGGAACTCGTGTTCACTGAGCTAGCTTCCAATGTCACGCTTGCCGTGACTACCTTGTGGTGTAATGAGAGATTGTCTGGACTCGTTTCTTTCACCGCCAGAAAGTTCACCATCAGTGAGGCGACTGGATGCAATGTCGTGCATCTGGAAACGTACCTTCTAAAGTCTACGGCGTTTGTGGGGCGCGCCTCGCATTCCGGCGCACCCTAATCCAACTTTTAACCAGGCACCCACACATTGGGTTGGACATCCTGGATTTTACGAGCACTGCCCACTTGGCCTTTAAAACCGTAGGCAGAGGGGATCCCCGTTGGCCGCTGTTAGAGGCGTTCACAGCGTTACCAAGGTCCGCCACGAGGAGGCCGGGATCACCAGAGGACCAGTGATGCCCAAAGTACGGCCCGCGGGCCAGATCCGGCCCGCGACGTGATTCCCTCCGGCCCGCCGAAATGTTGGCACAAAGTGTAGAAAATCCCCCTTTTTCCAAAAAATTAGAAGGTGTAAAAATGTATCATTATTTACGTTAGGCGCTTAGAGCCCTCGATTTTTCTCCTGATTGATTGGTTCCATGACATTTAACATTTTTGCGTTTATGAAATAGGTATCTGAGTGTAGAATGTACGTTTTGCACCAAGAAAAGTGAACAGTTCTTTACTTTTTGTGGAACATGAATATAAGCCAACAAATTTTTTTTGGTATAAAGAAAGTGTGGCTATTTTAAAAAACAAAAACATATAGACGACATTATGAAACAAATAGGACGGCATTCTTGGTTTGAGCCGCGAATAAAAGATTGTTAAACTACGCCTAGAAATTGGAGGATTGATGGGAATATTTACCCAAAAAGAGACAAGATGATCCAGTTGTAAAGCTAGCTACAATGTTGCTCATATTCTAAGTAGAGGAATGAAGCCCAATGTTGCTGATATTTTAAGTAGAGAAATGAAGCCATCTTCTGACGCGGAGAAAAAAAAGATAAATTTCAATTATCCCATTAATTTATGAAGCACAGGATCTACGGGTTTCAGGTCAATATCGTTTTGTAGGCCTACGTTTTTGTTCATGTGGCCCGCGACACGAGCGTCGGAAAAAAAAAATGGCCCGCAGGTCGAATTAGGTTGGGCATCACTGGCTATACCATGAGCAGGTAGAATACTTTGGTCTCACTCCAAAGTATCAACCCATTAATTTTTTTCCCGTTCTGGCTTGTAGATTCCAGACTATCATTGAAACAAATGTCACAGTAATTTATCGACTTTCACTGGCTTTAAATAAAACAGGCAGAGAGAGAGAGAGAGCGAGAAATGAGTAAATGTAAAGATTAAAAGAATATGATACAGAAATATAACTAACAGAATAATAGATAGAATCAATAGATCGAGAAACAATAAATTGATACAATAGATAGATAAATAGATAGATACCTACCTAGAGGTGTGTGAGGACAGACGTAGACGGCGAAAAGAAAATCTTAATCCACCACCGGCGGACAATGGTCATGCTTTACATGGTTGTGGCAAAATATGTTGGTCTCAGCTGGGGCTGCTTAGCCTCGGGAAATACTGCATTCCTCATTTATCTTCGGACTCGAAAACAAGCCTTATTATTATATGTGTGAAAGAGCGCAAAAAAAAGAGAGAAAGAGATCCCTGTGGAATGATCCCGTACGCGACAGGTCGCAGTTATTGTTTCCCCCATTTCTTATTTTTAACTCACCGCCTCCATTTTTATAGCAGACGTACGGGAACCTCCAGACGTTGCCTAGGCCGACTGCGTAGCTCAGGCAGGACAGAAAGAAGTCCAGCTTCCTTGACCAGTTGCCTCGATGGTCTGACTCCTCAATAACATCGGGCACCTTTTCCGAGTCTTCGTTGGAGCGGACGGGCATGAAACCCTGGTCCTTCTCAGTTTTGACCATCGTTGGACTTGAGGTACGTGGAACTGTTACATATAAGTCTGAAACGATAAACACACACACACAACGTTAGAGTGACATGGCGTAGATAGTTTTGTGTACAGTTGAAGGTCGTCAGAGAATTGAATTCAGAATGGAGGTATCTCTTAAAGAAGAAATGTTAACAAGTAATATTCATGCCACTGAATTTATATACTTGTGAAAGTTGTTGTTGTTGTTTTTTTTGCACATACAACATATACTGCAAGTCCGTTCATTTTTTCGGCGGCTTTTGTACTTTAGAATAGCGTGTTTCCTAAGTAAGTTAATGATAGTAGATAACCTTCCATTGCCATCTAGGGGGGAGCTCTGCGAGCTCTGTCATCGGGGTCCAGGACGAAGCCCTGGCGCCAAGCATTGTTTCTTCTATTCCAAATTTATTAAATGCATTTTCTATGGTGTCCACAGAACAATGTTCTGCTATTCTATCAAAAAACGAGACAAATCTGCTAATCTAATAATTTTGTTTTAGTTTTTCTCAGATCGTAGCTTGAATGTCTCGTAGATTTACTATAATAACGGAGTGGTTGAATCTTACCCCCCCCCCCCCCCATTAGGAAATTTGTTAATTGCAGTTTTGCATAAGTTTTTTTTTTTGTTGGGGGGGGGGGGGGGGGGGGATTGAGTGAACCGTAAAAAATTCTGGATACGATCATGGTATTAGAAAGTTGTAGTTTTGCTTTTTTTTTTTTTTTTAATAATTTTATTTGAGAGGAGTTAAATTGAGCCTAACAAAAGTTAGGTTAATTAGATTCGGTGACTAGAGATTTGGGGGACAGTCCTGCCGACCTCCTTGTGGTGTCCTCTAAGTTAAACTCTTGTAAAATGTTTGTAAAATGTTTTACATGTTTCGGATGTTCCTTCAGAGTTGAAGATAATTACTTCCTAGTCCAAACCTCCCGCAGGACGACGGGGGATGGGAGCGGGCAGGGTTTGAACCCGGGACCATCGATAAATCTGAACGACAGTCCAGCGTGCAAACCGCACGACCAGGCAGCCATCTTGCTCTTGAGGTGTTCCAAAAAGGGTTAATGTTGCTGGAGCCTCCGACTCTTTCTGGCTTTTTATCACGCTCGACTAGTGCAGAGCTCTTCTAGTGGAGGTTTGGAGTAAGCGCTGAGATCTGGCTGTGTTTTATTTCACGCTTGT